>JAUPFT010000011.1:47468256-48668256 GCA_036936625.1 Parnassius smintheus behrii | reverse complement strand
CATACAAAAATAAGCATAATAACAATTTTAAGCTAGGCTTTACCCATGATTTCCTTCGATTTCCTCTTTTCATGTCTTTCACCTTTTTCTTCCCCCCTGGATCCTAATTTTCCTTCAAAAGGGGAATTTCCCCTCATTATGGAACCCCTGCCCCTGCTTGGCAGTCGTCGCAGGCGAAAGTTTAATGGCACTATGGATACGAACGGAAACAAAGAACGTGAGATCCTGACCGAATTCTTGTCATTGTACTGTGATTTACCATGTCTTTGGGATATTGGATCGGAGTTATATAAGGACAGGAATGAAAAAATGCAAGCGTAGGAGCTTTTGAAGGCTGGAAGGAATGACATTATAGCAAATTTTAATGTCATTAGTTGCCAATTATATTAAAGTAAGTAAAGTAAAGTTACAGCCTATATACGTCCCACAGCTGGGACGAATCGACACTCATTTCTGAGAGGGTTTTAGGGCAAGGAATCGTCCGCCACGCTGCCCCAATGCGTGTTGGCGAACTTCACATGCCTTCGATATATATATTTTTTTCTTATTTCTCTGACATGCAGGTTTCCTCACGATGTTATTCTTCACCGCCGAGCACGTGGTAAATCAGCACGTAAAATTGCAATTAACAATTTCATTGGTGCCGGCGGGGATCGAACCCGGTTTGCTCGCGCACTGTGAAATTTACAGCGGGCGCTAACCATTTGAGCTACCACGGCTCTTTCAATTATATTAATCTTTACTTAATTTCACAGACAAATAAAGCATTAGTTTACTTCCATTTTTAATGTAGATAATGATTTTAGTAGATAGACTACTAACATAACCTTTAAACGAAAAAAAAACTTTAAACGAAAAATACACAATTTTCTATTCATCATTAACTGTAATTAAATAATCTTTAAGAACTTATAAAAAAAAGGGCTGCACGATAACGAAGCCTATCATATATTTTAGGTTAAAGAATCAAAACGAAAGGGAGCATGGGCCAATGATGTCCATGTTCCTAACGTTTGGTATTGTAATTTGCTGCTGCCTATCTTTGACAAGAAAGATGAACAATCGGGATGCGGGGTGAACACGCTATCCAATGAAGTGAGTACCTAATTTAAATATTTTGAAAAATAGCCTAAATAAATTTTTAAGGCAAATTTTACTTTGACATACATTGCTCCTAAAATAGATACTTATACTTACTTACTTACTTACTTATCGTCACGCACAATCCCTAACGGGGTAGCCAGAGAGAACAGATCGCCAAGTGTCACGATCCTTACATACCTCTTTCGCTTCTTTCAGGTTCATTAACTTCTTCATACACGCACGTCTAGGTATCCGAGAACTCTTGACCCTCCCCTCTTCGAGCAATTTGCTCACATGGTCTTCGAAAGTTAGTCTCGGTCTACCTCGACACCTTTTAATATTTACTTTCGCTCTATATATTTTCTTCACCATTCCGTCTTCACTCATTCGTTCAACGTGCCCAAACCATTGGAGTACCTAAAATAGATAAAGGCGATATATTCGGAGCGGAATTAAGTGAATTAATAGTGTGTTTAATTATTAGTGTTTTAAGTTTCAATTTGTGTAAAGAAAAAGTGTTTTAAGTTTCAATTTATGTAAAGTAAAATTAAAGTGTTAATTTAGGTAATTTTATCGGCAATTTTTATTGTCCCGAACCTCAAGCCCGTAACAATATTTTCTCTGATAGAAAGAAGACAAATGTTAGATTTCGCAAAACTATCTTACGAAATTACAAAATTCTAAGATTCTTATAGTTTTCGTATAGTTTCTATTGTCCACTAGATAGATGATTGATGATTTTTTAGTAAATAGAGCAGAAGTCAATGAATATTTTATTTTATAATAAAATTGGGTTACTTAAATTAAAAAGTAGGTACCTACTTGTTGGTAGTGTACTATAAATCATAAATTGGTATTTAGCAAGATTTTTTAAAACAAAAAAAGTAAAATTTAAGTGTTTCTGGTTGAGTATAAACAATGGAGGGGCGGAGAGGAAATCCCCCTTTAAAGGTGAGTTTCTCCTCCCTCCTCTCTTCCCCCTGCCCTCCCCACCCCTAATAATGCCCCAAAGTACTAAAGAAATACCATAAACAATGTTATTCTCTTCTTTCCATGACAATTTCAACCATTATGTCTTAAAAGCATTCACCAGTTCGATGAAGAAGAGTTAGGGCACCTTGTTGTCGTCAGTCTCCAGGTCTAAATATTTGATGTTGTAAGTCTTCATAGTCAACACTTGAAGGGGTCCAATAAATTTTCGACTTTTGTCTTAGAAAGTTGTGTAATGCACAACTGGATAGAATAATTGCATCCAGATTTCCAATTTTAACGCTAATAGGTCGCCTAAATACTCTGAAATGTGAGGCAAGAATGCCGAAAGCATTTTCAACAACTCTTCTAGCTCGGCATAGACAATAATTGAATATGCTTTTCTCCATAGTGATGTTCTTATCAGGGAATGGTTTCATTATATTTGTTTCAAGTGCAAATGCACTATATCCTAAAGAAACATACGGTACTGTTAAGTTTGTACCTAACAGTATAAATTATTCTGGCAACTCAAGGTCATCGTTGATAAGTTTTTGATAGAACCTGGTGGCTTTGAGTATTCCTCCATCTGAAATACTTTCATTTGAACCCGTATGAACATAAATGAATTCGTAGTTTGCATTGACAATTGCAAACAACACGTCACTAAATGTACCATTACGGTTGTAGAACAATGATACCGTTCCGGATAGTTTTTCGATTATAATATGTTTGCCATCCATGCAACCTACACAGTTGTGAAATTGCCATTGTTCTTAAAAAGATTTCGCAGCCATTTCCCATTCATATTTCGGCGAGGGTAACTGAAACAAAATTTTTCAGGAATCCAGATCATCAGAACATGAGAAAGGCAGAAAAAAGCTTATCTTGGAGATAAAAAATTTAATATATACTGCACAAGAATTATTGCAAAGTGATGATAGAAAAGAAAATTAGAAGGAAATAAGCTCTTTTGGTTTGTACGTAGAAGAACAACTAGATTAGGTTGAAACATTTCAACGCTATGTGGCTGAGAAACTAATTTCTGATGTTCTTTTTCTTGCAAAAACAGGGAACCTTAATTTTGATTCAAAAATCGAAGTAAAAGATCTCGAAATTTCCCTATTTTTCAGATGTCATCATCACCAAAATATACCCGACTATCACCATCCCCAAATTACAGTCAGTCATCATCATCCCCATATCACATTCAGTCATTAATATCACAACAAAGCCACCCATCACCATCCCCAAATTACATTTAGTCATTACCATCTCCATATCACTTTCACTTTCAGGCATTAACATCACCAACAAAGCCACCCATCACCATCCCCAAATTACATTCAGACATCATCATCTCCATATCACATTCAGACATTAACATCACCACAACAAAGCTACCCATCACCATCAGTGGCGAAGCTAGAGCTCCAAACTAGGGCAAGCCCAAGATATAAATTGATAAAAATATAGATTGTTGTTTTTAGCAGTTTTATAAAAATACACCAATCTTGATCTGTCTCCACTCTTCAGTTATATATTCAGTGCTGTCAAGGACGTGTTTAACAAAGCACACATAAGGCATACTACTGCTAGATAGATCGTATTACATATCAGCAATAATTGCATAGCTTCGGTGGCTTTGAAGAAAGCCGTTTGGGTTTGTTTGAGCGAAAGAAAAAAATATTTACATCCAATACAATACATGAGTATAAAAGTAAAACATGAACAAAGTACAAACAATGTACAAAATTAAAAAAAAATATATTTACATTCTAATGGATAAGAGATAAGATAAGATAAGTGGAATCGTCTCGCTTTCTTAAGGAAAGATTTAATAACGTCCACGTAAAATGTTGGTAAACGTTTTAATTCTACCAATAACTGGTTTTTAATTGCAATAATTGATAAGTCTGAGATACACTGTTGACCTTTATTGTTATTGTTTGTATTATCTCAATAAATTTGTAAAATGTTACGTGGTAGAGCCATGCTGCAGTTATATTAGTAGTATAGTTGTAGCACGAATGGGTCGGCTCGACCGGGGAAGGACCACGCTCTCACAGAATACCAGCGTGAAATAGTAGCTTAATGCTGCTGTATTTCGTATGGTGAGTGTAGAGAACCGGAGACCCTTTTTACTGGAAATGAGGCATTCCATCTCAGTCCTCACGGGTGACAACGCATCTGCATTTTGATTTGTAATGGAAGATAGATGTAGATGTCTATGGGCCGCAGCAACCACTTACCATCAGGTGGACTGTGTGCTCGTTTGTCAGCCTATTCTATAAAAAAAAAAAAAAAAAAATAAATCTCAACAAAGTTTAAAGATTTTACCTTTTCCTCTCCGATTAGCACTTTAACACACTTCAATTCATCACAAGGAACACTATTATCCTCCATTATCACTAAAAACCTTTAAAAAATCATAAATTTTAAATTCGCAATATTAAATCGCTTAAGCTAAACACACAGAGTAAATAAACATTGAAATGTGAAATGAACTTGCAAACGTATTGCCCGCGCGCCTCCGCTTTTGAAAAATTCATTCCTAAAGCCTGGCTTTAAATCTCTATACTAATTGCTATATATACAATCGTAGTTATATTTCATTATAGAATATTTTGCCATAGGTTAGAAAGGGAGCGATTGTCTTCTCGAAAGCCCCGTAAAAAGCCCACGCGAGCGAGAGAGACAACGAATCGCTCTATTAAAACTCATTTTTTATGACAGCAGCAGTATCGCTAAGGCAATACGAGGTCATCGGTTGACATGTGTCGAATAGTGGAGTGCGCGGGAAATTTGAAATAGTTTGAAACAGTTTACGAGTTATTTTATTAGTTGATATTATTGATTGATATTATTAATTGATTCAGTTTGATAAGGCAAGCACGGCTTTTCGGCTTCTATGGTGGCTTCGCCACTGATCACCATCCCAAATTACATTCAGACATCATCATCTCCATATCACATTCAGACATTAACATCACCACAACAAAGCTACCCATCACCATCCCAAATTACATTCAGCCATCATCATCTCCGTATCACATTCCACCCAACCATCACCATCACCACATCCTACCCAACCATCACCACATCCAACCAAACCATCACCATCACCACATCCCACCCAACCATCACTATCACCACATCCCACTCAACCATTACCATCACACCCTACCATACCATCACATATTATGAATAGAATAATATACGAATAACCGTCTAGTGCAGAGGTCGGCAACCTGCGGCTCGAGAGCCACATGCGGCTCTTTGGATGTGAAGCTGCGGCTCTTTAGTTCCTTACGCAAATATTATTTATTTTATAAAATAAAATATTTAAAATCGTTCTGATCCATTAACGCGTAGGTATTAGGCACCATTTTCATCTCTCAGCCACTTGTACTCGCTTTTCACCGCACCCCTCCCCGGTGACACGCGTCGTCACTGTCGTAAGTCCGTCGAAAGCTCGGAAGTTCTTGAATGTATATATTTCTTTTTTTTTTCAAAAATATTTATTTATGCAAGTACTATTATGCTTGGCAAGAAAAAAAATTGTAGCTCTTTAAATACTTTAAAATTTTTAATTTTAATTTTGACTCTTCCGACTCAAAAGGTTGCCGACCTCTGCCGTAGGTGTCGTAAGTGGGGATAGATGGAAACTGAAACAGGATATAGGCAGCAGCATTCTTCTTTCGCCATCCCGCCTTGCCAGCGTGGCAACTATAGCAAAAGCCTACAAGACAATCTAAAGGGGAGGCCAATTAAGGCACTACTCCTAGCGAAAGACCTGCAGCATTCGGTTCTATACATTCCACGCGCTCTCTCTACAATAATATATCGCGTAAGAAATTCGCCCAAATTTCAAAATATTTTCTTTATAAAATCGAATATTTATCTTTTGAAAAAGCTAAACAGATCAAAATGTTCATTAATAAATTGCCTATTCATTAGTGGCAATCGTAAAATAAAAAAGTTTGGAAAATCCAAAAGTGCACGCCTTATAATCTCATTTGAATATATAAAAGAAAAATATCTCTTATTCTATATTTGAGACGAACGAAGAGATCCATGAGAATATTTTTTGTAGAAAAGTACCAGTAGTTTTTTACATTTTCATTAATTACAATTAAAAGAGAACAAATTACTCAGTGATTTTTTAAAGGAACCTGTGCGTTGAGATTCTAAACCCAATAAAAAAAGAATTATTTTGATACATTAATTCTAACGACTACGATTAATACAGACTTCCGGGCACCCTCGATAATTTTATTCAATCAGTTTGTTTTTACACTAAATACAAAAAATTACTTTTAAAAATAATAGAAACATGAAAACGAGTGATTTTTCTCGATGTATGTGTATTTTTATTATTCTTAAAGTGCGTTAGTTAAAAAATGAAGACATTTTTAGCTCAGTAAATTACTGGATTTCCATTGTTAGCGTATTTTAATAATTTATTTTGGTTTAACTAACATGGTGGGTAATTAATTATTTTCATCCTATAAAGTCTGCGGGTACAATAATATATTATATTATGTCTAGTTATTTATTTTTGCTTATATTTATAACTAGAATGTAAAACTGTTTAAGATAATTATAAGAAATGTAAATAATGTTTTATAATGTAAAAACTTACGGCTTAATATCCAATTTTATAAAAACTTGTAACGGAAACCACACAAGCAACGCCATCTGTAGTTTAGCACTGTTAAATTACAAGGCTATAAAAGACAGATGTCGTCGGTTTGAGCGGCAGCGATAAGCGGCAGCTACGAGCGGCAGTCCTACTGAAACTGTTGAGTGGAGAATACGTACACGGAAGATAAATGTGAGTCATAATAATTATTGTTATACCTTGTTATTTGTGTATCTAAAATGTACATTGTTATTATTATGAATATCTATAACCTTGTTTAGATTTATTTTATGCAGGTAATAAAATACATGATGTTACTTACGTATTGAGCGACTTTACTCAAAACCATTAGGTGAGAGTAGAGCACAACCTCAACGCTTCGCTTATGAGAAGTGTAATAATGTTTACTTTATGAGGAGATGTATGTCATCAATAATTTTTATAAAATAATTTTTTATTATTAATAATTAATTCGCATTTTTGTGGTTTAGTTGTAGGAAGATTCATCAAGTATTTACTCCTTTAAAAAAAACTGGAATTGGCTATTATGGAATCAAGATTGCGTAGAAATGTAATAGGTTTTATATTAGTTGATATATCATTTTAATAAGAAGTAGGTAGCTCCTAAAAACGTCAGAAATAACGACTAGCGCTGCATTTTGCACAAACACGCAACTTAAGGGAATTGATAAATACTACTAAATGTATCAATGCCATTAATTATTCATTCAATAAAGACTATCGAAGACCACCGCTGAACATACCCGGGGGGAGGTCCACTCCATAGGTTGCCTGATAAGGGGGATATTTGCTACAGTTGCCACGCTTGGTGGGCAGGTTGGTAACCGCAGTTTCTTTCATTTTCTAGTCGTTATTAGGAAGACGCTGTTGCCTTTGTATGTCTCTGATTCACCTCTTGCGACACCCACGGGACGATATGGGGTACTGGATATTCTTACACGCTACTACACGTTCTATTACTCAAACTTACTAATCAAAATACACAGGAACCAGCGAACTACGAGTTCTCCTACAAAGTGAGCGACTACGAGAGCGGAAGTGACTTTGGCCACGCGGAAATCCGGCAGGACGATAAAGCAGATGGGACGTACTTTGTCGTACTTCCTGATGGAACCAAACAGGTACGTTGAAATCATCTTAATCAGCTCTACTGCTTTGGAACCCGAGTAAATTCCACCTATCTATTTCTGCAAATACAAATGCGAACACTATTGTATTTTAGTGTAGTAAGACACACTGAAATATAGTATATAAGTTTTCACAGTACGCGAGCAATTTTAATCGTTGATTTACCACGTGCTTCACGGTGAAAGAAAACATCGTGAGGAAACCTGTATGTCTGAGAAACAAAAAAAATATTTCGAAGACGTGAAGAGTTCTCTTTCTTCTCTAATAGAGTCCCACTACGTAGGACGTATGTAGGCTGTAACTTTAACTTTACAGTCAGCATTGTAAGAGGTTGTGAATGTTAATTCTTTCTTTACTGGGAACAAGACATTCCTTCTTAGTCCTTAGGAGTGACAATGCATCTGCATTATGATTCACCATCGGATACAGATGTATATGTCTATGGGCTACAGTACCCACTTGCCATCAGGTGGAACGTGTGCTCGTTTGTCACCATTCTTCTATAAAAAAATTGAATTGAAAAACAAACTTACAGTCCACCTGATGGAACGTTGCAGGAATCAGTTGTTCACATGCAACCAGCATAAATAAAGAATTGGCCTCCATGAGGACTAAGATGGAATACCTCATGGCCTGTTATTATACTGGGTTTCTTCTACATTTCTCTACATCTCTTATACACTTCAGATGTGGATGATAATAACCCCTGGGTAGGGTGATCGCTACCAAGCTGATTCAAATTTATTGTGTGTTAATTATAACATACATGATTGTAAGCTGTTATTTAAAAAAAATCCGCTGGGTTTCTTGCTGATTCTTCCCAGGATAGAGGTTTTTTCTTCCGAATCAGTGGTAAATTAAAAAAATGACTTTCAATAGGTATTATTTATAATCTATATTGAATAAAAAAAGTTTCTATTTCTGTTTTTGGTCTCTTACTTTTTATCCTTGAACTACAGTAGCTAGTTGCTATAATTTGTCAACGAACGAAAGTGTACAAACAAGTATATTTTTTTAAACTTTGTCCTAAGAAATTAATATACCACGTTTTTCACCTACAATTTCTGATTCTAAGCTATGATCAAAATTTCAAGCCCATCGGGAAGTGTTCGAAATTTGAATTGCAAGATTCCACCCGGAACGGCAGAAAAACTAGAAAGTGACATGATGAAAACGTGGTAAAAATTAACACATTTTCATGGCATGTATTCTGCTCTTTCCAGGTGGTAGAGTACGAGGCTAATGAAGATGGATTCAAGCCAAGGATCTCTGTAATCCCAGCCGACACTGCATCTAGCCGCGCAGGTGACGGATGTTACTGACACAACTCCATAATCCTATAGAAAAGACGACACACTATAATTGTAAAATTTAATATTTATATAATTTAAAACCGGCAATGTGAAATAATGGAATAAAAAATAAATAAATTAGAAATGTGTTTTACTCGTAATTGGTTCTTTAATAAAAGAATATATTATTATAATCACAACATTTTCAAATATTCTTTAAAGTTACAGCCTGTATACGTCCCATAGTTGGGCACAGGCCTCCTCTCATTTCTGAGAAGGTTACGTAGATAAGCATGTTTTTACCCAGTTATTTTATTATGATATATGAGATGTTTAGAGATACTTAGTAGTCAACCAAAACATATTAAAACAAAGTCTTGACACTGCTCCTGTCTGTCCATCTCAATAAATCACCAAAGTTCAAAAACTTTATTAAACTAAGTTTGTATATATATTATAAGGAATTTATGGATGATAATACCCCTGGGTAAGGTGATCGCTACCAAGCTATTTTTATATTATTTTTATTTGTTATGTGTTATTAATTGTAACATACATAAGGTATTATTTAAAAAAAATCCCCTGAGTTTCTTGCTGGTTAGTAGTTACGATGTACCAGTTCTGGCTCACTGAGTCAGAAGTGGTACAAGTACAGCGTTCGTCGACTCACGATCCTAAAAAAAAATAAATGCTCTGATCACGAATCTGCGGTCCATTTTTGCGTAGGATGCACGGTTCCGGAGATGTGCAGATCAATTAACTCTTATCTAATTGATATCCGCTTCGAGCCTCAACCGTCATTAGCGCTCCATTGTCCTTATCTACTTATCTATTGTTGATTGACTACCGTCATTATCTATTATTCGTCGGCGTGTGGGTCGGCTTATGCTATTGTATTATACTCCTTTGTTCCTATCTACACTAATCTGACTCATTAATAAAACACATTACCCAATTTTGTTAAAAGTTTTATTTATAAAATACAAAATCTTATTACTTATTATCTATAAAATAGGAGCGAAACATCTCATCCACTAAAATATCGTTGTACAATGTGTTCCCTGTAAATATACTCGTAAAACTATGCATTGAACATCCCTGAAACTTATATAGCAAATACATTAAGCAATATTCGCCACAAACTGAAGTCCACTCATTCTGAATCCTATCAACATTCCAGTTCCATCTTTTACAATTTCTTTTAAAAAACTCTAGATGATATCGTACAGGTGCCCGTCCGAATGAATCAAAATATTGACCGACGTCATTCGTATCGATATATAAAGCTACCCAATGTGACCCTGGTTTATCATCTGTATCCAAATTGCATATTATATACGTTGGTACGTGGGTGTACATGGGTAGTTTATTGGCAGCATAAACATTATTTTCTAGAGTGGGGTGAATCTTTTTCAGATGTTGTTGTACATCTAGCGTATCCATAATATAACTGCTATTAGTAGATTATTACAGTACCAATCTACTCAATGACTAATATAGGAGTGATCAATTATAGTGATTTCTAAATATTAAATTGCATTCTTTGTGTTATACAAATCGTATTTGAGTCACCAATACACTGAACAAGACACGACAGGAAGGACGTAGGAATGTAGAGATAAGCAACAGAATGTAAGGTAAGCTTGTTGACGCATAAAGATACTATCAATTCTACTGCAGAAATTCTTTAGATTAGAATTATTACTCACTGGTACTATATAAGTCCAAGCAACTGCAGTCATGGAGTTAGTGTATGGTCGTTTGACCGCAGTGGATCTGTCAATACTACGTTTGTGTTACTTCAACGCATCAAAGGCCATGGATGTAAGTGTTTATTCTATTGACAAACTTACTTTTCTTTCTGTTATTTTCTTACGTGTGTATGATTTAGTGTTAACAAATTATATTTAAATATTATGTGTGTGTATATGTTTAAGCCGTGGTAGCTCAGATGGTTAGCGCAAAATGTAAAATTCACAGTACGCGACCCGGGTTCGATCCCCGCCGGCACCAATTAAATTGTTAATTACAATTTTAAGTGCTGATTTACCACGTGCTCAGCGTAGCCCTAAAACCCTCTCAGAAATGAGAGGAGGCCTATGTTCAGCAGTGGACTTTAATAGGTTGTAACTTTAGCTTTTTAACTTTTATGATTAAGTGTTAACAAATTGATATTAACATGATAACTGTGTTGTTGCAGAAATCATTGAACTTCGATGAAAATACCTATAAACAGTATTACTACTCGCCACTCTCCCCTCAAGAAGAGAGTGATGACATCGTCATTAATAATAACACATGCGATGGTGGAAAAAGAAAATCGCAATCGATTGATCATTTTTTTGAAGCTGAATCAAAAATAAAAAAGAGGAAGCTGTTATCATCAACCGTAGCACGAGCCGCTAGAGATGGTGTATCATACATTTCTACTAATTCTGACGACGGAGACCAAGCGACGCATCTCATCAAAATTGAAATGTACGATATGAAGAAGCTATCCAAGATTCCAACTACTGATCATTGGAAACATGCTTCCACGAGGATTAAATATTACGTAAAGACTAATAAGGATAGCATCTACGACAACACAAACGCCCTCGTATACAATATTACAAAGACAATAGCAGAAAGTGAAAAAGTTAAAAAATACTTTTTTAACAATGACAGTCATTAGCTGATCATTAGTGAATGTGATTCTGTTTACTTAAATTACTTCCGTGTACTCATTATATTCTATTTCTAATCCTTTGTTAGACTTAAATATCGGACATTATTTGAAATTTGGGTATCAGTTGATCTACCAACACTGAACTGTTACTTACTCTGCTACCTATTTTCTTCTTTACTATAAGGATGGCAAACTTCAGTGAAGTGTGCACCAGTGCTTTCTTCTCCACAACCATGGAAGAGAATACGGAACTATTCAACAGCGAATTAAATCAGGAGTTGTCTAAAGTTTGTGATGAAATGGAGAAGGATCAACTGTTCGATTCATCGTATGATGATGAGTTGTATAATCACTGTGCGATGGTTGAAACACAGTTTAAGTAAGTAAAATAAACATTCATTTCGATCATAATTTACACAATGTCTTGTACAGTTTTTAATAAATTTAAACATTTTAGTAGTCAACCACTACAACTTGGAAGAGGAACGAAGCGAACGAGCAGCAAAGAACCCAAGATCATCAAAAAACCAACAACGGAAGCAGAAGCGCCTACCTCTGCAGGGAACAGTATCAGTAACGATGATCAAGTGGAATGTCTAACGTGTCATATATTTATCAAGAAACGGTATTTAGCTAATCATTTTAAAAGTAATGTTCATAAAAATAATCTTTTAAATTCACATAATTCTTTATCAAACGTTAGTGTTATTGAATCTGCTTTTGGAAATAGGATTTTAACTTATAAAATCAAGAGTAGAGTAGATAGTTCGACATTGGTAAATTTTGAAACTCCTGAACTATTTTTAAATTCTATTAAAGATGATATTTTATTTTTAATACAAGGGTGTATTCATCAACACATAATTTTTAAAGTAAACTTCATATTGCATGCTGATTTTGTTCAACAAACTAAAGATATTCATGATACGTTCGATTTTCAAACGCTTAACTATATTATTTGTCAAGGAGATGACTTAAATATTTTTTTTTCATCTTTAAATGATACAATTACTACTAAAATTAGTGCATTTGAAAAAAAAGATAGTGGATGGAGTCTAAAAAACATAAAATCTATAGACATGAATGTTAATAAATTTAACCCCCTACGCGGTACTTCATACATAGATCTTCCTCGTGACATAAAATTAAAAAAGGCTGTTATAAATGTAAAAAGCAAGGATTATTTTTGTTTTAAATGGGCGTTACTCTCGGCGTTATATCCCGTAAACAAAAACGCGGATCGTGTATCATCGTACGTTAAACATGCAAATAAACTTAAATTTGATGGTATTTCCTTTCCAGTTAAAATTTCTGACATAGCAAAAGTAGAGAAATTAAATGATATTAGTATTAATGTTTTTGGGTTAGAATATAATAAAGAAAAACGATGTAATTCTATAGTAGGTCCATTATTTTTAACAAAGTGTCGTAAAGATAGACATATCAATTTATTATTTTTTTCCAAGGATACAAAAAATCATTATTGTTACATAAAAAATTTATCGCGGTTAGTTAGTAAACAAATTTCAAAAGACGGTCACATCATGTACATTTGCGAAGCATGTCTACTTCACTTTCCATCTAAGGAAAGTTTAAATAACCATGAACAATACGATTGTGCCCACATTTGTACAGAATTACCAAACAGTGAAACTTTAAAAAAAAAGAATTGGTTTGGTCAACCTATTTCAAATGATAAAATTAAATTTGATAGTTATGAAAAAAAGTTGAAGATACCATTCGTAGTTTATGCTGATTTTGAAGCATTTTTAAAACCAATAGAATCATGTTCTAACGATCCTTCCAAACCTTTCACACACAATATTCAGAAACATGAAGTACATAGTTTTGGTTATTATATTAAATGTTCATATGATGATAAATTATCAAAATATGTAACGTATTGCGGACCCAACTGTGCACAAGTGTTTATGAAAAGTTTATCTAACAATCTCAAAGAAATAAATAGACTTCAAAAATATCCTCCACTTCCGCTAACAAATGAAGACAAAAACCAAATTTCAAATGCAACCATTTGTCATATTTGTGAAACAGAGTTAGCAGAACATTTTTATGATTTTGATTGGTACACCGGTAGTTTTATAGGTGTTGCTCACGAATCATGTAGCTCGAAGTTCAGAAAACCTCGTTATATACCAATATTTTTACACAACCTTAGTCACTATGATGCTCATTTTATTGTTCACGCGTTAAACTTTTGTGATGGTGAAGTCGAAGTTATCCCTCAAAATAAAGAAAAATATATATCCTTTTCCAAAAAATTTAAAATGAATAACCACGAAATTATATTAAGATTCATAGATTCATTTAAGTTTTTATCATGTAAATTAGAAGAATTGGCCAAAAATCTCAGTAATGATCAATTTCAAGAATTACGTAGAAATTATCCTAATGATGAAGATTTCTTTCGTTTAAAACGGAAAGGCGTTTATCCATATGAACTTATGACTAATTATGATAGTTTAAGCCTAACATCGCTCCCCGAACAAAAATTTTTTTATAGCTCGCTCACAGATTCCCATATTTCAAATGATGATTACAATCATGCTAAAGATGTTTGGAAACACTTTGGGTGTTGTAATATGCTAGATTATTCAAACCTGTATTTAAAAACAGACGTTTTACTTTTAACCGATGTATTTGAAAACTTTAGAAAGTTATGTATTAATACTTATGATTTAGACCCTGCCCATTATTACACAGCACCCGGTTTAAGTTGGGAAGCAATGTTAAAATATACAAAAATAGAATTAGAACTTTTAACAGATTATGAGAAAATTGCATTTATTAGATCAGGTATCAGGGGTGGTGTATCTCAATGTAGTAATCGTTATGCTAGAGCTAATAACAAATATATGGGGGATTATGATGCAGGGAAACCAAATTCATATATCACATATTTTGATGCCAACAATTTATATGGTTGGGCTATGTCTCAATGTCTTCCTACTGGTGGATTCGAATGGGTAAATCCGAATACAGAATTTAATGTGTCTGAGACATCGAACTTCGGTTTTATTTTAGAAGTTGATTTGGAATATCCAGATGAACTTCATGATTTACATTCGGACTTTCCTTTATGCCCCGAAAACATTTGTGCAGACAATATTAATGAAAATAAACTAGTCCCAAATTTAAATAATAAAGATAAATATGTAATTCATTACAGAAATTTAAAGCAGTGCATAGAAATGGGGGTTAAATTAACTAAAATTCATAGAGTTTTAAAATTTAAACAGTCTCGCTGGTTGAAGATGTACATAGATCTAAACACAAAATTAAGAACGTTAGCAAAATCAGATTTCGAAAAAGATTTTTATAAATTAATGAATAATTCAGTCTTCGGAAAGACTATGGAGAATATTGAAAAAAGGGTTAACATAAAATTAGTTACACACTGGGAGAACCAGGGCAAAGCTTTAGGTGCTCAAGATCTAATCGCTAAACCACAATTTCATAGTCTTTCAGTATTTTCGGAAAACCTAGTTGCGGTTCAGTTGCGAAAAACAAAGTTAATATATAACAAACCAATTTATTTAGGGTTTTGCACTTTAGATATTTCAAAAACATTAATGTATGATTTTCATTATAACTATATGGTTAAAAAGTTTAGTAAAATCAAATTATTGTATACAGATACGGATAGTTTAATATATCATATATTTACAGATGATTTTTACTCTGATATAAAACCTAACCTTTCATCATACTTTGATACCTCAGCTTATGATGCAAATAATATTTTTGAATATCCAAAATTAAATAAAAAGAAATTAGGTTTTTTTAAAGATGAAAATAATGGTAAAATCATGAAAGAATTTGTGGGTTTACGATCCAAAATGTACGCTTTTAACTTAGAGAATAAGACTATAGCCAAGGCAAAAGGCGTAAATAAATGTATCACTAAAAAGATGACCATGGATAATTATAAGTCTTCTCTATTTAATAAAAAAGTGCAATATTATAGTATGCTTAGATTTAAATCAATTAAACACACAATTTTTACACAAAAATTAAATAAGATTGGTTTATCGTATAATGACACAAAGAGGCATAATATTTTAGATAATAATATTGAAACATTAGCTTGGGGTCATTATAAACTGCGTTATGTAAGTGTTGATAGTTTTTAATTTTATGTCTGCATGTAAATAAAATTTGTATTGATTGTAAAATAATGATAATAGTATAATATGACGTAGAGTTTATTACATATTTAATCGTTGTTTTATTGTAAATAATTTAAGTTAATTGTTGTTTATATTTGCGTGTGTGTGTGTGTGTGTGTGCATTTATTTGAGATTGAGTTGATTGTAAAATTATGATGTACTAATTGTGTTAGAAATAGTATACAGATCATTCTGTTTTATATAATGTTTGCAATATATATTAATTGTTAACACCAACACTTTCATTTTTTATTTCACCCCTTAGAACTTTAGACGTGTATAATGTTTCACTTTAACCATCCGTATACTGCTATTGTGGCGGGGCCAAGTGGATGTGGGAAGTCAAATTTTGTAACAATTTTTTTGGTATTAAACTGAGTATTTGAGCTGGTGTGTAAAGTGGATTTTCAACATTTTCTTTACTTTTGATGGATCGATTCTCCTCCAACAAAGATTCAGCATCAACTGAAGTTTTTAGATCTCTATCTTTATTTTTAAAACCAATTTTAGACTCGTTTGAATCTTCATTAGATGTATCAGAATAAATTGGTAATCTGAGTGGTCAAATTTTGTAACAAATTTCATAAAATCAGTTACAGAAATATGTAATTGTGATTTTAATCAGATCACATGGTGCTTTGATGAAATGCAACCTTTATATAATTTACCAAATGTTAACTACCATCAAGGAATTCCAAATGTTAATATGTTTGACGGTGAAAACCCACATCTTGTTATTATTGATGATCTAATGAGAGAGTCCGATGGAAGAATTGTGGATATATTTACAAAAGGTAGTCATCACAGGAATCTTAGTGTATTTTATTTAACACAAAATTTATTTCATCAGGGTAAAGGGCAAAGAGACATATCCTTAAACTCAAGTTATATAATATATTTTAAAAACCCTCGAGATAAAACTCAAATAAGATATTTAGCACGACAAGTGTCACCAGATAACCCAAAATTTATTGAAGATGCCTACAGGGATGCAACTCTAGAGGCGCATGGATATTTAATGGTAGATTTAAAACAGAATACCAATGATTTTTGTCGTATCAAGACAAATGTCTTCCCATTTAATGGTTTCTGCACAGTCTACGTCCCCACAAAAGAGTTTAAATACACCAAGAATCAAACATTTCAAATCATTGCTAAATGATGCATCGTCGACTCACAACGCATAAACATTTGCTAAACGCTTTGCATACGCTTAAACCAAAATATCAAAGAGCATTACTTAAAACGTGTGATGAAGAAGAAATTAACTGTATTTGTGAGTGTATTCATAACGTTTTACAAGGAAAAGTACCTCTTAAAGATCAAGATAAACAAAAATTGAATAAACACAAAAATATACTCCGTCAACTAGTGCGTAAGTGTAAACATAAACTAAGAAAAAATATAATTATACAAAAAGGAGGGGCTTTCTTACCAATAATATTAGGTGCAATATTGAGTGGATTAGTGAGTGGACTAGCCAGTTAACATGGAAAATGCAAAGAAAATGATACTTATCGAACCTGGATTGATTGAAAAATTAAAACAAGAAAATAAGGTTAATACGAGTAGTAGTTTATCTCGATTAGATATCGAAATGCAAAATATTATGAATAGTAAGACGGAAGACCGAAAGAAATGGATGTTATATTTACAAACACTGCAAAGATACCTTCATTTTATCGAGAAGGATCGTCAACCACTCAGATTACCAATTTATTCTGATACATCTAATGAAGATTCAAACGAGTCTAAAATTGGTTTTAAAAATAAAGATAGAGATCTAAAAACTTCAGTTGATGCTGAATCTTTGTTGGAGGAGAATCGATCCATCAAAAGTAAAGAAAATGTTGAAAATCCACTTTACACACCAGCTCAAATACTCAGTTTAATACCAAAAAAATTGTTACAAAATTTGACTTCCCACATCCACTTGGCCCCGCCACAATAGCAGTATACGGATGGTTAAAGTGAAACATTATACACGTCTAAAGTTCTAAGGGGTGAAATAAAAAATGAAAGTGTTGGTGTTAACAATTAATATATATTGCAAACATTATATAAAACAGAATGATCTGTATACTATTTCTAACACAATTAGTACATCATAATTTTACAATCAACTCAATCTCAAATAAATGCACACACACACACACACACGCAAATATAAACAACAATTAACTTAAATTATTTACAATAAAACAACGATTAAATATGTAATAAACTCTACGTCATATTATACTATTATCATTATTTTACAATCAATACAAATTTTATTTACATGCAGACATAAAATTAAAAACTATCAACACTTACATAACGCAGTTTATAATGACCCCAAGCTAATGTTTCAATATTATTATCTAAAATATTATGCCTCTTTGTGTCATTATACGATAAACCAATCTTATTTAATTTTTGTGTAAAAATTGTGTGTTTAATTGATTTAAATCTAAGCATACTATAATATTGCACTTTTTTATTAAATAGAGAAGACTTATAATTATCCATGGTCATCTTTTTAGTGATACATTTATTTACGCCTTTTGCCTTGGCTATAGTCTTATTCTCTAAGTTAAAAGCGTACATTTTGGATCGTAAACCCACAAATTCTTTCATGATTTTACCATTATTTTCATCTTTAAAAAAACCTAATTTCTTTTTATTTAATTTTGGATATTCAAAAATATTATTTGCATCATAAGCTGAGGTATCAAAGTATGATGAAAGGTTAGGTTTTATATCAGAGTAAAAATCATCTGTAAATATATGATATATTAAACTATCCGTATCTGTATACAATAATTTGATTTTACTAAACTTTTTAACCATATAGTTATAATGAAAATCATACATTAATGTTTTTGAAATATCTAAAATGCAAAACCCTAAATAAATTGGTTTGTTATATATTAACTTTGTTTTTCGCAACTGAACCGCAACTAGGTTTTCCGAAAATACTGAAAGACTATGAAATTGTGGTTTAGCGATTAGATCTTGAGCACCTAAAGCTTTGCCCTGGTTCTCCCAGTGTGTAACTAATTTTATGTTAACCCTTTTTTCAATATTCTCCATAGTCTTTCCGAAGACTGAATTATTCATTAATTTATAAAAATCTTTTTCGAAATCTGATTTTGCTAACGTTCTTAATTTTGTGTTTAGATCTATGTACATCTTCAACCAGCGAGACTGTTTAAATTTTAAAACTCTATGAATTTTAGTTAATTTAACCCCCATTTCTATGCACTGCTTTAAATTTCTGTAATGAATTACATATTTATCTTTATTATTTAAATTTGGGACTAGTTTATTTTCATTAATATTGTCTGCACAAATGTTTTCGGGGCATAAAGGAAAGTCCGAATGTAAATCATGAAGTTCATCTGGATATTCCAAATCAACTTCTAAAATAAAACCGAAGTTCGATGTCTCAGACACATTAAATTCTGTATTCGGATTTACCCATTCGAATCCACCAGTAGGAAGACATTGAGACATAGCCCAACCATATAAATTGTTGGCATCAAAATATGTGATATATGAATTTGGTTTCCCTGCATCATAATCCCCCATATATTTGTTATTAGCTCTAGCATAACGATTACTACATTGAGATACACCACCCCTGATACCTGATCTAATAAATGCAATTTTCTCATAATCTGTTAAAAGTTCTAATTCTATTTTTGTATATTTTAACATTGCTTCCCAACTTAAACCGGGTGCTGTGTAATAATGGGCAGGGTCTAAATCATAAGTATTAATACATAACTTTCTAAAGTTTTCAAATACATCGGTTAAAAGTAAAACGTCTGTTTTTAAATACAGGTTTGAATAATCTAGCATATTACAACACCCAAAGTGTTTCCAAACATCTTTAGCATGATTGTAATCATCATTTGAAATATGGGAATCTGTGAGCGAGCTATAAAAAAATTTTTGTTCGGGGAGCGATGTTAGGCTTAAACTATCATAATTAGTCATAAGTTCATATGGATAAACGCCTTTCCGTTTTAAACGAAAGAAATCTTCATCATTAGGATAATTTCTACGTAATTCTTGAAATTGATCATTACTGAGATTTTTGGCCAATTCTTCTAATTTACATGATAAAAACTTAAATGAATCTATGAATCTTAATATAATTTCGTGGTTATTCATTTTTAATTTTTTGGAAAAGGATATATATTTTTCTTTATTTTGAGGGATAACTTCGACTTCACCATCACAAAAGTTTAACGCGTGAACAATAAAATGAGCATCATAGTGACTAAGGTTGTGTAAAAATATTGGTATATAACGAGGTTTTCTGAACTTCGAGCTACATGATTCGTGAGCAACACCTATAAAACTACCGGTGTACCAATCAAAATCATAAAAATGTTCTGCTAACTCTGTTTCACAAATATGACAAATGGTTGCATTTGAAATTTGGTTTTTGTCTTCATTTGTTAGCGGAAGTGGAGGATATTTTTGAAGTCTATTTATTTCTTTGAGATTGTTAGATAAACTTTTCATAAACACTTGTGCACAGTTGGGTCCGCAATACGTTACATATTTTGATAATTTATCATCATATGAACATTTAATATAATAACCAAAACTATGTACTTCATGTTTCTGAATATTGTGTGTGAAAGGTTTGGAAGGATCGTTAGAACATGATTCTATTGGTTTTAAAAATGCTTCAAAATCAGCATAAACTACGAATGGTATCTTCAACTTTTTTTCATAACTATCAAATTTAATTTTATCATTTGAAATAGGTTGACCAAACCAATTCTTTTTTTTAAAAGTTTCACTGTTTGGTAATTCTGTACAAATGTGGGCACAATCGTATTGTTCATGGTTATTTAAACTTTCCTTAGATGGAAAGTGAAGTAGACATGCTTCGCAAATGTACATGATGTGACCGTCTTTTGAAATTTGTTTACTAACTAACCGCGATAAATTTTTTATGTAACAATAATGATTTTTTGTATCCTTGGAAAAAAATAATAAATTGATATGTCTATCTTTACGACACTTTGTTAAAAATAATGGACCTACTATAGAATTACATCGTTTTTCTTTATTATATTCTAACCCAAAAACATTAATACTAATATCATTTAATTTCTCTACTTTTGCTATGTCAGAAATTTTAACTGGAAAGGAAATACCATCAAATTTAAGTTTATTTGCATGTTTAACGTACGATGATACACGATCCGCGTTTTTGTTTACGGGATATAACGCCGAGAGTAACGCCCATTTAAAACAAAAATAATCCTTGCTTTTTACATTTATAACAGCCTTTTTTAATTTTATGTCACGAGGAAGATCTATGTATGAAGTACCGCGTAGGGGGTTAAATTTATTAACATTCATGTCTATAGATTTTATGTTTTTTAGACTCCATCCACTATCTTTTTTTTCAAATGCACTAATTTTAGTAGTAATTGTATCATTTAAAGATGAAAAAAAAATATTTAAGTCATCTCCTTGACAAATAATATAGTTAAGCGTTTGAAAATCGAACGTATCATGAATATCTTTAGTTTGTTGAACAAAATCAGCATGCAATATGAAGTTTACTTTAAAAATTATGTGTTGATGAATACACCCTTGTATTAAAAATAAAATATCATCTTTAATAGAATTTAAAAATAGTTCAGGAGTTTCAAAATTTACCAATGTCGAACTATCTACTCTACTCTTGATTTTATAAGTTAAAATCCTATTTCCAAAAGCAGATTCAATAACACTAACGTTTGATAAAGAATTATGTGAATTTAAAAGATTATTTTTATGAACATTACTTTTAAAATGATTAGCTAAATACCGTTTCTTGATAAATATATGACACGTTAGACATTCCACTTGATCATCGTTACTGATACTGTTCCCTGCAGAGGTAGGCGCTTCTGCTTCCGTTGTTGGTTTTTTGATGATCTTGGGTTCTTTGCTGCTCGTTCGCTTCGTTCCTCTTCCAAGTTGTAGTGGTTGACTACTAAAATGTTTAAATTTATTAAAAACTGTACAAGACATTGTGTAAATTATGATCGAAATGAATGTTTATTTTACTTACTTAAACTGTGTTTCAACCATCGCACAGTGATTATACAACTCATCATCATACGATGAATCGAACAGTTGATCCTTCTCCATTTCATCACAAACTTTAGACAACTCCTGATTTAATTCGCTGTTGAATAGTTCCGTATTCTCTTCCATGGTTGTGGAGAAGAAAGCACTGGTGCACACTTCACTGAAGTTTGCCATCCTTATAGTAAAGAAGAAAATAGGTAGCAGAGTAAGTAACAGTTCAGTGTTGGTAGACCAACTGATACCCAAATTTCAAATAATGTCCGATATTTAAGTCTAACAAAGGATTAGAAATAGAATATAATGAGTACACGGAAGTAATTTAAGTAAACAGAATCACATTCACTAATGATCAGCTAATGACTGTCATTGTTAAAAAAGTATTTTTTAACTTTTTCACTTTCTGCTATTGTCTTTGTAATATTGTATACGAGGGCGTTTGTGTTGTCGTAGATGCTATCCTTATTAGTCTTTACGTAATATTTAATCCTCGTGGAAGCATGTTTCCAATGATCAGTAGTTGGAATCTTGGATAGCTTTTTCATATCGTACATTTCAATTTTGATGAGATGCGTCGCTTGGTCTCCGTCGTCAGAATTAGTAGAAATGTATGATACACCATCTCTAGCGGCTCGTGCTACGGTTGATGATAACAGCTTCCTCTTTTTTATTTTTGATTCAGGTTCAAAAAAATGATCAATCGATTGCGATTTTCTTTTTCCACCATCGCATGTGTTATTATTAATGACGATGTCATCACTCTCTTCTTGAGGGGAGAGTGGCGAGTAGTAATACTGTTTATAGGTATTTTCATCGAAGTTCAATGATTTCTGCAACAACACAGTTATCATGTTAATATCAGTTTGTTAACACTTAATCATAAAAGTTAAAAAGCTAAAGTTACAACCTATTAAAGTCCACTGCTGAACATAGGCCTCCTCTCATTTCTGAGAGGGTTTTAGGGCTACGCTGAGCACGTGGTAAATCAGCACTTAAAATTGTAATTAACAATTTAATTGGTGCCGGCGGGGATCGAACCCGGGTCGCGTACTGTGAATTTTACATTTTGCGCTAACCATCTGAGCTACCACGGCTTAACCATATACACACACATAATATTTAAATATAATTTGTTGACACTAAATCATACACACGTAAGAAAATAACAGAAAGAAAAGTAAGTTTGTCAATAGAATAAACACTTACATCCATGGCCTTTGATGCGTTGAAGTAACACAAACGTAGTATTGACAGATCCACTGCGGTCAAACGACCATACACTAACTCCATGACTGCAGTTGCTTGGACTTATATAGTACCAGTGAGTAATAATTCTAATCTAAAGAATTTCTGCAGTAGAATTGATAGTATCTTTATGCGTCAACAAGCTTACCTTACATTCTGTTGCTTATCTCTACATTCCTACGTCCTTCCTGTCGTGTCTTGTTCAGTGTATTGGTGACTCAAATACGATTTGTATAACACAAAGAATGCAATTTAATATTTAGAAATCACTATAATTGATCACTCCTATATTAGTCATTGAGTAGATTGGTACTGTAATAATCTACTAATAGCAGTAATATTATGGATACGCTAGATGTACAACAACATCTGAAAAAGATTCACCCCACTCTAGAAAATAATGTTTATGCTGCCAATAAACTACCCATGTACACCCACGTACCAACGTATATAATATGCAATTTGGATACAGATGATAAACCAGGGTCACATTGGGTAGCTTTATATATCGATACGAATGACGTCGGTCAATATTTTGATTCATTCGGACGGGCACCTGTACGATATCATCTAGAGTTTTTTAAAAGAAATTGTAAAAGATGGAACTGGAATGTTGATAGGATTCAGAATGAGTGGACTTCAGTTTGTGGCGAATATTGCTTAATGTATTTGCTATATAAGTTTCAGGGATGTTCAATGCATAGTTTTACGAGTATATTTACAGGGAACACATTGTACAACGATATTTTAGTGGATGAGATGTTTCGCTCCTATTTTATAGATAATACGTAATAAGATTTTGTATTTTATAAATAAAACTTTTAACAAAATTGGGTAATGTGTTTTATTAATGAGTCAGATTAGTGTAGATAGGAACAAAGGAGTATAATACAATAGCATAAGCCGACCCACACGCCGACGAATAATAGATAATGACGGTAGTCAATCAACAATAGATAAGTAGATAAGGACAATGGAGCGCTAATGACGGTTGAGGCTCGAAGCGGATATCAATTAGATAAGAGTTAATTGATCTGCACATCTCCGGAACCGTGCATCCTACGCAAAAATGGACCGCAGATTCGTGATCAGAGCATACCAAAACCTTTTTTTTTTTTTTTTTTTTTTTTTTTTTTTTTTTTTTTTTTTTTTTTTAGGATCGTGAGTCGACGAACGCTGTACTTGTAACACTTCTGACGCAGTGAGCCAGAACTGGTACATCGTAACTACTCTGGTTCTCTCCAAGACAGTGGTTTTTCCGTACCAGTGGTAAATAAAAAAAAAAGTGGTTATCAAGTATTATTTATAATCTATATTGAATAAAAAGTTTCTCTTTCTGTACCACTATTAATAGAATACTTTAGAAATTATGAGTTACAGTAATAGAGTTCCGTTATATTTTGTTTTTGTAATATAACTAACTTCAAAACATATTTCGTACCGTGTGTTGGTAATATTATAAATAATATAAATGAACATACTATCCCTTAGTCATCTTGGCTTTAATCATAATACTTTAATGGTATTTTGAATTTACACTCACAATAAATCAAACATATCAAAAGTAGAATCCATACGACATTTATAATAATAATAATAATAATAATCCTTTATTGCACACACAAAGATCCATATTTACAAGAAAATATAATATAGCATGTATATATACACATACACATATATATATATATATATATATATATATATATATATATATATATATATATATATATATATATCCTCTTTCGATGGATAGCATTAAGAGTCAACCCGGGTTTTCACGTACATTTCAGAGGCGCTACAATAGCAATTAAATCCCATTAGAAGTCTAAAATATTATTATAAGTCACCCGTATACTATCATGTGTTTTCTTGGTATAGTCTACCCAGAGTTGGCACGTGTAAAATGATTGGCAGAAAGATCTAAACAGTGTAATTTTCACGTCCGCCGACGCCTTGCAGAATTTTCGCGCAATCGTATTGCCTACTACACACAGATATCTACGTTGACGTTCCACATCCGGGTCACCTTTTTAAGTCTGAAGTAACAATATGGCCAAGATACTTGAACTTGTCTACTATCTTAATAAATTTTCCATTAAGACGAATTTCGGGCACCCTCTGAGGTAACTTCCCTGATTTTTTTTGCGCCCGAAGCAAATATGGGCAACCCTCCGGAAAGCGGGGGAGGGAGGTGGGGAATGCTCATAACGTACCACGCAGCCGGCTGCGTGGTTATGTGGAGACTTTTACCCACTAAACCCCACATTTTAGGGACTGGCTTGACGGTCTAACTAGAGATCTCTAAGCCGTATACGAACGCGACCCTCCTTGGCAGAAAGGAGGGCGCAAGCGGCGAAAAGCCGCTTAGACGAGTGCTTAACTAAGGCAGATTAAGGGGTGTGTCATGTAGGCTCGGCCTGAGCCGCCAGGAAACAGTTCAGGTCAGCCGAAAGTTTGTTGGGGGGGGGGGGAGTCCGAGAGAGAGTTTCTCGGTCTGCGCACACTATAGCGAGTGTGGATAGGGACTGCATAGGCAGCTGTCTCACGAATGAGATGATTTGGGTGGGACTCTGATGCTTTGAAAAATCTCTCAGAGAGTGATTTAAGGAACTGCTGGATTGTTGGGAGCTCTAAGTCTCGGGGTTGGTCGGCATTACGGACATAATAGGGCGAGTTAGTGGCCCTACGACAGAATAGATTTTGGACTATTTGAAGTTCATTTATAGCTTTGGGCTTAGCATGTGCGAAAATGGGGGCCGCGTAGGTCATGACAGGTCGTATGCAGACCTTATATAGGGTTCGCTTCGCTTGCGGAGGGATATTTTACTGTGTCTGCCCAACATGCTGTTGAGCCTACCCATGTAAAATCGTGCGGTGCGAGTAACCTTCTTGATATGGGGCTCGAAAGTGAGCCTTGCATCAAGGGTGACGCCTAAGTATTTGGCTTTAGTTTGCCATGGGACAGGGGTTCCTAACATCCTGATTGGCGGAGTGGTGGTGAGACGACGTCGTTTATATTCGAAGCAAACGGCGGAGCTTTTCTCCGGGTTTACGTCGATACACCATTTTTGGAACCAAGCTCCTAAGTCGCTTACTGACTTTTGGATCTTGTTCCGAATCTGTGGCAGTGAGTTGCCTTTAGAGTAAAGGGCTGTGTCATCTGCGAAGAGGGCTAGTTTAACACCATTCGACGGGATAGGGATGTCGTTCGTGAATAGTATATATAGGAGGGTGGCAAGCACAGAGCCTTGAGGGACACCGGCTTTGATTTGACGAGTAGAAGATAGCGTGCCTTCGTGTCTAAAGCGAAAGGTACGATCCTTCAGATAGGAGGCTACAAGGCGAACGAGACGGTCAGGGAGGCCTAAGTCGTACAATTTGTAGATAAGGCCCTCGTGCCAGACTCTGTCGAATGCCTTGGCAATGTCGAAGAAGACCGCGATGGTTTTTTGAGGACGAGGATAAAAACCGCTAAGGATATATTCCACTATGCGGTGAACGTGCTGGGGGCACGAGTGTTTGGCTCGAAACCCGAATTGTTGTGGGATGACAAGAGGCTCGCCGTCTGTGGGAAACAAATGGCGCCTCATGCGCACGAGAATGACTCGTTCGAAAAGTTTGCCCGTGGCCTTGAGGAGGCTGATGGGACGGTGATTGGAGGGGAGGTGGTGAGATTTGCCTGGCTTGGGAATGCCAATGACAGTTGCCTCCAGTTGCTTTCCAAGAGGTGGGAAAGTGGCTGAATTCGAAGCAGGCGTTGAAGATTATGGCCAATAAGGCGATCACCTGCTCCGGAAAGTATTTGAGGGCTTGGTTGGAGATGCCATCCGCACCCGGTGCTTTTTGGGCTTAAGTCCTTTGATGGTAGATGAAATCTCATCTTTGGACACAGTGATAGGGTCAGAGGCGGTGGGGGGAGAGTTCCGGCGACGGACCTCGTCCTTCATTAGTTGGATGTGTATGGGGTCAGTGGGTTGTGAGCTGGGAGAGCATTGAGCGGCGACGCTGTCGGCGAAGCACTCAGCCTTTTCTTCGTCCTCGAAGGCAATAGATCCGTCGGGACGAGACAGAGGGGGAGTATGCGTTATGGAGTCTATCCGGAGGGCTCTCGCCATCTGGTAGTACGCTGTGTTGGAGGGAGAGATTTTCTTCATGAGATTGCCCCTTTCGAGGTCTCTGTAATCTTGGAGGCGGTAACGGAGTTTGCGTTGAAGGCGGTGGGCCGCGAGTCTATATTCGGGAGTGGGATAGCGTGCAGCTCTACGGAGGGCAGCTTTTTTGGCTTTTAGCAGGTTGCTAATATCTAGGGGAAGACTAGTTTTAGCAACCGGGACAACCTTTTCATTCTCTTTAAGAGAGGATGTTATAAGTGAGGTGAGATTTTCGACCGCGGTGTCTATTTTCCCCGTACTGTCGAGGACGTCGGAAGAAAGGGTTATGGGAGGGTCCGGAGAGTCTATAGCCAAGACTAGAGACTTCTTGAAGCCCTTCCAGTTGGTGTAGGTTTCGGAAGTGGGAGTTGGAAATGGCTGATGGCCAAGAAGGAGGGATACAGGACGGTGGTCGGATCCTAGATCATCGAGAGACTCGATTGCTCTAAGGTTAAGGGAGACTCCTTTAACTAGAGCAAAGTCTAGCACGTCAGGAGCGTAGTTAACATTGTCGGGATAGTGGGTGACAGCGAGGGGGCTGTAGACAGTCAGGTCGAGAGACTGAGTGATATTGAGCAGCACCCTGCCGCTACTGGTAGTAGTGCGGCAGGTCCATTCAGTATGCTTGGAGTTAAAGTCTCCAAACATAATGACTGAGTCGCCTAATGCAAGTATGGCTAATCTAGTGATAGTGGCTTCCACACTGGTAAGCGTCGGAGTGGATATGTGGGAGCAATGAAGGAACTTTTTGTAATAAATGGCAGTACCGCCGCCTTTGCGGTCGGGTCTGTCATTACGAAGATGTGAATAATTTTTAATACAAAGGCCTTTAGAGACCTTGGGGCTGAGATGGGTCTCCTGAAGGAGGAGGAGGTCGGCTTCGCGATCTCGAAGAAATAGCCTAAGCTCTGGGAGGTTATTTCGCAAACCGCGGATATTGAATGAAACAAGCGACAAACCCTTTGGTTTGATACGACCGTGCGATATTGCGGGAGCAGAGGGCTCCGGCATATTGTTATTACGACCTTAGTAGGTCGATGTGCTCAGCAAGAGCAAGGAGACGGTCCTGAGGGGACTGAGCGGTGCGTAGTTTACGCGCAAGGATAGATTTCCCCTATTTTGATCTTATTCATAGTGTTATACACTAGGCTTAGATCTTCTACTATAGGGTCTGTCTGTTTTTGTGAGTCGGCAGAGGGCCGCGGGATATTTGACGTCTTTGGGAACCAAGGGTTTATTGGGAGCGGCGTAGGCTGGGAGAGCGGAAGGCTCATAAGGGGCCGAGGAGGGCCCTGAGGTGGCCGATAGATGCCCTGTGTGGGCTGAGATGAGCCCTGAGGGGGCTGAGGTAGGGGCTGACCCTGGCGGGGCTTGCGGATTACAAGAGCCGGGAAGGTTCGGTCATTGACCTGGGGTGGAGCTTTGTGGCTCAGAGGTGGGCGAGGACCGTGAGGGCAACCTCTAAAATTGGCCGGGTGGCCTGTTTGTCCGCATAGGACACATGAGAGTGGGGATTCGGCGTTTTTGGGCCGAGGGCACTCTTTCGAGTGATGAGGTTCTAGGCACTTAACGCACCTGGGTGGAGCTGAGCAGTTGGCTGCCGCGTGCCCATAGAGTTGGTAGCGGTGGCACTACGCTGGGTAATCGCGCCGGTGTGGGGCTTCGACCTTTGCACGCGACAGGCCGCACACAGTGCGTACCTCGCGGAAGATGGCCTTCGCCTCCGGCACATTGGTGAGAACGAGGAGGGCGAGGTTAAATCTTTCGCCCCTACTGCTGTGCATTTTGTGCACAGCCTCTATGGGGAAGCCTTGGGACTTAAGGTCTTCCAAAATGTCCTTCATAAGGAACTCCGCGGAGGACTGCCTTAACCTTCCTTTCTTCGGCGAGAGCGTATGTGTGATAGGATATTCCGGAAGTCTTCTATAGACGCGGGCATGATTTCGATGGCCTCGCCGACATTGGTGGCTTGGTCATATTTGAAACCCTTATCGTAGAGGGTTTTGGATAACTGTCTGAATTTACGTTGAATAACTGTGTGAAGCCTTGTCTCTGAGAAAGACAGGGGGCGGGACTTGGTTTTTAGCCAGTTTGGGAGCGCAGCGGGTTGCTGGCTTGGCGGTAGTTTCTTTCGATTGAGAGGCGGCAGCGTTTGGGGCTGCGGAAGTAGGGGCAACGATGAGGGCTGCGGAGGTAGAGGCAGCAGCGGCGGCCGCCGAGGTAGGGGGAGTGCGGGAAGTCGCGACGCGTTTCGGGCCGCGCTTGGATTTCACTAGCGTGAATTGGGCTGAGTCAGTTATCGTTCCTTCGGAGTCGGATGAATCCGAGGAGCCGGTGGAGCTGAGGGCAGTCCTCTTCCGGGAGGAGGAGGTAACGGACGTGGTGCTCGAGTGCTCCATATCGGAGTCGGGGGTCGCGGGCGAGTCGGTCTGCGGGGCAGCCGCTTGGTTCGCGAGGGAAGCCGCGACGGCGGGCGGGGGTACACATGCCTTAGGGGCAGCGGGGAAAATGACGTTGGCGAGAAGGGTCTCGTCAATTTGGGTGGGTATGGGTAGTCCTGCGGCTTTGACGATTTGGACGATCGTGGCCGCAAGTTGGCTCATGAGATTGCTTATGTCTATGGAAGACATGTTGATCTGGACGGGGGGTGACGATTTATTCTAAGAATCTAGAGGTCTGCCTTGGGTGGCAGATGGGGAGGACTGACGTTCCATTCTCAGAAGCTGGGGTCCCTATGTTCTGAAAAGAACAAGGGCTTGCTCTGAGAAGAGCAAGAGACGATCTTCCAAGAACAGTAATAACAACAAAGTAACGGTATAACAATAATAAAACTGGAGCGAGGGGGCAAGAACGAAGCGAAAACAAAGGAACTCACCAACGGCGTCTGCTCGGCCAGTGTTAGCCGGGGAGAGCAGGGCGCCCGGGCGAGAGGTTGCACTCCGCACGAGGTCGGAGCGCGAACTGTATGCACGACCGCTCGGAGGCGGTGCGCAAACGGAACTGAGCTTCCCTGATCTGAAAATCATTATTTCTGTCTTTTTGGAGTTGTAAGTCAAATAATGTTCTTCCGCGTATCCTTTACAGATTTCAGTTAATTTTTTCAAGCCTTTAATCAAGAGACTGAGCAGCACCATATCGTCAGCATAGCTCAGGCTATTAACATATCTGTCGTCCAGTCTGAGCCCTACCGGAGATCTGCTTAGCTTCACGATTAAATCATTCATATAAGTATTGAAAAGATCAGGTGAGGTAACACCCCCCTGTCTCACGCCACAAGAAAGCTTATAGCAATCCGATATTTCACCACCCCACCTAACGTTGTTGGTCTGATTACCGTACCAGAACGCTTGGAGATCAACAACCTCAGCCGGGACAACTTTGCTAGTGTCACGGAGCTTTTTCCACAGTATTTCATGACTAATGGAGAAGATAACAAGGTAATAATATTAGACTTTTAAGTACGTAGGTAAAAAGTCTAGACCAAACACATAATTCTAGTTTTTATTTCACATCGATCGGTGTACTATTACCGAAGTTATAAGCGTGGAAACTTTACGTACATTTTTAAAATTTCGCCCGTGCCCGCGAGTAGCGCGTGACGTCATCGATTCCATGCGGCCGGCCGGAACGAGCGGCAAGTTTGCAAGTTTCTCTAGAAAGTGAAGATTTTTCTTCATAGCTTGAAGAACTTACTACATCAAATTGAAGAAGTTTCTTATTCTCTTGTACTGGCCGAACATTTATCTTTAGTTTCTGTACTTTTATGTGAAACATTTACTTGAATTTTTTTTTCGTGTAGCGGGGGTATCAGTGTTGTTAGTTATATATTCTTCCGGCAAGGGATCAATGTTAACATTATCATCTAGAGTAGTACCAGGATCGACAATATATACAGAATGGGTCCCACATATATGCAATAAATGAAACCATATACTTGTTATCGCCTTTGCTGACGATATACAAAAAATGAACGTAATCGTTCCAGTAATTAGGTCAAAAAGTAGAGTTTTAATTTTAAGCAAATTTGAACACTCTATAGAATTGGGTCACTAAGTCAATGATTCAATGAACTTGAATCCTTGAACATTAATAAGCGACGTTGCCACGCAGTGCAAACTATTGGTATTGCGACATATCGATAGCGGTGTCTTTTGTCGGCGTGCCACCCGCGTGCAACGTTGTCACTCTTCCAAGGGGTCAAGGTACGTTGTCTAAACAGAGTGTTCACTTTTACTGAATTTATTTTAATATTTATTTTGTTTGAAAATTTCACTTTTTTATTTTACGGGTTTTAATTTAATATTTAATTTTTCTACACTTCTACGGACTAGTAAACTAAAAACATTAGTTATAGTATACGTCGCAATGCGTGTTGGCGAACTTCACATGCCTTCGAAATTTTCTCAGACATGCAGGTTTCCTTACGATGTTTTCCTTCACCGCCGAGCACGTGGTAAATCAGCACTTAAAATTGCAATTAACAATTTAAGTGGAGCCGACGGGGGTCGAACCCGGGTCGCGTACTGTGAAATTTACAGCTTGCGCTAACCATCTGAGCTACCACGGCTTAATCATATACACACACAATATTTAAATATAATTTGTTAACACTAAATCATACACACGTAAGAAAATAACAAAAAGAAAAGTAAGTGTGTCAATAGAATAAACACTTAAAATTGCAATTAACAATTTAATTGGTGCCGGCGGGGTTCGAACCCGGGTCGCGTACTGTGAAATTTACAGCTTGCGCTAACCATCTGAGCTACCACGGCTTAATCATAAACACACACAAAATATTTAAATATAATTTGTTAACACTAAATCATACACACGTAAGAAAATAACAGAAAGAAAAGTAAGTTTGTCAATAGAATAAACACTTAAAATTGCAATTAACAATTTAATTGGTGTCGGCGGGGATCGAAACCGCGTCGCGTACTGTAAAATTTACAGCTTGCGCTAACCATCTGAACTACCACGGCTTAATCATATACACACACAATATTTAAATATAATTTGTTAACACTAAATCATACACACGTAAGAAAATAACAGAAAGAAAAGTAAGTTTGGTAATAGAATAAACACTTACATCTATGGCCTTTGATGCCTTGAAGTAACACAAATATAGTATTGATAAATCCACTGCGGTTAAACGACCATACACTAACTCCATGACTGCAGTTGCTTGGTCTTATATAGTACCAGTAAGTAATAATTCTAATCTAAAGAATTTCTACAGTGGAATTGATAATAACTTTATGCGTCAACAAGCTTATCTAACATTCTGTTGTTTATCTCAGCGTTACTTCGTGTCGTCTTGTTCAGTGTATCGATGACTCAAATACGTACAAAAATAATACAAAATAATGCAATTTAATATTTAGAAATCACTATAATTGATCATTCCTATGTTAGTCATTGAGTAGATTGTACTGTAATAATCTACTAATAGCAGTAATATCATGGATACACTAGATGTACAACAACATCTGATAAAGATTCACCCCAGTCTAGAAAATAATGTTTATGCTGCTAATAGACTGCCCATGTACACCCATGTACCAACGTATATACCTAGTCAGGTCATAAGTATTGTCACACAGTAAAAACTTTTCTTTTAGAATGCTGGCCACAAAAAAGTTTATTGAATTCGAATTTCGAATTGTTCATGAAAATAAAACTGTATACTTTTTAGAATTTTACTAATTTTTTAATATGGAGTGGACGTTTAAAGAAGACGGTGTTGCAGTTATTGCGTTGCATCGTTGCGGTTCCGCGCCAATTCAAATTTTTGACATACTGAAAAATTTGAATATAACCAAAAGATTCGTTTATCGTACCATCAAACGATACGGACTCTAGTGTAGATGACAGGTCAAGAAGTGGTCGCCCTCGGTCTGTTAGGACTCCAGCAGTGATAAAAGCTGTGAAGGCGCGAATTCAAAGAAATCCCAAACGTAAGCAGAAACTGTTGGCCCTTCGGATGGGGTTAAGCAGAACCACGGTGAAAAGGGTGTTAAATGAAGACCTAGGGCTTCGGGCATATCGAAGAAAAACAGGACACCGTTTCAATGCTCGTCTAATGGACCTGAGACTGAAGAGATGCTGCGCTTTGTTGAAGCGGTACGCGGGAAAAAAATATCGGGAAATTCTTTTTTCGGATGAAAAATTTTTTACCGTAGAAGAGAGCTACAACAAACAAAATGATAAGGTGTACGCACACAGTAGTGAGGAAGCGAGCAACCTTATTCCGCGTGTCCAACGAGGTCATTTTCCATCCTCGCTCATGGTATGGTTGGGAGTTTCTTATTGGGGCTTAACAGAGGTACATTTTTGTGAGAAAGGTTTAAAAACGAATGCAGTTGTGTATCAAAATACAGTCCTGACGAACCTTGTGTAACCTGTTTCTCATACCATGTTCAATTACAGGCACTGGGTATTCCAACAAGATTCGGCGTCAGCTCATAGAGCGAAGAGCACACAAGACTGGCTGGCGGCGCGTGAAATCGACTTCATCCGACACGAAGACTGGCACTCCTCCAGTCCAGATTTAAATCCGTTAGATTACAAGATATGGCAACACTTGGAGGAAAAGGCGTGCTCAAAGCCTCATCCCAATTTGGAGTCACTCAAGACATCCTTAATTAAGGCAGCCGCCGATATTGACATGAACCTCGTTCGTGGTGCGATAGCAGATTGAAGGCCTGTATTCAAAATCACGGAGGTAATTTTGAATAAACTATAGTGTCATAAGAATCTATGTTTTGTTAAGTTCATTTTGGTATATAAATGGTTACATAATGAATAAATTTGTTTCAATTATTTTATATTCAACATGTTATAGAATTTATGACCTGACTAGGTAATATGCAATTTGGGTACAGATGATAAACCAGGGTCACATTGGGTAGCTTTGTATATCGATACGAATGACGTCGGTCAATATTTTGATTCATTCGGACGGGCACCTGTACGATATCATCTAGAGTTTTTAAAAAGAAATTGTAAAAGATGGAACTGGAATGTTGATAGGATTCAGAATGAGTGGACTTCAGTTTGTGGTGAATATTGCTTAATGTATTTGCTATATAAGTTTCAGGGATGTTCAATGCATAGTTTTACGAGTATATTTACAGAGAACACATTGTACAACGATATGTTAGTGGATGAGATGTTTCGCTCCTATTTTATAGATAATAAGTAATAAGATTTTGTATTTTATAAATAAAAATTTTAACAAAATTGGGTAATGTGTTTTATTAATGAGTCAGATCAGTGCAGATAGGAACAAAGGAGTATAATACAATAGCACCACGCTGAGGAAGAATAGATAATGACGGTATTGAACGAAATATAGATAAGTAGATAATAACAATGGAGCGTTAATGACGATGGAGGCCCGCAGCGGATATCAATTAGATAAGAGTTAATTGATCTGCACGTCTCCGGAACCGTGCATCCTACGCAAAAATGGACCGCAGATTCGTGATCAGAGCATGCCAAAACCTTTTTTTTTTCAGGATCGTGAGTCGACGAACGTCGTACTTGTACCACTTCTGACTCAGTGCGCCAGAACTGGTACAACGTAACTACTTGTTTCTGACCTAGATTTGAAATTTAGTTTTGATAGTAAAGAACTTTGTGGTTTTTCTGTACACAGATTTTGACAAGTAAACTTGTGAGGCAAAACATCTTTTTTAAGCTTGAGGGGACCACCAACTAGTTTGTACTTCACGTAGTTTTCCATATCGTTTTCGACCTAGAACAAAATACAAACTTATTTAAAGTCTATAAAAAAATAAGGAACCTCGTAATTAGTATTCCATCAATATTTAAAATACATAAAAACTATGTAATACATAAAAATAGGACAACACAAAAAAATTTAAGTGCTCCACTTCATAATCAAACTTCTTCTATTATTTGCGGCCCGCAGAGTTTGAAGGTTGAACAGTTCTGCGATGTGTTTAGTTCTTGCTCGAAATATCGTAAAAATATAAAAACGTTTGTTAACATATTCCATATCTTAACCTTTATATGCATTACAAACATTTTAAAATTTGCTGCAAACATAGGTAGGTAGATATCTAAACTTACGAACTCACGACAGGTCATTGACTTATCTACGTTACATAGTTACTTTACCCAAGTTTGGATGTTTATTTACACTGAAGTAGTTTTAGTAAAATATGTAAGTATTAGGTATTGTTTCTTCTTGAAATTATAATAATCAATAAGCGTGGAAAGGTTCAATGAATGAATCGTTAGTTACTTAAACACTGCGACTCGAGTAGATACCTATAATTGCCGACATAGGTCGTGAGCACACTTTTTATTGGTCGATACGACGTTGACCACGCTAACGGTCAACGTGATTGGTTCATCAGTCGATTCTCGTCGTCTATTGGTTTCGAACGTATCATTCGGCTTCCGTACACTTCAGAGCAATAATTTTAGTGATAACTTTTTTAATTAGTTTATTTTCGTTAATTGTTTTTGTGACCTCGTCGTTAATTGTTGTTTGTGTATTCCTTGTTATTAATTGTTTTTGTTATTTCTTGTTTATAATTATTTTTGTTGTTATAATTTGAGTGTTCAGATTTCGGTCTAAAAATGCAGAGAAGGAAGAATTCGGTGTTAAATAGACAATCCCGACAAATGGTCAATTCAATGCTTAGTTACATGAAAAAATTAGGTAAACATCATAGACGTATATAAACACACTGCTGAAGCGACTAATGTCTCAGTAGCTACTGAACGGCGCACCGCAACACCAGATTTTATGGAAGGCACATCACCTCTTCCTTCTTCTTAATAAAATAATCAATTCTAACCACCAGGTACTGATTAAATACCTTATAGTAGATAATAAAATATCAGGGGGTTTTCATGCTGGTCTACCTTTCCGGTGATCCTGTTATGGAATACGGGTACGCGACCCCGGCTCCCCGAGCTACTGTTATTATCATACCCTTTCCTGCCGAGATAACAGTATCCTTACACCTACGATCCTACCCCAGCCTTCTTTTTCCTTTTCCCAAAATGGTAGCTTCCTCTACCAACAATAGCATACCCAAAGAGGGTTGGTGTCAGGCAGGCGGCCGAATGTAAAACTTTTGCCAAATCCCATGCAGTAAACCTATGAATAGTACGAGTTGTGGGATATATGACAGGGCTAGGGCGTACCCCGCAGGCGACGCGCAGGGGCAGCACCCGGCTCCTGTGGAAAGTGGTCAAGGGTTGTCGCACCTTACGGAGCGGGTGCGACGTAAGAGGCGAGCCCGGAGAGAGAAGAAGGTCAGAGTGAGGTTTGCAAGCTGGAATGTAGGTACGATGACTGGAAGAGGAAGAGAGTTAGCAGATGTTTTGAAACGACGAAGAGTGAATGTTGCCTGTTTGCAGGAAACAAAATGGAAGGGCAATAAAGCAAGAGAGATTGAGGATACAAGTTTTATTATTGTGGAAGTGATGGGAAGCGAAATGGAGTGGGAGTTGTGTTAGATAGTAAAATGAAAGAACGAGTGACAGATGTGAAAAGAGTAAATGACAGAATGATAGTTGTTAAATTAATGATTGAAAACAAAGTAGTGAATGTTGTAAGTGTGTATGCTCCGCAAACAGGCTGTGAAGAGAGTGTGAAAGAGAAGTTTTGGGAGGAATTTGATTGTATGATGATGGGAATACCTGAGAGTGAGGATATTTATATGGGAGGAGATTTTAATGGACATGTAGGGAGAGTGAATGACGGGTATGAAAGAGTACACGGTGGATGGGGGTACGGAGTGCGGAACCGTGAGGGGGAAGTTCTTCTGCAAGCAGCATGTGCCTTTGACCTGGCTGTAGTAAACACGTGGTTCCAAAAACAAGATCAGCATCTTGTTACTTATAAAAGTGGCCACCACGCGACACAGATCGAATATTTTCTGATAAGACGGAACCAAATCAAGAGTGTAAAAAACTGCAAAGTGCTTCCAGGTGAAGATTTAGTATCCCAGCACTGGATTTTGCTGGCTGACATCTGCTTAACTGTTCGCCTCAACAAACACAAGGATCGTCCCCCACCCAAAATAAAGTGGCATTTGTTGCATAAGGAGGAGTATGCAAGTGAATTTAGAGAGCTAGTTGTAAACAAGATGATAGAGATGGGTGATATGGAAGGAATGAGTGTGAATGAGTGCTGGAAGGAAATGGCTGATTGTATCCGAAGTGTGGCAAGGAAGGTGTTAGGAGAAACAAAAGGGAAGCGTATGATAGATAAGGATGGGTGGTGGTGGAGTGAAAGTATTAGAGAAGTTTTGAGAGAAAAGAAAAATGCCTTTAAAGAATGGCAGAGCGTAGAAGACCAGAATGAATCAATAAAAGAAAGTAAGAGAGGGGCGTATAAAGAATGTAAGAAGAGATCGAAGAAGGAAGTTGCTATTTGTAGGGCAGAGGCGCAAGATAAATTATATCGGTCCCTTGAAAGCCCCGAAGGTCGAAAACGACTTTTTCAAATTGCAAGAGCGAGAGAAAGGAATGGAAGAGATGTTTCACATGTAAAATGTATAAAAGATGATTCTGGAAGGATTTTGACTGACGATGAAAGTATAAAGAAGCGATGGAAGGAGTATTTTGAGAAATTGATGAATGAGGAGAATGAATGGGATGGTACGCTTGAATTTTTTATATGTAAAGGTGGGTCTACGCTAGACGAGCCCAGCACGAGCGGAGCCGCTCTACTCACGGTGTCAAGTGTGGACGTACAACGAGCCTACAAAACTCACTCTCCTCGAACATAGTTTTCCGCAGTGTGCTCGCGGCTCATATATATATATATGGACTGGGCATGCCTACATAATTAGCGTAATTACCTACAAAAATCTAGCGCATAAAATGGCCGCCTTTTATGGGGTTGTAACTCTGCAATATGCGCAGCTGATATTGATAGTTTAACTAATATGATTTTTTTCTCATTATATATAATCGGATTTGTTGCTTAATTATTTTATTCCGTAGATTTTTTGTTTTTTCCCACCCGACTAGTAGAGACAAACATACATATACCGGGATTTTTGATAATTACAAAACTTCTTAGCAGTCTTTTTATTGGCAAAATAAATTACAAAATTATGCATCTTATATAAAGTAATAATCAAAAAACACATCCTTACCATAACAGTTGAAGTAAGCTGTAAGCACTAATTTGCTTAGAATATGCTGAAAATGTTACAATATTATAAGTGAATAGTAACACAATCAATCTACTTCATTCATTGAATTACCGTCAAAATATAGAAGTATTTATAACACAAAAAAAAATTTAGCATTCAACAGTTTGACAGCAGATCTACCACAAAACTTGGCGCTTAACATGGCGACGCAGTCACGCATGGATGAGGTAATGACGTCACACGAAAGTGTTGTCAAAATAAGCAATTGACAAACTGTTGTTGTCTACCTTTTCTAATGAAGCTACTGCTTTGTTAAAAAGAAACAAAAGTATTTTTGACAAGTGTGTGTCGATATTATAGATATTTGTACAACTACATATTATTTCTATAGTAGAATATGCCGCCTCCATAGGTATTATATCTCTATACACATACTTTTATACATATTATTATACCATATACATACTTTTGAGTATATATATATATATATATATATATATATATATATATATATATATATATATATATATATATCAACGCAAAACTAGGTACAAGAGAAGGCGGTGAGCTGAAGTTAAGGAAATTTGGAGTAGGGCAACGGAACCGTAGGAACCCACAGGAAGTGGACCCGGTCGAGCCCCAACGGTTCGACAAAAAATGAGATTGACTTCATTATGATGACAAGACGCCAACTGTTCAGTGATGTCTCAGTGATCGCAAGGGTGAAAACCGGCAGCGATCACCGAATGGTTAGAGGCACACTGAACCTAAACGTTAAGTTGGATAGGTCTCGTCTAATGAAATCAACGCTCCGTCCTCCTAGTGCTCTAATCCAGAATCCCGAAACCTTTCAGCTCGAGTTACATAACCGCTTTCAGTGCCTAGAAGATTGCAATGCAGTGGACGATATGAATGACAAGCTCGTGGCAACTGTCCATGCGGTCGGAGCTAAGTTCTGCAAGATCCGCCGCAGAAGAGCACAAAAACTCTCCGATCACACTCTTAATCTCATGGCTGTTAGACGGGAGATGAGGCTGCAATCGTCAACAGATTTGACAGCATACAGGCAACTGAACAGACAGATCTCCAAATGCATGCGGCGAGACTTACGCAACTTTAATACTGCTCGTATTAAAGTAGCGATCGAGCGAAACCAGTGCTCCAAAGTATTAGCCAGAGATCTGTCTGCTAGAAAGAGCCAACTGTCAAAGCTGAAGACTGAGTGTGACAGCATCGTTTCCGGGACACCTGAGATTTTGAGTGAGATTGAGAGGTTCTATGGGCAGCTGTACACATCATCGTTGGAGCCACACGCAAGTGTGAGTAACGATCCAAGAGCAAGTCTTACCCGACACTATTCCGATGATATCCCGGACGTCAGTCTGAGCGAGATTAGAATGGCTCTCCAGCGCCTTTAAAACGGCAGGGCCCCAGGCGAGGATGGAATTACAGCGGAGCTTCTGAAAGCGGGTGGAACACCGGTACTTGAAGTCCTTCAGAAGCTCTTCAATTCCGTCCTCCATGGTGGCACTACTCCGGAGGCGTGGAACAGAAGTGCGGTGGTCTTGTTCTTTAAGAAAGGCGACAACGCTCTCATGAAGAACTACAGACCGATTTCCCTTCTGAGCCGCGTCTACGTGCTGTTTTCGAGAGTCATCACGAATCGTCTCGCACGCAGACTCGACGACTTCTAGCCTCCCGAACAAGCCGGTTTCCGAAAAGGCTTCAGTACCATAAACCACATACATACCCTGCAGAGTACAATCTGCCACCTTGCCCAGCGTATGTGGACTATGAGAAAGCCTTTGATTCCGTCGAAATTTGGGCGGTGCTACAGTCCCTTCAGCGGTGCCAAGTTGACGGTCGGTATATCGAAGTGCTGAAGTGTTTGTACAGTAGGGCTACGATGGCTATCCGAGTACAGAAACAGAGTTCGAAACCTATCCAACTGCAGAGAGGTGTAAGACAGGGTGACGTTATATCCCCGAAACTCTTCACCGCTGCGTCGGAAGACGTTTTCAAGCTACTGGACTGGAAAGGATACGGTATTAACATTAATGGCGAGTACATCACTCACCTTCGATTTGCCGACGATATAGTCCTTATGGCAGAAACTAACTAACACTATACTCAATGGAGGACTTAAGCACTATGCTCAATGACCTCAATAGTGTCCCAACGGATAGGTCTTAGGATGAACATGGACAAAACAAAGATCATGTTTAATGTCCATGTCACACTTATACCGGTAGTTGTTGGGAGCACTATGCTCGCAGTTGTTGACGAGTACGTTTACCTGGGACAAATAGTCCGACTAGGTAAGTCCAACTTCGACCGAGAGATCAATCGACGGATTCAACTCGGCTGGGCAGCATTCGGGAAATTACGACAAATCTTCTCGTCAGGTATACCTCAATCTCTGAAAACTAAAGTGTACTACCAGTGCGTGTTGCCAGTGATGACTTACGGATCTGAGACGTGGTCCTTCACTACTGGCCGTATGAGGACGCTCAAGGTCGCTCAGCGAGCTATGGAGAGGGCTATACTTAGGGGGAGTTTCTCTGCGTGATAGACTCGGAAATGAGGATATCCGCAGTAAAACCAGAGTGACCGATATAACCCAACGGATTAGTAAGCTGAAGTGGCAATGGGCCGGCCATATAGCTCGAAGAACCGATATCCGATGGGGAAGAAAGGTTCTCGAGTGGCAGCCTCGTACCGGTAGGCGTAGTGTAGGGCGAGCCCCCACTAGATGGAGTAACGATCTGGTAAGACATGCAGGAAGTCGATGGATGCAGGTGGCTCAGGACCGTGCTTTGTGGCGTTACTTGGGGGAGGCCTACGTTCAGCAGTGGACTTGTGAAGGGCTGTAATGATGATGATGATGATGATATATATATATATATATATATATATATATATATATATATATATATATATATATATATATATATATATATATATTATCCTATACTATTAAACGAGCAATTCTTGTATATATATAAATATATAATCGGGATCTCGGAAACGGCTCCAACGATTTTCATAAAATTTAGTGTCCGGGGAGTTTCGGGGATAATAAATCGATCTAGCTAGGATTTATTTTTAGAAAATGTCTTTTTGTCCGTGTTTTTAGGCAATGAAAAACTGCTACAATATCGTTAGAATAAGAAGGTAAATTTTGACAGATGGTCAATGGTTATAAATAGCTTAATTGGTATAATGGTCGGTCACAAAATCGTAAAACCCCGGGTCGAGCCCAGACCGACCGACCAACTTTTTTTAATTTTTTTTTCAAGTTCCTTTCTTTTTTGAGAAAATCTATTTTTTCGAGCCCTTCTTTTAGTATTTTTTAAAAACACGAAAATTTAAATTAAACTAATTGCAAACATGATTTTTTTATTCAAATAACCAGTTCAGTTTTTTCTATTATGTCGCTAAGATCAAAAAATATTATTCATATTTCATCAGTATGTAATTTGTATCTAAATATAATTTCCAAAACACACGAATTAAAAAAATACCGAGCAAAGCTCGGTCAACCGGGTACTATATATATAATGTTTCAAAAATATGTATATAGTAAATAGTTTATTTCATAAATATTTGAAGTAAAAGGAAAAAGAAAAGAATAAAGGAAAATAATGTCAATTAGTAGTTGCCCTCAGGTAATGTTATCGTAGAAGAACTTCGAAGAGTTTTTTATTTGTGGCATTCTTAATATCATTGAGGAGGGTGTTCCAAAGTTTATGGCTCTACCACGTATAAAATATAACTGCAGCATGGCTCTACCACGTATATATGTATATGTATGTATGTATGTAATACGTACAATGCTACTGGCCGTATGAGAACGCTTGAAGTCACTCAGCGAGCTATGGAGAGAGCTATGCTCGGGGATTCTCTGCTGTGATAAAAAATGAGGATATCCGCAGTAGAACCAGACCAACGGATTAGTAAGCTAAAGTGGCAATGGACCGGCCATATAGCTCGAAGAACCGACAACCGATGTGGAAAAAATGGAAAAAATGTGAAAACAACGTGTGGCAGCTTCGTACCGGTAGGCGCAGTGTAGGACGTCCCCACACTAGATTGAGTGACGACCTGGTAAGACATGCAGGAAATCAATGGATGCAGGTGGCTCAGAACCGTGCTTTGTGTCATTCCTTGGGGGAGGCCTATATTCAGAAGTGGACTTGTGAAGGGCTGTAATAATATTGATGACGTATAAAGCGTAACATCAATTAAGACATAACTCTTAATAAGCCCTATACACTTTCATAGATGGTATGACTCTATTTCGGCACAGGAGGCCATCTGCGTAGGTTGAGCCTAGTACCTATTTCTGTCACTGACTGCCTCGTTGGTCTAGTATTGTAGTAGTGTGACTGCTGATCACGAGGTCCCGGGTTCGAATCCCGCGTCGGGCAAAAACTATCAGTTATTGAGTTTTTCCATCAAGAAATTCTCAGTAACTGCCCGGAGTTAGTAAGTTGGCGGTGTCTCATCCCCGTGCCTCGGAAAGCACGTTAAGCCGTTGCTTCTGCGCCTGATCTCTCTCCAGTCATGTCGGTTTACCATCGCATCGGATTATTAGAGTGAGGGAATAAAGAGTGCACCTGTGCTTGCGCATACACTTGGGCACTATAATCCTGTCCTGCGCCGATGGCTAGTCTTCGTGGCCGCCGTTTGTCACCCTTAATCTATAAAAAATTTGCTTGCTTGTAGAAAATTATACCGAAAAGCCGTTAACATCTTGAATAAATATGGGCGTCGGTTCGATTCGGTCAGGCTACGCCATCAACTTCCAATGAATGTTCTATTTCTAATTAAAAAACCTTTTTTATATACTTACTTTTTAATTAGTGAATTCACTAACTTTTATGCGCAACGATTATGCGCAAACAAGCACAGACACTAACAGAGAGATATTTTTAGAAATAGTAGAAGTGAACTCAATGGACCTCAGAACGTCTTTTTAACGGAGATAATATATTAAAAAGTCTTTCAAATGTGGTGATTTCCAAACGATTTCCAAACACCGTAGTCAATGCTGTTGCAATGGCAATCCAGATATTTTATTATATACGTTTAAAGATGCATCCGTGTAGAAACCTAACTTGATAGTTTCTTTTACAATCACTTCATTTTGTAATCCACCACTCTTCATCACACTATCTATCAATGGACCCCAGAAACGGTGACCTTTATAAGGAATTTTAAAATTCACAGCTACGTTCCCTCTTAATTTTGCCAAGTACACGACTTCTACCTCTAAAGCACCCGTATTTGCTGACAGTACCGCGGTCATCGCCTGCTCAGGCAGCAGTTCCGTTTCAACACCACTTGTGGTTCCAATTGCAATAGTTTCAGATCGCTCTTCACTTTCGCCCCAAGTCGCCCCAACTACAAGTTGTATATGAGAAACCAGCCGTGCCCATCATCTTAGCAAACATCACGTTCATATCATATTCAATTTCCTGAGAAACCGTCGTCTCTTTGCTTTTGGTCCAACTTGTCGAAATCGTATCTTCCACTGTTTGACTTATCCCTGTGTTTACCTTAATCGTCTTGTTTGAAACGTTATCGAAGTCGTGAGACAATACTATTACAGGTATCTTCGTTATTGTCTTTAATCTTGCTGATTTGACAGTCAAAACTCGCGATACCTGTTCCCAGTTATATTTTCGGAACAAATCTCCCCAGGGTGTCAGAATTTTTAAGTAAACATTGCTGGGAGACCAATGGTAGTGTCTCTTTACAGCCTTCCTTATGTTAGCGTTTCCAATATCAAATAATTCAATTTCCCGATGACCAATAACTTCAACTCCGAAACCAGAATGTGTTATTGTAACATCGTTATCGTTCATTCCAACATTTATACATATCTAATGAGATCTTCGAATCAACTTTTTTTGCGGCAACTATAAATAAAATCAGTGCTTCAATAAATGTGTTCATTTTATAAAATTACATTGAATAAGACGTGCACTACATAAGAACTTATTGGTTTCTGATCTTAAAACCCACTCAATTTTTTAAGTTTATTATTTTTGTCAGTTTATACCTGCCCCTTGTATCAAAATTTATTCTGTTAAGACTTTTTTATAGAGATGTGTAGTAACTAACGAACGAAACTTTATTTTATGATTTCAATATACTCTTATATTTTGGTTATGTAATTTCTTAAAGACAAATGTGTTACGAACTTAGAAAGGCCTTTTAAAAGGCAAAACTGGTATTGGTTAAGTGATGACCCATAAGTTTTACTTACAAACTCATTAAAAGTAAAATAATATAAAGTTAAGCATTTTAATCTGAACTATCTCACGTCGAGTTTTAGTTAGAGTTTTCCTGTCAACGAAATTGTGCCTGATCTCTCTCATTGTCAGGTCGTGTCGGATTGGCATGTGAGTTAGGAAACAGTGAGTGCACGTGTGCTTGCGCACACACTTGAGCACTATAACCCTGTCCTGCGCAGATGACTAGACTCTGTTAAAATGAAACTGGGCATCGTGACCAAAATACTGTCTGAAGGATGTTATATATTGATTTATATTAAATTTCTAATTGCTGCCTCAGCTCTTAACAACTACGGATTTTGCAAATATTTGTGTAAAAATATGAATTATTTTTCACAATCAATTAGTAATAGTTGTTCATGGGCTTGCAGTAGCTTCTTTACCATCAGATATAATAAAGATACCATAATTTTGAGTTTTGAGACTGATTAGTAAATTAGTATATATTTTCTCCAACATCTAGATTGACTGACATCTAGAATGACTAAAACCTTCATTTAATTTATGAATAAAGACTTCAATGGGACATTCTAAAACCATGAATTTTGATCAGTTGATATAATTCAGTCATGAACGTTACTGGTAATGATCCACGTTTGATCTTCGGTGTCGTCACACGCATGCTATGAAGGTTTTTATCAACAATAGGACGAATTTTGACACACGTGTGTTTGCACCTCCTCTGACTCTACCTGTTCTTATTATAATGATATAGAGTCGAATATTCAGTGCAATGTAGTTGTGAAACGTAGCCTTTGATGCGGTCGAGCTTTCCTTCCATTGATTTATATATTAGAAGCTGCGGATCTTTGGTTCCTTACGCAAATATTATTTATTTTATAAAATAAAATATTTAAAATCGTTCTGAATCGATTAACGCGTAGGTATTAGGCACCATTTCTATCTCTCAGCCACTTGTACTCGCTTTTCACCGCACCCCTCCCCGGTGACACGCGTCGTCACTGTCGTAAGTCCTTCGAAAGCTCGGAAGATCTTGAATGTATATATTTCTTTTTTTTTCAAAAATATTTATTTATGCAAGTACTATTATGCTTGGCGAGAAAAAAAATTGTAGCTCTTTAAATACTTTAAAATTATTAAATGTAATTTTGACTCTTCCGACTCAAAAGGTTGCCGACCCCTGCCGTAGGTGTCGTAAGTGGGGATAGAGGGAAACTGAAACAGGATATAGGCAGCAGCATTGTTCTTTCGCCATCCCGCCTTGCCAGCGTGGCAACTATAGCAAAAGCCTACAAGACAATCTAAAGGGGAGGCCAATTAAGGCGCTACTCCTAGCGAACGACCTGCAGCATTCGGTTCTATACATTCCACGCGCTCTCTACATTAATATATCGCGTAAGAAATTCGCCCAAATTTTAAAATATTTTCTATATAAAATCGAATATTTATATTTTGAAAAAGCTAAACAGATCAAAATGTTCATTAATAAATTGCCTATTCATTAGTGGCAATCGTAAAATAAAAAAGTTTGGAAAATCCAAAAGTGCACGCCTTATAATCTCATTTGAATATATAAAAGAAAAATATCTCTTATTCTATATTTGAGACGAACGAAGAGATCCATGAGAATATTTTTTGTAGAAAAGTACCAGTAGTTTTTTACATTTTCATTAATTACAATTAAAAGAGAACAAATTACTCAGTGATTTTTTAAAGGAACCTGTGCGTTGAGATTCTAAACCCAATAAAAAAAGAATTATTTTGATACATTAAATCTAACGACTACGATTAATACAGACTTCCGGGCACCCTCGATAATTTTTTTCAATCAGTTTGTTTTTACACTAAATACAAAAAATTACTTTTAAAAATAATAGAAACATGAAAACGAGTGATTTTTCTCGATATATGTGTATTTTTATTATTCTTAAAGTGCGGTAGTTCAAAAATGAAGACATTTTAGCTCAGTAAATTACTGGATTTCCATTGTTAGCGTATTTTAATATTTTATATTGTTGTAACTAACATGGTGGGTAATTAATTATTTTCATCCTATAAAGTCTGCGGGTACATTAATGTATTAGATTATGTCTAGTTATTTATTTTTGCTTATATTTATAACTAGAATGTAAAACTGATTAAGATAATTATAAGAAATATAAATAATGTTTTATAATGTAAAAACTTACGGCTTAATATCCAATTTTATAAAAACTTGTAACGGAAACCACACAAGCAACGCCATCTGTAGTATAGCACTGTTAAATTACAAGCCTATAAAAGACAGATGTCGTCGGTTTGAGCGGCAGCGATAAGCGGTAGGCATGTCGATTCACTCTTAAAAGAATCGATCTCTGAATCGATTTGAATCGAAGATACTAGAATCGATTATCGATTAAATCGAGTATTAAAAGATCGATTTTCGATTAATCGCGACATTTTCAAACATGAAATTTCAAGAATTTGCGATTTTTTCCTTGTTTATTATTAATCAACATTACCAATATTTCTTTTAACCACTACTGGTAAGCTTGAAACGCTTGTGTCGGTGTGAGTGGTTCTGCACATACGCCTCACGATCTCTTTTTTTTACAAAGTGAATCCATGATAACTTCTATTTGACATTTTAAGCTAAAAACAACAACAATACTTTAACAAAAATGCAAACTACAAAGTACATTTCTCGATAAATCTATTTCAATCTAATAACTCACTATTTATCAAATTGAAATGAATGCTATACGAACACAATACTGGTTATTTCCTTACCACAAACCTCTATAAACTTCAACACGTAATATTTATTTACAGTATCTAAGTATTCAAAAAATACTCTGTCTGTACTTACAGCTCAAAGTATGTTTTTAATAATAAATAAAGTAAATCCACAAGTTCACAGTTCCAACAGGTTCACAGCTATCATATTATATTGTAGTATTTATATGTATCGTAGACAGAGAAACCTATAGACAAATTGACGCCATCTTTTGCATTCGCACACGAAAAAGATGGATTTATGCATATATCTTGCATAGAAATGAGACAGAGCTGTGTGATTCTTTGTCCCTTTCTCCGTACCGGTTTTATCGTTTAGCAAACAACACTTTGCTAAACAATTTTGTAAGTTCGTAGCGATCTAAGGAGTTTACAAGTTGGTTTAAGTAAGAAAAAATGTGTTTTGTGAGCTTAAGATTGGTGAATCTTGTTCAGTTCAGTTCTTAGAATAATTAATTTTTTTTATCTAAATATGTTTAAACGTCATAAAGATTATTGTATAACCTAAAACTACGTTATCGTCCTTTCTCACTCGAGGCCACGCTAATCATTAGTTCATAGGTTTCTTTGTCTACGATATGTAGTTTTATTTTACAACACAGATTAAGTTAGACCAACATTCCATAGGTAAGATTGGAATTAGAATTTTAAAAATGAAAATGAAATGACAACTTTTCGATATTGTTGGATGCGTTCATAAATATTTATTTTATTCAAATATATATTGCGTGCAAATTATTAACAAAGTACGACCGGTTGTTTTTGCGTCTCCCAACAGCAAAAAATTAAATCTTACCCCAGCCAGTTTGGGAATTTTATCGCTAGTTTTCGAATCAATCGAATCAGCCCGATTCGAGAGGTTTTTGGATCGATTCAGTGAATCGATGCAGTGCTCCGCATCGATCTAAATAATCGATTATTTTACTCCAAAGAATCGATTTTCCGATTAATCGATTTTAGATCGACATGCCTAATAAGCGGCAGCTACGAGCGTCAGTCATTTTGCGCCCTCCTTTCTGCCAAGGAGGGTCGCGTTCGTATACGGCTTAGAGATCTCTAGTAAGATCGTTAAGCCAATTCCTAAAAGGTTGAGTTTAGTGGGTAAAAGTCCCACATAACCACGCAGCCGGCTGCGTGGTATGCTATGAGCATTCTCAACCTCCCTCCCCCGCTTTCCGGATGGTTGCCCATATTTGCTTCGGGCGCAAAAAAAAAAAAAAAAAAAAAAAAAAAGCGTCAGTCTTACTGAAACTGTAGAGTAGAGAATACGTACACGGAGGAAAAATCGTGAGTAATAATAATAATTGTTATACCTTGTTATTTGTGTGTCTAAAATGTACATTGTTATTATTATGAATATCTATAACCTTGTTTATATTTGATATTTTATGCAGTTAATAAAAAATAAAAATAAAATACATGATGTTACTTACGTATTAAGCGACTTTACTTAAGGGGATAGAGTAAGGCAGCTCAAATTCTAATTTCGTCCCCACTTGCCCGCGCGTCGTATGCTATGTACAGTCATGTTTGTAATCACTAATACTGTTAGTAGAAAGGTCGTTAGACACTTATTTCATTAGGTTTATCATATATATGCCTGTTTCTTAACGACAAGCCAGTCGCTTCTTATTTTTATCACGGTTATTTCCCATTTTAATTTTTCATCGTCCCGTTGCGTAATGTGTATTCTGATCGTAAGCGACACAACCTTCCCGTTCAAAGGCCGAAGCGAAGTGACCGTGCGGCAGGAATCTCGCTTCAAAAGGCCGATAGTTTAGGTAATTTCTTTTTACAGTGAAAATAATGGTATTTAAAAAAAAGTAAATAACATAAGCACTGCTTTATAGTTAGTTCAGTTAGTAAGCAAAGTTTCATGATCTTATTTAAAGTATTTTATGAATAACAGCGGTTTATTGTTAATAAGAAGTAGATAGCTCCTAAAAAAGAAAGAAATAAAGACCAACGCTGCATTTTGCACAAACACGCAACTTTAGGGAATTGATAAATACTACTAAATGTATCAATGCCATTAAATATTCATTTAATAAAGACTATTGAAGACCACTGCTGTACATACCCGGGGGGGGGGGGGGTCACTCCATAGGTTACCTGATAAGGGGGATATTTGCCACAGTTGCCACGCTTGGTGGGCAACTAATTAATCAAAATGCACAGGAACCAGCGAACTACGAGTTCTCCTACAAAGTGAGCGACTACGAGAGCGGATGTGACTTTGGCCACGCGGAAAACCGGCAGGACGATAAAGCAGAAGGGACGTACTTTGTCGTACTTCCTGATGGAACCAAACAGGTACCTACGTTGAAATCATCTTAATCAGCTCTACTGCTTTGGAACCCGAGTAAATTCCACCTATCTATTTCTGCAAACACAAATGCGAATACTATTGTATTTTAATGTAGTAAGACACACTGAAATACAATATATAAGTTTTAACAGTACGCGAGCAATTTTAAGCGGTGATTTACCACGTGCTTCACGGTGAAGGAAAACATCGTGAGGAAACCTGCATGTCTGAGAAACAAAAAATATTTCGAAGACGTGTAGAGTTTTTTCATTTCTATTACAGCCTATATACGTCCCACTACGTAGGACGTATGTAGCCTGTAACTTTAACTTTATAGTAAGACAGTCAGCATTAGTAAGACGTTGTGAATATTAATTCTTTCTTTGCTGGGAACAACGTTCCATCTTAGTCCTTAGGAGTGACAATGCATCTGCATTATGATTCATTATCGGATACAGATGTATATGTCTATGGGCTACAGTACCCACTTGCCATCAGGTGGAACGTGTGCTCGTTTGTCACCATTCTTCTATAAAAAATTGAACTGAAAAACAAACTTACAGTCCACCTGATGGAACGTTGCAGGAATCAGTCGTTCACATGCAACCAACATAAATAAAGAATTGGCCTCCATGAGGACTAAGATGGAATACCTTATGGCCTGTTATTATACTGGGTTTCTTCTACATTTCTCTACATCTCTTATACACTTCAGATGTGGATGATAATAACCCCTGGGTAGGGTGATCGCTACCAAGCTGATTCTAATTTATTGTGTGTTAATTGTAACATACATGATTGTAAGCTGTTATTTAAAAAAAATCCGCTGGGTTTCTTGCTGGTTCTTCCCAGGATAGAGGTTTTTTTTCGAATCAGTGGTAAATTAAAAAAGTGACTTTCAATAAGTATTATTTATAATCTATATTGGATAAAAAAAGTTTCTGTTTCTGTTTTTGGTCTCTTACTTTTTATCCTTGAACTACAGTAGCTAGTTACTATAAATTGTCAACAAACGAAAGTATACAAACAAGTATATTTTTTTAAACTTTGTCCTAAGAAATTAATATACCACGTTTTTCACCTACAATTTTTGATTCTGAGCTATGATTAAAATTTCAAGTCCCTAGCACGTCGGGAAGTGTTCGAAATTTTAATTGCAAAATTCCACCCGGAACGGCAGAAAAACTAGAAAGTGACATGATGAAAACGTGGTAAAAATTAATACATTTTCATGGCATGTATTCTGTTCTTTCCAGGTGGTAGAGTACGAGGCTGATGAAGATGGATTCAAGCAAAGGATCTCGGTAATACCAGCAGACACTGCATCTAGCCGCGCAGGTGACGGGTCTTATTGACACAACTCCATAATCCTATAGAAAAGACGACACACTATTGTAAAATTTAATATTTATATAATTTAAAACCGGCAATGTGAAATAATGAAATAAAAAATAAATAAATTAGAAATGCATTTTACTCGTAATTGGTTCTTTAATATAGGAATATATTATTATAATCACAACATTTTCAAATATTCTTTAAAGTTACAGCCTGTATACGTCCCACAGCTGGGCACAGGCCTCCTCTGCAGATCGTTTATTACTTTAATTCTAAACAGTGATTATTGCTAAATACATATATTTTGCTAACTGTTTTAAAATACATACTTACTTAATAGTTATCTCATTTTCATACAATATGTCTACTATGTGTGACTTTATAGGAATGTAACATTTTTTTTCCAAGCTTTGCACAGTCTAGTAATTTACAAATAAGGCTGAAACATGTGTTTTTTTTTAATTTTGTACTAAAAATTATTATATACCACGTTTTTCTCTATCTAATCGGGAAGTACCTACTCGAGTTTTGAGTTCCAAAATTCCACCCGGAAACGACAGACAGACAACAAATAAGGAAGTGACGTTTTAAAAACCTTGTAATAACATAGTAGAATGTCCATTTGAATATAAAAGATTAGTTTCAGCAGTGTTCATATTATCTGGCACATTTATATTATTGTTGCTCCTAAATAAAATAGCAGACTAGCAAAAAGTTAAAAAAGTATGTATTTATGAGAAATTATTTTTTAAATTATTTAAGTAAAAGGTATAAAGTAATCATAGCGACGAAACAACTCCGAAGTGAGGAGATAAGGAATGTAATGTGATACAAACGAACTCTGCATGCGCGAGCGTGAGTAAAATGTGATGTATCCGAAACCTGTATTTCTGAGAAGGTTACGTAGATAAGCATGTTTTTACCCAGTTATTTTATTATGATATATGAGATGTTTAGAGATACTTAGTAATCAACCAAAACATATTAAAACAAAGTCTTGACACTGCTCCTGTCTGTCCATCTCAATAAATCATCAAAGTTCAAAAACCTTATTAAACTAAGTTTGTACATATATTATAAGGAAATTATGGACGATAATACCCCTGGGTAAGGGGATCGCCAAGCTATTTCTAATTTGTTATGTGTTATTAATTGTAACATACATGATTGTAAGGTATTATTTAAAAAAAAATCCCCTGAGTTTCTTGCTGGTTGTCCCCAAGACAGTGGTTTTTCCGTACCAGTGGTAAATTAAAAAAAAAAGTGGTTTTCAATAAGTATTATTTATAATCTATATTGAATAAAAAGTTTCTCTTTCTGTACCACTATTAATAGAATACTTTAGAAATTATGCGTTACAGTAATAAATAGAGTTACGTTATATTTTGTTTTTGTAATACAACCAACTTTAAAACATATTTCTTACCGTGTGGTGGTAATATTATAAATAATATAAATGGACATACTATCCCTTAGTCATCTTGGCTTTAATCATAATACTTTAATGGTATTTGGAATTTACACCCACAATAAATCAAACATGTCAAAAGTAGAATCCATACGACATTTATGCACAGACAGGCACTATATTTTGCCGGAATTAGTGAAAAGAATTTCGATCGATCTTAAAGTACCTATAAATGCTGAATATACGTACAACTTAGTTTTATATGCACTATAATTATTCAACAGTGTTCTATTTTAACTTAAATACCGGTGAAAACTACTAGAAAATCGCTTTCAGTTTGTTTTTAGGATGTTGTTAGATTCATAATTTAATTGTTAATTTCTCAGGACTCCGTTTAGATGCAGTAAAACTAATAACACTATTGTAATCTATAGATTATAAGGACCAAATCGACATGCATTTCATTAAAAATCCTTAAAATTTGGGCCCATTCTCCAAACAAAAATAGACATGTGTCAATCACGCATGATTCATTCGTTTGAGCTGGTACACTTAAGTGTTGATGGTTCATTCATTTGTTTTTGAATGTACCAGTACAAGCAATCACAAACAATTGACGGTACCTTTTTAACCCGCGATTTGTATGAATTGTGAATGAGCCAAAAACCGACCGAATCCCGAATGATCTGAATAAACAGGCCAATCAAATAAACAATGCAGACTGCAGAGTATCAGGAGTATTTATTATTTAAAGATTTTTTATTATAATATTGTTACCAAAATTAAAAATTATTTTACGTTTTATTATATTTATTTGTTAAGTCTATGAGTTAAAAATATTATTTCGTGGAGTTTACCAAACATAAAACTTCGAAAGATTTCATGGCAAAAGATTTATTTAATATGATAATTTCCAGCCACCTTATATAAGTATAAAATAGGTAAAAGTTTAATTTTCTTGCAAATAAATGTTACAATCCCTATTTTTAGACATGTGAAGTAAGATGAAATTGTGTATTGTTAGGAATGAAATTTAAAAATAAACAAATTTATTAAATATTTAAAATAATATATATTGAATAAAGATACCGATCAAAGTCAAATCAAATCAATTGAATCACTTAAGGTTTTTGTGCCATCTAGCGTCGATTATACCTACCACCTTGAAGGTCAATAAGTTTAAGTTCGATAAAATGACTTTATTACCTATAGCATGTAGTAGATGGCGCTATTATAAATCTCAAATAGAAAATTTCCGGTTCCCAATGGATCTCACAGACTCACAGAGTACTGGAGAATGATCCATTTGAATGATCGATCATTCAAATGGATACGCGTGACAAAATGTACTAGAATGATTCGGTCAATAGAAATGGATGACACATGTCTAAAGGAAAAATTATGTGCGTTTCACTGTATTAACAAAACTTTTTTGTTAACTTATGACAATAGTTTTCACTTGATTATTTTGGGTGAGCCTTTTTTACTTTATTAGAATATCTCGATTTAGGTCTTACATGGAATGGCGTTGGTGGTGTGACTATATGCATTGGTTTTTCTGTTAAACTGTCGAATATCTCTAGAACTGGATCGTTGTAGCATCGCACTTCTGTCAGTTTAGTTGTAATTATTTCATTAATGATGCCGGCTGCTTTCATTATATCGTTGACATTTGGGGCCCAAAAACGGTATTTACCGTAAACATAAGCATAGTTTACTACCAAGTTACCAACTAAACTCGCAACGTAATTGATTTTGATAAGCAGGATTGTTTTGGTTCCCTTTAATCTCGTCGTTACTCGTTGCCCTGACTGAATATTTATAAAACTATCCTTTGAAACGCCAAATGATTGAGATGCGTTTTGTAAATAATCCTTTCTCCATCGATTATGGTACGATACTGCTCGTCCGTTAAAGTTATAACGATATCAAAGAAAATTTCATCTTCGGGCAAACCTTCTTCGGCCCAAAATGAAGATATTGTGTTTTCTATTGTTTCAAATATCGAAACTTTTGATTGAATTGCGTTTGTTGTGTTGTTTATATGTTCATCTGTTTTTATGATAGTATTTACATTTATTCCATCAACTACCTCTGCATTTTTTACTTGTAAGCTTCTTTCGATTTCCTTCCATTTGTATTTTTGGTATAAATTACTATAGGACGTGGGATCTTTCATAAATATATTGTCGGGTACCTTACCAAGTTCTATTTTCAAACCTCTCCTTAAATTATCGTCTGTAATATAAAACAACTTCACTTCCATATCGGTTATTATTTTTCTATCTATACCATAGTAGTGTACAATAACATCTTCCTTGTTAAAGGCCGTGTTTACAAAGATCTGTACTTTAGTATTACACAAAACAAACTGATAAGCTATTATAACAACGCAAACACGAAACATTTTTGTTCAGAATACTGTTTCAATAAAAATAAATTTATTGCCAATAGCTAGGTACTCATTATTAATTTGTAGTAAACTGTCGTTATTATAGGATAGTATGTATAAATCTATACATATAAATAACATTTATGTGTCTGTATGTAAAATCTAAACTAGCTGTTGTTACGCTCACGGGGTTTTTTGTGTGTTTTTGAAACATGAATAACTTTTGAAACATTTTGTCTGTCTGTATGTTTGTTCGGGCTAATCCGCGGTGTAACTAAACCGGTTGCGATTAAATTCACGAACGGATAGAGAACAACGCCATCTAGGCTATATTTTATCCGAAAACTATGCAAGATTTATTTCGTGTAATCGTAAAACATAAAATGAATGGGTTTTGATGATTATCTCAAACATTTTAAGAAATATGAAAATAGTTTCGAACAAAACTTTTATGGTTTACAATTTTACTCAAATCAATTATATTAGTAGTATAGTTGTAACACAAATGAATCGACTCGACCGCGGAAGGAGCATGTTCTCACAGAACACCAGCGTAATAAAGCGTAATAAATATAATATCTTAGGCAAAGCGTGGTGAAGAGTGCACGCCTTGCAATACATAACTCAGTGTTGGTACCGACTTTGTTGTATGGCAGCGAAACCTGGGTATGCCAGAAGAAGCATAAAAGCAAGTTGAATGCAGTGGAGATGCGATCTCTTCGTAAAATGTGTGGCGTTACCATGGCCGACCGAAAGCGAAACGAAGAGATTCGCAATATGGCAGGATTGAAAGATGACCTTATCACAAAAATTGATAGGGGCGTACTCCAATGGTTTGGGCACGTTGAACGAATGAGTGAAGACCGAATGGTGAAGAAAATATATAGAGCGAAAGTTAATATTAAAAGGTGTCGAGGTAGACCGAGACTAACTTTCGAAGACCATGTGAGCAAATTGCTCGAAGAGGGGAGGGTCAAGAGTACTCGGATACCTAGACGTGCATGTATGAAGAAGTTAATGAACCTGAAAGAAGCGAAAGAGGTATGTAAGGATCGTGACACTTGGCGATCTGTTCTCTCTGGCTACCCCGTTAGGGATTGTGCGTGAAGATAAGTAAAAAAAAGTAAAAAATGCTGCTGGGATTCCTGTGGTGAGTGTAGAAAACCGGAGACCCTTTTTATCCCGCATCTGTATCTTGATTCGTAATCGAGGATAGGTGGGCTTTGTACCATTCCTTGTTGTTGGCCTATGTTCAGTAGTGTACTTGTGAATTGGACTATAATGATGATGATGATGACGAAGGTATGGATATAACCGCTTGTGCAAAAGTCGTAAAATATGTGATCCAGTTACCACCAGGTGAACTGTGTGCTCGTTTGTCACCCTATCCTATGTACTTTTTATATATATTTTAATATATGTACACTTTATGTATTATGTTCGTACCTGGCAACAATTTCCTTGGCACCCAGGGTTGACTGGCAGAGAATGCCACATGGCATTAGGTCCGCCCTATGTACCCTTTAACTTAAAGTGTTACATGTAAGTTTTAAATAAATAAATAAAAATAAAATAAACTCTCACGCCCGTCACCTAGAGAGGTAGGCAGAGACTACGGACTTCTGTTTGGTACGATCCTGACACACATCTCTCCCCTCCTTAAGTACTTTCGTTTAGTACTTAGTTTAGTACTTCTAATATACCTTGTTTTCGCCACTTTGGTCAATAAAATTTCATCTAGGACGTGCCTTAATGACTCTACCGCTCACATCTGCAATATTAATTTGCTTTGTCACTCTTTACTCCTTCATTCTTTCTACATAACCAAACTACTGAAGGATTCCTTTCCTAATCCTGGTCACAACATCATCTTGCAAACAACACATTCTCACCCTGTCACCCTGTTCAGATTCAGCCCCAGCATACTTTTTATACATATTTTATATACGCTAAGTATAGTATTCTATTGATACTTAGTGTGTATATGGTGGTAAGTGGATCACACGTTTTACGACTTTTGCACAAGCAATCATCATTATAGTCCAGTTCACAAGTACACTGCTGAACATAGGCCTTCCACAAGGAATGCTACAAAGCACATCTATCCTCCATTACGAATCAAGATGCAGTTGCGTTGTCATCCGTGAGGACTAAGATGGAATGACTCGTTTACAGTAAAAAGGGTCTCCGGTTTTCTACACTCACCATAGGAAACCCAACAGCATTAAGCTACTATATTTATTACGCTGGTGTTCTGTGAAAGCATGCTCCTTCCGCAGTCGAGTGGACTCATTTGTGTTACAACTATACTACTAATAGAATTGCAGCATGGCTCTACCTCCCGAAAAGGGTAGGGTTTTGATTTGAGTAAAATTGTAAACCATAAAATTTTGTTCGAAACTATTTTCATATTTCTTAAAATGTTTGAGATAATCATCAAAACCCATTTATTTTATGTTTTACGATTACACAAAATAAATCTTGCATAGTTTTCGGATTAAATATAGCCTAGATGGCATTGCTCTCTATCCGTTCGTGAAATTTCATCACAACCGGTTTATATATATATATATATATATATATATATATATATATATATATATATATATATATATATATATATATATATATAATGTTTTAAAAATATGTATATAGTATATAGTTTATTTCATAAATATTTGAAGTAAAAGGAAAAAGAAAAGAATAAAGGAAAATAATGTCAATTAGTAGTTGCCATCAGGTAATGTTGTCGTAGAAGAACTTCGAAGAGTTTTTTATTTTTGGCATTCTAAATATCATTGGGGAGGGTGCTCCAAAGTTTATGTATGTAATACGTACAATGCTGCTGGCCGTATGAGAACGCTTAAAGTCACTCAGCGAGCTATGAAGAGAGCTATGCTCGGGGATTCTCTGCTGTGATAAACTTAAAAATGAGGATATATATGAGCCGCGAGCACACTGCGGAAAACTGTGTTCGAGGAGAGTGAGTTTTGTAGGCTCGTTGTACGTCCACACTTGACACCGTGAGTAGAGCGGCTCCGCTCGTGCTGGGCTCGTCTAGCGTAGACCCACCTTTACATATAAAAAATTGACATGATAAAAGTGATAAAACCTACCAATAGTACAATGGAGGCGCGTCAAGTTTTAAATGAGACGAGATCTACTATTTTAGTGTACTCGCATAGTGTTTTCACCATAGTATCAAGTCACGGCTCTATCAATCCTGACTTCACCACGAAGTATATTGTAAACTTGTTCGCTTATTATGCTAAACATAAAGATTGTTACACTCTTAATAATGTTATGCTACTTACAATCGTGTTTTTATTGTCAGAATAAAAATTATGGTACGATTAATCTCCATGTGTTCTTTACAGATCCCAATTTATTTACATCGTAAAATGTTGTTCACAAATATCCTGCTTAGTAATTCTACGTAAACTTTAGCTGGTAATTTTTTTTATAGCTTGGGTGACAATTGACAAACTTGCAGACAGTCCACTTGATGGAAAGTCACTGACTTAAAAGTATATGGACTTGTATATATACTTTATACATATACTTTATATGGACTGGGCATACCTACAGAATTAGCGTGACTACCTACAAAAATCTGGCGCATAAAATGGCCGTCTTTTATAGGGTTGTAATTTAGCAATATGCGCAACTGATATCGATATTTTAGCTAATATGAATTTGTTCCCATTTTATTTATAATCGAATTTGTTGCTTAATTTACTTTATTTACATAGGTACGGGGCTGAATTTTTAATAGTGAAATAACTTATCTGAGAAATAAATGTGATTGACAGTTTTATGGCTTCGGTGTAGATAGAAATAAAATCCGTAGCCTGATCACTGACTTAGAAGTATATGGACTGGGCATACCTACAGAATTAGCGTGACTACCTACAAAAATCTGGCGCATAAAATGGCCGCCTTTTATAGGGTTGTAATTCTGCAATATGCGCAGCTGATATTGATAGTTTAACTAATATGAATTTTTCTCATTATATATAATCGGATTTGTTGCTTAATAATTTTATTCCGTAGATTTTTTGATTTTTCTCCCCCGACTAGTAGCGACAAACATACATATACCGGGATTTTTGATAATTACAAAACTTCTTAGCAGTCTTTTTATTGGCAAAATAAATTACAAAATTATTCATCTTACATAAAGTAATAACCAAAAAATACACCCTACGATAACAGTTGAAGTAAGAAAGTTATTTGCTTAGAAATATGCTGAAAATTTTACAATATTATAAGTGAATAGTAACACAATCTATAGAAGTATTTATAACACGTGATGTGATGTAATTATGCTTCACAAAATTATTTTAATTTAAAAATCAATTGCCGTACTTTAATTTTGCAAAAACTCAGAAATGCCCAACGTCACACGAAAGTGTTGTTGGGTCTGGATGTGTGTCCTTGTGCAATTTATGTTTGTAAACTGCCTCCCAGATACAGGAGACAATCCAAGTGTGGGAGTAACGTTTTTATAAAATAATTATAAAAGAATAGTGAATATTGATGGGGCTGTAAATAGATATATAATATACGATTAGCTTTATTTATTCTTTACATGCATCATAAACTGGAATATATACCATTAATTAGAACTTAAATTATTTGAAAGTTAAATGAGTTATAATCGATTAGTCTATTGATAGAATCAGGCGTTACTTTGCGGAAATCCATTATAATAAAAAATAAAAACATAAATTTCTTTGCAACCTTCCGCTAAACAAATATGAGCGGTCAGCCGCCGTATAGTCTACATTACCTGAAGATGCCTCGTGTAGAGGTGAAACACGTGTCGTATTATCGTCGATGGTGTGTCTTGCCTGGAATAGTGGTGTTGGGAGTAGTGGTGCTGGGACTAGTGGTGACGGAGTTAGTGCATGCAATTGAGATAGGGCGGGAGGTGCTCTTCAATCCAGGTAAGACACATCATTGTATTTGTTTAGCGGAAGGTTGCGAAGAAATTTATATTTTTATTTTTTACGATTAGTCTATGTTTTAAAATTGGGTTTTGATTCTAAAGTTTAGCAAAACATGGACTTGCTTTTCTATCAGACATTTGAAGTATAAAAAAAACACCTTATAATTTATTTGGTAACTTAATTATTTTTTGAGAAAGACAAAAACAATAGGAATAAATATAATTAACACTGACTTAATAATAGGTACTAATTATAACTTAGAACATAAATGAAAAACTCATGACAAGGAAAGTGGCTCAGGACCATGCTTTGCGGCAGTCTGTGGAGGAGGATGTTCAGTAGTAGACTTGTGAACAGCTGTAATGATGATTATGATTCGAAAACTTGCACGATTAAATTATAAGAAATCGACGTTTTTTATAGGGTAGGGTGGCAAACGAGCACACAGTTCACCTGATGGTAAGTGGTTACTGTGGCCCATAGACATCTACATCCATCCTCAATTACGAATCAAAATGCAGATGCTTTGTCACCCGTGAGGACTAAGATGAAATGCCTCGTTTCCTTTAAAAAGGGTCTCTGGTTCTCTACACTCACCATACGAAACACATCATTATTAAGCTGCTATTTTACGCTGATATTCTGTGAGAGCGTGGTCCTCCCCCAGTCGAGCCGACTCATTCGTGCTACAACTATACTTCTAATATAACTGCATGGTTCTACCACATATAAACGACGTGCTTCATTTTTTTTTTCATTTTAAAATTGTTCTCGTAATAACCTGATTGTAAATAAATGTTCAATACTATTTTTTTTTTTGATAAAAAGATTTTACATCAAACCTATATTTGCTGTTATATCACACTGTCATTCCTTGCGAGCGCTATCCTTTGTCCTGCAGACGACCTATTTGTGCTGACATTATGCGCTATAACGTGGCTCTACCTCGGAAAATAATGATGATTAAAATTATGTTGATGTTGATTAGAATTTGATGCAACTTATTGCCCGACTGCTCCAGAAAGAGGGTAATGTTATTCGAGAGTATGTTTGTATGTACATATATTTATTTGGCACATTCTGTAGCCAACGGCTTAATGAATTTTAACATATGATGTGTCGTTAGATTCATCTTAACTGTGGGAGTGACAAAGGCTATATAATTTATATTTTCTGCAAATACAAAAGAAAGGGCCGGAGAAGGTGTTTTCAGTAAACTTATTAAGAGCGTAGACGGACTGTATTCTTCCATACAAATGTATTCGCCTATTCTCTTCCTGGATAATGTCTCTAGCATATAATATATTTAACTATACACTGTTTTTATTTCACTTTACTAAATAAATTATTTTCTAATATGCATTTTATCTACTTGTTTGCTCTCAATTTCTATCTACAGGACAACAAACTACTTACTTAGTTTTGCTCAATTTGACAAAAAATTGTCATATTTATGTGATATTGTAGATAAACATGTTAACATACATATTATTTAAAGGGTGATTATATTGCATTATTTCTGTATTTACACCTCTGTAATGATAACCTATTATTATTATTTGCTATATAAATCGATATTGTTTAAAAAAGGCAAAGTATCGATATAAATATCGATACCGCATTTATCTATGACCAATTGTCTTTGAGAACTGTTATAGCGGATCTTAGGATTAGTTCATTTATTCTTTCCTATATAGGATAGTTATATATTCTTTGTTCATTCCATAGACAGGTCATTCGTGTTGTAACCTCCAAGGGAGTAACTTGTGCGGAATAAATCTGTGTAAATCTTTTAAATCCGAGTTTATTTTATTAATCTAAAAGTGAACTTTACAAACATGATAGCTTTTTTTTGTATATGTCAGCTGTGATATCATAACGGTCGACGACGGCAAACTTGAAATGAATGCGTAATATGTCTATGTGATGGCGTGTTCTTACACTAAGCTGAGCATGGTACGTAGCGCTTTGTCTTTATTTATTTGTTAGCTCTAGTTTGATTTTTAAATGTAACTTTTTTTATAGCATTGGGTGATAAACGAGCACAGTCCACCTGATGGTAAGTGGATGTTGTAGCCCATAGACATCCCCAATTAAGAACATACATTTATCCCCAATTAAGAATCAAAATGCAAATGCGTTGTCACCCCTGAGAACTAAGATGGTATGCCTCGTTTCCAGTAAAAAGGGTCTCCGGATCTCTACACTCACCATACGAAACACAGCAGCATTACGCTGCTATTTTACGCTGGTATTCTGTAAGAACTTTCATTTACACAATTTCAATTTAATTATATTTAGTAAATCTAAATTGTTCACACTACACACTAGAGTATTTAGTAAATCATAAGGCATTTTTCTTTTTATCTAATAATTTATTACATTTCCTCTTTTAATGATACTTGTTCTTTATGAGGCTAGAACTGAATATATAAGTTTGATAAAGACAAAAGATTGCCTATATATACAGAGATATATTTGTCTCACTCAAAAATCAGCCGCAAGAAATGCTTAAAGTTGCTCCCACTTTTTTTACTTAATGAGAAAAAAAAGACATGTATAGTAATATATAAATACTTTATTTAAGTGAGCAATAATCAATATTATAATAACATTGATTATTGGTATATAATATTATAAGTCAGGCCGATAGTTTTTAGATATAGGATAGTATCCAAACTATATGTGAAAAAGTGGTAGAGCCATGCGGCAGCTTTGCTGTTGCACGTATGGGCCGGCTCAAACCGGGGTGGTACCACGACCTCACAGAATACCGGCGTGAAGTGGAAGTTCTGCTTCCGCGTTTCGTCTGGTGAGTGCAGGTGGCCGGAGGCCCAAATCCCCCCCCCCCCCCCATCAACATGGTAGCGGAATTAAATAAAGATAGACTACCCCAGGAGGGTACCAGCACCCCTGGAGAATCCCTCGCTGAGCATCCACGAGCATGTTTCTCCACTTCTGAGCGTGGGTGCTCAGGCTGCCCCGCGTATTCTGGGGGGGGCGAAATTCCGCTCAAGACTACAACTGCTCGGGGCAAACGGAGCAACAAGACCAAGGCGACCCCTGCCACGCTGTCCGTGAATTTCTGCAATATCAGGGGACTTCACTCCAACCTAAACGCCGTCCACTACCATCTCGAGACGGCGAGGCCGGCTCTGCTCTTTCTGACCGAGACGCAGGTGTCCTCTCCGGCTGATGTTTCGTATCTCTCCTACCCGGGGTACAAACTGGAACACTCCTTTGTGCCTCGGGCTGGAGTTTGCGTTTACGTCAGAGAGGACATCTGTTCTCGACGCCTCGGCAGACTTGAAGGTTCGGACCTGTCCATCCTTTGGCTACGCGTAGACAGCGACGACCATCCGCGCGTCTACGGGTGCCTCTATAGGTCCCACAGCGGTAATGCCGAAACAGACCGACTCTTCGACCACGTCCAAATGGCTGCAGATTCGTTGCTACAGCAGATCCCCTCCGCAGAGATCGTGATCCTCGGCGACTTTAACGCCCATCACGCCGAATGGCTCGGTTCACGTTTAACCGATCATGCGGGGAGATCTGTTCATGATTTTGCCTTGGCATATGGTCTGACACAACTGGTTACTTCGCCTACGCGGATTCCAGATGTGGAGGATCATGCACCTTCCCTGTTGGACCTTCTGCTGACCTCTCACCCGGACGGATATCAGATTTCCGTCGACGCCCCTTTAGGCTCCTCGGACCATTGTCTGATCCGGAGTGTTGTGCCACTCACGCTGAAATCGCGGTTGCATTCTGCAGGCTGCCGCCGTGTTTGGCACTATAGGTCAGCCGATTGGGATGGGATGCGGTCTTTCTTTGCATCCTACCCTTGGGGGCGGGTTTGCTTCTCGCCGGATGATCCCAACGTTGTTGCGGATTCTGTTACTGATGTGGTACTTCAGGGTATGGAACTTTTTATTCCTTCCTCTGTGGTGCCCATTGGAGGCAAATCTCAGCCATGGTTTGGTCGCTCCTGTAAAATAGCATCATGCTATAAGCAGGAGTGCTACCGAGCCTGGGTTGATGCATCAGCGTCCCGGGATGTAAACACCAGCGCTCTAAAAAAGAAGTATAATTCCGCCTCTAGGTCCTTCAAAAGAGTCATTGCCATGGCAAAGTCAGAGCACATACGCAGAATTGGCGAGAAACTAGTTCGCCTTCCTTCTGGAACCCGTGCATTCTGGTCTCTCGCCAAGGCTGTCCAGGGGAATTTCTGTCAGCCATCTCTTCCATCTCTGCACAGGGAGGACGACTCACTGGCCCATACTGCAAAGGAGAAAGCCGATCTTCTAGGCTCCTTCTTTGCGTCTAACTCGACTCTCGATGACGGGGGGAGTACGCCGCCGACCATCCCGCGGTGTGAGTGCTCCATGCCGGAAGTGCAGTTCACACAGCGCTCGGTTCGCAAAGCACTCCTCTCCCTGGACATCCACAAGTCGAGTGGGCCTGACGGAATCCCCCCAATTGTGCTGAGGACGTGTGCTCCAGAGTTGGCACCGGTTTTAACGCGTCTTTTCCGGTACTCCTACTCCCTAGGCGTAGTCCCAAAATCGTGGAAGACGGCTTTCGTCCACCCGATCCCTAAAAAAGGCGACCGCTCAGACCCGTCCAACTACCGGCCAATCGCCATCACCTCCTTGTTCTCCAAAACAATGGAGTCCATTGTAAACTGCCAGCTCATGAGGTACCTTGAGGATCACCAGCTGATTAGTGACCGCCAATACGGTTTTCGCCGTGGTCGGTCAGCTGGTGATCTTCTGGTCTACCTCACTCACAGATGGGCGGAGGCAGTAGAGTTCAAGGGGGAGGCATTGGCCGTTAGTTTGGACATTGCGAAGGCCTTCGATCGGGTTTGGCACAAAGCGCTTCTTTCGAAGCTCCCTTCCTATGGGCTTCCCGAGAAATTGTGCAATTGGATCACCAGCTTTCTTGCAGATCGGAGCATCAAGGTCGTTGTAGACGGTGCAAGCTCCGATTGCAAGCCTATTAATGCTGGTGTTCCACAGGGCTGCGTGCTATCGCCAACGCTGTTTCTTCTGCATATCAATGATATGTTGCATACCCGTAACATTCATTGCTATGCAGATGACAGCACTGGTGATGCTCTTTACACCGGCCGAGCCAATATTTCTCGGGAAAACGTCTCCGAGTGCCGGGACAAACTTGTGTCTGAAGTCGAGTCTTTGCTGAACAGAGTCTCGGATTGGGGACGACTAAATCTAGTCCAGTTTAACCCCCAGAAGACACAAGTTTGCGCGTTAACCGCTAAAAAGAACCCCTTTGTCGTATCCCCTCAGTTTCAAGGCACTCCCCTTGTTGCCTCAGCCAGTATCGGAATCCTCGGCGTCGACAAATCGAGTGACGTGCAGTTTCGTGGTCACTTGGAAGGGAAGGCCAAATTGGCCTCTAAAAAGCTTGGCGTGCTCAGCAGAGCGGGACAGTATTTCATGCCGGCACACCGCCTGCAACTTTACAAGGCGCAGGTTCGGCCGCACATGGAATACTGTTCCCATCTCTGGGCTGGGGCTCCCCAGTACCAGCTCCTTCCACTTGACCGCATCCAGCGCAGAGCGGCTCGAATCGTCGACGACCGAGTGCTTTCCGATCGGCTCGATTCACTGGCGTTGCGAAGAGATGTTGCATCTCTGCGTATTTTATCGCATCTATCACGGGGAGTGCTCTGAGGAATTGTTCGGATTAATCCCAGCCGCCAAATTTCGTGAACGCACGACACGGCAAACGTCCCGATACCATCCACACCATCTGGATGCTTGGCGGTCCACCACTGTACGTTTCACAAGGAGTTTTCTTCCACGTACAACCTCTCTGTGGAATAGTTTATCATCGGCGATTTTTCCGGACCGATACGACCTGGGGACCTTCAAGAAAAGAGCTTACTCCTTTCTAAAGGGCCGACAACGCACCCGCAATTCTCCTGGTGTTGCGGTTGATCATGGGCGGCGGTAGTCACTTAACATCAGGTGAGCCGCATGCTCGTTTGCCCCCTCTTCTATAAAAAAAAAAAAAGCTAGTTGAAGTGTACGGGGTGGAGGGGGTTAATTTACAGTTTCATATGTCCCGCCCATTTCCCTGATAGTATTTTGAAATTATTGAAAATTTGAAAACAAAAATCCTCCTTAAGTAAATATAAGTGCAAGTTTTTTAATAAAAATCAACAGCTGAAGTTAAGGATATTTAAAGACGAATACAAATATTACAAATATTGCCACAGGCATTTATCTAGTTCCAGCCTAAATACATTACAATTACATACTTCTAGCATTGCCAGTGTCATGATGTTGGCTGATGAGGTGCTTGAGACAAATGTTTGACAATATCCACCCAATCCCACCCTCTTGGCTTCTCTCCTGCTTTTCCGATCTCGGCTCGATCCCACGCTCGACGTTTCTGTGATTTCGTGAGGTGTTCCTTCTTCTCTGGCTTCTTTGACGTTTCAGACTGCAATTGACAAAATTACTCACATTTTTTAAAGTGTTTTTTCAACTTCAATTTTAAGTCTGAAGGAAATTATCAAATTGAAATTCACCATACTTTTAATTGTTGCCATTTGGAACAGTAAATAAGTTCGATTCCGTGTAAAATTAACTATTAAATCAGCTATCAAACGTGGAATGTGGGTAATGAGACCCTCCATTTTCTGGAATTAGTATCTAAGCGATGACGTCTGACCCATTGGGAGCCCTCAAAATTATTCAATATAAAAGACATTCCGGTTCATGTTACATTACAGCAATAAAAAAGTCCCCTTACATTATCTCATCCTGTCTCCTGTTCATTACCTTCTGTCTCATTTTACAACACCCACGGGATAATATGGAGTAGTGGATTCTCAGAATTTTGGATCTAATAGAGTGCTATTTGTCATTTAGGGCATCACCAATAACCTTTTTTTATAGAATAAAGGTGACAAAGGAGCACACAGTCCACCTGATGGTAAGTGGATGCTGTGGCCCATAGACATCTACACTAAACCTCGATTAAGAAACAAAATTCAGATGCGTCTTCACCCCTGAGGACTAAGATGTAGCCCATAGACATCCGCCTCGTTTCCAGTAAAAAAGAGTCTTCGGATCTCTACACTCACCATGCGAAACACAGCAGTATTAAGCTGCTATTTTACGCTGGTATTCTGTGAGAGTGTGGTCCTTCTCCGGTCGAGCCAATCCATTCATGCTACAACCATAATATAACTACAGCGTAGCTCTACCACGTATGAAACTTCCAAATAGGGTTGTAGTTAAGCACTAGATTATAACAAATAAAATAATAGTGTTAGTAACAAGCTACATACTTGATCCTCAATAACCATCTTCTCAACCCGCGCCGCCACTGCTTCCTCAGTTTGTCCCGCCAATATTTCGGTAACTTTTTCTTTTAAACATTCAAATAACGTATATGTCATTGCACATCCAACCCACTGTTCTGCTTCGGCTTCAACTATCGCCAAAATCTTTTCTTTTACCGATAGCAATCTGTAACATGGAGATGCTTGTGATATAATAAACCAAAACACGTCATTTTTACATATACAATTCTTACTTCCATGTGTGTGACTGAACTTCTCCTAAATGGCCGGATTGATTTTATCAAAACTTTGTGTGTGTGTGTGATTAGATTTTTTTTTATAAATTAAGGGTGACAAACGAGCACACAGTCCACCTGATGGTAAGTAGATGTTGTGGCCCATAGACATCTACATCTGTCCTCGATTACGAATCAAAATACTGATGCGTTGTCACCCGTGAGGACTAAGATGGAATGCCTCGTTTCCAGTAAAAAAGGGTATCCGGATCTCTACACTCACCATAAGAAACACAGCAGCATTTTTACGCTGGTATTCTGTGACAGCGTGGTCCTTCCCCGGTCGAGCCGACCCATTCGTGCTACAACCATAATGTAGCTGTAGCGTGGTTTTACCCACGTATGAAAATTCGAGAATGGTTTAGATTCGCAGTTGGACCCGGTAGTTGGCGCTGTTGTCGAGATCCAGAAATCACATGTGCGACGCCGGAGCGAAAACTAGTATTACATATTGAAATGAAATGAAATTAATGAAATGAAATAAATGATTTATATTCAATATAGATTACTGCATAATACTTATTGAAATTCATTTTTTATTTGCAACCGGCTCGGAAAAAACCTCTGTCCTTGGAAGAACCAACAAGAAACTTAGCGGGATTTTTTTAAACATATTTCACTTTTCAACAATTTTCAAACTTTACAATGTTTGTTTGAATTTTTAAATGAATTTTTATAGAACCAGCATGGTAGCGAACATTTCCAGGGGTTATTTTCATTTACGTATTCTTTGATATTATAATAACCCTTATTGTACAATTTATCTTTAATAAAACATTTAAACTTCTTTATTGACAATCTTTGTACATTTTCTGGGATTTTGTTGTAATAGCGACTTACGTTTGCGGCAGCTTGGGGAGGGTTGAAGTGGAAAGTGACGAAGACTTTTTCCTATATTTCTTTATTTTCTAACTTACAAGTTAACTACTGTGACTATGTGAGTACACAGAATTACTAGACTAGTTAACTTACAAACTAACTTAATTACTACTGGGCTGTCTTAACAATTATACCCTGGTTTTTATAGTAATGTTGAGACGTGCTGGGTTTTGCTTAGCAGACGGTGGGTGACTTTCTGATGGCACTGTGTTGATTATTCTTAAGTCACGCGCTGTTATTTGCTTAGTCTGCGACGCTATATTGTAGGTAACTTCCTGCTTGCTTGCAAGGTCTCGGTAGCAATGATTTCCAAAGGAAGGATAGGCACATGTAAATATTTTACTCATAGCTTTTTCATACAAGAAAAAGTAGCGCATCTGTCATAATACAAACGTCCTATCATAACACGACGTAACCAGGGTCGGATTTCGTAGTATAATTATCCTAATTGTACCATTATTTCATAGATTGTAGTATATAGTATCGTAATAATACTAAGCGAAAATACCATAATTTTACATAAAGGTCAACTAGTATTATTATTGGGTCCTTTTACTTTTTAATATTAACCCTACGATATCGAGAATTTCTGTATTGTATATGAGTACCGCGTTTTTTTTAATAAAATTAGAATTAGCTCCCTTTCTGATCAATCGGTGCTCGATCGATGCATTAATGTTGCATCCTTAATACAACTATAATAACCATAGATACCACGATAAAAACTCTATGCTCCAGAAGCAATCGGTTTGAAAACAGAATTTCAAAATATTTTATGAATCAGATTTTCAGATTCAATTAAGCAGATATAGTTTCTTTCATGCTCTTCTCGTCTTACTCTTATTGAATATAAAATATATTAGGTACTAATATTCAAAATTTAACTTTCACCAAGTTCTTTAGACAAAAATAAAACAGAAATAAAAATAAAACCATTAAAAAACGTAACGTATAGATAAACTAGACGCGTGACGCCAAAATCCCGGCGTATGGGAAAAAAGAAACATGAAACGTGATATAATTTTTTTTTAATAATAATTTTATTTTCCATGTACAATATTTTGGAGGGTCTGAATCCAACCCTGGCCTAATCTTGGTAAAGTAACTAAACTAAGTGTAAAATAAAACTTTAACAATGCGTTTATATAATAATTTAATTGAAACAAAATTAATATAAAATTATTAACCAATGATACGATATCCCATGTTCCTTTTAAATCTTTGTATCGTAATTTTTGCATTCTTTTACCATGAAACTAAACATATTTATGACAGACAAATCTGTCAAGCGCGCGCACCACTGTCGACCGATTCGCGTTGGCCCTAAACTGTTATTTTAGGGCCAACGCACTGGTCCGTTTTAGTTGTCGGCCCGGTCCTTACGCTAGTTATATATAAGTCAATGCTCGGTAGGCATTTTTATTTTTATTATATTGCATATTCTGTTGAGTCTAGTAACTGGTATTACAAGCTTATATTTGTTGCCAGTGTTTAAAGTATGAACATCTTTATTCTTATGAAAGCTATTTATGTTTTTATGTACATACATTACATTTTCATAAATATATTGCGATGCCAAAGTTATTATGTTTATTTCTTTAAGTTTTTCTCTAAGGGACTCTTTACTCTTTAAAATTAATGAAGTGCCAACAGAAAATAATACTTTATATAAGGTAAGTCATTAATATACTGGTGTGACTTTTTTACCGCCTGGAAAAAATAGGGTGTAACAGGTGAACGGAGTAGAAGCCTGTCACTAATATATTACAAAAAAATAAAACAAAAATTTTGAATGAAATAAATCAATCAGTTAACACTGTACCTGAGAAGCATACATTTATACACATTAGGTTTAGGAGGTTATAAAATTTAAAACAAGTGAAGTTAATATAACTTTTTTAATTTTTTTAAAGGGCTACATTATAAGCTTTTAAATTGACTAACAATGATGAGATCAATCCTTGTGTAATTCAGTTATTTTTAAAAAACAAAAAAATCGGCATTACATACAGTGTTATGCCTGTAATTAAAATTTGAACATAATCTAACATACTTAACTTTTTCATGTAATCTAATTAATTTTTATGACATAAACTAACATTTAGGTAAGGACATCAATGTTTGCGTATATTAGTAATTTTAAAATAATAAAATTCGGCATCACTTACGGTGATAGGCCTATATAATCAAAATTTGAACATTATCTTAACATACAACTTTTTTATCTAATCTAAATACCTTTAATGACAAAAATGACATTAGTTGCTAAACAAATACAAAAATTTTAATAGCACAGGTCAGGATTTTCAGATTCTTCGATAATATCAGGTTGATTACCATGTGGTAGGTCAATGTAAAACTTTTTTAGTTCTGGATCGGCAATCCATTGAGTTAACGTCACCAAATCTTTGTATTTCGCAATACTGATAGGACGAATGTTTTCATGAGCCTGTGGCAGGGAGTTTGACAATATAAGGTTTTGTCTAGTATTCTTTTTAAGGTTAATCTCAGAGAACTCTTCGTCATGGAAACTGGTTATATAATATAAAATACCATCTTTCTGCTTCCTTACCTGTAGCCACATTGTGAAATCAAAAACTGATCATTAGATGAATTTTTACGCCTTTGACTGAAATTCACGGACAATGATTTAATATCTTTAACATTCATAAGATTCATGTTGTGTACTATTAATGGGTTCTGAGTTTTACAGATTTTTAACAAACTGCTTCCAATCACGTGGTACTACTACATCAAAACTAGATAGTTCTTTTTTCTTTCTCTCAATAACTGAATGAACAACATCAGCCTCTGAATGTGTGTGACCACGAAGTAAAAATTTGTGGTTGATTGTGACAAGTTCCGTGTTTTGTAATAACCAAAAGAAACAATACAACAAAATAACGTTACGGTTTTGCCCCGAACAGTTATCAGACCACATTGTTATTTCTTCTGTGTTTTCTCGCTTGTAATTAAGAACCCATTCTGTAATGCACGATCCGACTTCATTGGCACCTCTTCCTCCTTGTGTTTCATCCCACATCATGCAGTAAGATTTGTTATCAGTGTCATTATGGATTGTTTCATTGAATGTCCACAGTTTTCTTAAATAGAAAGACTGACTATTTGTTAACAAGGGCGTTGCTAAACATTTTTGCATGTCCACCATAAGAGTTACTTTTTTTCCTTCCGATTCTTTAGCGATTTCTTTGTCTTCTCTTTTTAAAGCATACCTCTTATCAGCGTCTTCAATATGTTCTTTTCTTTGCTTCTCTATTTTTTCTCTTTCTTCGGGGTTAGTTTCGTGCTTCAATAATGATATGAACTTATCACAAGTGTCGCAAGTATCATTGCTAGGTAAGTAAAAGGACAAATTAAAATGCTCGTTGAAAATTTTTCTGTATAACCACTGCTTCGATATCATATTTTCTGGTACACCATCTTCTTTACATTTTTTTACGTATAGTTCGTACATTTTCGTTATCTTTAAATCTGGTCCAAGATATTCGCGAGTTGTTTTTTCTCTCGAGTAATGACATATGTAACATGGAAACATACAAATATGGTTTTTAATCCCTGCAATTACAGAATCGGGTGTTTTGTTTCCTGGAATATGCTTTCCTCGTTGATCAGGCTGCACTAAACTTGTAGCTTCCGAAATCTTTGATAGCGTGGTTGATATGAATTGTTCTGTAAGGCAAAACGTGTTTAGAAACATTTTTTGGCAAACCCGGGTACGTACTTTATTAATAAACATATTATAAATTCTTGTTTTCTTGCGTCGGCTAATATCATTATTCTGGCGGCTACGAGGTCGCATCACGGATATTAAGTCAATAGATGAAGCTACAAACTGTCTTCTTTGTTCCCAATTTGTGGTGGTGTTCCAAAATAACTCAAAGTGTTTTTTCCTATTATCATATGAAACTTTTTCAAAGCATTTTAGTTTACAAGTATTCGGGCAAGCTTCCTTCATTTTTCTCTTCTCGATTATTTTTTTTTTGTTTTTGAAACTGCGCTAACATACCTTTCTCCCGCTAATCTTTTTGTTTTCGCTATTTCACGTTTCCAGTTTTTTTGATCACGTAAACGTTTTCTTGATTTTCTCTTGTTGTTTACGTTTTCATCGATATTAGATTCAGACGAATCTGATGTTTAACTTATAAGTCAATCGAGGATTTTTTCGGACGCGCGGGGAGGGTGACCGTTTGCTACTTGAGTCTGCATCTGTCTCGTACGGGTCATTTTCTTGTGAATTCAAAAGAGAATGGCTACGTTCTCGGGAGTGCAAAACAGAAGGACTATCTTCTCGGCTTAATATGCTTACTGGCGACTCTCGTGATAATTCTCTCAAGCAATATTGGAAGTTTTCTTCATTTGCATGGTTTTCAAAAAATTGCAGCTGTTCCTTTGTTAAAGGTGACGAACAGCGCTCTTCTCTAATTACTGTTTCTAAAAAAATATAAAGATTTGACTTCGTTAAGTATTATAATATAAGTATTACTAGATAGTTACTAAGTTTTAAAATTCGTCACTACCAAATAATAAAGGTTTATCTGTTCACTTTACTCACAAAATCTACTGAAAATAGTCATAACTTCCAACTTCTTCCAATTTACCAATTGAAAGCAGTTAGGAGTTATGACTTTTTTATTTTAACATGAATCAACAGGTTAGAAGATTACTGATAAATTTTTAAATAAATTCTATAAGAAGAACTTCATCCGCGTGCGGGAGTCGAACCCGCGACCTGCAGCGTTAACAAATAATAAACATATTAGAAATACAAATGTAAAATTATATATATATATATATATATATATATATATATATATATATATATATATATATATATATATATATATATATAATTGAAACTTAAAAAAAATTAAAACTCACCAATTGAAACCGGTCTTAAAGTTTGCGAATTTTACCACTTGTCTGTGGTAAGCGACTCTAAAAATACATAGGTATAGTATTTGTAAGAAATGTATTATATATTAATATGAATAAATAAAACATTACTTCTGAACTATCTAAACTTACCATCTGGGATAGGCTGCAGAAGCTGTAATATTTTTCTCGTTCGATTACTGCACATTTTCGATGTTTTATTGTAAGCGCTACATAAAAATTGGCATACGTGTGCATTAGACGAACGCGAGAAGCGAAATAAAACACTGTATCTCACGCGATCTATTTATAGGCAAACCGCGCCTAGCTTCGCGGCATCGATGCAGTTAGCGGCAGAATAATGTAACTCCGCACTTACAGTAAAATACACGTGATTGTGAAGACTATTTTTAGTTTATGGTCCTTTACCCTGTTATGCTTTTAAGATAGTTTGAGATATACAGTACAATAAAATTTAAAATATTAAAAAGTACTTGGCCTTGCCCAGTTACTGTTTTATGCCTGTAAAGAGCGGAGCAAATAACATAGAATTGTGTAGAAACCTCAGTTTCGTCGAAAATGGAGTTACAGTGTTATGCTTCTCAGGTACAGTTCATAACTCAAATCGAAAGTCCTTTCGCAGGGTCATAGACTCAAGGGCAAAGCCGTCCGCGCCCCCTACTTTCATTTTAGTTCAATGTTGAGCTGCTGCGTAACGTCGCGTCGCATCGTCGTCGTATTGTTTATGTTTCCGCATGTGTATCGTAAACATGTGCCAATACTCTTTGCTCAAAGTGTAGGTTTTGATGAAGAATGAGCTTTGAAATATTGGAACACCAACCTTACCTATCAAGTCTACTGTTAAAACCTAGATTGGGCTCCCCCATAAATTGGCCTCAACCTTAGTAAAGTACACATAACATACATATTACGTAAGCACTCACGCCTGTCACCCAGAGGAGTATCAGAGACTACAGACTTCCATTTGGAACGATCCTTACACACCTCTCTAGCTTCCTCCACATCCATATACCTACGCATACATGCTCGTCGGTTAAGAATACTCCTAATTTGGTCTATTTTCAGTATATCGCCAATTTAGTCGATAAATTTTCACCTAGGACATCCCTTTTCGACTCTTCCGTTCACTTCTGCAACATAAATTTTCTTTGTCACTCTTTCCTAATTCTATCTTTCTAAATGACCAAACCACCGAAGCATTCCTTTTTTAATCCTTGTCACAACATCTTGCAAACCTCACTCTTTTCTTATCACACAATTTCTCACCCTGATACTCAGATTCAGCCATAGCATACTTCTTAACGACCGCATTTCTATTGCATTTATTCTACTCTCGTGCTTTTTCTGCCACACCTAACTTTCACTCCCATATGTCAATGTAGGCACTAATACGTATTAAAGAAGCGATCGAGCGGAACCAGTGCTCCAAAGTCTTTGCCAGAGATCTGTCTGCCAGAAAGCGCCAACTGTCAAAGCTGAAAACTGAGTGTGGCAGCATCGTTTCCGGGCCACCTGAGATTTTGAGTGAGATTGAGAGGTTCCACGGGCAGCTGTACATATCATCATTGAAGCCACACGCAAGTATGAGTAACAATCCAAGAGCAAGTCTTATCCGACTCTATTCCGACGATATCATGGACGTCAGTCTAAACGAGATTAGAATGGCTCTCCAGCACCTTAAAAACGGCAGGGCCCCAGGCGAGGATGGAATTACAGCGGAGTTTCTGAAAGCGGGTGGAACACCGGTACTTAAAGTCCTTCAGAAGCTCTTCAATTCCATCTTCCATGGTGGCACTACTCCGGAGGCATAGAGCATAAGTGCGGTGGTCTTGTTCTTCAAGAAAGGCGACAACCCTCTTGAAGAACTATAGACCGATTTCCCTCCTGAGCCGCGTCTACGTGCTGTTCTCGAGAGGCATTACGAATCGTCTCGCACGCAGACCCGACGACTTCCACCCTCCCGAACAAGCCGGTTTCCGAAAAGGCTTCAGTACCATGGACCACATACATACCCTGCGGCAGATTGTACAGAAGACCCAAGAGTACAATCTGCCACTTTGCCTGGTGTATGTGGACTATGAGAAAGCCTTTGATTCCGTCGAAATTTGGGCGGTGCTACAGTACCTTCAGCGGTGCCAAGTTGACTGTCGGTATATCGAAGTGCTGAAGTATTTATACAGTAGGGCTACGATGGCTATCCGAGTACAGAACCAGAGTTCGAAACCTATCCAACTGCAGAGAGGTGTAAGACAGAGTGACGTCATATCCCCGAAACTCTTCACCGCTGCATTGGAAGACGTTTTCAAGCTACTGGACTGGAAAGGATACGGTATTAACATCAATGGCGAGTACATCACTCACCTTCGATTTCAGAATCACTTAAGCAATCGGAAATCGGAAAGAAAGCAGAATCACTAGTGTCTCCCAACGGATAGGTCTTAAGATGAACATGGACAAAACAAAGATCATGTTTAATGTCCATGTCATGCTTATGCCGGTAGTTGTTGGGAGCACTATGCTCGAAGTTGTTGACGTACGTACGTTTACCTGGGACAAATAGTCCGACTAGGTAGGTACAACTTCGACCGAGAGGTCAATTGACGGATTCAACTCGGCTGGGTAGCGTTCGGGAAATTACGACACATCTTCTCGTCAGGTATACCTCAAACTCTGAAAACTAGATTGTACAACCAGTGCGTGTTGCCAGTGATGACTCACGGATCTGAGATGTGGTACTTCACTGCTGGTCGTATGAGGACGCTCACGGTCGCTCAGCGAGCTATGGAGAGGGCTATGCTCGGAGTTTCTCCGCGTGATAGACTCAGAAATGAGCATATCTGCAGTAAAACCAGAGTGCCCGACATAGCCCAATGGATTACTAAGCTCGGGGATCGATTCCGGTTTTCTCACGTACTGTGAAATTTATAGCGAGCGCTAACGTCTGAGCTACCATGTCTTATATATACCCTACGCGGGCACAAATGGGTAGAGCTGCTTTCTGTTATTTTGATTAAGTATCAGAAAGATGCTGCTACTAATCTCATAAGTTATCTTTAAGTTTCCCTTTGCGACGCTTACGAAACGACACGCTAATGGATCATCTTACGCAAAAAAAAAAGATTTATCTAAAAAATTTGTAAGGAATGTGCTGCATAACTAAAAATACTTACAAATGTTGATTATAGAAGATTTCTAAATTGCATTTGGGTTTTTCTGTGGGATATGTAGGCCCCCATTTTATTTCCAAAATAAATGATTTTTCTCCCTCCTCATACTGAAAACATAAAATTGAAAATAAAAATGGTGCAAATTTTAGTAAGATCAATTAGTTTAAATAATGTGTTAACTAATACATTCACAAAATCCATTGTATTTTTGGAGTATTACTATTACCATGGTAATACTGGTAATGGCAGGCCTCTGTCACTCTTGCTACCTGCGTGAAATAATTACCTAAAATCGCGAGGCGCCCTGGGCGTTCGGCAGTCGGGGCTAGCGCGATGTACGCGATTCAATGTTAAAGTTTTTAATGCTGTTTAAAAATAGTTGTAAAAATTTTAATGTATTTTAAAAATTATTATTTGATAAATTATAATAGCAAAACGTCATTCCTACTTTAACTGTTGTGTGGATGGATACACTACACTTAGCAACTTTTCAAACTTACATTACAAAAATGTACCCATGCTAATGCTAACCAATAAAGCGGTTCTGTGAGATTGATGTAAATTTAATAAAATCTTTCAGCTTAGTTGCACTACTGTAATATAATTTGATTATTTGCTGATAAACTATACTATAAAGCAGTCAAATCATCACTTAACCTCTCCTCTGTCCAACACATTCTAAAAGTCGCTATCAAAAAGTATGCATCTGTCCACAACCTTTAGAAGGTTGCTCTTTACTTATAAACTTCAGACACGAAACAGCCGTAGTAAATGTATATGTATCTCCCTCTAACACATACAACATTGTTTTAATATCATTAATTCATCTCGGTATGGAATTGTCGCTATTGATGTACAAAATGTGCCTTTTTTTGTGCCTGTTTTGGTATCAAAAAGGTGAACGTACACATTTACACATATTCTATTAGGTTACTTAACAATAATTCTAACAACATAAAGTTTCCATACATAATGCTTAAGATATTGCTATTTTAATGACATGCGCCACATAGGCAATAAATCACTCGTTTAGGGTTGGACAGTAGGTATGCACTAAAGCGGCCATTTTGGCCAGGATAGTTGAGAGGATAACAACAATAAATGTATAATTTAAACAATGCGTCAGAAATCAAAAGAAAGTTAAAGTAGGTTAGCCACATTTCTGTGTATGGTTATTGTCACTGCAATACCAAAAAGCAATTAAGGTATACTTAACGGCCTTTTATAATGTAATTAATATTCAAACATAATGTTTCAATACTTACGTAAACTACATTTTTAGATTTCAGAGAACAGTATCTATACTCAATAGTATTAAACTAACACTTTTTGCAGTTAGTACAATACTCTACATCATCTGAGTGAAGTCTCTAATTAACTTTAGCGAGTTGTACATGAAGTCTTAAAACCAAAATAGTTGAGGCCATAGTATAAAATAACATCACCTTGTATTGATAAGTAGTGCCATCAACTTGCTTAAAGTTCTCATCTCCTTCATAGATAGACTTTAACACCTCAATCTCTTCAGCTTGTTGCTCTGCATCCTCTGACATTGTCTAAATCTGAAACTTTAAAATGATCAATTAATACTTTTGCCGAATAAATATGGAAAGAAGATATAAGCAATTCCCTATACAAAATCTTTACAGAAAGTTAAGAATTTATTAAATTTGCGAAAACATGTATAACCTGTAAATAAAATATGCAAGCAATTTGCAGTCAGAATATTTTTATTTTTATACATTTTATTATAACTATATCTTTGTTATCTAACAATTTTATTAATCCGATAAAAACATTAATATAATCTTGCTTAACTTTAATAACTTAAGACTTACAATTAAGCTGTTAGTCTCACTGTGACCTAAGTCTTAAAAAAAGATATAAATCGTAGAATTTTTACAATATAATGTATAATAAAGTGTTATTATATTATAAGTATGATCAAAAAGTGAAAATTATGATTTTATGTTCATGTTCAGAGGCTATTTACCCTGCTATGACAGTTTGACATTGACACAACAGTAACCCACAGAGTATACTTTAAACAGTATGACAGATGTCAACTGTCAGCTGGCGAACTGGCGATTGCCAGCTGAGGATGACTGAGGACAATTGATAAGTTTTTAATTGGTAACTTTGAGAAAGGTACCTATACTACGGCCAACGAGAAGCGATACCAAATGTAAATAAAACCAATTACCAATGCAAGGTTATTAGTATTAATAGCACATTGATACTTTGATAATGAACGCGCCAAAGCGTTGCCACTGCACATATGGCCACAGCTAATGGTGGTTAATATAGCGCATAGTGCCATATTATAGCGCGCTATCTCTCCATAACTCATAGCGCGTGTTATGTACGTAGTCACCATGGCGCTATTGCGCTATGGCGCTTTGGCGCTATTAAGTATTAATATTTAGCGGCACAACTAGTTGTAGCAGCAGCGCTGTTGGGAGAGGACGTGTGACGCAAATTTGATCTGGTAGCACGCTATTCATCGTGCGCGAACAAATTTAGTGTTAGACGTTGTTTAGTTTGTGTATACTAATAAAATAAAAGAAGTTTAACTAATGTTTGAAATGTAAATGAAATATAGATACAAAAGTGTATATGATGTAAAATACTAATAGTGTAGTTGATTTTTATAAATACAATCAATAAACTTTTAAATACACATTTATTTGATTTATAATTTATTTTAAGGTTAAAATAACGTTTACATCAATTATAATAAAAATGCTTTAAAAATAGTTTAGGGTTATAGAAAATCGTAAGCCTAAAAAGTATGAAAAAGTCTAATTGGTTTTTCTTTACCATTTTATTTTATTTTAGACTAAAATGCGATTTATTACGAAATAATGTTCTTATATAGCACGCGGTCTATCCAATAAACGACATGTAATGTAACGTCCTACGAGATATAGCGTGCTGCAAAACTTAACGCGCTTGCCAGTCTCCTACACGCTTTCTTATAAATAGCGCGCTATAACATAGCGTATTTAATAGCGCGCTAGAAATTTATAGAGTGTAGTTTGTAGCGTGCTATTGATTTATAGTCGTTTTGAACAACTTTAGCCACAGCCATATGCCTAGCTAAAGTCAGTTCAGTGTAGGCATGTCGATTCACTCATAAATAAATCGATCTCTGAATCGATTTGAATCGAAGGTACTTGAATCGATTATCGATTAAATCGAGGAATAAAAGATCGATTTTCGATTAATCGCGACATTTTCAAACATGAAATTTCAAGAATTTTCCATTTTTTTTCTTTAACTTCTAAACTGCAATATTTTTTTTTAAATAAAATATTAGTAATCTTATTGATTAACATTACTAATATTCCTTTTAACCACTCCTGGTAAGCTAGAAACGCTTGTGTTAGGAGTGGTTCGCACATACTCCACTCGATCCCTTTTTTTATAAAGTTATTCCACGTAACACTTTTATTTGACATTTTAGGCTAAAAACAACAACAATACTTTTACAAAAGTGCAAACTGCAACGTACATTTCTCTCTGTTTCAATCTAATAACTCACTATTTATTATATTGAAATGAATGCTGGTTATTTTCTTACTATAAACCTCTATAAACTTCAACGTACGGCATAATATTTTTACAGTATCTAGGTATTTAAAAAGTACTCTGTCTGTACTTACAGCTCACAGTATGTATATTTTTGATAATAAATAATGTAAATTCACAAGTTCACAGTTCAAACAGGTTCACAGCTATAATATTATATTATATTATAGCACAGAAGGTGAAATATAATATGAAAATATCGCTTGGTCGATCGAAAAAATATTTATAGTTTGGGATGTAATATATATTACACCTCAGTGGAAACGGTTCTATTTAAAAGTACGGTGAGCGATATTAATTTATATCTCGAGATGTAATAATAAATTACATTATATCCCTTAGTGGAAAGTGGGCTTAAGAATTTTAGAAATAAAAATGAAATGACAACTTTTCGATATTATTGGATGCGTTCATAAACATTTATTTTATTCAAATATATATTGCTTTCAAATTATCAACCAAGTACGACCGGTTGTTTTTGCGTCCCCCAACAGCAAAAAATTAAAAAACTGTGATATCTTACCCCAGCCAGTTTGGGAATTTTAGCTAGTTCTTGAATCAAATGAATCAGTCCGATTCAATAGGTTTTTGGATCGATTCAGTGAATCGATGCGATGCTTCGAATCGATCTAAAAAAATCGATAATTTTACTCCAAAGAATCGATTAATTTTTCGATTAATCGATTTTAGATCGACATGCCTAGTTCAGTGTTCAATGTGACGTCGACATAGTTGAGCCGAACGATCCGCGGCAAAAAATGGATAAATTCGTAGTGAAAGAATGCGATTCAAGATCACAACAAAATAATAAATCAAGCGGAATCACTTTCCACACATAAGTTTTAGTTCATATTTTCATATAAACGTAAAAACCTCAAATAATGAAATAAAATTATCGAATATTGCGATTTAGGTTAAATGTTGCCACTTTTCCACCTTTGTGATTATCCCACATTAACGAAAGACTATATAATTGATGGAGAAAGTTAATTTGTTACCTCTGATAATATTTTGTAAATTATAATAAAAACTACGTTTTAACTTTCATACAAAATAATAAATTATTCTTATTTTAGTTTATTTATGAATGATCTAATAAATATATTTTGTTACCTATTTTATATTAATAATTTTATATTGATTATAATTTTATATTTACATAAATTTTATATTAATTCTTTACGTGGTAGAGCCACGCTGCAGCTATAATATGGTTGCAGCATGAATGGGTCGGCTCGACCAGGGAAGGACCACGCTCTCACAGAAAACCAGCGTAAAATAGCAGCTTAATGCTGCTGTGTTTCGTATGGTGAGTGTTGAGAACCGGAGACCCGTTTTAATGGGATTGAGGCATTCCATCTTAGTCCTCAGGAGTGACAACGCATCTACATTTTGATTTTAATCGAATGTAGATATCTATGGGCCACAGCATCCACTTACCATCAGGTGGACTGTGTGGTCGTTTGTCAACCTTATCTTATAAAAAAATTTATATTTTATTACCTACTTTTTTATTGTTTGATTTATTAGTACAATAAAATACTTATAAAAAATATGTTTTATTTCATCAGTTATGCTAACTTCTATTCATCTGATAAGAAAATATACTTTTTTTTAAATAAAAACATATAACTACAGCTTAAAAAACTCCTTTTTATTGCGTATTTTGGGTTAAATTTCATATAGTAAGCCACACCAACCCGCCATTCCATGTTTGGTATGTCTATCTTTATCTAATCTTAGCGACGGTATTGTTTTCGCAACTTGTATAAGTGAGGCAGATATTATGTTTATTTAAAATGTTTCGTAATTTAAAGAAAGAAAGAAAGAAGACATAAAGATTTACTGCATCACGCCACAAACATCAGTAGGCACTTTAATTTTAACATTTGTGGACACATCAAAAACAAAAAAAGGAAACAAAACAACAATTTGACGGATAAAACAATTTAAAAGTATGTATACTTATGAATTATAATTAAAAATAAAATAAAATAGAAAGACAAAAAAAATCGTTTCTCATATTGTACGAGTATGTTGTGGCGCGTCATACAAACGGACCTTACTCAGCTTATGCTATCGCCAGAGCAACAGCGCTGGTTTTCAGTGGGCCCGAACGGATAGGATAGTAACGTACGGACGTCCGTGCGTGACACATAATAATATTTTAAAACCAATCTGTTCAACTATGCTGAAATTATTGATTTTAAACCGAAGGTATGTACATGCTTATTACACTTGCACTTTATTTTTATTTTCAAAAATTTTGTGTTAAAAGTGTGTTCTTAACTTCAGTGGCGAAGCCTCTATACCTACAAGCCCAGAATCCCGGCTTGCCTAATTAAGATGAATCAATCAATTATATCAAGTAATAAAGTAACTCGTAAACTGTTTCAAACTATTTCAAATTTCCCGCGCACTCTGTTCGACCTCGTAGCCTTACGAATACTGCTGTCATACATATAAGGAGAGTTGAATTGAGCGATTGGTTTTCTCCCTCGCACGCGTGGGCTTTTTACCGGACTTTCGAGAAGGCGATCGCTCCCTTTCTAACCTGTGGCAAAATGGTCTCTAATGAAATATAACTACGAAATTTTTATATAGCAATTACTACTGAGCCATAAGCCGGGCTTTGCCCTGAAGTTGTTTAGGAGTGCGTTAGCAACTAGCGAATGGGGTGAGGGCCATTCGTATGCAAGTTCACTTCACATTTCAATGTTTACGTTTGTTTTTGTTATGTTTGTTAAAACTTTATGCTGGGAGGATAATAGTGTTCATTGTGATGAATATAAGTGTGTTGAAGTGCTAGTCGGCGAGGAAAAGGTGAAATCTTTAAAAATGAAATTTAATATTCAATAAACATTTCTTCATACTTTAATTATAGGTACAGGACTCTTTAGTATTAAAGTTTAATTAAGTTACGCGTATTTAAAGGTTTAATAACTCAATATTAATATTACCATATGAATTAAAAATATCATTTTGAACGGCAGCATATAAGACACCTAGGTTTAATTTTATAGGAAATAAGTGTTACAATCTTTTTTTACGTGAAGCCTAAATTTTAATGTAATAAATCAAAAGAATACAGAAGAATGTATTGAGATTTTTAAAGAATACTCCCTTTAGTAGTATTAAAGGGCTTGAAGAAAAAATCCAACAGGTTTCGGAGCGGAATGCTGGTCTGGAAAATAAGTTATCATCAATGGAACAACAGGCAAAAACTAAAATTAGAATTCAGACGTCAACAGATTCAAGCTATGTTACTGTATGATATTTGTCATAACAGGTACAATAGCATAGAACTAGTTAAGATGATACAATACAGAGTACCAAATAGGCCATTGTGTCGCAGAGTTCGTGTCAAATACACATTTTTTACTAATAAATGTCGAACCAGCGTACGTAAAAGATCCCCTATATATACGTTGTTAAATTGTTATAACAATACTTTCAATAATATTGACGTTTTTGCTCGCAAGGTGGGTATTTATAAAAAAGAATTACTTTCAGTACTTAGAGGAGAATGAGTTTGTATAATTGATTATTACAATAATTTTTTTATTATTGTGTTATTTGAAAACACAATCACTGTATTATATGAAAAAGTTGTACGCTATTCTCAATCTAAACATTTGTTAATAGTAATTGGTGGTCAACGGTGTTGGTTGCACTATTATATTACATTTTTGTAGTGAATGTATTTTAGATTAATAAATATTGTGTAAACTGTTTGTTGATTCTAATAAATAAAAAAAAAGTTATTTCCAGTATATAAAATTTTAATAGTGCCACCTACTTGATTCTATAGGTAAAGTCATTTTATCGAACGAAAATTGGTTGATTCTCACGATGGTACCCAAAGATTACGCTAGATGGCACAAATACGCTATCGGCTAATTTAATATTTATATTACCATATGAATTTAAAGATATCATTTTGTACGGTTTATTATAAATTGAAAATGAATAATTATATAATAAATAGTCAATACTTTATGGTAAAAAATTAGCAAAGCTTTATCTTCTCATTATAACTATTTAATTCCTGTCGTAATCTGTTCTTTTATGCATATAACTTAAACAACATAATTTCGAGGTTTCACATCTGCCAGGCGTCCCCTTTTTAACTCTGTACATAGTTTGTTTGTACTTTGTTCATGCTTTTCTTTTGTTCATGTATTGTATTGTTTGTAAATATCTCAAGCAAACCTAAACGGCTCTTTTCAAAACCACCGAAGGTGTGCAATTGCATATGTCATACAATCTATCTAGAGGTAGTATGCTTTCTGTGTGCTTTGTTAGACACGTCCTTGACAGCACTGAATATGAAACTGAAGAGTGGAGACAGATCAACATTGGTGTATTTTTATTAAACTGCTAAAAACAACAAAACCATATCTTGGGCTTGCCCTAGTTTGGAGCCCTAGCTTCGCCATTGCTTAACTTTATTAATTAATATGTTGTGTTATTTCTAAAAGTTATTATTACGTTGTATTCGTTTTCTTATTAATACATGTATATTTTAACACTTATTTCTAAAACTTATACATAAATTACATCAGTTATTAATTGACGACACTAAGTTACACTTTTTTTAGCCTGCAGTCAGTGGACCTATCCGAACAGTATCCAATTTAAGCAAAGCTACGTCGAAGCTACGTCGTCGCGGTTGGATAGTGGTTACACTTTTTTTGACGCGCGGTAATGTGGTTTGCTCCTCTAGTTTTGTATAACTCAATGTAATAGCAGGGGTGCGTAACTTTTTGATAGTTAGATTATTTAAATACACAATATAGTTTTAAAAACTGTTTAGCAAACTTAAAAATAGACTTTTTACAAATTTTGTTATAATTTGAATTATTGTATAATGTAGATTTAAATTAAATAAAGGCTTTCTGCGCCATCTCTTTTCTGTATGGGTATTTATCGGTAGACAAAGGTAATATGAACTTTACAATGAAAGGTCATATAATCCTAGCGTCGAATTTAGGGAATATGTAAAAAAATATTTAAAAGAGTGTGTTCCATAGCCAAGTCATTGTATTTAAGCAACAAAATAAAGACGGCTTCTAATAAAATTAAAATGACATGGAGTATAATTAATAGTGAAACTGATAAGGTCAACTCTCGCAATTGGAACTACCAGTTAAGTTTTAACAATAAATTAACTAAATCAAATCAGGAAGTTGCAATGGTTTTCGCGAAATATTTTACTGATATTCCGATCTTTACCACTAAGTCACTAAATTCTTCTCCTGCCGTTGCCAAATCATTACTTAAACAAAATGTAAATGCGTGTACAAAGAATTTTACATTTCATAAAGTGTCATCAAAAGATATTCTAAAATATTTTAAGACTATTGATATTGTTACGAGCTTAGGGTACGTGACAATATAAACTGCCGATTGAATTAGCAAAATTGACACTTTAATTAATGAATAGCAATTAAAACTTAAATCACACTATTAATTATTCACACTTAACACTTTAGTTCACTTTATTTCACTCCAAAAGCTTCGCTCTTATCGCCAATTCAATACTGCCCCGACCGCGGCTTTTAACGACTTTATATAGGCCTTTTTCACCAAAACATCCAGAATATTCCATACTACTGGCACAAAAAATACAGCAAATACCGGCACCGACCGAGCAGGTGCAGAAAGTTCGACTGTGGGGCTTTCTATAACGCTTAGCTCTTCCATTCGATACTAGATGGCGCTAGTGGGAGAGTTCCAGAAAGATCTTGACGGTCCCATTTCTACTGCTTGATACCAGATGCCGCTAATAATCAGCCGCCACATACCAGGCGCTAATTATATCGCGCTACGCGTCGACTAACGCGCGTAACACTGCCCTCTCCTAAGACATGCTCGTCTCGAGCATTATCGACCACATAGTAACGCGCCATTCGATCCACATGGACGATCTTAGGAGTACCTCTTGCGCCTTTCTGTATCCGGTAGGTTACGTCGTTGGTCCTGGTCGCAATCCGGTACAGTCCGTCCCATTTAACTTGAAGCTTAGGAGATTTTCCTTTGCTGCGGACTGGTCTGTGCAACCACACTAGTGAACCTTCGTTGAACCCTTTGTTGTTCATTTTGCGGTCATACCAGGTTTTCACCTTTTCGGACATATGCTGGCCCGATTGTGTGACGTGCTCATAAACGTCATTCATTTTGTTCCGCAAGTCATTTGCATAATCGGTTATACTGCGTGGGGCACCAGGTGGTATCCCGGTGATTAGGTCTGCAGGTAGCCGTAATTTTCTTCTAAAGTTTGCGAAAGCTGGTGTCACAGATGTACTTTCGTAAACAGCGCTTCGATATAACAACAAAACTGGTTGCATATGCTTGTCCCAATCTCGTTGCTGATGTCTACAACTTTTGCTAGGTACCTCTCCAATGTCTGATTAAATCGTTCTACCATTCCATCAGATTGCGGGTGATAAGAAGTCGTTCTTGTTTTATGAGTACCCATAACTCGGCAAGTTTCCTGGAATATTTGAGACTCAAAAATCCTTCCTTGATTGCTGTGAATCTCTTAAGGTACTCCAAAACGACAGAAGACTTCATGAACTAGTTTATCTGCAACTGTTGAAACTTCTTGATTTGGAATGGCGAAGACTTCTGGTCACTTAGTGAAGTAATCCATCACAACCATGAAATACTTGTTACCTCTTTCACTTTCCGGAAACGGTCCCGCCACGACAGGGGCTATTCTCTCCCATGGTGCACCAACATTGTACAACTTCAATGCACCTCTACTACGAGTCTGAGGTCCCTTTAAAGCCGCACAACTTGTACATTTGCGACACCAGTCCTCGACATAGTTTCGACAGTAGACCCAGTAAAACCGTTCTCGGATCTTCAGTAGAGTTCTTTTAACTCCCAGGTGGCCTCCTGAACAATCATTATGGTACAGCTGTAGAACATCCAGTACTTTAGCTTTAGGAACAACCATTTGCAAATGACAGCTGTCTCCCCAACCATTTTCTCATTTACGGCTCTCCATCTCCAACTCCATCCTGAAGCATTAAGCTGTCCCATTGGGCCTAATAGCTTTTAGTGGTCGAACTTATCGCTGAGACGTCGCTCCACTTAGGCTTGGGAGCGTGGGCCTTCATCCATTCCAGAATAGGCTTAATGTCCGAATCTTCCTGCTGTGCATGTTGTAAGCTGTCCTTCCACTCGTTGCTGAGGTGGTCTGTCTTGAGCATCCTCACAGATATCAATTCCTTATCCTCTTGCCTAGTACAACGCTTGCAATCTTCCGGACAAGGTCTCCTCGACAATGCATCTGCGTTGCCATGAGATTTCCCGCTACGATGTTCGATCACAAAGTCGTATTCCTGCAGTAGTTCAATCTACCTCGCAACTTGTCCTTCTGGATTTTTGAACTGCAATAGCCATTTTAGTGCAGCATGGTCAGTTTGTAAGTGAAATTTCCGTCCCAGAAGATATTTGCTAAATGCTGCAATGACTTTACCACAGCTAGCAATTCGCGCCTTGTGACACAATAGTTCCTTTCCGGTTTTGACAACGACTTGCTGAAGTATGCTATCACAACCTCTCGATCACCATTCCGTTGAAACAACACAAAGCCAAGTCCTATATCACTTGCGTCTGTGTCAACTATAAATTCCTTGCCTGCATCAGGGTACCCTAAAATAGGTGTTTGCACAAACGGTTCTTGAGCTCCTGGAATGCGATATTGCAACTTTTATCCCAGCAGAAATGTCGCTTCTCCTCGGCTAGCTTGTGCAGAGGTTTGGCTATATCTGCAAAGTTTTTCATAAATCGCCGATAATAGGAGCACAAACCCAAAAATGCTCTAACCTGCATCTTGTCTTTCGGCACCGGCCAATCCTTGACAGCGGTGATTTCCTCTGGATCCGTGCGGATGCCTTCTTCTGATACTACATACCCCAAAAAGTTTACTTGCCGTTTGAATAGTGAACATTTCTTCGGACTCAACTTGAGGTTGGCACTCTGAATCTTCATGAGCACGCGTTCCAGGTTTTGAAGGTGTTCCTCAAACTTACGGCCTACGATGATGATGTCATCCAAGTAGACTACACAGGCATCGCAATTAGCCCGGTAAGTACAAGCTCCATCAGCCTTTCAAGTGGGAGAGAGAGCGAAATCCTTTGATGATTTATGACACAAACTGCACGTACAAAATAATTCTAGTATAGTAGCAAATACTATAGAAAACCTAAGATTTATTACGTGCAGCTCCGCTCAAAACTTGGCAATCATGCACACTAGCGCCTCTTGTGGCATGAGTTTTTGAATATAGTTTCACAATTATAAACAACAAAAAGAACCAAAATCATTCTTTAGAATGCCCAAAGATTTAAAGAGGTTAGTTGTAGGTATGTGATTTTGTTAAGCAAATGTGATTATAGGCTTATAATATTTCGTTTGTTGTACTTATTAATGGATTTCCTTTTGGATTGAAGCAATGGATTGTGTCTTGTAAAAGAACTGACCTGGATAATTTGATGAAAATTAAAGATGCTGATTATTTTTCCAAAAATTATGTTTGTTTGTTTGTTTTCGAAATAAAGATTTATATATCCAGGGGTGATTTGTCAAGTTTATAATGGTATAATAATATTATAAATAAAATAATAAATATTATTTATGTAATGAATGTGCTTTCCACACTAATATGCGCAGATGTACCAATTGGTTACGCGGAAAACGATTCGTGTATTTTAATTTTATTCGAGGGTATATTGTGCCAAGTGTCCTTCCTTCGACCTATCCCTTCCGTACACACTGAGAGGGGGTTGAGAAGGGAAAGAAGAGATTCTAGAAGATGGCGTGATTCCTTCGACCAATGAGAAGCGCGCCCGACCGAGATGCATTGATAGGAAGGCCGAAGTAATATAAGCTCGAGCACGGCCCTCGTGCGCTCTCTTGCCGCGCACCGCTAGTTTTGAACGCCCCACCTGGAGCAGTCGAGCTCCAGAAGTAACCACCTCACATGGTGTGAGATATCGTCGCGCACCGCTCTCTTCCTTCGCACCACCGGCCAGGATCGCATCCCTGGGGCGCCCTAGGAGACCCACCAGAAGTCGCACCATAGCAACGGAAGCGCCTAAGCTGCATCGAAGTCACACCCCGGTAAGTGTGTTTTTTCCTATAATTCAATGCCTGCTTGAGTATTTGTTTGTTAGCTATTTCATTCCTCCTAATGTGCTCAAGCAGGATTCCTTCGTAACCTTGGCAAACAATAGATTTCGGAAGAGCGAGTGCATTGTCAAGGAAACGCGCGCCACATCCGCCATCTTGTTGAGGCAGAAGAAACTTACCGCGTATACAGTCCATCTAGTACAACATCTCGCGTAATAGGGTCAAGGCTCGACCGGGGAATCGTACTCGGGAACCCTAAGGCCCGCCACCCAACCATTTTTCTGGTTCTTCGAGCAGGATTTGGAACTGGTGCTTTGTAGCCTCATCGAGTCGAACTGCTGAACTAATTCCTTAGACAATGCACTCTAATTTAATATTGGATAGATTTATGTAGTTTTGTTTAGTTTAAATTTAAAATTTGTTAGTTATTCGCATAAGTAAATCGACTTATTTATTCAAATAGCGTGGATCCGCTTAATCTTATTTAGCTTACCCACCATTTGTAAGAAATAATACGAGGTAAAATTCTTATCTAGTCGACGCGCGTTATCTCGTTTGATTGCAAAGGTGTTCAATTTAACGACGTAATACGGCACGATAAGACAATAGTGTGTTGTGAGATATAGTTGTATTACATCGTGTCCATCCTCCAGCGCTGTACGATTGCTTGTGATTAATCTAATATTAATTATAGTGATTTAAAATGGCAGTTAGTGGAAATGAAATTAAACTTAAAACTCTTTACGCCAAGAGAGACGTACTCTTTTCACGTATACAATATACAGGCTGGCCCAAAAGTCGTGGATCAAACGCAACTAGGGATTAGATGGGGTCATCAGCTGCAAAAAGTTGTTCTACGGGAGGTCCTTAAAGTCAACCCCTGCAGAGTTATAATTTATTTTGTGTTTTTATGAGAAAATTGACTTTTTTTTAACTAATTCTTATTAGAATGCCAAAAAATAAACATCCTCTATCTTTTTTATAATTTTCACTAGATTGGTACTGATGAGTCCTTGCGTTAGACATGCTATTTATGGTTGTTTATTGGGTGTGTTGAAGATAATGTTAAGTTTTACGATTATTATTTTTCTCAAATCATAACTTTTTATTTACTTCGGACCCCACTGTGAAAAAAAAATACTCTACCGAAAAGTGACCCTGTATTACAAGTTTTGGCGCATTTAATAGGGATTCTGAAAAGGTATTACACATGGTTATGCGTGGCTTTGATATCTTTTTAGGATGATTATTCATGGCAAGGCCAAAGTTAACCCAACCATAAAACTCGGTTAGGCTTATTTAAAAATAAACTAGAATTAATACAATTAATGACAAAGACTCTCTGCCTCTCTTTTACACTAACTATTTAATCCTTTGTCAGTAAAAGGCCGGTTGGCCCGTCAGTTCAGGTAGCGATATCTTTTCTAGGAAACAAAAGGCTGGGCCGGCAGGGGCGGGGGCTGGGGGATGCGCGTGAGCATGTTTCTTTAGAATGTTTAGTGTTCTTTAGTAACTCGCTTCCTGCCTGTGGGTACGCACGTGTTCTTTTTCTCGGTTTTACGACGACTTGTGACCAGTTTCTTTCCTTTGACCTACGCTTTGTTTTTCGGACTTGTGATAGATTGCCTACCTGTGACCAGTGCTGTGTGAATCGGACGGATTGGCTAAAAAAGTGGACAGATGGCTGCTGCGAGGAGAGAATACACCCAACGGGAGTATGCAGAAATGCATTACCTGTATGGCTTTTGCGACGGTAATGCCCGGGCTGCTGCCAGGGAATATCGTCAACGCTACCCTAACCGTGATCGTTTTCCGGATTACAGGGTCTTTATGCGCGTACATAATTCGTACATGGAGGGAGTCTTACCCGGTCAGCATGCTATGAGAGCAGGCAGACCAGTGATGCAATTTGAAAATGAAGATGAAGTGCTGAGAGAATTAAGATTGGATCCTAGTATAAGTCAACGCCAAATATCCAGTAATATCGGGATTCCAAGATCGACGGTGCAACGTGTCATTAACAGAAAAAAATATCACGCCTACCACGTGCAAAGGGTGCAAGCTTTGCTGTCCGGTGACTATGAACCTAGAGTGCGGTTTTGTAGAGAGATGCTAAGATATCACAGAGAAGATCCGCAGTTCTTTAACAAGGTTTTATGGACGGATGAGTCAACTTTTAGAAGAATGGGAGTATTCAATATCCACAATCTACATTTTTACTCCAGAGTAAACCCCCATATCATAAGAAATGATCGATTCCAGAATCTGTTTGGTATTAACATGTGGGCTGGTATAATTGGCCAGCAGTTGGTGCTACATGAAATGCCAGCAAGGCTGAATGGTGCTCAGTATTTAAATTTTTTGCAAAATAATTTAAACCATATTCTTAACGAAGCTGAAGTTCCAGAAGAAAGAATAGCAGAAATGTGGCTGCAACATGATGGCGCCCCGCCTCACTACGCTCGAGCAGTCAGAGATCATTTGAACGAGCGCTTCCCCAACCGGTGGATTGGTCGAGGCGGACATGTTGCGTGGCCACCCCGGTCGCCCGATTTAAATGCATTAGATTTTTTTCTTTGGGGCTATTTTAAAGAAATAGTTTACCAAGGAGAGAACAATAGCGAACAAGAACTACGACAAAAGCTCGAGTTTGCTAGAGTACAAGTAACTAACAACAGAAGTGCATTCCGTAGGTTACGTAGGAATTTTATTAGACGGTGCAGATTATGTGTTATGGTCAGAGGCAGGAATTTTGAGCATTTATTGTAAAATGTTTTGCTTAATAAAACAATTATTTCACAATCGTTGCTTTGTTTTTTCGTCCTAAAAAGATATTAGAGCCACTCATGGCCATGTGTAATACCTTTTCAGAATCCCTATTAAATGCGCCAAAACTTGTAATACAGGGTCACTTTTCGGTAGAGTATTTTTTTTTTCACAATGGGGTCCGAAGTAAATAAAAAGTTATGATTTGAGAAAAATAATAATCGTAAAACTTAACATTATCTTCAACACACCCAATAAACAACCATAAATAGCATGTCTAACGCAAGGACTCATCAGTACCAATCTAGTGAAAATTATAAAAAAGATAGAGAATGTTTATTTTTTGGCATTCTAATAAGAATTAGTTAAAAAAAGTCAATTTTCTCATAAAAACACAAAATAAATTATAACTCTGCAGGGGTTGACTTTAAGGACCTCCCGTAGAACAACTTTTTGCAGCTGATGACCCCATCTAACCCCTAGTTGCGTTTGATCCACGACTTTTGGGCCACCCTGTATAAGTGATCACATAAAAATATTAACGTAGATTCAGTGTGGGAAACGTTTTAATGTGAAATCGAAACGGTGGACTCTTTGCGGAGGGATTACGAAAAAATATTAGACAACATTAATAGTTTAGAATTACAAATTGACCCTAAGTATACAGTGAATTATCAACCCCCTCTATCATTTGAAGATATGTTGTGTCGCGTAAAAGAACGGCAAAGCTCTTACAGTCTCCAGCCCAAAGCGAAGCAAAACCAGAAATCCAGGGACGCCTACGTGAATCACTTAGATTGCCCCCCATAGATATTCCGGTATTCAATGGAGATATTAAAACTTGGCCGTTGTTCATAAATAGTTTTGAAAACACTATACATAATAATCCATTGTTATCGGACGCTGAAAGATTGTATTACTTAATTAGTAAATTGAGCGGTAGGGCACAGTCCATTTGTTCGGGGTTCACACCAACAGCAAACAATTATTCATTAATATTTGAAACACTTAAAAACAAATATAAAGATAAGAGAATGTTAGCCTCTTCATATTTGGACCAGATATTCGATCTTAAAGCTATATCATCCGCGAACATCAACGGCTTAGAGCAGTTTTTAGATAAATTTGTAGCATCGGTGACTGCACTCTAGAACTTGAAATTTAATGACCTTATAGACGTGGTGTTTCTCCATATCGCCATAAAGAAATTAGACTCGGACACCGTGCGTGCGTTTGAAATGGAGCATCGTAGCTCTGAGTTGCCGTCATTCGACTCATTAGCATCCTTTGTATGAGATCAAATTAAAGTGATACAGCGCTCCTCGAATGTCAAACAAGAAGCTAAGAAATGTGTCGATCGCAGACAGATCTCATCAACTAGGGCTGCTGGGTCTCTGACGTACGTAACCGCTGTGCCTACATCGCCGCATAGCGCCTGTGTTCTATGTAAGAATAAACAACACGGTAATTTGTATATTTGTGCGACCTTTCGTAAACATTCACCCAGCGAACGTTATAGAATAGTAAAGACGAACAACTTATGTTTAAATTGTCTAAGCGATAGACACTGCGCCGGCAGACATTACACGTTATTACATTTCGAAGGTGGCAACCTATTCGCGTCGAGTAAATCGGACAAGAAAACTACACATAATAAAGTCGACGATTCTAGCGGTCGACCGGGTGAAGTCGCCCTGTGCTCACTGTCGAATGCGGGAACGCAGTCTCCTTTCACCGTGTTACTGGGTACAACCCGTATCGTAGTTAGGGGATTCGCGTGGAAACGAACAAAGTGTCCGTACGTTGCTAGACAGCGGATCACAAAGTAGCCTTATAACGCGACAATGTTGCCAGCGTTTAGGATTGCTAACAAATAAGATACCTTCATGTCCCGTAGTCAAAAACATCGGAGCTACTAATAAAATTACCCAGGGCTCTATAAATTTTAAATTTTATTCTCAGCTACATCGTAATATTAACTTTGACATAAATACATTAGTAGTAGATAAAGTCACTGAACGTCTGCCAACCGTGTCGGTTGACACCTCGGCAATGATTGATTTTGAAAATTTCACTCTGGCAGACGATACTTACGCCATCCCCGGAGACATAGACATGCTCATTGGAACATCGCTTTTCCCTCATCTTTTGTTACACAATAAGGTCAGGGGCAACTCCTCGCATAACGCGCCTTACGCACTGGAGACCGTCTTGGGCTACGTCATCGTTGGTTCCGCCCCTATCATGGATAATATTTCGGCAACCTCTTATTGTTGTATGGCTGTCGAACCACTCGAGTAGTTAGTTAGCAAATTTTGGGACATGGAAGAGGTGAACGTTCCACCTATAGTTAGTCCAGATGATAGATTATGCGAGAAAATTTACGTCCGCACGACCGTTCGTGATCGCGACAGTCGATATAGTGTAGCGCTACCCTTTAAAGGAGATGTTTTGTCTCTCGGCGACTCGCGTCAAATGGCGGAAAAACATTTCTATTGTTTGGAGCGTAGGATGCTCGCTTCGCCCAGATTAAAGGAAGCTTATGACGGCGTCATTAATGAATATATAAGGGAGGGTTACACATCACTTGTGGCTCCAAAATTAGATAACTACGAAAACGCGCCATCGTATTTCATACCACATCAAGGGGTCATTAAGGAAGACAAACTTATGTCCAAGTTATGTGTAGTGCTCGACGCTAGTGCTAGAACTAGCACTCACCTTTCTCTTAACGATATCTTCTATAGTAGGCAAAATTTATAGGGCAATTTATTTAATATAATAGCAAATTTTCGTTTGTTCAGTATAGCACTATCCGCCGATATTCGCCAAATGTTTCTTTGCATAGGGGTCCGTGAATGCGACCGTCGATTTCAACGCATTTTATATCACTTTTACCCAAAAGAACCTCTAATGGTGTTTGAATTTAATCGCGTTTGCTTTGGCTTAAAGTCGAGCCCATTTCATGCGTTACGCACGGTGAGACAGCTCGCCTACGATGAAGGTCCCTCTTATCCTAAAGCTAAGACGGCAATTGAGTGTGGATTATATATGGATGATTATGTGTATTCGGTTGATAGCGTGGAGGAGGCCACCCTAACCAACGCCGAGGTTATAAAGCTCATGAAAGCGGGTCAATTCGATCCCGTCAAGTGGAGTAGTAATTCACGTACGGTTTTTGATACAACCCCATTATCACACCGCCTTTCGGCGATAAAGGAATTCGACGATTCTGATACGCACAAGGTGCTCAGTTTGTGTTGGTCTCCGGAGTTCGACGTGTTTAGCCTTAAGGTAATCCCGCCCGCAGAAACGTGCACAAAGCGCACAATGCTGTCATGCGTTGCTAGATTATGGGATGTCATGGGTAGCCCCGGTGGTGCTATACGCTAAACGACTTTGGTTATGTGAATGCGATTGGGATGACCCGCCCCCTGATAGCATTGTTCGGTCGTGGCTGCGTTTTAGAGAGGAACTTCCTTTACTAAGCGAAATTAAAATACCACGTCATATAAACGTCGATAGCAATATCGTCATCACGGTCGTTGGGTTTGCAGACGCTAGCGAGAAGGCTTACGGGGGCGTTGTATATTTTCACGTCCAGAATAATGGTAGAAATTCGATCAGCCTCATTAGCTCTAAGTCAAGAGTCTCCCCCCGTAAGGTTGTCTCTCTCGCGCGCTTAGAGCTTTGCGCGATATTAGTCCTTGCCAAGCTTATCACCGCAGTTGTCAGTGCATGTAGTGACAGAGTTCACATAGAAAGAATATTTGCCTTTTCTGACTCAACCGTCGCTATATGTTGGGTTCATTTTTCACCCCACCGTTGGGATACGTTTGTCGCGAACCGAGTGGCCAATATCCAAGACGAGTTAGGAACACGGAACTTTTATCACGCGTCCGATACGGAAAACCCTGCCGATTGTCTATCCCGTGGACTCACCCCGATGCAAATAATGGACCATCCGCTTTGATTCCACGGACCTTCTTGGGTTCACTTGGAACCCTCGCAGTGGCCAATAACCGATTTCGACCCTTCGTCAGTGTCCCAACTACCGGAGAGAAGAGACACGCTCTGGTGGCGAACGTTTCGAGCGAGGTTTCTCCAATCATTGCTTTGGCGAACCGTTTGTCCTCTTGGTCGAATTTATTGCATAGCGTGATTTAAGTTTGTTCATTCGCGAAGCTTTTACCGCGACGTTTGTATATCGTAGCGTCCGATTACAACTATGCCGAGTTGCTAGTATTGTGTGAACTTCAACGTGCACATTTTTCCGATGAAATTACAAGATTACAATCGAATAGAATTTGTAGTCGCGCCTTTCAACGTCTTAAGCCATTTTTACAAGATGGAATCGTCAGGGTAGGTGGACGCTTGTCTAACTCGCAGTTGAGTTTTGACCAACGGCACCCTATAGTTTTACCGCGTAAAGACCATATCATGAATTTATTAGTTGATTACCATCATAAATTGAATTCTCACGCTGGCCCCGACTTGCTGATGTCTATCTTGCGTTAGAATTATTGGATTCTATCAGCACGTAATTTAATCCGCAATAGGTTGCACAGATGTATAGCTTGCTTTTGAGTACGTCCAAAGCCGTCATTTCCAGAAATGGCGGACCTTAGGTCTTGTCGAGTAACACAATCCGTAAAGCCCTTTATGCACACCGGGTCTGATTTTGCTGGTCCGTTTAAGGTCACGTTCACTCGCGGGCGTGGTATAAGATCCACAATAGCTTACGTCTGCATTTTCGTATGTCTGACTACTTGGGCTGTGCATATAGAACTCGTTGGTGATCTAAGCACAGCGGGCTTCATGGGTGCATTTAAAAGATTTCTTTCCCGCCGTGGCCCTGTAAGTAAATTGTATTCGGATAACGGTACAAACTACGTCGGCTTGAAACGTTTTTTATCAGAACTACATGAGTTTTTAACCAGCAAGTATTATAATTCGGAGTTCGCTCACATCCTAGCCGAGAACCGCATCGATTGGTCTCTGAACGTCCGAGCCGAGAGCCATTTTGGGGGAAATTGGGAGACTAATATTAAGAGTCTAAAGAGTCATTTATACCGAGTAATAGGAGATCAAATTTTGTCCTTCGAAGAGCTAAGTACCGTGCTCGCTCAAATTGAGTGCGTCATGAATAGTCGCCCCCTTTGTCGTACGTTGTCAAGTGACCCCTCGGAGCCGCTGGCTCTAACTCCAGCACATTTTTTGAATTTAACGCCTTTGAAGTATCTGCCCGCCATAGACATGGACGAGAACAAATTTAGTATTTCCGCACGCCATAAATTATTGGGCCGGTTGGTGCAGTCGTTTTGGAAACGATGGAGGATGGAATACTTGCATACGTTGCAGTCTCTGCAAAAATGGAACACAGCAACTGAACCTTGAACTGTCGGAACTGTGGTTGTGCTCACCAAGGAGAATACGCCGCCTCTCCATTGGCCATTAGGGATTGTCGAAGAAGTTTTTCCCGATTCCGACGGGGTAACTAGGGTAGCTTGCGTTAGAACCACGACTGGGTCTTACATGCGTCCTGTTGTCCGTTTCTGACCTTTGCCACTTCAATAGTTTAAATTAGCTTTCTAGATTAGAAATTGTAGTCGAAAATTAGGTTTAGTCTTAGCGTTAGTTATTTTGAAGGGGACCCTTCAAGCCGGGGGGATGGTTACGCGGAAAACGATTCGTGTATTTTAATTTTATTCGAGGGTATATTGTGCCAAGTGTCCTTCCTTCGACCTATCCCTTCCGTACACACTGAGAGGGGGGTGAGAGGGGAAAGAAGAGATTCTAGAAGATGGCGTGATTCTTTCGACCAATGAGAAGCGCGCCCGACCGAGATGCATTGATAGGAAGGCCGAAGTAATATAAGCTCGAGCACGGCCCTCGTGCGCTCTCTTGCCGCGCACCGCTAGTTTCGAACGCATCACCTGGAGCAGTCGAGCTCCAGAAGTAACCGCCTCACATAGTGTGAGATATCGTCGCGCACCGCTCTCTTCCTTCGCACCACCGGCCAGGACTGCATCCCTGGGGCGCCCCAGGAGACCCACCAGAAGTCGCACCACAGCAACGGGAGCGCCTATGCCGCATCGAAGTCATACCCCAGTAAATGTGTTTTTTCCTATAATTCAGTGCCTGCTTGAGTATTTGTTTGTTAGCTAACTCGCCCCATATAATAACCTATCATAGGTTATTATATGGGGCGAGGATAGGATAGACCTATCATAACCTTGGCAAACAATAGATTTCGGAAGAAAGAGTGCATTGTCAAGGAACCGCGTGCTCATCCGCCATCTTGTTGAGGCAGAAGAAACTCACCGCGTATACAGTCCATCTAGTACAACATCTCGCGTAATAGGGTCAAGGCTCGACCGGGGAATTGAACTCGGGAACCCTAAGGCCCGCTGCCCAACCACCAATAAAAGTAATCATTTTTAGGTTAATGCCAGTTTCAGTACCATCCCTGAAGTTGTATAATAAAAAAATGCAACGAAGAGAAGATGTCTATGTGAAATAAATTTAGACTGTCCAATAAGGTATAACTTTCTCTCTTACATATCTAAATTTTAATATTTATTTATTTTATTTATTTATTTATTTATTTATTTCTACCTCTGTCTTTACAGGCATTCCTAATACGACAGTGTATTTGAATTACCTATTATGTTTGTAAGGATTTAGTAAGAAACTACATAGTACGTGTGTGTTGTTTGTTACAGTTCTAAACAGATAAAATTAAACTCGGTAGACTCGATAATGAAGACCCAAGAGCAACATGAAAACATAATACCTAATGTTACAAATTTGCTAACAAAAATAGCAAACTTATATCTTGTTATAGATAAATATAAGAAAGGACTAAATAATATCTCCACTAGGTACTTGTTCATTCCAATAATGCCGTTACCTTCCACCGCGCTCCCTCACTCCGCGCCTCAAGCATCGCCCTGTTAGTACCGATAGCAGCGCCTTCGTTATATCTTAAGTATTTGAAGTATTTTAAATGTAAAATACAACTATAAAAAATTTAACTACAGTATTTTGTAATTGTATCGGTTCACTGTTATTATTGCACTTTACTGAATAAATTATTTTGTAATATGCATTTTATCTACTTGTTTGCTGTCAATTTTTGTGTTCAGGACAACAAACTACTTCCTTAGTTTTGCTCAATTTGCAAAAAAATAGTCATCATGTTTACGCGATATATATATATATATATATATATATATATATATATATATATATATATATATATATATATATATATATATCTAGATAAACATAATAACTTTTTTTTCTACGGTACCGTCAACTGTGATATCATAACGGCCGACGACGGCAAACTTGAAATGAACGCGTAGTAGGTAGTTTACAATCAAAATATAATAAAAAATATAAAAGTTATGAGTAAAAATAAGTGAATTTCTTTTGCAAGGAGTGCAAATCATTCAGAAAAACATAAGTGTTACTGTCTCAAAAACAAATAGTCTTATCCAAGCACATTATCCTGTGGGTATTTCTGAAAAGAATTCATAATACTTTGTTTTAGGTTGGGTATGTAGTTCACTGCCACATGATAAATGTAAAAAATTAGTATGTAGCCTAGATGATTATTATAGTTTAGAAAATACACAAATTGAGCTAAGAAATAGGACACTTTTTCAAGGCTTTTCTTCCCTAATGAAAATACCATGAGAGTTTCAGACATTATAAACAAAGTTTTCAAGAAAAATATAGAAAATTATTTAAAAATATCTATAAACAAAGTTAAAGGTAGATTGATTTCAAATGTATATGCCTAAATAAATATTTCTACATGTGATGACAAGTATTTCAACATTTTGCTAAAAGCATACGTAAATAAGTTGAATGAGTCTCGCACAAGTAGATTGAAGTCTAGAAACTTGAAATAAAAGAAAATTTCACATTCTTTATGTATTTAGTTTTATTTTAAACCCCCTCCCCCCCAAGAAATCTTCAGAAACTATTATCTACGTTTTGTTTCTTGTACAGTGTAAAATTGTACAAAATGTTCAAATTCTGTTGAAAAACTACGTACAAACAGCGAATTTCGCAGTTCATAATTTTTCATCAACTCATGCCACTAGATGGTACTATTTTGACAGTCGCCTTTCCAAAGTATAGAAGCTATCGAGAGCTTTTTTTATTATTAACTGGCTTAACGGCTCTGGTTTCTAGACCTTCTGAGCCTATCCTTTCTTTTGGAATCTTTATTTTATATTCTTTTTCTTCACAATATGCTGATGCGTCACATTGCCAAGCCCTTGGGAGATTTTGACAACAACTCAACCTAGCGGACAGTTGATGACGACAGCCACTCAAGTTCATAAGGCGCCCAAGCGATCAAAATAACTCGAGGTTTATATCGACATCAAAGCACTTGTTTCGTCCCTAGTTGACTTGCGAGATGTCAGTGTAACAAAACAAAACGGCCCAGAAAAACAGACTTTCCAACTGATAGCTAAATCAGCACGCAACAATTTCATTGGTGCCAGTGGGGATCGAACCCGGGTTGCTCCCGTACCGTGTATACCTATAACGAGCGCTAACCATGTGAGCTACCACGGCTCTCAACGACATCGTTCCGTTCGTGTACAGCGCTGAAGATAGCAGAGTAAAAAATTAGAGATTGTGGTGTTTGAAATTTAAATAAAAGAATGCTTCAGTATTGATAGCAATTTATAAACGAAATATCTGTTGAGATGTGTCTAGAAATTATTAATACTTATTTTTATTTATTTATTAAAATAATAAATAAATAAAAATAAGTATACATTTATCTATATTGAGTACTAGTTTTTCCCCGCGATCTCGCACGCGTGGAATATGGATTTCATGGGTTTTAATTTTTTTGCGCGGAACCCTAATTCTTTTTCTAAAACAAAAGTAGTTCAAGTTATTCCTTATATTATCAGCTATCTGCCAGTGAAAGTCCCGTCAAAATAGATCCAGCTTTTTCGGAGATTAGCTGGAACAAACAGACAGACAGACAGACCGACAGACAGACAAAAATTTTAAAAATTGTGTTTTTGTTACTAGTACTTTCATATGCATTTAATAAAAAGCTGTTATTTTAAAATTACAAACAGACACTTCAATTTTATTTATTTGTAGATATAGATATAAGATATTATTCATATTGGTGTCATTTTAAAGGGAATATCATGTACTATTATAATAATAAAATAATTGTCTGCAGTAAATATTATACTTTTCTTGTAAAACTCGAAATAACAAATAAATACGATTTATTTTTATATTCCCATATGCTTTATTTTCATCCTTTATTTTTTATTTGACCAATTTTCTTTTAACAAAATTAAATTCTGAATTCGTTGAGCTTTTTGAGAATATTTTTATTTGAATGTTAGGTAGGTACCTATTTGGTTTTTCAGTACCTAGTAATCGTTTTTGTTGCGACAGTCTCGCGCGGTCATAAAAAAAGTTACTGCGCGGACAGGTGGGACGAGAATCACTTGCGTGGCGTGGACGGTGGATAGGTACCTACCTACTGTTATTACCTAGATACCCACAACCTACTATACAACAAAATTTGACAAACTGTCGCTGCGTCGTGGACACTTAAATCTAAACTGCCTACCTACCTGCCTAAGTACGTCGGTACTAAGGAAACAGTCTTGACGGGTCACTTGTCTTGATAAAAACATGTGTTTACATCTAGTGATATTGTGTGTATATAAAAAAAGTAAGAAGACAGGTAAGTATTTTTGAAAACAATTTATAGGTAGGCAGAATATACTATATTCTGATAATTACAATTATTATCTAAATATTATAATACTATTAAACGAGCAATTCTTGTATATAAATATATATATATATATATATATATATATATATATATATATATATATATATATATATATATATATATATATATATATATATATATATATATAAAATCGGGATCTCGGAAACGGCTCCAACGATTTTCATAAAATTTAGTGTCCAGAGAGTTTCGGGGATAAAAAATCAATCTAGCTAGGATTTATTTTTAGAAAATGTCTTTTTGTCCGTGTTTTTAGGCAATGAAAAACTGCTACAATATCGTTAGAATAAGAAGGTAAATTTTGGCAAATTGTTAATGATTATAAATAGCTTAATTGGTATTGGGCGGTCACAGAATCGTAAAACCCCGGTTCGAGCCCAGACCGACCGACCGACTTATTTAATTTTTTTTTTTCAAGTTCCTTTCGTTTTTGAGAAAATCTATTTTTTCGAGCCCTTTTTTAGTATTTTTTAAAAACACGAAAATTTAAATTAAAATAATTGCACTCATGATTTTTTATTCAAATAACCAGTTCCGTTTTTTCTGTTATGTCGCTAAGATCAAAAAATATTATTTATATTTCATCAGTATGTAATTTGTATCTAAATATAATTTCCAAAACACACGAATTAAAAAAAATCGAGCGAAAAATACCGAGCAAAGCTCGGTCAACCAGGTACTATTATAAATGCGAAAGTTTGGATGGATAGATGTATACTCAATCACGCCAGAACAGCTGAAGGGATCTGGATGATATTTAGCTCAGAGATAGGTTATACCTAGTCTGGAATAACACATTTGATACCGTTTATTCAGGTATTTCGTTCCTGTGGGATAATTTTCGAGTTCACGCGTTTGAAGCCGCTGGCAACAGCTAGTACGAATATAAACTGCGATGACTGTTCCAGTTCATGCTTCGGCGTCGTGAACTCTTGAGCGATCGCTGCATGACCACCCGGGGAAAACAAAACATAATAAAATAAGCAATCTATGTTAGGTATCTATAGAGCCATAGAGGTATAGTATAAAGCGATAACGGAGCGCCTAATAATTTAGTACGAGTTTGTAGGTAGGAACTGCTGATTTCTCAGCAAGCGTTGAGCGGCACAGAATAGGGTGGTATGTATGTGTGCATCGTGTTCGTGTAACTTCGTTTTTGTTCTAACGGTTCGGAACGCCGTACGAACAAGACGTGCGTTCTAACTGCTCTTCACTGGTACTATCTCTGTCGGGCACGATGCCAGGTGAGACAACGTGCTTTTTGGCCGCGCCCACCAATGAGTTCGAGCCCGCGACTTGTGCCACCTTAATTCACGAAATCGCTTCACTTTTACGAATCAAAATCCACTTCAAACCACTATTCAAGCGACAAAACAGGAGAGACAATCCATCTACGGCCAAGTTCCCGCCAAAACTCCTGTGGAGAGCTGCACATATTAAACCATGGAGGTTAGAGAACAGGAGAACGATCGCTAAGTACTAAGGCATAGCCCGCCTGTCCCTGAAAATTTGTTGAATTTATATTCCCGCTGCCGTCAGTGGTACCTGCGAAGTAATTTTTTAATTATTGACAAAGAGAAACGTTAAAAATATTGAAATAATATAATAATAATAATTAACAATTAATCTAATCCCAGTCAGCCTCATGGGTCATCTGAGGCGACTGCGACGGACTGGACTGGACGGACGATGGACGACTCCGTGACGGACCGCTCCGGGCTCAAATGCAGAAGGCGGTGCTCCTCGATAACGTCCTTATCGTTTTCTTTCCCTTTCACGGTTTCTTTCCCTTTCCTCCTAACCCTCGGCCGTTTGGTCTTCTCTGCCGAGGGCTTCCATCTGGTTGGATCTTTATTTACTTATGTATTTTATGTATTTATTTTATTTTATTGATATTTATGTATATTTATCTTTTCATTTTAATTTATAATTATATATTTATAGAACCTAACCAGATGAAAAACTATATAGATACCCCATGATAATAATTAACAATTAATTGTTTGTAATAATTTTTGATATTTGTAATAATTGAAATTATAAAACAAAACAATTTACAATTTTTTTTTGTTTGAATGATACTATAATCATTTCAAACTGGCGCACAACAGCCCGCTTTTATTCAAATAACTTAGCGATCGCAGCACTTAATTTATTTTGTCCATATGTCTGGGGCACTATTTTCTACAGCGATCGTTCTTCTTTTTTTTATAGTATTTGCTAGTAGGTACCTACTCCTACTCCTAATCACTCTACCAGCTATAAATTATAAATAACAGATGACTGTCAGTCAGTGCATGGAGTATAGAGGTAGGAAGGACAATATCCCATAGGATAATAGTTGAAAATGTGTCCATCTGTAAGCAGTAAATAACAGTTCAAAAACTCTCCACAACAGCGCCCGAGTAGCTACAGGGTATGATAAATAGCCTTAAAATACGTTGAGTGTCTCATCCGACACTATTCCGATGATATCCCGGACGTCAGTCTAAGCAAGATTAGAATGGCTCTCCAGCACCTTATAAACGGCAGAGCCCCAGGCGAGGATGGAATTACAGCGGAGCTTGTGAAAGCGGGTGGAACACCAGTACTTGAAGTCCTTCAGAAGCTCTTCAATTCCGTCCTCCATGGTGGCACTACTCCAGAGGCGTGGAGCAGAAGTGCGGTGTTCTTGTTCTTTAAGAAAGGCGACAACGCTCTCTTAAAGAACTACAGACCGATTTCCCTTCTGAGCCGCGTCTACGTGCTGTTTTCGAGAGTCATTACGAATCGTCTCGCACGCAGACTCGACGACTTCCAGCCTCCCGAACAAGCCGGTTTCCGAAAAGGCTTCAGTACCATAGACCACATACATACCATGCGGCAGATTGTACAGAAGACTGAAGAGTACAATCTGCCACTTTGCCTGGGGTATGTGGACTGTGAGAAAGCCTTTGATTCCGTCGAAATTTGGGTTGTGCTACAGTCCCTTCAGCGGTGCCAAGTTGACTGTCGGTATATCGAAGTGCTGAAGTGTTTGTACAGTAGGGTTACGATGGTTATCCGAGTACAGAACCAGAGCTCGAAACCTATCCAACTGCAGAGAGGTGTAAGACAGGGTGACGTTATATCCCCGAAACTATTCACCGATGCATTGGAAGACGTTTTCAAGCTACTGGACTGGAAAGGATACGGTATTAACATCAATGGCGAGTACATCACTCACCTTCGATTTGCCGACGATATAGTCCTTATGGCAGAATCGCTGGAGGACTTAAGCACTATGCTCAATGACCTCAATAGTGCCTCCCAACGGATAGGTCTTAAGATGAACATGGACAAAACAAAGATCACGTTTAATGTCCATGTCACACCTATGCCGGTAGTTGTTGGGAGCACTATGCTCGAAGTTGTTGACGAGTACGTTTACCTGGGACAAATAGTCCGACTAGGTAAGTCCAACTTCGACCGAGGGGTCAATCGACGGATTCAACTCGGCTGGGCAGCGTTCGGGAAATTACGACATATCTTCTCGTCAGGTATACCTCAATCTCTAGAAACTAGATTGTACAACCAGTGCATGTTGCCAGTGATGACTTACGGATCTGAGACATGGTCCTTCACTGCTGGCCGTATGAGGACGCTCAAGGTGGTTCAGCGAGGTATGGAGAGGGCTATGCTCGGAGTTTCTCTGCGTGATAGACTCAGAAATGAGGATATCCGCAGTAAAACCAGAGTGACCGACAAAGCCCAACGGATTAGTAAGCTGAAGTGGCAATGGGCCGGCCATATAGCTCGAAGAACCGATAACCGATGGGGAAGAAAGGTTCTTGAGTGGCAGCCTCGTACCGGTAGGCGTAGTGTAGGGCGACCCCGCACTAGATGGAGTGACGACCTGGTAAGATATGCAGGAAGTCGATGGATGCAGGTGGCTCAGGACCGTGCTTTGTGGCATTACTTGGGGGAGGCCTATGTTCAGTAGTGGACTTGTGAAGGGCTGTAATGATGATGATGATGATGGTGACGTTGAGTGGTTTTGAAAATTAAAAAAAATTGAAAGCAATAAAATAATTATTTTAAAAAGATATGTGGTCAGAGTCTGTGCATTAAAATATTATAAAAAGTTCTTTAAAATTTAGACAGTAGCTATAGTGGCGCCACCCTTATTTAGCGCTCTCCCAAGGACACATTTTTATACAGAGTCCGTACTCCTTACCTCTCGTAGACAGAGATTCCAAAGACTCCATAAGTAAGTGTTATGGAGCACAAACTAATAAGAGTACTAACGTACGAGTGACTTCTACACTCCATAGTCAGTGTCCTGTTGTTGCCATATGGGGTATATGGGGTATTACACTACCCTGAATCAGGCTCCCTATGCCCTGATTCAGGGTGGTGTAATAAGACAAAGGGTTACTCCCTTTGTCTTATTACACCCTTTGGGTCCCTAATTAGGGCGACAAAGTGCACCCTGTCTACAGTGCCCTTGCCACCGTATAGTGTAATAACACTTAGGGTAGTTAGGGATAAAAACGATACACCAATTCTTTCAAACATCGGTATATCGTTCATAAATATGGTTATTCATAAGCGATGTTTTATGAACGATGTTTTGGCTTGCCGTCAAAGGTTTCGAAATAACCAACTATTTGAAGGTATAAAATTTCGTATGTTAAAAGTTGCAAACGATGATTATCACGAATCTTATATTGCCGAAAAATAAATACACCAAAAAAATATATCTCAAAGTTAGATAATGTCAAAATTTTTAAAGTTAGAAGGTTTATTTAGCAGAAAAATCACAGTCCCGAAAATTTTAAAATTACGAATCAACAAACAGGCGAATGGTCTTTCAGTCGAAAATAAATTATAATCTCGACTCAAATATACTTGAACTTCACAAGTGCAATTATCTACAATCGGTTATTTTATTTTTGATGTAAAATTGTTATTTTGTTTTGTTTTGTTTAGTAAATTGTTATTTTTACTGTGGTAATGAATTAACATAAGTTTACAACTAATATTGAAAATGGATTGGAATGGTTTTATTCATTTTTTTATTAATAATTATATTGTATGAGCTTTTACTTATTCAATAGCTTAAGTAAAGTTTTTTAAAGTAATACTTAGTTATTTTGTATTGGAAATTATTTTATCGGCTTACGGTACTTCGTAATTCGTTAAAATCAATTTAGAAACATTGATTTTGATGGATGAACGGTTATTCAACTGCTTGTATTTCCGTACAGTTTAGTAGATGTATTCAGAAAATGCGATTACTGAAGTTGACATGTGAAACTACCATAAAGAAGTAACGCACCAAAACATAAGAAATAAAATTAAAGCAGAAGAAGATTTTCATATATTACATGAGTTGGAGATGTGGGATGGCACGAAAAGGTTATTTCTAAAATTGTTATTTTAAATTTCAATTCGAAAGAAATAAACATAAAAGTAAAAAAAAATCTTGTTTTCTATACATATATATTATTTTTGTTTAGGTTATACAATAATCTTTATGACTTTTAAACACAATTAGATAAAAAGTTTAGTTGTTCTAAGAACTGAACTGAAAAGATTCACCAATCTTAAGCTCACAAAACACTTTTTCTCACTTAAATCAACTTATAAACTCCTTAGCTCGCTACGAACTGTCAAAGTTATTTAGCAAAGTGCAGTTTGCTAAACAAAAAAACCGGCACGGAGAAAGGGACAAACAATCACACCGCTCTATATCATTTCTATGCAAGACGTATGCATAAATCTATCTTTTGCGTGTGCGAATGAAAAAGAAGGCGTCAATTTGTCTATAGGTTTCTCTGTCTACGGCTTTTCTACTTACCATAGACAATTCTAGTGATGACAACTATAGAAAAGAACAGCCTTATCGATATACTCGTTTTATCTATGGTTCAATAAATATCAACATTTTATTATTATTGCTTAACGTTTTCAATAAATATTAATATAAGATATCAACTAACGAAAGAACTGCTAGGACGAAGTGTTCAGCAATGGAACTTAAAAACGTTTGATTTAGAATCAATTTGGCTAAATTTTGTTTTAATTTGGGTGAATTTTGTAATTCAGATCTATCGTGCTATAAAGTTAAAATACATCATAAAACCTTTGAATAAAACTATTATTTACGGATTTTATCGCGTTTAATTCAACTTTAATTTATTTTGGACTGTCCCCCCGTGACCACGGGTGCTGTAAAGCACCCGAAACGTCGGGATAATAAAAATAAATTAAAGTTGAATTAAACGCGATAAAATCCGTAAATAATAGTTTTATTCAATGTGTAGTGTTCGCATAAATTTAAGAAATCATTATCATAAAACCTACTAAGAAAAATTATGTTTGCCAAATTTGGTAACGCTTTTTCATCAGCATCACATTAGTTAGATGTGAGCAAAATAACAAAAATTCAAACGAAATATTTATTTGGCATTTACAAAGAAAATAAAACAAATTTAACTGTATTGTATAACTGTATCGTATATTTATATCTGTCAAAGTTTCTCAAATTGTCCAGGGTTAACTGGTAGACAATGTCCTAAGTCAATATATATGTCGGCATTTTAAATCCCTCATAATAAAGTGTGCGAAAAAGATGAAACAAATAAATAAAATACTAATTGGTACCCTTGACAAGAAGCTGGCTGTGACAAAAGATGTAAATACAGTAGTACAAAAAGCTTAATAAGTCAAAGGTTTGTTCTAGGTACTTGTAAACCTTTTCCGGACATAAACTACATCAAAAGTGTTTGTTACGGTAGTAGTGTCTGTCTGTCACTATTAAATCACGTATAAAGAACAAATAAAAGAATTCAGACAAAGTTAATAAGGCATTTGAACTATAACATTCACTCGTATATACTTTATTATACTTATTATATTATACGTTTTTAGAAAATAGAATGTTCGCTAATCCTTTTTTATCTTTAATCTTAGAAAAAAGACGTAAGATATGATGATGTTACTGTGTCCAACATAAGTACTTTCTCGTTTCCTAAATTTTCGTTGTTTAGGATCTCTTGCAATCTTTCATTTATGGTTATGTTTTTCTTTTTAAGCCTTCACGATCTTAGCTAGAGAGATTTGATTTTCAGTAGACGTTTTTTCGAAAGCTTCTGAGCTTTAACTAATTTTTGTTCCTGCTTATGTATACGTAAATTATATAAAGGGCAATTTGAACTTACGGATGGAGCTAAATTTTTACTAATGTTCATTGGTTCTGGTTCTAGATTGTTGGTATCGGTATAAAGTTTAGAAAATACCTGTGAAGTAATAATTGCAAACTTATTTTTTCGTTTTATATTTAATAGCTGTATTCTTACGATGTATAAAGTAGAAATTGCATTTAATTTCAGCTTTCGCTATCTCCCTTCGTTAACAAAACAATGTTTGGAGAAGTGTTTTGAGCAAATGCAGCTGTTCTTTGTCCACTAGTTTATGCCCGTAGAATTACTCTCATCCAGATTTTTACAATTTCAATCTTTATCATTTACAAGCATACTAAAACAACAAATATATAAATAAGAATGTCGAAATGGGGTTTTCGACTTCGCCAATATGCCCGAAAACCGCATGTGTGTATTTTATGTATTTTAACAATTATATATAACAAATACAGTCTCATTTTTACAAAAAAACCGACTTGTTATTTTCAAATAATGTGAAAACACTTGACACTTCTTTTTCCACGCATGAATTATACACAACATCTTTGAATATATTTGTCACTCGTTGATTTATTTGAAAATTTAATTAGAAAAAGCAAGACAAGTATATTGACTCAATTTATGTACAATTGTAGATTCTCTCTATGCATACGTATGTATGTAATTACTCTAAGTCCACTGCGCAGACTGTAGATATTTTTTTATTTATGTGTTCGAGGCAAAAAAAATATTTTTTGAAAATTCGAGGCGAAATAATATCGTTTTCGATATCCGAAATTAAATATCGAAAATCGATATATCGAAAAAATCGCCGATATTAATGGAAATATATTATATCTGAAAAAATATCGATATTTTTATATATCGATTTTTTTATTTACGCGGCGTGGATCACGCCTAGACCCTAGATAGTAGATACTAGATCACAGAGTATAGTGCCACCAACTTATCTGTTTCTGTTCAGTTTACAAAGTCGCTAGTGGAGTGCTTACTATTGCCATTTAAGAAATTCGCCGAGGAAATAGGTGACTACATATTCATTAGGTACACATAATATAAAATAAAACAAATTTCGTGTTAATATATTAAAATTAGTGAGAATTAGTGTTATTATATATATTATTTATATTTTATAAAAATGTCATTTACAAAATGGCGGCCTTAGTTCCAATTTTGTCCACCTGAACAGATAAGTTGGTGGCACTATACTTTTGTATAAACTGAAATACTAGATAGATTCTAAACTTACGAGATAATTTGGTGGAATTATTTTACAGAAATAAATTTACTAAAAGGAAATATTTCTACTATTAATTATAATGAACATTCAGAAGTGTGAGTGTAAAGAAAATGGTCCACCCAACGCCAGGCGATGTTGCACCTGTCCAATAAACACAAAAAATGGTCCTTGGTAATTTTAAAGTTCCTGCTTTGCCTCTCAATCGGGCTGAGTACAATGCTAAGAGTAACGAGCAAGAACCAAATAAACCTGAACTTAAGAAAGATAACAAGAAAAAGCACGGTCGCTGTCTGATTTTGATTTGGGAAGACCTCATGGAAAGGGTAAATTTGGTAATGTGCACTTAGCCCGTGAAAAAGTCTCATTATGTCGTTGCTTTAAAAATACTGTTTAAAAGTCAAATCCTGGATTCGGAAATGTAACATCAAATACGTCGCGAAGTGGAAATTCTACTACGAATGTATGGTTATTTTCATGACGAGAAGATTTATTTGAGTTTGGAATACGCAAAGCATGGTGCCTTGTATAAGCTTTTCAAAGAGCACGAGAGATTTGACGAGGAAACCGCAGCCATCTATGTCAGAAAGAACAAAAGCTTTGATGTATTGTTACTCGAAAAAAGTTATCCATTGTGACATCAGACCCGAAAACTTTCTAATCGGACAATTATGAACTTAAAATTACTGACTTGCTGGTCAGTGCACTCACTATCTTCAAGGCGCATGACTTCATGTGGTACTTTTGATTACTTGTCACCTGAGATGATAAATGGGAAACCTCACAATGGAGAAGATAACCAAATTTTGTTTTATATGCTAAAAAATTACGAGAATAACTGTGTTTAATTTTTTTCTATCTTCGAAACTGACCGAGATATAATGGCGTAAAGTTAACATTTTCGGTCTAAGCCGCGAGCCGAGCGCGACATCGTCGATGACGTCACTACTTCCATCTTCGTGCGAGCGACCCGACGCGCACTTACAAAATCAAAACATTTACTCGAATGTGCCCGTCGCGCGCGGATCTACTTGCTCTCTATTTTTAACAAGAAACATTATAGAACATGACACCATCTATTAAATATTGTGCTGTGCCTCAATGTAAAAATACAGCCACAAAAACACCAGAAAAGTTGTTTTTTAATGTGCCTAGAAACCCTACCATCAGAAAAAAATGGATAAATGCTATGAGAAGAACACATCCTTTAGGACCAAAGACGGTAGCATATTGTTGTGAGGATCATTTCGATGTAAGTATTCAAAAATTAATTCAATTCCATAATAACCTTCACATGATAGCTCTTGGTTAGTGCTAGTAATTGCTTTCTATTAGGCATGTAGGTACCTACTCAAGTCACAGTTTAAGTGTTAGTTACTTAAACTATTCATTGAACCTTTCCACGCTTAATGATTATTATAATTTCAAGAAGAAACAATACCTAATACTTACATATTTAACTAAAACTACTTCAGTGTAAATAAACATCCAAACTTGGGTAAAGTACCTATGTAATGTAGATAAGTCAATGACCTGTTGTGAGTTCGTAAGTTTAGATATCTACCTATGTTTGCAGCAAATTTTAAAATGTTTTTAATGCATATAAAGGTTAAAATATGGAATATGTTAACAAATGTTTTTATATTTTTACAATATTTCGAGCAAAAACTAAACACATCGCAAATGTGTTCAACCTTCACACTTTGCGGGCCGCAAATAATAGAAGAAGTTTGATTATGAAGTGGAGCACTTAATTTGTTTTGTGTTGTCCTATTTTTATGTATTACATAGTTGGTACATATTTTAAATATTGATGGAATACGAATTATGAGGTTCCTTAATTTTTTATAGACTAAATAAGTTTGTATTTTGTTCTAGGTCGAAAATGATATGGAAAGCTATGTGAAGTACAAACTAGTTGGTGGTCCCCTCAAACTTAAAAAGGATGTTTTGCCTCACAAGTTTGCTTGTCAAAATCAGTGTACAGAAAAACCACAAAGATCTTTACTATCAAAACTAAATTCCAAATCTAGGTCAGAAACAGTTGCACATGCGATTGCCACTACTTCACAAGAAATTGAGCATATATATATTGTCGATCCTGTTACTACTCTAGATGATAATATTGACATTGATCCCTTGTCAGAAGAATATATAACTAACAACGCTGATACCCCCGCTACACAAAAAAAAATCAAGTACACCTAAAAAACAATGTTTCACAATAAAAGTACAGAAACCAAAGATAAATGTTCGGCCAGTACGAGAGAATAAGAAACTTCTTCAATTTGATGTAGTAAGTTCTTCAAGCTATGAAGAAAAAATCTTCACTTTCTAGAGAAATTTGCAAACTTGCCGCTCGTGCCGGCCGGCCGCATGGAATCGATGACGTCACGCGCTACTTGCGGGCACGGGCGAAATTTTAAAAATGTACGTAGATTTTCCACACTTATAACTTCGGTAGTAGTGCACCGATCGATGTGAAATAAAAACTAGAATTATGTGTTTGGTCTAGACTTTTTACCTACGTACTTAAAAGTATATTATTGTTACCCTGTTATCTTCTCCATTATGTAGTTGATATTCGGAGTCTTGGAGTACTGTGTTATGAGCTACTGGTAGGTTTACTGCCATTTGAAGCAAAAGAACGTCATCAAATATAGAAAAACTAGATATGTGATCATTAAACATCCAGCTTTTATATCTTAAAAGGCAAAGGATTTTATTGGTAAGCTTCTAGTTATAAACCCAGAGCAAAGGTTACCATTGACACAAGTTTTGCAGCATCATTGGATTTTAGAAAATGCCCCAGAAGGAGCTAGGCCACTATTTTGTACCATGGAACAAAAATAACTATGAACTTGAAATATTAATAACTTATGAATCATCCAAAGGTGTAAGCCAACACTTTAATAATAACATTTTGTTTATGCTGAAATTTTAATAGATAGTGCCCACACAGATAAATTTTGATTGACAGTTAAAATATTATATGTATTTGTCTATGTATTTCCATTACCTAGGTGTTTAATTTTACCTCATAATATTATAGCAAACATATTTAAATTATTCACTTGTTATAAAATTGAGCCAAAACAGTAATTTATGTTATAAAAATCTTAGACTGCTAACAAACTGAGAGGCAAATGATTGGTAAAAATAGAAAATTTTAGGGTCAATGCACAACTGCTTTCTTGCTAAGAAGCCTCAAGACACATAAGGCCATAGAAGGCTTGTATTAGGGATATATAAAAGCACATTATGGGTTTGCCAATAACTACTCATTACTGTTAAATGGATTAGTTTTAGAATGTAATCTGTTTACTTTAATGCACATAAATTATTTTGTATAAAACATGTGAGAAGGCTTAATTAGATATTGTACTGTTATGGGTAACCAGCTTTTTTAATTTTAACAATTTAAAATCCTGATGTTTCTGGCTTTACAGCAACCGTGGTCACAGGGAGCACTTATTTTGCTAACAAAAGTTAAAAGTTAATATATTTGTAGTAATATTATATACTCTATGTTAGTACTAATTATGCACAATTTTCTTGTATGCTACCTCTAAAAACCATTTTAAAAATAGGAGGCATTTGTCCAGTAACACAATGTATATAGACTGCTACTTGGACTCTTTTCCTTTATAGGTATTGATCATGCTCCTTAGTTTTAGTACTGTAGTTGTGTATTTACATTTATTGTTTTCTTATACAAATAAAAAGGTGAACCTTTTTATTTGAAGTTTATCAGATGAATGTTTAAGGCTATTAACTTTCACTAATGTATTTTGACTGCAGTTGTTATTTTTAAGTAGTTAAGAAAAGTTTTTTTTTTAAGTTTTTACCATAACCAACATAATATTGACAGATTTCTAAACTACATAAGTAAAAAAAAAAAATTAAATATTTTAATCTTTTATTTTAAACTTATAATAATTTTTCGAACTCAACTTTTAAAATGTATAGTTAATTGTCTGCACTGAGTGATACTTATCATGTACTGGTTGAATTTTATAGTTCTATACATTTTAGAAATACTTTGTTCCATATTAGTGATTGTCAGCGTACATCAATGTTATTAAGTCCTATTTATTTAATGTTGATCCCTAACAACAAGGAAAGATATGTGCTGCGTTTATCATATTGACACATGTCAAAAAGACACATGCACACTTCTGTATTCTATAAAAGTGCTTTACTAAACTCACACATGTGCCTTAAACCTTGTTGGTTGCAAATAATTTTAGATAAATATTTATGTGTAAGTGCATTCTTACTAAAAGTTTAGAATGATTTCAGTGTTCCTGAAATTATGCAGTACTGAGCTGTATACATATTATATTTTATTGATTTTGATTAGTATAAAATAATCTAATCTATAAAAGCTCAAATCCAAGCTTATCAATTGTTATTTGTACTTATTGCCATAAATAAGCGTTGTCTTACGGAATAGGTGACTGGCTGAGATCTATAGACCTTACTTTGATTTTGCTCAGACCTTACTTTCGAGCTGATACAATGTCGGTATTTATAGAGCTAACTTCGAAGTCGTGCTGAGTGGGCGCTTAGCAAAGCCTAAGTCAATAAAATCAACAACTTATATCCAATCCTTACATATGACAGGTAAAAAATTTTTCTTATACTTTTAAAGCATCGGCATAATGAGACCTTTTTTCACGGGCTAAGTACACATTAGTAAATTTACCTTTTCCAAGAGGTCTTCCCAAATCAAAATCAGACAGCGACCATGCCTTTTTGTCATCTTTCTTAAGTTCCGGTTTTTTTTTTGCTTCTTTCTTGTTACTTGTAGTACTGTATTGAGGCCAATTGTGAGGTAAAGCAGGAATTTTAAAATTACCAGGGCCTATTTTTTGAGTTTGTTGGACAGGTGCAATATCGCCCGGCGTTGGGTGGACGATTTTCTTCACACTTACACTTCTGAATGTTCATTATAATTAATAGTAGTAATATTTCCTTTAAATAAATTAATTAGTGTAAAATAATACCATTAAATTCTCTCGTAAGTTTACAAGAGTTGATTTGAATCTCCCTTTTACCAATGATTTGAATAACATATTTTCTGTTTATTTTACATCTTTATAGAAACTTAAATAAAAATCATAATTAAAATTACCTATAATATTAACAATTAATACTAGTTATACACAATATAAAAAAAAGAAACTATAATATTGAAAAACTAAAACTAAACATTTAAATAGTCAAAAAGTCCTGCTCCCCGTGGTATAGTGCCATGAACGCTGGCTGCGTTTCCTCGCTGAATAGCTATACTTGTAGGGTGGAGCGCACTTGTATGGGATATTTTTTTTATGGAATATTGAAGGGGCGGATGTCGCAAAAGGTGCTCTGACACTAACATAACCCTCTCGTATAATATCATTTATGCAAAATATAATTAGAAGTACTGCCGCACAGCTCGCAAAGTTTTCGAAATGTGCGAAAAAAAGGTATACTTTCTTGACATGTAAAATGGTTTTAAATAAATTGTATTTCTTAAAAATGCCTTTATTCACATATGAACAAGTGCCACTATGATTTAAATTGTAAAAAAGTTACACAGTGTTGCCTATGGCGTCATATTTTTGATCAGTAGAGTTCAAGGGGGAGGCATTGGCCGTTAGTTTGGACATTGCGAAGGCCTTCGATCGGGTTTGGCACAAAGCGCTTCTTTCGAAGCTCCCTTCCTATGGGCTTCCCGAGAAATTGTGCGATTGGATCACCAGCTTTCTTGCAGATCGGAGCATCAAGGTCGTTGTAGACGGTGCAAGCTCCGATTGCAAGCCTATTAATGCTGGTGTTCCACAGGGCTGCGTGTTATCGCCAACGCTGTTTCTTCTGCATATCAATGATATGTTGCATACCCGTAACATTCATTGCTATGCAGATGACAGCACTGGTGATGCTCTACACCGGCCGAGCCAATATTTCTCGGGAAAACGTCTCCGAGTGCCGGGACAAACTTGTGTCTGAAGTCGAGTCTCTGCTGGACAGTCTCGGATTGGGGGCGACTAAATCTAGTCCAGTTTAACCCCCAGAAGACACAAGTTTGCGCGTTAACCGCTAAAAAGAACCCCTTTGTCGTATCCCCTCAGTTTCAAGGCACTCCCCTTGTTGCCTCAGCCAGTATCGGAATCCTCGGCGTCGACATATCGAGTGACGTGCAGTTTCGTGGTCACTTGGAAGGGAAGGCCAAATTGGCCTCTAAAAAGCTTGGCGTGCTCAGCAGAGCGGGACAGTATTTCATGCCGGCACACCGCCTGCAACTTTACAAGGCGCAGGTTCGGCCGCACATGGAATACTGTTCTCATCTCTGGGCCGGGGCTCCCCAGTACCAGCTCCTTCCACTTGACCGCATCCAGCGCAGAGCGGCTCGAATCGTCGACGACCGAGTGCTTTCCGATCGGCTCGATTCACTGGCGCTGCGAAGAGATGTTGCATCTCTTTGCGTATTTTATCGCATCTATCACGGGGAGTGCTCTGAGGAATTGTTCGGATTAATCCCAGCCGCCAAATTTCGTGAACGCACTACACGGCAAACGTCCCGATACCATCCACACCATCTGGATGCTTGGCGGTCCACCACTGTACGTTTCACAAGGAGTTTTCTTCCACGTACAACCTCTCTGTGGAATAGTTTACCACCGGCGATTTTTCCGGACCGATACGACCTGGGGACCTTCAAGAAAAGAGCTTACTCCTTTCTAAAGGGCCGGCAACGCACCCGCAATTCTCCTGGTGTTGCGGTTGATCATGGGCGGCGGTAGTCACTTAACATCAGGTGAGCCGCATGCTCGTTTGCCCCCTATTCTATAAAAAAAAAATCTACCAATCGCGCATTGTTTTACCATATAAAGTAAAACAATTACTTTATATGGTAAAAAAATAAAACGCATTGGCCGAGCGTTTCGCCGCCCGGAGTCCGCGGGGAGAGGCGAGAGTGCGGGACGCGGGTTAATTGTGTCGCATCGTTCTCTGCGCAATTAGTCATTTAGCTAGATTTGACATGAGACAACGTAAAAAGTAGTATAATGAGTTTAAGAAGTAATTATTCGTCGCCTATCTTCGGTACTGGTTGTGAATTACCAAAAAATGTGCTGCCAACCTACAGTGATGTGATGAAATATTATGTCTTTGTATCAGTGGCACGATGTGCGGAAAAGGGACGACAAGATTTAGTACAGGCCACTTGTGAAACGATCCTCTTTACCAATAGTAGTACAACATAAAACAATAGTGTCAAAAATAAGATCCTATCATGACAAACATCGCGCTTTTCTGAAATCCTACCAAAAGAGTAAAGACAACGAAAATTATAAACAGAAACTACAGAAGTTTAAAGAAGACTGTGACGTTTTGTTTGATATTGCATCTTGTAAGTGCAAGTCGTTGTCGACATGTTCTTGTGAGAAAACTCGTAAAATTCCTAAACAAGAAGACGAGTTTTTGCTCGATCAACGTGGCGAAAGAAGAATGATGATTGGATCTCTAGATGAAAAAGCTACACTTAAGAATATAGCTTTGTCTGATCGGAAGTTAAAAAGAAAACAATTTGAAGAGAACTCTATGACATTACAAATTGATGAACCTGAGCAGAAAAGAAGGAAAACAAAAACTTCGTCTGTTATTAATGTCATCTCGATTGTGCCCGCAATTAATGTCCCCGGACCTAGTAAATTCCCAGTGGTAGCTATGACATTAGATAGATTTCAGGCATTTCAGAAAATGCTAGTGCTGCCATCGTGTCGGCTACGTTGCAAGATATCGGTCTGGTTACTGAGAGTGACACGTCAAGTGTTATCGATCGTAGAAAAATTCAGCGCGCTCGCGCACAAACGAGAAGTTCAGGGGCTGCAGTTAACGTGCTAGATGGCGATGATTTATTGATTTGTATATCGTTTGATGGCCGCAAAGATAAAACAATGTTATATGAAGATTGTCGCAGAAAAACCGTTGTTGAAGAGCACATAACCTTGGTAAAAGAGCCGAACTCGCAATACATCGGGCATATTACACTTGCCACAGCAGATGCACTCACAATTTCAAAAAAAACTTTACCTTTATTTAGCGTTGAAGTGTGATTTGAAGCGAATAATAGCAATGGGGTGAGACGGTACTGCAGTCAACACTGGCAACAAGGCTGGAATCATTTGTCTTCTATAAAAGAAACTTCATCGCCCTCTTCAATGGCTCGTGTGTCTATTGCATGCCAACGAACTTCCTTTACGACATCTGTTTGAGCATCTTGATGGGAGAACTACAGGACCAAAAAGTTTCACAGGCGTCATTGGTAAAGCGTTGAAGGGTTGTGAGAATCTTCCTGTGGTTCAATTTACACCCATCGCACGTAAACTACCAGATGTTTCAAAATCACGTAGTTGATGTCAGTACAAATCACCTTTACTTGTATGAAATATGTGACGCAGTTAGCAGAGGACAATGTGACGTAAGTTTAGCCAAGCGAAACCCCGGAAAGATTGTTCATTCACGGTGGCTGACAACAGCTTACACGATACTTCGACTATATGTTTCTAATAGTGAACCTTCACATAATTTGCGTATCTTAGCAGACTTCGTCATCCGAGTGTATGCTCCGATGTGGTTTTAAATTAAAACAAAACCATTTTGCGTGTACGGATCGAAACACATGCACAAAATGAATACATTATAGAGATACCTTCCTGCAAACCTTATGAAAATAGTTGACCCTGTATTCAACGCAATGGGTACTTCGGCCACAGCGAAAACATTTTGCTTAGTATGCTTGCAGACGATCGCAACCATATCAAAGAATTAGCACTCCGGCGCATTGTTCTCACGGCACTTACGGCTTGGCGCCGATACGAGTGTTTAAATTACCATCATTTGACTTCTCTGCCGCTGAGTATACAGATTTGATTGATTGGAGCTTTATATCGGAGCCTCCTTTGATCAAACAGATACAAACCAACGTAATATATAGAGCTATTCGGAATATTGAAATAGTCGGAACGGAGATTCTCCCTACATTTCGCAAAATGCCATGCCACTCACAAGCTACTGAAAGATGCATTAAGCTGGTCACTGAGTCATGTGTGTGGAACAGATAAACGTGAAGTATGGATTCGAAACAAGTTAAAATCGTGCAATATCATGCCGGTCTTCAACACAAAAAAAGAGTTCTTAGCCTCAGTCGTAGCTCACCAAACGGCGAAAAATTAATAATTTTAGATGTTTTTTTTATTTTAATGGAAAGTAAGTTATTTTTTGTATTTTTTTCCACTCTATATAATGTAAAGTGTTAGATTATTTAATAAAACATACGATTTTCTCAATTATTTGTACCTGTTTCACATTTACCAAAATCTCTTATTTTCAGGTTTTTGAAATTTTCAATGGCCATGCGGCAGTACTTCCAGTCAAAATTCATGTTTGCTGTCCTGATATATTCTGAATGTATCAGTACAGGGCACCGTTTCCGCAATCCGCCGTTTATAAAATGTAAAAAAAATACTCCACCCTAATACTTAGCCTTTGAGCGAGGAAAGAACCAGCCCTCTTATCACCAGCAGCGACGACCAGTCGTGGATACAGTTCCTTTAGGAACTTCACTGCACGTGGACCTCACGGACCGATAGTCTCTACAGCAAATGAAACAAATATGTAGTCATTTCCCAAAGACTCATATTTTCCCATTTACTAAATTCGGCTGCCTCTGATGCCGCCTCGGATCTAAAAGAGGTACCCTTGAGATGAGAGGCCGCTAAAGTGTCAACGCAAGTAGCAACCCACACTAGGGCTTTACCTCTCCCAAGGGACCAAAGTCATACCACCGGGTCTTGCCATCGTCCCTAAATATCCCGCAAGGCTTTAAAACCGAGGGGATGTTTATGGAGACAAGAGCCCTTCGGATGACTTCGTTTAAAGAACCGTGACGGGAAAACCTACCTGCACTTTTCTTGCATGAAAGTCCGTGGAGCCCAAACTCATCGACGCTGCTACCACAGGGGCACTGGTGAGGTTGACAAATTGCCGCTCCTAGCCGGCCGAATTCCTACGGCGATGCGCAAGCTTTCCCCATCAAGCAATGTGTCGAGATTACTAGATGACAGAGCGTGTAACCAGTGATTAGATTCCTTAGTCGAAATAGCCAGAAGGCGAGCCTGATCTTGTCTGTGGAAATTTTGAAATAAATTTTTCTGGTCACTCCCTACTAATGGAATAACCCACTGTTTTTGTTGGTTAACTTCCAGTGGGACATTTTCGCCGGGACAGAGCGTTAGCCATGTTTGCCTTGCCTCCGCAGCAAAGCACGGGTTTACTTTATTATTTAAAATTGTGTTACATAAATCATTGACACTATGCACGGAAGCAAGGAAAGCAGACAATGCGACGCTAGAAATGTTTCTTACACCAATACCACCAAATTTGTGGCTTGATTCCAGGCTATTATTGTATTTAATCTCAAATTTAGAACTTTTTCAAAGCAATTTTTGATTTTTATGTTTTAATTGTTGTTAATTTATGATTACTATCAATATCTTTTAAAATATCCGAACATTTCCAGACTGGACTTGAGCGTACCTAAGTATGTAAACTTAGGTACAAGGAGACAATATTGTTACGCGCGTTAGTCGACGGCACTAGCGCCATCTAGTCTCGAACCGAAGAACTAAACTTCTAGAAGTTGAAACTCGAACTTTTTTCGGTGCTAATTTATATTTATAGGCGCTGCAAGATGCGATCGGGGAAGTATTGGATTTGGCGAGACAAGCGAAGCTTCGGAGCGAAATAAAGGGAATTAGTGTGATTAATTATTGGTGTAAAGAAAATTAAAGTGTTAATTTAGGTAATTCTATCGGCAACTTTTATTGTCACGAACCTCAAGCTCGTAACAACTGGTGTCAGAAGTGGGATAAAATCATGCCGATTTTACCTAAGGAGGAAACGGAGGGTGTCCGTACCCGAAGTCAACGCCAGCAGGAGACGGACCAAAGAAGATTTGGTGGTGCAACGCCGCAGACGTCGGAGGGCCAGCCACCGGCTGCAGGCTCGTCAGTAGCCCCTACATCTGCAGCACCTGACTTAGGTGCTCTGATGGTGATGCTGCAGGAGCAGGCTCGCCGACAGGAGGACCAGGCTCGCCGACAGAAGGAACAGGCTCGCCAGCAGGCGGAACAAGCACGCCGATTGGAAGAGCAGCTGCGGGGCGGACAGGAGGAAGAGGCCCGTCGGTTGGAAGAGCAGATGCTCCTCATGAAGGACCTTCACGCTACCTTCGGGAAGGAGATAAAGGAGGTGAAGGATAAGGTTGCTCAGCATGACAACCGCCTGTCGGAAGCTGAAACCCAAATCTCGAAAGCTGAAAACCGAATCGAGAAAGCTGAAACCCGAATCGACCAAGTAAACAATCGGGTTGACAACGTAATGGCTGACATGAAGAAATCACTGGACGAACTCAAACTTGGAGATGGAGCTACAGCTCCCGTAGTAGCTACAACACCTTTGCTACGTGGGTTCAAGGTGCCACCGTTCGACGGTACCTCTTCCTCGTCAGCCTACAAAATCCAGTTCGAGGCTGTTATGAAGGCGAACGGCTGGAATAAAAGTCAGGCCATGACTGCTCTCACACTAGGCCTGAGCGACCAGGCCTTAACAGTTCTGGAAGCTCTCGGTGAGGAAGTGACTTATGAGCAACTCATTGAGGCATTGGAGGCGAGATACGGCGACGTTCACCTGGAACACGTCTTTCGTGCGCAGCTTAAAGATCGCGTGCAGCGCATCAACGAAAACCTGCAGCAGTGGGCTCTAGAGGTGGAGAAGCTGGTGCGAAAAGCATACCGGTCTGTACCTGCGCTCATTGAAGGGAACCTGGTGCAGACATTCATCGACGGCATCCGCGACCTGGAAGTCAGAGCTGCTGTGAGGCTCGGGCACCACGAGACGCTTAAGGACGCCTTGACCCATGCACTGGAGGTGGAAGCCGTGCGGCAGGATCATCGTTCCCATCACGTCAGGGAGGTTGTAGCAGCTACAGTTCGCGACCGCAACAAAGGATACAACCCTAGGTGCTATGGCTGTGGGGAAAGGGGCCATCTTCGATACAGCTGCCCTAAGCGAACCGCAGAAAGGGAAGGTGAACGATATCAGGAGGGTAGTGCGGCCAACAGCACCGCCCAGCAGCAGCAGGGAAACGAGTAAAAGCCAGAAGAAGAAGCTAGGCAACATGATCTACCTGCATAATGTCTTCGTGGCTGATATAATGGACGACTGCATCCTGGGCCTAGACTTCATGAGGAAGAATTGTTGTGCGATTGACGTTAAGCAAGGTGAAACTCCCCGAATGAAATGGTCAAAGCGAAGAAGTTGTTACTCAAGTATGCCGATGTATTCTCATCAAACGATGCTGACATAGGAAAGACTGGCTTAGTTCAACACAAAATAAACACAGGTGAAGAATTGCCTATCCGTCAGCGGCCAAGAAGATTGCCGGTAGCACGTGAAAAGGAAGTGGAAACCATGATTGAGGGAATGGTGAAGGATGGTGTTATTGAACCTTCATCTAGTCCATGGTGTTCACCCGTGGTACTGGTAAAGAAGAAGGATGGCAGCATGCGGTTTTGTGTTGACTACCGCCGTCTGAACGACGTTACTAAGAAGGACAGCTATCCCTTGCCAAGAATTGACGACACGCTGGACATGCTTACAGGAGTAAAGTGGTTTAGCACGCTGGTCTAAAAAGTGGCTACTGGCAAGTTGATATTGACCCTAAGGACAAGGAGAAAACTGCGTTCTCGACGGGAAAGGGTCTGTAGCTATTTAAAGTAATGCCGTTTGGGTTGTGCAATGCTCCAGCAACGTTTGAAAGGCTGATGGAACTTGTACTTACCGGGCTAATTGGCGATGCCTGTCTGGTCTACTTGGATGACATCATCATCTTGGGTCGTACGTTTGAGGAACACCTTCAAAACCTGGAACGCGTGCTCATGAAGATTCAGAGGTCCAACTTCAAGTTGAGTCCGAAGAAATGTTCACTATTGAAACGGCAAGTCAACTTTTTGGGGTATGTAGTGTCGGAAGAAGGTATCCGCACGGATCCAGAGAAAATCGCAGCTGTAAAGGATTGGTCGGTTCCAAAAGACAAGACGCAGGTTAGAGCATTTTTGGGTTTGTGCTCCTATTATCGGCGATTTGTGAAGAACTTTGCAGATATAGCCAAACCTCTGCATAAGCTAACCGAGGAGAAGCGACATTGCTGCTGGGATGAAAGTTGCAATATCGCATTCCGGGAGCTCAAGGACCGTCCGTGCAAAACACCTATTTTGGGATAGCCCGACGCAAGCAAAGAATTTATAGTTGACACAGACGCAAGTGATATAGGATTGGCGATGTGTTGTCTCAACGGAATGGTGACCAAGAGGTCTTGATAGCGTACTTCAGCAAGTCGTTGTCAAAACCGGAAAGGAACTATTGTGTCACGAGACGCGAATTGCTAGCTGTGGTAAAGTCGTTGCAGCATTTTAACAAATATCTTCTGGGGCGAAAATTTCACTTACGAACTGATCATGCTGCACTAAAATGGCTATTGCGGTTTAAAAATCCAGAAGGACAAGTTGCGAGGTGGATTGAACTAATGCAGGAATACGACTTTGAGATCGAACATCGCAGCGGGAAATCTCATGGCAACGCAGGTGCATTGTCAAGAAGACCCTGTCCTGAAGATTGCAAATATTGTACTAGGCAAGAGAGTAAGGAAGTGGTATCCGTGAGGATGCTCAGGGCAGACCATCTCAGCAACGAGTGGAAGGACAGCTTACAACGTGCACAGCAGGAAGATCCGGACATCAAGCCGATCCTGGAATGGATGAAGGCCAGTGCTCCCAAGCCCAAGTGGAGCGACGTCTCAGCGATGAGTTCGACCACTAAAAGCTATTGGGCCCAGTGGGACAGCTTGCTGCTTCAGGATGGAATTCAGTAAATGGGAAAATGTTCGGGGAGACAGCTGTCATTTACAAATGGTTGTCCCTAAAGCTAAAGTACCGGATGTTCTACAGCTGTACCATAATGATTATTCAGGAGGCCATCTGGGAGTTAAACGAACTCTACTGAAGATCCGAGAACGGTTTTACTGGGTCCACTGTCGAAGCGATGTCGAGGACTGGTGTCGTAAATGTACAAGTTGTGCGGCTGTAAAGGTACCTCAGACTCGTAGTAGAGGTGCATTGAAGTTGTACAATGTTGGTGCACTATGGGAGAGAATAGCCACACACAGCAGACAAGCACATACAACCGTTTTTGTTGTCATATCGAAGCGCTGTTCACGAAAGTACAGCAGTGACACCAGCTTTCGCAAACTTTGGAAGAGAATTACGGCTACCTGCAGACCTGATCACCGGGATACCACCTGATGCTCCACGTAGTATAACCGATTATGCAAATGACTTGCGGAACAAAATGAATGACAGACTAGTCAGACAATCGGGCCAGCAAATGTCTGAAAAGATGAAAACCCGGTACGACCGCAAAATGAACAACAAAGGGTTCGACGAAGGTTCACTAGTGTGGTTGCAGAATCCCGTCCGCAGCAAAGGGAAATCTCCTAAGCTTCAAGCTAAATGGGACGGCCCGTACCGGATTGTGACCAGGATCAACGATGTAACCTACCGGATACAGAAAGGCGCAAGAGGGATTCCTAAGATCGTCCATGTGGATCGCCTGGCGCGTTATTATGGGGCCGATAATGCTCGGGACGAGCATGTCTTAGGAGGGGGCAGTGTTACGCGTGTTAGTCGACGGCACTAGCGCCATCTAGTCTCGAACTGAAGAACTAAACTTCTAGAAGTTGAAACTCGAACTCTCGGTACCTTGCGCGTGTTTACTTGAATATTCTGGATATTTCGGTGCTAATTTATATTTATAGGCGCTGCAAGATGCGATCGGGGAAGTATTTGATTTGGCGAGACAAGCGAAGCTTCGGAGCGAAATAAAGTGAATCAGTGTGATTAACTATTGGTGTTTTAAGTTTTAATTGGTGTAAAGAAAATTAAAGTGTTAATTTAGGTAATTCTATCGGCAACTTTTATTGTCACGAACCTCAAGCTCGTAACAATATTTTAAGATAATAAGGGCAATATCAATAGGGGTATCAATGTGATTTCAAAATTTATCAAATTTTGTTTTTTAAAACAGGTTTAATATTAATACTGTCGAAAAACTACGGAGCACCGAGCAGGTAAAGCGATTCCGTATTGACAGGTTTTATTCCTGGAGAAATCTGATTGAAATTTTGAATTAAGGTATCTGTTAGAATCAGATAAATTTTTGGAAATAAATATTTCATATTTATAAAATATGAGTAAGATCACTGAGGACGTCATCTGCTTTACCTTCCAGTGTACCGTCGTCTAGATGCCAGACATTCAGCTTGGATTTTTAATTTGAAATAATAGGTTGAATTCCCAAACTGAAAAGAGCTGGACCTAATGGATCACACCTACTGAATACTGACAGCAGACTCAATAAATTAGTTTCTACTACTACTACTTAGAATTTTGACTGTAACGTTGCCAAACGTAATGATAAATTTCGGGGGTATTGTTAGCCACTTCTTTCAGCAGGGTTATCCTATCTGTTACGGCCCTCAGTTACCCCGACAAAAGTCGACTGGACTAGGGCCCATAGTAATCCAACTCGACGAGCAACTGAGGGGAGGGCCCAATGGCCTATGGATAATTAATTTATAACGACTGTATAAGCAAGGACAAACTTACCAAATTCCAGGTGTAGGGTCGACCACTAGGCGTCGTCAGGGGCAAGTAAATTATATGTGTGAGTGGTGTAGGAAAATGTTTCATGTAACCTGACGTCACCGAGATTTTCGTTCAGTAGCACCACATGCGTTGAACGCTTCACAAGGCGCTCACCGCTATCGGAACTCAAGTCTAACGTCACTTAACACAAACTATAATCGAAGATAACGCGATCCCAAAGTTCACACCGGATCTCAAAGTTTAGCGTTCCACACGACAAAGCAAAATTCCTTCGTACGATATTAACTACACAAGCCACTCGTCAACGCAAATTAATAGCAATCGAAGTAAAAATAGTCACTCAAAAGAGCCTCGTTGTCACGTATATTAACGCAATAAAACAACACAATGGAGGCCGTCGTGATGCGACGTAGCAATTCTTATGTAACGCCCGACGTCTAACCGGCACAGCCTTAGCGCACGAAGATTCTTCTAGACTGTGCTCGCTGGCAGCGCCTTAGGCGCATAGCGAGCGCCCCCCTCCCGTGTAACGCTAACCGGTTCCCCGCTCGGAACTAGCGCCTTGCAATTTTTGTTATTTATTAAAAGAAACTTACAGCTCTTATATTACATTTGAATGTAAGGTGAATATTAACAATACATTAGCCAGAACAGTTTCCAACGATAAGAATTACATTGCGAAAACTTTAGACATAATTAAATGAAGTACATATTTGTGTTTGTCAAGGAGAAAAACATACTTAATCCATGCCTAATAGCAATGTTAGTAAAGGTAATTTTATATTCAGAGAGAGAACAAGAGTTACACACTGTGCTTAAGCGTAATCAACTTGCTTAATAGATGAAATATAACCACTTAGTTTGCAGTTAAATATATCAATATGGTTATATCGTTCATTATGTGTGTTGCAAGCACGGACCTGAAACCGATTTTTCGAAAACTTAGTTCTGCAAAAAGGAGTAGAGAATACTGCGTTGGAGCGAGCACTTAACCTAGAGCATCTAAATGAAATACGACTTAGAAGGAAGGGGGAATCTATATAGTTATGTAAAAGTTTAAACAAGAACACCTGATCCCTATGTTCACGCCGTAATTCTAATGAATGATGTGGAGCAGAAAGATCCTTAAATTTATAACTAAGTCTTTTCGGAAACTTATTTTGAATCCTTTCTACTTGTTCCACGTAAGTAGTATAAATAGGGTTCCACACCGTAGATGCATATTCAAGATGACTTCTTACTAAAGAATTATAGAGCATAATATACGAGTTTATGTTTTTGAAGTCCTTGCATTGTCGCAAGACAAAACCTAACATTATATAAGCCTTGGCAGTAGCCTTGTTAATGTGAGACGCAAAGTCTAGTTTATCATCGAGATATACTCCCAGGTCCTTCACTTCGGTCACTCTTTTAATCAAAATATTATTTAATTTATAATTGTAAATAATGGGTTGTTTTTTTTGGGAATAAGTTATAGTATAACATTTATCAATATTTAATTTTAGATTATTAGCCGAACAATATTCATAAAACTTGTTTAAATCGTTTTGAAATAGGAAAGCGTGTTCGAGATTCTTAACGAATGTAAATATTTTAGTATCATCAGCGTATAGTAAAGCTTTCTAATGTTGAATGCTACGCATGACATCGTTTATAAATATATTAAAAAGAAGAGGACCGAGATGAGAGCCCTGAGGCACACCAGAAGTGATCGGGACAAAGCTCGAGGTATAGCCCTTTACAGCTACTGCCTGAGACCTATCACGCAGATATGAGGTTAGCCATCTCAAGAGATCGCCGTGTATACCAACGTTTACAAGTTTAGCAATCAGTAGATTGTGCGAAATTTTATCAAATGCTTTAGAAAAATCGGTATACACGGCGTCAACCTGATAGCCTTTTTCCACGGCCGCCAATATTTCATCCAGAAACTCGCATAAGTTAGTTTCTGTGGATCTACCAGATATGAAACCGTGCTGACTTGAAGCTATTTGCGGTTTGATTGCAGGAAATAGAGAGTCGTATATAATTTTTCAAATAACTTAGGTATAACAGATAGTATGGAGATACCACGGTAGTTGGCTATATTGCGTTTGTCTACACACTTAAATATGGGAACAACAAAGGATTGTTTCCAAAGCAAGGGCATAACACCTTGCTTCAAAGATATATTAAAGAGTAAAGAACGAGGAGCCGCTAAGTGTTTACTGTATTGTCTGAGAAAGATGAGAGCCGTGGTAGCTCAGATGGTTAACGCTCGCTGTAAATATAACAACGCGAGTAACCCGGGTTCGATCCCCGCCGGCATCAATGAAATTGTTAATTGCAATTTTAAGTGCTGATTTACCACGTGCTCGGCGGTGAAGGAAAACATCGTGAGGAAACCTGCATGTCTGAGAAATAAGAAAAAAATATTTCGAAGACATGTGAAGTTCGCCAACACGCATTGGGGCAGCGCGGCGGACACTTCCCTGCCCTAAAACCCTCTCAGAAATGAGGGGAGGCCTGTGCCCAGCAGTGAGACGTATATAGGCTGTAACTTTACTTTACTTTTTACTGAGAAAGATGGGGTGAATACCATCAGGGCCAGTACCTTTATTAATATCGAGATTCTTCAAATATTTTTCGACTTTAACGTTATCAATGTAAACACAATTAATTATACAATTATTATTTTCCGTATCGCAGTTCATGACATTATTGCCGAGTGGATCGAATACAGAATGGAAGAATGAACTAAATGGAACAGCAATGGAGAAGATAACCATTTTTTGTTTTATATGCCAAAAATTCTACAAAAAATTATGAGAATAACTGTGTTTTTAAATTTTTTCTATCTTCAAAACTGACCGAGATATAAAGGCGCAAAGTTAACATTTTCGATCCAAGCCGCGGGCCGAGCGCGACATCATTGATGACGTCACAAGTTCCATTTTCGTGCGAGCGACCCGACGCGCACTTAGAAAATCAAAACATTTACTCGAATGTGCCCGTCGCATGCGGATCTATCTATTTTTAACAAGAAACATTATAGTAGAACATGACACCATCTATTAAATATTGTGCTGTGCCTCAATGTAAAAATACGGCCACAAAAACACCTGAAAAGTTGTTTTTAAATGTGCCTAGAAACCCTACCATCAGAAAAAAATGGGCAAATGTTATGAGAAGAGCACATCCTTTAGGACCGAACACGGTAGCATTTTGTTGTGAGGATCATTTCGATGTAAGTATTCAAATAATAATAACCTTCACATGATAGGTCTTGGTTATTGCTAGTAAATGCTTTCTATTAGGCATGTAGGTACCTACTCGAGTCGCAGTGTTTAAGTAACTAACGATTCATTGAACCTTTCCGCGCTTATTGATCATTATAATTTCAAGAAGAAACAATACCTAATACCTACATATTTAACTAAAACTACTTCAGTGTAAATAAACATCCAAACTTGGGTAAAGTACCTATGTAATGTAGATAAGTCAATGACCTGTCGTGAGTTCGTAAGTTTAGAAACCTACATATGTTTGCAGTAAATTTTAAAATGTTTATAATGCATATAAAGGTTAAAATATGGAATATGTTAACAAACGTTTTTATATTTTTATGATATTTCGAGCAAAAACTAAACACACACGCAGAGCTGTTCAACTTTCATACTTTGCGGGCCGCAAATAATGGAATAAGTTTGATTATGAAGTGGAGCACTTAAATTTTTTTTTCGTGTTGTCGTATTTTTATGTATTATTACATAGTTGGTACATATTTTAAATATTGATGGAATACAAATTACGAGGTTCCTTATTTTTTTATAGATTTTAAATAAGTTTGTATTTTGTTCTAAACGAACTTGTTTTGTCGAAAACGATATGGAAAACTACGTGAAGTACAAACTAGTTGGTGGTCGCCTCAAACATAAAAAAGATGTTTATGTAATTCACAATTTTAAAAGCAAAATTATCACACGTTTATTCAACGAAATCAACGGAACTTCAATGACAAGATTTTTTTATTTTTTCTATAGACGTTACTAGTAGTAACGTATATCATACAGTCAAGTTCATAATGAACATAGTCACGGTCTTATTCCACAGAGAAAGATAAAGAAATAAACGAATTTAGCCGCGAAATGCGACCTTGTTTTAATGGCGTGTTTAAATAAATTTAATTTTAATTTTTTACTGGCTGAAATCAACCACCTCACAGACGAGACCGAGACAGAGGCTGAACCTATTCTTATCATTAGCAAATTAAACCCAGAAGTAATAATGGGTACCTAGGTTATAAAAATATTATCTTATTCTTATCGCGACAAAATCTTTGTTTCTTAGAAAATATTCCGCCACCATCATGTCACGGACTATTGGAAGGTTGTCAGATTGACCCTTTTGAAACCCTTCTTCCATCATTAAATACTTAAAAACACCAGAGCGAACGAGGGCAAACAACTTACCCGCGAAATATTACTACAAACGTATGATCATCGCGCTGGAACGGTATGGCGGCGCGGCCGCATGGAACGAATGACGTCACGCGCTCGTGGGCACGGGCGAGATTTTAGAAATGTACGTAAATTTTCCACGCTTATAACTTCGGTAATAGTGCACCGATCGATGTGAAATAAAAACTAGAATTATGTGTTTGATCTAGATTTTTTACTTACGTACTTAAAAGTCTAATATTGTAACCTTGTTATCTTCTCCATTGTCTGACCCTCCGATGCATGTGTATCTCCAAAGTATAGAGTATCAGGTATATCACTGCTTTTTCGCTTTGATTTAATGAACGACCAAAAGTACTTGGGGTCAACTCGAATATTTCTCTCAGCTTGATTAATAAATTGTTCATAGCATAAAGCTTCATTTACAACTTTATGAGGGACAAACCTGTGCCATCAAAAACATAACATAAAAAAACCAAGTCTCGCAACTCAGTTCTTCTACCTTAAAAAGTAGTGAAATCCATATAATACCAAGTCGGTTAATTTATTCAGTAATTTAGTTGCGAGACTTGGTTTTTTTACAAGTTATGTTTTTGATGGCATCTCATTTCTTTTTGTAGATAAGATAGTCTACTTTTTTACTTTCCGGTACCTTCTACTTCCTGAATGCCAACAACGTACCTATCTACACCTATTATACATATACAAGTACACTGATACATTAATTGCCAATGTAACTTTGTAATTCTATATATTTATATAGGATTACAAAGTTATTTGTGCAGTTAGTATATCTAGAAAACTGGACCGAAATTAAAAGGTATTTTAGTTTTTCCTTAATTTATACACTAAACACTAATTGTATTCTAAATTTGAAGCTTCTATGTCCGCTAGAAGTGCCTTAGACTTTTGATGATCGGTCAGTCAGTGAGTGACAAAATTAAGAAACTTTGACTAGTTATACTTCTTAAACTACTGGTTCAAATTGAATGAAATTTGAAATATATCATGTTTATACAATGTCTACTCGGTAACTGAAAACTCAGGCTTTTAGTTTCATCCTCTACGAAGTTATAGAGGGTCGAAAATGTCCTGAATTGCTTCGAGAAAAGTATGGTACGGCCGTGCCGCTTTTTTGCTCGACTTGGCGGGGCCACTGCCGTGCCCCCAGATTTATCACATCACGCACAATTTTATAAAAGTTATCAACAGCAACATCAATGTCGTTTAGATTTAAATGGTCTTCCCAATTAATATTTGACATTTCTCGACTAATTTCATCATAATCCGCCGCATGAAAACGTCGTGCTATCCGGGTGGCTGGACACAGACTTGAAGTATAATCAATACTTATGTCAATATATAAAGAGGGATGGTGGCCATCCTCCTGCAATGACAACGGCGCTACTCTTTGTACAATACACTTCAAATCAGAAATCAATTCAACTGTCTGTCATTCATATTATTAACGTGATTATATTGTGACCAGTCATTAAAGCATAAAAATGCAAACAGTTGCGATGTCAATATGTTATGTGGATTCTCAAGATACAAATTACTATCTGAAGATTGGTGATTTGAGATCCATCTAGCAACCCTTATATTAAAGTCTCCCACCAATAAAAACTTATCATTAGGATAGTCAATTTTAAGATCAGATAAATATTCATAAAACGATAATTCCGATGCCGCTTGATAATCATTTTGGGGGAAGTAGCAACAAAATAGCCTCAATATTGATGTCTTCGGTGACTGATTCAATAAAATATTAACACATGTTACGTCAGCATCATACATAAAAGGTAATTTGCGTAATCCCTGCATACTCACGTTTACTCCTCGGCGAAGCGCAATCATGGTCCCACCACTTTTTTAACAGTTAAATTATCATAGTCACGATCGTTACGGTACACGTTATACCGGGAGTCAAATAACTCTGCATCATAAATTCCTGGTAACAACCAAGTTTCGCTTATGCATATAATATCATAATCTGAGTTTAGAATATTTCTATAAAATTGTTTAACTTTCGTCCGCAGACCTCTAGCATTTTGATAGAATATGTTAAGTAACACTGTAAATGTTAAGTTTAACTAAATAATTCCTTACGTATAGAACGTTCAAATAAAGTAGAAACTACTTCAAGTGTAGGTCTATTGCCGGCTCCAAAGCAAGTTGATAGAATCTTACAACGTGAATATAAAATATTTGGGCTTGCAGCAATACTGCAGTGTTAGTTTTATAAAAAGTAAGTTGACAACTGGTGTACAAAATACTTATTTTAAAAAATAATTCAGTTACATTTATAGCCAAAAACAATGAGCAGTAAGAAAAGTGTGAAACAACCATAGCACTTATATAATTTTGTTTAAAGAGTGTTCAGACGTGATGTATATAATTAGCGATTGATCACTGCGGCGCACCATGATCGTACAGTTACGGACCCAGCAGTAGACGTAGCCTTTCTCCTTTGCCAATCGCTTCGCTTGTTTGAGGAGATACTTATTTCTTGCCGAAAGATGGTCGTTGAAAAATATCTTATAGCCACTCTGTGCCCCAGTTATACCGATATCGCTTGCATTACAGTTCTTCAATTTACGTAACAATGATAGAAAATCATCCTTTTTATACCTCGAATGCATTTTCAAAATAATCGGCTTCGGCGTTTTATTATCCACGTCATTCTTAACCGCCACACGAGTTACGAAATCAACATCACTATCTACATTAATCATAAAATTACATTTTTGTGCTAGGGACTTCATTAGGCTTAAAAGGTTTTCACCCTTTTTCTCAGGGACTCCGTTTATTTGTATGTTTGAGCGGCGAACCCATTGTTCATTGCGATCATTGCAGTCAGAAATATCCGTCACTTTTGAGAGGAGATGGTCGAGATCTTGCTTCAATTTATCATTTTCCTCTTTAAGATCGGAAATCTGTTCATTTATCGTAGCAATTAATGATGCAAAACTATTCATTTTAGTCTCCCATGAATTAACAGTGGCTGATATTCCTGTTAACCTGTCGTTAACGTCGGATTTCAGGGAGTCTATAGCAGACTGTAACGCACTAAATCTATTACCAAAATGTTCCATAATAGGATTTGCATCGATGTTTATCATAAATTGCGATTGCGATGAGCTGCATTCAGGACGAGGTGTGTTTGGGCTGTTTTTATTTTCTTTTTTAATTTATTTTATGTACACACATTAAGGTACAGAAGCAGTCTTATAGTAATTACGTACAAAGGTTCTACTTATTCCAAATTCGCTGAAATATCTTCCAGTAGACCCATAAAGGAATTTATATTTAAATTGCAAACTTAGTGCATACATTAGTACTCCTAAAAAATAAATAATATGCACAATGATACGGAAATTATATAAATAAAACAATAAATAAAAATAAAATAAATCAATAAATAATAATAATAATAAATACGATAATTACATATGATATATATATATATATATATATAAACTAAAACTAATATAATAGAATAATATATATATAAATTAACAGGATGCAAAGTAGTTATCTCTAAGACGTTTCTTGAATACCAACAAAGTTTCGGAATTTCTTATATTTGACGGCAGTGAGTTCCATAATCTTACCGCGTGAACTGAAAAGGAGTGGGAGTAAAAACCGGAATTAAAGACGGGAAAGTCAAGAAGATTTTTAACAAGGGATCTGCATGGTTTGTCCGGAGGATGGGTGAAGGAAAATCGGCTTCTGAGGTATGTGGGAGAGGAAGGGTTGTGCAAAATGTTATAGAGGAGACATAACAATCGAGTGTTCCTTCGAAGTCGAATTGGGAGCCACTTGAGTTGCTTACGAAACTGAGATATACGGTCAAATTTCTTGAGCCCAAATATGAAACGGATACACTGATTTTGCAAGCGCTCAAGTTTATTAAGAAGCTCCTCTGTAGCATCCAAATAACAGGCATCCGCATAATCAAGGAGTGGTAGGTTAAGAGTAAGCACGAGTAAAATTTTAGCTTTAAGGGGTAAGAAATTTTGTAGACATTTAACCGAATGCATAGTAAAGTAGACCTTGCGACTAACTTCAGCGATATGCGTGGTCCATGTTAAATGGTGATCAAATATGACGCCTAAGTTTTTGACAGTATTGGCAAAGGGTATAGGAACGCCATTAAAACAAACAAAAGGTAGTGATATAAATTCTAATCTATTACGCAAATGCCTACTGCCTATTATGATGGCCTGAGATTTCGTGGGATTAACTAATAGTCCGAAGGATGCAGACCATTCACAGATGCGGCCCAGATCCGTATTCATAGCTGCAATTGCATTATTTGTATCATCCACCGGAAAATGACGATAAAGCTGTAAGTCATCCGCGTAGAGATGGTAATTAGATGTAATAACACTCGTAATAGAGTTAATAAATATGGAAAATAAAAGGGGGGAAAGAACGCCACCCTGAGGTACACCCGTAGTGATACCTGCCCAATCGGATAGAGTGTCATTAACACGGACACAATGTGATCGACCACGAAGATATGAATCAAACCATGCAATGGCAGATGGGGAAATGTTTATAGATTCCAGGAACCGGAGAAAAATATCAAAGTCTACTGAGGTAAAAGCACTACTAAAGTCAAGCAAAACTAAAAGTGTAAGAGATTTATTGTCCATGGCCCAACGGATATCATCGGTTACTTTAAGTAAAGCAGTGACAGTGCTGTGTCCACGACGAAAGCCCGACTGATAAGTGGAGAGCAAGGAGTTAGACGATAAGAAGAGAGAGAGTTGACTATGGATGATGTGTTCCAAAACTTTAGAAAGAAAGGGTAAAATAGATATGGGACGAAAGTGGGACAAAGAAGAAGGATTAGAAACCTTAGGCAGAGGAATTATATATGCTTGTTTCCAAACTGAAGGAAAAGATGATGACGATATAGAAAAATTAAATATGTGAGTAAGAATTGGTAGAAGCAAAGGTAGAACTAGCAAAATCATCTTCGCACATAGACCATCAATACCAACAGCATTTGAAGAGATGGCTGGGATGGATTTTTTTACATCTTCCTCCGTTACAAGGGAAAGATGAAAAGGGCAAATGGGCGGTTTCGGTATACCCGCCAATGCGAGTAGTGTGGTGGATTTGATGTAAGGCTCTAAAGTCATAGGAGGAGTAGCAAAGTGATTGTTTAGATCCTTTACATTAACGTCATTGTATTCTAGGATCGGAGACCTGCCCACATCAACAGAACGAAGAAACTTCCACATCTCAGTAGAATTTTTATTATGTAGAGAGTTGTAAAAGTAGCGTCTTTTAGCATACCGACACAAGCGACTGCAGCGGTTGCGTAAAAATTTAAAACGATTTAAGTTGACGTAGTTTACTAAACAATGTACTTGTTTAGTAAACTACGTCAACAGCTATGGTTAATTCAGCCAACAAAACAGCTTAAGCGCCGTCCGAGGCTTGTCGCTTACGCGTTATAGTAAAGAAGTACCCGGTTGACCGAGCTTTGCTCGGTATTTTTCGCTCGATTTTTTTTATTTCGTGTGTTTTGGAAATTATATTTAGATACAAATTACATAATGATGAAACATATATAATATTATTTGATCTTAGCGACATAACAGAAAAACGGAACTGGTTATTTGAATAAAAAATCATGAGTGCAATTATTTTAATTTAAATTTTTGTGTTTAAAAAATACTAAAAAAAGGGCTCGAAAAAATAGATTTTCTCAAAAAAGGGGTTTTACCATTCTGTGACCGCCCATTATACCAATTAAGCTATTTATAATCATTAACAATCTGTCAAAATTTACCTTCTTATTCTAACGATATTGTAGCAGTTTTTCATTGCCTAAAAACACGGACAAAAGGACATTTTCTAAAAATAAATTCTAGCTAGATCGATTTATTATCCCCGAAACTCCCTGGACACTAAATTTTATGAAAATCGTTGGAGCCGTTTCCGAGATCCCGATTATATATATATATATATATATATATATATATATATATATATATATAAGAATTGCTCGTTTAAGGCTGAATACGACGCCAATGACCTTGCTCGTTTCGCAGCAAACCACGCGCCGCCAGTACGGGCTTTGATTATATTTGACTGAAGCGCTTATTACACTATACAATTTTTAGGAAATCTAATTAGGAACCTAAATTGGAAGCTAGTGATCACACTACACTAAATTGAATTCTAAATCGTGACGAACCGCATTCGTAAAGAAGTATCGACGGGGTTGCACGTTTGATCGATGGCGCTGTATTATTATATATATATATATATATATATATATATATATATATATATATATATATATATATATATATATATATATATATATATATATATATATATATATATATATATTATAAAAAACTGTCCAATATGAATATAATTATATATTTTTAGATTCTAAGCAGTTTTTTTATAGGATAGGGTGACAAACTAGCACACAGTCCACCTGATGGTAAGTGGTTGCTGCCGCCATCTATCTCCGATTACAAATCAAAATGCAGATGCGTTGTCACCTGTGACGACTAAGATGGAATGCCTCGTTTCCAGTAAAAAGGGTCTCCGGTTCTCTACACTCGCCATACGAAACACAGCAACATTAAGCTACTATTTTACGCTGGTATTCTGTGGGAGCGTGGTGCTTCCTCGGTCGAGCCGACTCATTCGTGCTACAACTATACTACTACTATAACTGCAGCATGGCTCTACCACCTATAAACAGTTTGAATATTTGTTAAGTTTGGTATCCAAACATATTGAAAAAGAAGTCACGATATTTCGATAAAGTGTGAGTACCAAAGAATGTTTGATGGTGACATTACGTTTTATAGCCACCGGAAATTAATATTAAGATTTAAAAACCTGCTCTCTGATATCAGACTTCTATCAATACTTCAAGACATCCGCTTGTATCAAAGTGCGGGCGCCGACTGGTTGTTCTAAATCGTAACGTTGCGATTACACTGTCCTAAATTGTAAACAATTTAGGAAGTAGAGCGATTGGCACCTCCAATTTGACTAAATCGGATCCTAACTGTTCTAACTACGATTACACCTTCCTATTTCCTAATTAGATTTCCTAAAAATTGTATAGTGTAATAAGCGCTTAAGCTAGCTCAGATGCAGAGTAATGAACAACACAGAGAGCATTGCTTACTTCTTAAATAAATTTTTTTATTTATAATATTAGTTCCTATAGATTATAAATTCTGTACTTTATTCGTTATAAAATATTGTTCGAAAAGTTATTGAATTGATAACGATTTTTTTTCTTAATTGGTACATCGTACGTAAAGAACCTCATATAACTGAAAATGTTTGTTCTTGTGAGTCTTACAAGATGCCGTAATGCAAATTGCATAAATAATAAAGAAAAAAAAACTAAAAAGTCGGTGATTGCCCCATAGTGGGGATAGGTACTGTGTATGTAAATTCTCACAAGACTACTCCGACTGGTCAATCACTTCACATCCGAAATATTTCGGTTTTTCTTAATTATGTACTTACCCCATGCTTTCGGACAATACATTGACTGACATTATTTGCGGTCTCTGTGCTTGCACTACTCTGTACATTCTTTTCCGACTGGGTCTTGATATTTTACATTTTTAGTGTTTCTCAATTGAAACCAGAAAAGTATAAATGATCAGTTTGGCTAATGTAAATGAGTAAAAATGCATCCTATTAGGCAGCCTCAAACAAAAAATTACCTTACAAAAATATAAGTATTTACCTCAAAATACAACATTCGAGCGGCGTTCATGCGATAAACTCTCTTTGTTTTACCACTTAGGTAACATTTATTTCTTTTCCTGCCCATATTTACATTTATAGACACTTGAAAGCGTATAAAACACTAAATTACGATTTTCGCTACAGACACATCGACTGTTGTTGCCTTACGTCACACGTCGAAGCGCCTGGTAATTTATTACGGTAAACTTTTATCTGGCAATATACGATATTATTATTAGGTGTTTTAATTAAAACGAATTATGTTAATAAATAATATTTTGTATCGAAAATAAAGTGGGCAGGTACCTTCGGAATCACAATACGAACATTTTTACGTAAAAGAATTTTTCCTAAATTAAAATTCACAGAGTTTTGGAAGAACAATAATTTTATATATCATTTCTTAACATTTTTTTATTTGTTGGTATATTCATTTATTTTAAAATGACGGTGACATTGTGAAGGACCCGAACAAACCTACAAAAATGTTTTAAAGCTTAGAATTACTTCAGGTCAAAGTTCTAGTCAAGAGAAATACATTAATTTTCGCCAGTTCTCTTCGTATTCGGCCTTAATAGTATAGGATTAATAGTATAGGATACAGGCCAGTCACTAATATCTCACTGCACAAAAGATGTTTATGGTTATTTTCACTTTAAATCCTTATTTTACTGCAAAGTTTACTATATCACAATGACAATAAACAGTTTATGTCACGTATGCTATAGTCTTCGCACATCAAAAACACTTATATACCGGTTATTGGATTAAAAATTACGCATAGATGTTCCACGGACGAACGTAAGGTAAGAATGTTGCGTAAACAAACCCGCGTCCCAGACATGAGGACCTATGTCCGCGAGTAATTTGGAAAACGGGATAGGATCGCGACGGCACGTTGCAAGACCGAATTTCCAACCAAAACCTCGGCCACCCTAGGCACCCCATCCGGTCCATACGACAACTTAACAATGCGCCCACGGCGCCAATACAAAGTCAAAGCGTTCTTTAACTAACACGAGGTCTCCAACCCGAGGAGGGTCCGTCTTGTCAGACCACTTAACGCGCTGCTGCAAAAGATTTAGGTACTCCAGAGGCCATCGGTGCCAAAAACTCTGAGTCATTTGTTGCAGCAGGTCAAATCTGCTCAACCGCGAAGAGTTTGTTTCCCTGAAGGGGTACTCGGCCAGGCGTTAAGCGGCTGGCCAATCAGGAAGTGGCCCGGGGTTAGAATCTCCAAATTATTCGGATCGGATGAGAGGGGACAGAGGGGCCGAGAGTTGAGTACCGCCTCAATTTTACAGAATACAGTGGCAAGCTCCTCAAATGTCAAAATAATTTCGCCTATAACGCGACGGAGATGCGTTTTTGCAACCTTAACCACCGCCTCAAACATACCGCCCCAGTGTGGGCAAGCCGGAGGGTCGAATTTCCACTGGATGCCCTTCTTGGACACCGCACGATCTCTTTCAAATATCTTTCCGTGCACTTATAATTCGTTCCGCAATCAGACCGAATCAGGTCCGGCAAACCCCGACGCGATACGAAGCGGCCCAGCGTGGCCACAAAGGCTTCAGTGCTGAGGGTACTTACAAGTTCTAAGTGAACGGCCTGAGTGGCGAGGCACACGAAAACGCACAGATAGGCCTTATGTGAACGCGCGTTACGAAGGTTGGAGGACTTGACGATGAAGGAGCCAGCAAAGTCGGTTCCGACTCCAGCGAATGGTCGGATGACCCTGACACGGTCGGGTGGTAAGTCACCCATCATGGGCTGCGATATGGTGGCCTCCAGTTTATAACAAGGTATGCACCTAAAAATGACGCTCCGAATGGTGCGTCGGCCAGCCAAAATCCAAAACTCCCGCTGCAAAAAACAATTATTACACTTACTAATGTTCCCGTCACGTCTCACGTAGCGTTCAGCAACTTACGTTCAGCACAACTATACAATACGTATTTTCCATTTTGTTATTAATATTTATCAGTTGTTATTATCATATGTATCTACCACTCGCTAAATGTCAACACTTTCAGCACGGTCTCCTTAGGACCGTATGGGGCCGACTGAAAATCAGCGTCGCTATCCCGCGGCTTATGCTGAGGCGGTCCCTTCCGCCACTTCATGTGTTTCGATTATTAAGTCATGAATTGTTGTTATATCCTCTCCTTTTTTTTGTTTATAAATTTTCTTGTGTTTTTATTTCTTTTATTTTATACTTATTAGTCTTAATTTTGTTTATTAATTTGTGATTGTAAACTGAAGTGTCGGAATAAATGTCTTTAAGTCAAAATAGCTGAACTGAGCGTTACACCCAGCGTGGGCATTCTGAACATGATGGTGAGCTACCAGCAACCGAACAAAGGTGCCGTCCTTAGGGAGCAGTAACGGGTGTCGAGCCCCGTACGGCAGTTGAGAATTTTTCAAACGTCCCCCAACGCGAAGCATCCCAGCGTCGTCTAGGAAGAGGTTCAGGCGGGCCATTTACAACGGAGCCCCGTTTCAAGGTGTCAATCACGGGCTCAAAATGCTCCACTTGGACCATACGGGTCCAATACACCAAGGCTTCGCGACACTCGCTAGGGGACAAAACGGAATCAGAGATTCGGTTGGACGGGTCTCTCAAATTGTGGACAAATCGACGCAACCAAGCAGTCACTCCTAAGAGCTTATCGAGAGAGCTGTACCGTTCTAGCAGGGAGAAATCCCAAGTGGGCTTATCCTTGCCCACTCCTACTCGGGCTCGTAGGCCAGGCAATTCAATCGGTTCGGAGTATTTATTCTGGGGCCAGAACGACTGAGACTCAGTCAACCAACTGGGCTCCCACCACAGCGGGTGGTCAACCAAAGAGGGGGCTTCACAGCCGCGAGAAGCGCAGTCTGCGGGATTCAACTTCCCTGGGACGTGTCTCCAGGTTAGAGACGTGCCAGAATTCTGGATTTCAGACACGCGGTTCGCCACAAAGACCTCAAGATTGTGAGATGCAGCTCGGAGCCAACAAAGTACTATCTCACTGTCCGACCAAGCGTAGACGTCCGTAATGTTGATTACAGACTTCAAAGAAGAGTGAACGTGATTGAGGAGTCGCGTGAGGAGAGCGGCTCCGGACAGTTCCAATTTAGGGATAGTTAAGCGGGACCTAATGGGAGCAACCTTGCGTTTAGCAAGTACGAGATGGACGTAAGTATGGCCTGAAGAGCTCACAGTCCGCAAGTACACGACAACAGCATAGCCTTTCTCAGAGGCGTCGCAAAATCCATGCAGGGTAGCCCTGCATTTCCCTGGAGGGAGAAAGCACCTTGGCATGGAGACCCGGTTGATGACCGGATAGGAGGGCACAATGGAGAGCTACTCTCGCAGGAGAGCACCGCTTATACGGTCATCCCAACCTAACCCGAATATCCAGAACTTTTGAAGAAAGCACTTAGCCAAAAAAATTACCGAAGTGATCCATCCATTAGGATTGAAAGTGCGGGCTACAGTCGACAGCACAGAGCGCTTGGTCCATAATTTAGGAGGCGGATCGAGTTTGACTCGATACGTGAAAGTATCTTGAACAGGCTGATATTGAATGCGCAGCACAGTCAACAAATTAGGATTTTCAGGGTGCTCGAATAGATGATGGTCTTGTTGATCCTCTCCTGGGAGGTCCTTCAAAATATGAGGGGATTTCGACAACCATTTGCGCAACTCATAACCTCTGGACTTCAGGATGGCAATCAATTCGTCTCGCAATACCAGAGCCTCCTCGACGGTGGAGGCGCCCATGCAAATGTCGTCCATCTAGACCGAAGTCTCCAAAATAGAAGCCCCCCGAGCTTGTTTTAGATGTTCCCTCTCAGCGAGTTCGAGGAGGTTTTGCATGGCGATATACGGGCAGGACCGGAGTCCATAGGTGGTGGTGTTCAACTCAAACACCTGTATCGGATCGCTGGGCTTCTCGCGCCACAATATATGCTGATATCGACGGTCATCATGATGGACCACTGATTGTCGAAACATCATCCGAATGTCAGCTAGAAAAACCACTTGGTGCCGACGGAAGTGGGTCAAAATGTCGGATATGTCCTTGATCAATTTAGGACCAGAGTGGAGACACTAGTTCAGGGACACACCATTTGACGAGGGGGCGGAGCGGTCAAAAACTAGTGCGGAGAGGAAGTAGTGCTCCTGTGACCGCCAGTCGAAGTTGGACGGTGACATGTGACCCAGCTCTTGATACTCGCGCATGAACTCGACATATTTGTCGCGAAAGGCTGGGTCGCGCCGCATACGGCGCTTAATGGAAAGCAACCTCTTTTCGGCCAGGGTACGAGATTGGCCCAAAGGGGGGCGTGAGTCAAGAAAGGGTAAGCGAGTGACAAAACGACTGTCGACACGACGGCTGGTATTGTTCTGGTAGAACAACTCGCACTCACGGTCCAGAGGGTTGACTCGAGGCGCGTGCGGTGGCTCCTCAATTTCCCGGAACTGCTGGACGACGTCCGAAAGGGACACGCCCCCCACAGAGAGCGGGTCGGCCGTCTGAGGAGGTCGAGACCACAGAACCGGTCCAAAGAAACTGTGCCCAAATACAGTCGACATGGCTGACAAGCCATCGGGCTGTAGGGCTCGTATCTCACCTAACAGGATGAACCCCAGCACGTCGGCCCCCAACAGCAAATCTATAGGCCCAGGTTGGGACCATTGAGGGTCTGCCGGTCTCAAACCCGATGCATAACGAACCGCGCTGTCATTTATACGGACATTAGGGAGAAAACCTACAATGTCATCGAGGACCGTTACCTTAACTAGAATATGAAGGTGTTCGCTGGCAGTGCCAAACACCAACTCCGCTTGTCCCCTAGGAGCAGGAGGCTGGGCACCGCCGATACCTACCATTGGACGTGATTCAGAGCTCCAGGTTAGCCCTGAATGAACACAGTGTTGTGAACCCGAATCCAATAGAGCGCGAACCGTTAAACAGTCACCACTCGGGTTGTATTCCGGCGGCATCTCAATAACCCGGGGTTAGAAATCACCGAACGGGCCGACCTGGGGAGCTTCAGGGAACCTCGGCCTTGAGGCCCGGGACAAATTCGAGGTCGCAGGAATCCCATAGTACCAGTACCGACCAAAGGGGGGAGGGTGGTACTCCAGTCGCGGCCGCTCAGCTAACGGGGGTGAGAAGGGTCTAGCTTACCGCTGAGTGGCCGTGAAGTTCTTCTCAACACGCTGAGGGGGGTGACGAACCCCCTGGGGGAATGATCCCCCGACTGGTCAGGGGAGGGACCCCCATCGAAACCAGGGGCACGGTGGCCGGCAGGGGAGCACCGAGCGTCGCCCGACAGAGGGCGTGGCTGAGCGCCTCTGCCCGCGGGTGTTGAGGGCCCGTCAGAGCCCCGAGAGGAAGCGCCGTTCGCACCCAGGCACAAAACGGCATGGTGATTGCCCTGGCAGTGCGGACAGGGCAGCTGGTGCGGGCAGTCTCGTTGGAGATGCCCTTCCAAACAGGAGTAGCACCAGCGGCGCTCCTTGGCGATATTTCGTCTCGCTGGGACTGGCTTACCCAATAATTTCGAGCACAACGTTACCCGGTGATTGTGGATGCTCGACAATAGGAGCAGGGTTGCGCGTCCCTGGCCACTAGGCCATTATAAGATGGTAGGGAGCGGCGTACTCCCTCGGGAGCTCCGCTCGATCTTAGGGGGGTTGGCGACGACTTGTCCGGGGGATTCCGCCTCTCCCTGCACGGCTCGGTTGGCAGTCCGTAGGTCGTCGATGGTACCCGCTGTGTTTTCAATCTGCCTGCACTGCTCCTCCAAGAACCGCAGCAGGTCCCTAAAGGTCGGAATATAGGATGCGCCGTCCCCGCCGTACCTCTCCTCAAAATGGATCTGAAGATCGAGAGGCAGGCGGGACAGCATGATGTTGAGCAACAAGAAGGACCATTCGTCCACCGGTAAATACAGCCGCCTCAACGAATTACAGGCCACGAAGACCGGATTTACGATGTCCGGACGTAGTTTGGCCCGGTCCTTAAGCAGCGGGAGGTTTAGCAGCTGCTTAACGTATTCGTCCGCAATTCGCCGGACGTTGGCGTACCTTCCGGCGAGAAGGTCCCGAGTGGTCTGGTAGGGGTCGTCCGACAATTTCAAATGGCCGACGATGCCCAGGGCCTCCCCCTCCAGTGAGGCCAGGAGGTACACCATCTTCTGGCTTGGTGTCAAGTCCCTTCGGGCGTCCACTAGGCTGTCAAAAAGGCCAACAATGGTCAGCCAGTCGGAGAGGACCCCGGAGAACCTTGGCAGGTCCAGAGTTGGGAGTCGTCCCAACAGCTCCGGCAGAGTAGGCTGCTTCCGAGGGGACTCGAGCAGGTCACTCAGCCGAGCTTCACGCGCTTCATGAGCATACTTGGACATCGCCTCGATCAAGTCGTCCGTGAGCGAAAAGAATTGCTCGTAGTCCGCGAGGCAGAAGTCTCGGACTCCCTGTTCCGCATCCGAGGCCAAAAGCTCAGTGCAAGCCTCCTCCACTACGGCCCTTCGGGCCATGACCTGCTCGAGCCGCTTCTCTAAGCTATGGACCCAATCGGGTCACCCTATCAAGGTATGGGCGTTCGCGGCCCAGCGCAGCTCCGCCTGCAAGCGAAACGCCGGTGGCTTGTGCGATGGCATCACTACTAAATACAATTACTATTAATTAAATTAAACACAATTACACTACACCCCAAGTACACACTACAGTCGGTCAGCAAGATGCCTCGCGCAGGCGATCGACCCTTCGGCAATTTAATCTAATTACTCGAAATACCTAACGCGTAGGCACCTAAACCTAAACTGCACTCGTGTTTACGCAGCCTAACGGGCGTGGCTCTAACCACCGACCCGCTAACAAACAACAAAAAAGATATTATTATATTACGGCCGGGCGTAATTGTAGATACAATCAACCACGCTCTGCTACCAGCAATGTTACGGCCCTCAGTTACCCCGACAAAAGTTGACTGGACTAGGGCCCATAGTAATCCAACTCGACGAGCAACTGAGGGGAGGGCCCAATGGCCTATGGATAATTAATTTATAACGGCTGTATAAGCAAACACAAACTTACCGAATTCCAGGTGTAGGGTCGACCACTAGGCATCGTCAGGGGCAAGTAAATGATATGTGTGAGTGGTGGAGGAAAGTGTTTAATGTAACCTGACGTCACCGAGGTAATCGTTCAGCAGCATCACATGCGTTGAACGCTCCACAAGGCGCTCACCGCTATCGGAACTCAAGTCTAACGTCACTTAGCACAAACTATAATCGAATATAACACCATCTCCTACCGGATCACAAAGTTTAGCGTTCCACACGACAAAGTAAAATTCCTTCGTACGATATTAACTACACAAGCCACTCGTCAACGCAAATTAATAACAATCGACGTTAAAATAGTCACTCAAAACTTAAAAAAAAGCCTTGTTGTCACGTATATTAACGCAATAAAACAACACAATGGAGGGCGTCGTGATACGACGTAGCAATTCTTATGTAACGCCCGACGTCTAACCGGGACGGCCATAGCGCACGAAGATTCTTCTAGACTGTGCTCGCTGGCAACCCCGTAGGCTCATAGCGAGCGCCCCCCTCCCGCGCAACGCTAACCGGTTCCCCGCTCGGAACTAGCGCCTTGCAATTTTGCGTAGACACTATCCATAGAGTTAAAAGCATTTCTAAGGCCAACCTTCAGAAGAACATCTGCATAAGAATTTGTTAAGAAAGTACGCACTGAATGTATTGCCGCCTCACAGCCACCTTTGGTGCCAAAGCCTAGTTAAGTAGGTTGAAATTTTGTATTAAGGTTTGAGATTATGTGCTTGCAAGCTAATTTTGAAGTTAAGCGTCGAAATGGGGAACCAACAGCAATAGGACGGATACCGTTATCCATTTTTTTGAAGGCATACAATCTTGCCCTATATAAGTAGGAAATAAAATTGGGATTTACATTACCAGAAAGCATATAATACATAATTTTGTAATGTCATTAAGAAATACTCTACCGGCGTCACTGGCAGACAAGCTTACAAGTTCTTTGAGATGTTGAGGCGTAATCCCGTCAATTCTGCCGACAGAATCATTCGAAAATGACAATAATGCGTCTAAAGTGTCCTTTTCAGAAATTTGTAAAGGTTGCGTAGAAGTATTGGGAGGCAGCGGTAAATTCTGTGAAGGAGTGACCGAAGGATGTTTCTGACGAAGGCCTTCAAGAGTTTCGACATTACGAGGAGCGAGGATGTCGTCTGAGAATAGAATATGGGATGCATTTTTTAAGTCGCCATCCGTTGCTTTCGATTCAACTACTTTTCTTAATTTTTTTTTATTTATTAAGTTAAATCAAATTTAGGACAAGGTCGCGATAAATGAGTAGATATTAATCGGGTAATCTAAATTTTGAAAAGAATTGTCTTTTAGTTGAGACGTAATTGATTTATTTATTGTTTTATTGAAATGAAAATGGGAATACGCGAATGTAAGTAATTTCTGCCAAATCTTCACAATTCGTAAGAAAATTTTGAATAGTGCATGATAATGCTAGCAAGTTGCGTCCTCGCACCTATGGGAATTCTTTTAATCACTGGTATAACTACAAAAATTTTACAATTGTTCCGAAAAAAGTGAAAAATTTGTGTCATTATGGATATGAATAGAAGAGTCGTGAATTTCTACGGTAGGCTGTGAAGCTGAAATACTTTTACTATGACATCGTTTAATGTGTATGTTTAATTCTTTTTTACCTTAAACAGCCTACCTTCGGTACAATTTTGACTCCGTAGGAAATCCGGCTGTGAATGTATCGGAGAGAATTGAAAAATTAAAAAAATGTAAAAATGTAAAAATATCTACAGCACTTAAAAGTCTATAATTTAATATAAATTATAGTCTTTGAGTACTCTGGTCTCTGAAGATTATAGTAGTCAGGGCTTTTGTAGTTAGAACATTTTTCTGTTCTATAGAAACTGGCATTGCATATTTAGGTATTTCCAGGTAATAAATGTATTCTGTGTAGTCAACCAAATCTAGAAATACCTCTTGACGTTTCACATTAATCACTCCGCAATCATTTTGCACAAGCTTACTCATACGATTTACTAACCTTCATAAATCTGAATAATTATGAAGGTATATGTAATTACAACGTGTTTAGTTTTTTATCGCTAATTTAAATTCGAATATTTCAAACAGAGCAAAATATTAAAAAAATAACTAGTATCATTGTGCCTTACTGTAGAAATCGGCAAAAAGATTCAATTAATTGTTAAAAATTTTCAAATAATCGCATCATTAATTTTTTAATGTATAATTTGTTTAATTAAATTTTTATTTTTAAAATTCCTTAAATTACATGAATCACGAATAAAACAAGCTTATTTTTTTTACTTTGTCAACGTGAAGGACAATAGCGAACTCGCAAATAAATTTTAGTTGACTGTTTTTTCTTGTGTCTACAAATTAAAAATATGTAAAAATATAGTTTATTATCCTGAACATTTTTTTCTTCGGTCATACTACTGCAGGAAGTCAGGAATTAGATATATACCAGTTTAAACAAAATATACATCAGACTGGGTTGTATGGTATAAAACACCTTAATTTTGTATGGTATAAAACACCTTAATTGGCAAATCGTTACAACAGCAACTAGTCAATATAATTTTCATATATGTATATATAGTAGGGTAGTTACTAGCATAGAGGGAATCCTTAAAGTACGCATGAGCATATATAGAAGAGTTTTCTGAATAAAATACACGTCAAACTCGGCTGTATGTTATAAGACCTTTGTCTGTCTTAACTGACGAATCGTAACAACTACAACAAACTGTAGAGTTTGCTAAACAAAAAAACCGGCACGGAGAAAGGGACAAACAATCACACCGCTCTATCTCATTTCTATGCAAGACGTATGCATAAATCTATCTTTTTCGTGTGCGAATGCGAAAGAAGGCGTCAATTTGTCTATAGATTTCTCTGTCTACGTAAATTTTGAATTGTGTATGATTATTTTTTCTATAGCCCATAAGCTTGATTCACTGACCTCTATATATACAAGTACGCTGAACTGGCTATACACCGTGACATGATGAGGCAATTTGATTTGCGCCATTTTAGCGCTGACAGCAGAAGTGCACGTCCACGGAACAAAAATAGAGATAAGAAAGTGTGACAAAATACATCGATAAAAATTCTATACCCTACCTATACCTAAATAAATAGAATGGACTCTATGGATAGATGGACTCTACCCGTAACGTCTATTCTATTTATGTATCATATTAATATAATTCCATTATCATTCATCATCATTAAATCCCTTCACAAGTCCACTGCTGCAAACTGAACTGAACACTGAACAAAGCACGGTCCTGAGCCACCTGCATCTTACCAGGTGTTCATTCCATCTAGTGGGGGAACTTCCGACACTTCACTTACCGGTACGAGTCTGCCATTCGAGAACCCTTTTTCCCCATCGATTATCGGTTCTTCGAGCTATATAGCCGGTCAATTGCCACTTCAGCTTACTAATCCGTTGGGCTATGTCAGTCACTCTGGTTCTACTGCCGATATCCTCGTTCCTAAGTTTACCCTACTAAGCTTTCCAGCTTCGTCAGAGCCACGTATTCTAGGGGACTTGACATATCGCAATCCACGGGTTCTTGATCGAACACTTAATTGCCTTTGTCGGTAGAAGTTGCGCAAGAGGAAGCTGCCAAAAACCGTGAATGTAAACAATGGCCAGAATTTGTTAATAAGAAATAAACTAAAATACGGCCACTACGAAGTTACAGCACAAATTAAATCTTGAGACTCGAGAGAGAATTAAATCTCTAGACTCGCACTTACTGAAACCCCATTGTGTTCCACCTCCGACGCCAATTGACAGGACCACGGAAACGCTGTCATGCACACCCGTGGCCCATCCGGCGCCAGGCGCCCTATGGCAGTACCTCCTTAGTTGCTGACTTCTTCCCCCCGTTTTTCTTCTCAGATAAGGCGCACCAGAAACACAAGCCACACTGCCCTTCGTGGCCTCTGACTTCACCTGCACTACGGACTTCCCGAGCCCGATATGTGAATGGAGCCAGGAAAAAACGAGCACTTGGAAGCATCAAGTGGTGCAGCCTCCCAAAGTAGCGAAGGATAGTAGAGTGGCATCGCATCACCAATCGCCATACCAACACTCCTCTTCCCTGACGACTCCACCTTGACTGCAGCGGTACAGGGAGAAAAATCTTCTCTAGCCGCAGCCCACTAACACACATCCAACGTGGCTCGACATCATCAGGCGACCTTTCGACACTTGTCTATGCCCCTTGAGTTTGTGGAAAAATGAGGAAAGAAGAAATAAAAAAGAACATTCGAAATAATCTAATACTTTCATACTTACTGGTACTGGTACTACCAGAAAATATTGCCGGAATTGTAATTGCAATTTTTCGAAGTGGTGCTGTTCTCATGTCTAATAAAACAGTCGTCTGTGAAATGTTCAGAACAAATATGATCATTTTGTTTCAGACACCAATTCACAATATTTATGCTTTTAAGCCATAATTTTCGTCTAGGTTCAGTTGGAAACCTGTTAATTAATAAATATTTGATAATCATCTGTTGTTGGCGACTTTGTTTGTTATTAAGTATGGGTAGGAAATAACATCGATAGGTATTATAGACAAGGAACTTGACAACCCTATTGAATTTTATTGTTTATGAAAACTCATTAACATACAGCCAAACATGTTGGTATGTGTACGATATTAAGTTTTTTCTACCGCTTTTGCCCAATCATCCTTTGTGACATGGGCACATATTTCAACGATGGAAGAAACAGTCCAAAAAGTTAAAGACGGGTCACAAAATAAGGAGACGAACACAAAATCACAAAATTACGCACGGTAAGCTCCTGAAATGGTAGGAGATTAAAATTATGTAGTGGTTTTTTCAGTGCGGCCTTCTATATGAGTTTTTTTTTGCCTACACAAAGGACAATGGCGAAATAATAGGTGAAGGAATTATTAAGCGTCTACTTAAGTCACCATTACAGATATCAATAAAATAATTTACTATGTACTATTATCTAATCAAGCGGCTGACCTCTATATATACAAGTACGCTGGACTATACCATATATATGTTTGTGCCAATTTGAAGCACTCCTAACGGTCGTCTTGAAAACTAAAATTGACGCATTATGCCAAAGTCTGTCGTCTAGGCATATCGATTCTCTCTTAAAAAAATCGACCTCTGAATCGATTTGAATCGAAGACACTCGAATCGATTCTCGATTAGATCGAAGATTAAAAGATCGATTTTCGATTAATCGCGACATTTTTAAACATGAAATTTCAAGTATTTGCGATTTTTTTCTTTAATTGAACTTTAATAGCTTTTTTTAAATAAAATATTAGTAATCTTATTAATTAACAGTACCCGGTTGACCGAGCTTTGCTCGGTATTTTTCGCTCGATTTTTTTTAATTCATGTGTTTTGGAAATTATATTTAGATACAAATTACATACTGATGAAATATAAATAATATTTTTTGATCTTAGCGACATAACAGAAAAAACGGAACTGGTTATTTGAATAAAAAATCATGAGTGCAATTATTTTAATTTAAATTTTCGTGTTTTTAAAAAATACTAAAAAAGGGCTCGAAAAATAGATTTTCTCAAAAAAGAAAAGAACATGAAAAAAAAATTAAAAAAAGTCGGTTGGTCGGTCTGGGCTCGAACCGGGGTTTTAAGATTCTGTGACCGACCATTATACCAATTAAGCTATTTATAATCACCAACAATCCGTCAAAATTTACCTTCTTATACTAACGATATTGTAGCAGTTTTTCATTGCCTAAAAACACGGACAAAAAGACATTTTCTAAAAATAAATCCTAGCTAGATCGATTTATTATCCCCAAAACTCCCTGGACACTAAATTTTATGAAAATCGTTGGAGCCGTTTCCGAGATCCCGATTATATATATATTTATATACAAGAATTGCTCGTTTAATAGTATAGGATTACTAATATTCCTTTTAATCACTCCTGGTAAGCTTGAAACACTTGTGTTAGAAGTGGTTCGCACATACGCCACTCGATCCTTTTTTTGCAAAGTGATTCCATGTATCACTTTTATTTGACATTTTAGGCTTAAAAGAACAACAATACTTTAACAAAAGTGCAAACTGCAACGTACATTTCTCGATAAATCTGTTTCAATCTAATAACTCACTATTTATCAAATTGAAATGAATGCTACACGAACACAATACTGGATATTTCCTTACTATAAATCTCTATAAACTTCAACATATAATATTTATTTACAGTACCTAGGTATTCAAAAAGTAATCTGTCTGTACATACAGCTCACAGTATGTTTTTAAAAATAAATAAAGTAAATTCACAAGTTCACAGTTCAAACAGGTTCACAGCTATAATGTTATATTGTAGTATGTATAAATTATAGTCTTTGTTCACAGCACAGATTAAGTTAGACCAACATTCCATAGGTAGGATTAGAATTAGAATTTTGGTACTGAAAATGAAATGACAACTTTTCGATATAGTTGGATGCGATAATAACTATTTACTTTATTCAAATGTATATTGTGTTCAAATTATCAACCAAGTACGACCGGTTGTTTTTGCGTCTCCCAACAGCAAAAAATTAAAAAAACTGCGGTATCTTACCTCAGCCAGTTTGGGATTTTTATCGCTAGTTCTTGAATCAGATAAATCAGTCCGATTCGAGGGGTTTTTGGATCGATTCAGTGAATCGATGCAGTGCTCCGAATCGATCTCAAAAATCGATTATTTTACTCCAAAGAATCGATTTTTCGATTAATCGACTTTAGATCGACATGCCTACTGTCGTCTTAATTAATTTGACTTACATATTTAAAAAATCTGTATTTTGAACTTTTAAAGTAAAACACGAAAGTATTTTATGTTGTTTGATTATGCATAATTTTAGTTACATAATAGGAATTATTTTTAATAATAATGAGAGTGTGCGTAATCTGTAAAACTCGTTACCAAAAGGGAAGTGGTATAAATTTGCACAAGTAACAAACTATTTAATAATATAAATACTTAAAAATTTGTTACTAATCTTAATATCATATATACCAACATCTTTGGCTATATATTACTGAGTTTTGATAAACAATAAAATTCAATAGTGTTGTCGAGTTCCTTGTCTATAATACTTATTGATGTTCTTTCCTACCCATATCCGTTAACAAACAAAGTCGCCAACAACAGAAGATTATCAAATGTTTATGAATGATTTCTTATATTTACGCGAACACTACACATAGAAATAATACTAGTTTTTACGGATTTTATCGCGTATATTTAACTATAAATACCCGACGTTTTGAGCGCTTTACAGCACCCATGGTCACGGGGAGTACTGAGATGTTCAACGTCCAAATGTCATAGTTAACAGCGGTTACCATAGATAAAAAATTAACTTTTGTTCCGATCTACACAGTATGAACTTATGGTATCTTGAAGTCTTGCAGTTGTATGCTTGGGTTGGGATTTAATTTTATTTATTATAGGATCCCAAGCAGATGGTAGCACCCAGCCATCTTCTCTATTGAAATTAGGATGTTTTTTGACTTCAATAGCCTCGCGAATCATCCTTGGAAGGAATCGGTGTTCTTTAGCGAGGATTTGTGGTCTATCAAATCTGATGTAGTGACGGGGGCGATCCTGTACGTGTTCACAGACTGCAGACTTACCGGAGCGTCGATTCTTCACATCAGCTATATGTTCTTTAACGCGGGTTTTAATTGATCTTTTAGTTTGTCCTATGTAGGAGAGACCACACTCACAATCAAGCTTGTACACTCCTGCAGAGAGACGTTACACTTGACTGATGGTAAAAACTGACCAATCTTCTTCGGCGGCTTGAAGTATGCTTTGATGGAAGCGCACTTCAAGATGTAGCCAATCTTGTCAGTGACTCCTCTAGCATATGGCAGTACAGCAGGTACACGCTCGACTGTGGCCGGTTTCACTCGTTCACTGTGACGTAGGCGCGGGAACCGAAGCTTGTTGTCATGCAAAACTTGCTTGACATGGTGGAGCTCGGCAGCCAGGTGTTTACTGTCACAGATCCCTCGTGCTCTCTGAAACAAAGATTTACCCACGGTAGCTAACTGTGAAGGATGGTGGTGAGAATCGCCGTTTAAATATCTATCTGTATGGGTCTTTTTTCTATACACGGTATGGCTCAAGGTGTTATCAGGATTCCGAATTACTAACACATCTAGAAAAGCTAAAGAATTGTTTGTCTCTAACTCCATTGTGAACTGAATTTTAGAATTTATAGAGTTGAGATGGTCTAAAAATGCAGTTACTTTATCTAAAGGTAGAATTGTGAAAGTGTCGTTTAGTTTTATCTATTTACCGCTGTTAACTATGACATTTGGACGTTGAACATCTCAGTCCTCCCCATGACCATGGGTGCTGTAAAGCGCTCGAAACGTTGAGTATTTATAGTTAAATATACGCGATAAAATCCGTAAAAACTAGTATTATTTCAAAATGTTTATTAATTAACAGGTTTACAACTGAACCTAGACTAAAATTATGGCTTAAAAGCATAAATATTGTGAATTGGCGTCCGAAACAAAATGATCATATTTGTTCCTAACATTTCACAGACGACTGTTTTATTAGACATGAGAACTGCACCACTTTGAAAAAGTGCAGTATACCGACAATATTTTCTGGTAGTACCAGTACCAGTAAGTATAAATGTATTAGATTATTATTTCGAATGTCTTTTTTTATTTCTTCTTTACTCATTTTCCACCAAACTCAAGGGTCATAGCCAAGTGTCGAAAGGTCGCCTGATGATGTCAAGCTATGTTGTATGTGTTTTAGTGGGCTGCGGCTGGAGGAGATTCCTGTCCACGTACCGCTGTAGTCAAGGTGGAGTCGTAAGAGAAGAGAAGTGTTGGTATGGCGATTGGCGATGCGCCACTCGATTAACTTTCGCGACTTTGATGAGGCTGCACCACTTGATGCTTCCAAGTGCTCGTTTTTCCCTGGCTCCATTCACATATCGGGCTCGGGGAGTCCGTAGTGCAGGTGGAGTTAGAGGACGCGAAGGGCAGTATGGCTTGTTTCTAGTGCGCCTTATCTGAGAATTAAAACGGGGAGGAGAAGTCAGCAACTAAGGAGGGGCTGCCATTAGGTGACTGCCGCCGGAGGGGCCGCGAATGTGCATGAAAGCGTTTCCGTGGCCTTGCCAATTTGCGACGGAGGTAGAACACTATGGGGTTTTAGTAAGTGCGAGTCTAGAGATTTAATTATCTCTCGAGTCTCAAAATATAATTTGTGCGTCTTAACGTCGTAGTGGCCCTAATTTAGTATCTTTCTTATTTACAAATTCTGGCCATCGTTTACATTCACGGTTTTTGGCAGCTTCCTCTCGCGCAACATTCACCGACAAAGGTAATCAAGTGTTCGATCAAGACCCATGGATTGCGATACGTCAAGTCCCCCAGAATACGTGGCACTGCCGAAGCTGGAAAGCCGTATGAGGAAGGTCAAAATCGCTCAGTGTGCTAAGAAGAGGGCTATGCTCGGGGGTTCAAACTTAGGAATGAGTATTTCTGCAGCAGAACCAGCGTGTCCGACATCGCCCAATGGATTAGTAAGCTGAAGTGGCAATTGACCGGCCTTATAGCTCGAAGAACCGTATGCCGATGAGGAAAAAAGGTTCTCGAGTGGCAGCCTCAAACCGGCAGGTGAAGTGTAGGATGTTCCCCGACTAGATGGAGTCAAAACCTGGTAAGACATGCTGGAAGTTGATGGATGCAGGTAGCTCAGGACCGTGCTTTCTGGCATTCCTTAGGGGAGGTCTATGTTCAGCAGTGGACTTGTGAAGGGTTTTAATGATGATGAATGATAATGACATTATATTAATATGATACATAAATAGAATGGACGTTACGGTCACGGGTAGTCCATCTATTCATAGAGTCCATTCTATTTATTTAGGTATGGTAGGGTATAGAATTTATATCGATATAATTTGGTACACTGTCTTATCCCTATTATTAGTTCCGTGGACGTGCACTTCTGCTGTCAGCGCCAAAATGGCGGAAATCAAATCGCTTCATCATGTCACGGTGTATTTTTCTATGCTCAAAGCGGTGTATAGCCTGTCCACCGTATGTGTATATATAGGTCAGTGGTTAGTATGCTTGGTGCAATAAGTTTTACAGCTAAGTATGGGCGTTTTCAGTTTTTATCTGCAACGGTAACATAACCGATATCTAGTTTTCATATCGTTACTGAATGTGCAAACGACAACCGAAACATAACCACAAACTGTACTACCGGTGCAACATTTATTTTATGAATTACATAGATTATTCTAGATTAGAAGTCAGAGGTTCTAATGTTATTGTTATCTTAAATCCTATACTATTTAACCGTTGGAAACGGCTCCAACGATTTTCATAAAATTTAGTGTCCAGGGAGTTTCGGGGATTAAAAATCGATCTAGCTAGGATTTATTTTTAGAAAATGTCTTTTTGTCCGTGTTTTTAGGCAATGAAAAACTGCTACAATATCGTTAGAATAAGAAGGTAAATTTTGACAAATTGTCAATGATTATAAATAGCTTAATGGTATAATGGGCGGTCACAGAATCGTAAAACCCCGGTTCGAGCCCAGACCGACCGACCGACTTTTTTAATTTTTTTTCAAGTTCCTTTCTTTTTTGAGAAAATCTATTTTTTCTAGCCCTTTTTTTAGTATTTTTTAAATACACGAAAATTTAAATTTAACTAATTGCACTCATGATTTTTTATTCAAATAACCATTTCAGTTTTTTATATTATGTCGCTAAGATCAAAAAATATTATTCATATTTCATAAGTATGTAATTTGTATCTAAATATAATTTCCAAAACACACGAATTAAAAAAAACCGAGCGAAAAATACCGAGCAAAGCTCGGTCAACCGGGTACTGTAATATTTAAACATGTATGTTAGTATATAATTTTTGTAAATTCAATTTTATGCAGTAATAAACTATATCGTTACCGTTACAGCCTATTAAAGTCCACTGCTGAATATATTATAGGTCTCTTCACGGATTGTATCATCATATTTACCATATTTGCCACGCTAGGCATACCCTTCTTATATTGTAGCAGTTTTTCATTGCCTGCAAACACGGACAAAAGGACATTTTCTAAAAATGAATCCTAGCTAGATCGATTTATTGCCCCCGAAACCCCCTGGACACTGAATTTTATGGATAAATGAAACATTTGGCTCCAAAATTTCATTTTATATATATATATATATATATATATATATATATATATATATATATATATATATATATATATATATATATATTCTTGTATATATATACAAGAATTGCTCGTATAAAGGTATATGACAATTCAGAAATGCCAAAATTTTACGGGTCACATAATAGTTGTGCATGTTTTGCGACATCAAAGTATGAGATGTCTTAGTGGGACACACGACATTTGTATGGGAACTAAAATTAACTCTACGAAAAAAAGAATTGTACTCATTTATGTAACTACAATGAATTTGAATTTATCACTCGCACGAATAAAATGATACTGCGAATTTATAATACTCAATATGAGATGGACACATATTTTTTCCCAAACAAACAATTTTTGGCGGCCATACTCTTATTTGTTCTTCTAAAAATGTCATAAATAATTCATAAATGTCGGGTAGCGAAAGTGTAGGACGAATATGTAGGATCAGGAGCCAAGTTCCAAAGCCAGTCGTAAGAAAAAGATCAGGCATTTAAAATATGAATGAAAAATTAAAATGCCCACAATATCAATAAACCAAAACCTTCACGTTTGAAACAGTGATTTGAGAGCGCTTGACCGGCTGACCAAATGTTCGGTTTTTTATCATCTTTTAGACTAAAATTAGTTAAATGTAATAACAATCTTAGCCCACAGCAACTGTAAATTCAGAATCTAAGGTCATGCTAAGCACATACTCAGCTAAATATTTCGTAAGTAAAGTTTGAGCAAAGTCAAAATGCGGCGGATCTCAGCCTAGGATTATATTTCTTTAACTCATATATAACAATAAGCATAGAATATAGAAATAATGATAATTATATTTAGTATGGTCTTTGTTGTGATTATATTTGTACATTCACAAACTTTATTAAATTTTAAATTGATCATTTTATGTAACAAACAAATAATAAACGATTTTCATAAAACATTTATTATCAAGTAATTTTAGAATAAAAACATGACTGAAGAAATTATTTTTTGCAAAGAATATTAGGCAATTATGATTCTATTAATAATATATAATACACTTCTTTCTACACAACTCTAATGTTTTTTATTCTTTTTTTGATAGTATAAATCTATAGCATATTTGTCGAAATATGGGTCTCTTTTTACTATATAGTTCCAATGTATATATTCCCATATGAGGCATACCATACTTATAAAATATCCTACAGCTAACGCAATGAAAGCTCCGTGTAGTTTCTGCAAATTCATTAGGGCCTTTATTTCTTCTTCATTTCTTTCTAAGGACTTTATATGGTACATAACATCATTCAGCCATTTCTCAACAAGGCCAACTTCAACGATTCTTCTCAAATAGACATCAGCTAAGGGTTTCAGAGGTGAGTTCTTGTGGAAACCTATCGAAATGGGAATATTTACCACACAGTCTGTCATGATGTGTAAATTTCTTTCCATTTCAGTATTTACTTGGGTCTCTGTACCATTCATTGTTGAATTATCTATGTTCATATTTACATTAACGTTTTTTCTTTTAACGCTTAAATATTTTAGAAAGTTTTTGCTGTTGTAATAGGCGAGATCGCCACGAACTATTTTTTGAACCGCTACATCGGGATCATCTATCACTTCGAATCTTTCGCCAATTTTCTGACCCACATCGTCCAATGATTCCGAAAAAAATCGTTTGGTTTCAGCACCCCAGCCCCCACATTTTGTTTTACTGTCCACCAATTCCTTCAACGTGTCTATGGTGACCCTTGGTGTTGGGTTGGCCAATATAGCAGTCATGCTGGCTCTATATGAAACCACTAAAAGAATACAATAAAGCCAGTACCATCCCGTGAGCAGTCTGATCGACCAACCTGAAGGTAGCTTTGGTAAAGAGACTACTAGCAACATTCCGTATGTGTAAAGAATGCTGTTCGTTATTTCTTCAAATAAATACAAACCTACGGGCTTTGTATCTGAAATGAAAAAAAAAAACATTTGTTTCGCAGTTCATGACAGAGAGAAGTCTACATAAATGGTTAGCATGACACTGCATCGTTTGTTCTCCAAACTCATGGTTTGGCTTGGAATTCACTAAATCCCAGGAATGCGAGGTTTCTGTTCATACCTAGTTATTTTTCCTACAATTTAGGTCCTACAATTTAGTTTTTTTTTAATATAAGAGGGGGCAAATAAGCATGCGGCTCACCTGGTGGCAAGTGATTACCGCCGCTCATGAACAACAGCCGGCTTTATAAAAAAGTACGTAGGTCACTCAATAAGTTTTGAGATGCTCGAAATTTAAAAATGGAACGCACCCTTGTTATATGTTTCTAAAAAGCAAATTTATTTAAAAATAGAACTCTATAAGCCAATTGATCAATATTTAAAAAAACTTCTAATAATTTTCCCGCAACGCTTCCCGCGATGGACCTTAAAGATGACCAAAGAACCGGGGCTCCGCAAACTGCAGTAACGGCAGAAAATGTATGGACTACTGAAATGTTGTTTTTTTATAGGATAGGGTGACAAACGAGCACTCAGTTCACCTGATGATAAGTGGTTGCTGTGACCCATAGACATCTACATCTGTCCTCTATTACGAATCAAAGTGCTGATGCGTTGTCACCCGTGAGGACTAAAATGGAATGCCTTGTTTCCATTAAAAATGGTCTCCGGTTATCTACTCGCGCCATACGAAACACAGTAGCACTAATCTACTATTTAACGCTGGTATTCTGTGACAGCGTGGTTCTTCCCCGGTCGTACCGACCCATTCGTGCTACAACTATACTACTAATATAACTGCAGCATGGCTCTACCACGTATAAAAAAGAAAAGACCCACGAATCACATATACGGAGATCGAAAAGATTGTAGACATTAGTTCGGGGAGAATTCATACCATCCTACATCAACATCTTGGAGGAAGCTTTGTTGTCGATGGATCCCTCGTTTGCTCTCCGAAAGCGAAAAACTGACTCGTGTGGATTGGTGCCATGAAATGCATCTAAGTTTTGAAAACGGGGCATCTAGGCGTGTTTCAGAAATCGATACTGGTGACGAGACATTGATCTATCAATATGATCCGGAAAATAAAAGGCAATCATCGGTATGGGTCTACTCAGAAGGACAGTTACCGACAAAACTACAAAGCCCTCGCAACGTCGGCATAAAATGGTGGATTCAATGCTGGAAAATTGTAGGTCAGGCAACTCTGAATGGGAAATTTTCAAGCTGTGCGGTAGAGAATACAAAAGACCGGGCTTCGGGGAATCATGCTGCATCACGATAACGCTTCTTCACAGGTATTACCGTCGAAATATTCTTTTAATAGGAAAGTACCATTCTTTAATGCTAGATCATGTTATATCTTCCGTTGAACCGTCTTGTGGCAGTGTAAGATTATCCACTACCCCATATCGTCCCGTGGGTGTCGTAAGAGAAGACAGAGGGAAAGTGAAACAGGGTGTGGGCAGCAGCATCTTATTGATAATAACTTAAAGTAATAAAAACTGCGGTTGCCAACCCGCCTGCCAAGCGTGCCCACTAAGGCAAAATCCCCCCCACCCCCCATGAGGTAATCTATTGGGGAGGCCTATGTTCAGCTGTCGGCTTTTATAGGCTGTAATGCTTTTAGAATGCTACGAGTATGTCTTCAATTAAAACGAACAAATTGGCGACTAATTACCCAAATAACCTTTATTCGTTTGAAGGTCGGTGCCTTTATATTTTTCGTTTTCTTTTCTGTAATCCACCAAACGCATGTAGTATTTGGCCAATCCATGGAAAATTGACCCTGTTACTAATAAAACCAGTAACACAGCGATCCACATATACAATCTGTAATAAAAATAAATACATGTGATTTTATTGCACTTACATACATAATATGTAAGTGTTCATTTATTTAATAGTTATTTTAAGACACCTTAAACGAAAGATTACATTAAACTGGATGAGCTTTGTTACCGTCTGGAAAGAATGGGATGTAATATGCGAACAGATTCAAAATTTTTGATTTTATTTTTTGTAAAATATCAGTGCCATAGACTTCTACTACGTTCACATGTTACACCCTATTTTTTTACAGATGGTAAAAAGGTCATCCAGTCGACGAACATGGAATATCAAGTCACGGATGTACAATTTTCGTGTTCTAAAAACCCTTTTCTTAGACCAATCGCTATGATGTCAAATTGCCTTGACTTTTTTTTTACTTTCCTTATAAACGTACCTACCCCTAATCTAGGATTTTCTCGGTCGTGGAACCATTTAACATACATAAATTTCACAAGCCAGACCAGGTACAACTAAATGTAGGCCCTAAAAATGTTTTTCCGCGCAGGATTCGAACCCGGGACTCTCAGTTCTGCAACTCATTGCGCGACGGAGGCGTCAGATGCATCTATAAAGTAACTATCCATAGACTAATACGCTTTCATTGCTATATTGCTTTACTTTACTATATATTACTTTCCTCTATGTTTACTATGTTGTTTTACATTAAGGGCGATCCTCTTAAGAAGTACATGAATAAATGTACATTTAAAAGTTTAGAATAAAATACAGATAACATTTTTGGTTCTACACGATAATGTGTTTTTATGTTTGACTTAAACTTTATCCTACCCAATGTATCAATCATATCATATTTATATAGTTAGTTACTAACACAATAATACGAATTCTATATCTGTACATAATACAGAAATTAAAACTAAATTCGAATTTTTCCTCGCAGTATGTTGTAAAAAAAATTACCCACTCACTTGAATGGCAAAATCAACGTCTTCCAAGAGTTGTCTGTCATGGCTTCAGGTGTCAAAAACGTCCAGCATTGAGACGTATAAGGCATACTCAAATCTGTTAACTGCTGATAGTACGGAGTGTATTGTAAATTGCCTACGGCAATATCAGCTTTTCCAGTGACCATTTCACCAAGGAGTCCAGAAAACGAGCCATTCGGTTGCTTCTGGCCCCACTTGTTTTGTTCAGCGTTAAGTGGCTGATATAGTTTAGGTTTGAAATTCATTTTTAAAGCTATTGTGTTAAGGATCTGAAATGAAAAGTGATGTGGCTTGGAACAATTTTTTTAATGAGTACCTACATACAATTTTTTAAACCAATTCATTTTTCAACATTTTAAAAGTCCATAGCTGAACATAGGCCTTCCTCGTAGATTGACTCATAAAAGTTGCCTGAACCACTTGGCAGAAATTGTCATCTGTGTTATTATCTCCCGTACTATTAATTATAAGTTTATTAACCTAACTAAAAATCATCATTATGCAATCTCAAGAAATGCCATAAACCACGGCTTTGAGCCATCCGCTTCCATAAAATAACCTCCTGCACATTTTACCAGGTCACCACTCGATCTATCATCGATCATATAGCTCGCAGAACTGACAACCGATGGGAAAGTTCCTCTAGAGGCGGCCCCGTACCAGTAAGCTAAGTCTACTAGATGGACTAAAAAATATTAAATATTATTGGTACGAAATTGCGAATAAAGTATTATTGAGGAATTTAAAACCAATCAGCCATTTTGTGTGGTTAGAATTTAATAAAAGCTGAAGTTGGTCCTTCAAACCGGATAATATTCTAACTATTTTATTTAAAGCTTTTGTTGGTCATACCTCAATTTCAACGCCTCCAACTGTCCTTGATTCGTTTGTCTTCTTAACCACCACTGATGGAACATGATCCAAATAAACAACGTCCAATATTTCCCCATTTAAGTTTTTCGTTTTGTCCGCAAATATATGCCTATTGTAATGGAACTTGCCGCTCCGCCATACATCAATTCTTCGAGTTATGAGGAACTCTTTAACGGGATTTGGATAGGGGACGGTGGACAAGTCAAACCAAGGTTTATTTTGAATGTCAAAAATTTTACTATGATATCGTAAGAATACAACGTTAACTATGCGTTTCCATAGGTAATGTAACTCCCTTTTGAACAGTCTCGTGTCATAGAGCATTATATATTTGGCTCTTGTTTGCAGCAGGCGGTATCTGAGAACATTTGTATATGATAAAAATAGTACCTTCATAGCCGCTCCGTAACGCCGTGGCAGCGGGTTCAAATTCCGCTAATACAAAAAGTGTTCGTACTAATTTATGTAAGTAAACAGCTCCAGGTTGTTTAAATATTAAACTAAGCTACTTTATTTTACAGAAGAAAATTCTATAAGGGGGGGGGGGGGGGGGAAGGGTAATCTTTTTTACGAAGAAAAAGTGAATGAAAGTAACATTCACATATGAAACATTATTAATAGAATCGCGAATATAATACAAAGATCATGAAAATAAGATACATATAGGTAATTTTATCAATGTAATATCGTGACTATGATAAAAATTCTTTTTAATTGCATTGCGTTCAGAAGCTGATATGCGAAAGTTATTTTTTTTTCTTTTTAGTTTCTGTAGTCGGTTTTTACTTATTTTAAAGTTTAATTTTGTCATTATAAAAACGATACGGTTCTGTTGACGAGGGCTATGTGTATGCGATTATGGAGGTACGAGGTAGAATGGAAGAGAATGCCTTAGTGCAATAAGTCCTCCTTTTTGTACTTGGTGTGCAATTAAGCCTAAAAAATAAATAAATGATAGGAACTTGATTGACATGACGCAATTTTTATAGTGATTAGGGAGTTTTGTAATTGATAATAACTGCAATGAATTATACCGATCACCAAATCGTAACAATCGAGCAGCTTGTAGACCGTTCGCGAGAATGATCACATAGGCGCTGCATCCGTCCTTCCTCGCCTGCCTCAAAGACTCTAATGTGTAAAAATTCGGTGACAGTAAGTCTTCGTGCTCAGCCACTACAATCTGAAATTGTTAGTTAACTTAATATATAACTTAAAAGTAAAGCTGCTTGTATACGTCCTAACAAAGTACTCGTCTTATTATGAGGGTTTTAGGAGCAGTTAGTTTACCGCACTACTCCAGGGTTTTGCCCAAATTACACTCCTTTGCTGTACGCATTACAAAAGACGAAGTAAACCGCTTGGTTGGCGTAGAATATCGACAACAGAAGGGTGAAGATCCGCCGACCGTCTGGTTGTCTGATGGTGGAAAGAAGAGGGAGGAATTAAAGAAAAAAAAAAACACTTACTGAAATGCATTCTATAGAATACCGAGAAGTTGACTACTCTGCGCCTGTGTTCAAGGCTGACAAGATTGGTTTTAACCAAATCAAGCTTACCAATGGACCCTTAGCACGTCTCTCCACCGAGTCCAACACTGTCAGGTGACATTTTGCAGCAGCAGCCCATATGTGAAAACAGTACCGTCGCACTATTGAAAGGGCACCTAGTTTCCTTGCGGCTGCTTTGGCCTTGGACTCAATGAACCGCCCATAGTTGAGGCGAACGACTTAAGGCGAACAACTTAAGGCGGTCAGTGTACTCTGAGGATACATTTCGAAAAGTAGGAGCCAGGGTGAACGGGCTCCTTTTAGCGGTGAACAACACGCTTTTGTTTTGGAGGCGTTGAATTTCACGAGATTGCCGTAGCCCCATTCGGAGACTGTTTGCAGTGAGATATTCGCACGCTCAACCATAGCTTCTCTTTCGTACTGGATTTAATCCCGACTGGCCCGAGCATTGGACTTCTACGTCTTCACAACTGTGTTGAGCATTCGACTGGTACGTCTCCACAACTGTGCTGTCATCTTCATACCCAAAAATACCGGGAAATGAGCAGATCATTAATACAGGAGGAAGAGAGTTGCGAAGAGAAAGAAATCCTGGGGAGCTTCATTGTTTATTGCGATAGAACTGGACGAGAGGCCATCGATAACGACTCGGATAGATCGTTTACTCAGAAGAAGTCTTTCGCCCAGTCAGTCAGGTAAGGGGATTAGCAGTAGTCTGAAAGCTTGCGTCAAAGGTCTAAGCCAGCCAAACTATACACTGAACGCAAATTGCGGTTAACTAACAGTACACAAAAAAGTAAAGAGAGTATATGAACATTCCGTCGAAGGCGAATAGGGAGCGACTTGAGTTGATTTCGAAATTGGGATACATGATCATATTTGCGTAAACCAAATATGAACCGAATGGATATATTCTGAAAACGCTCAAGCTTATTTAATTGCTCCATGGTAATATCAGTGTAGCATATATCAGCATAGTCTAAAATAGGTAACAAAATGGAATGTGCTGACGCAATTTTGGTAGAAATGGGCACAAAATTTCGGAGTCTCTTCAGACTTCCACAAGCTGCAAACATTTTCTTGCTTATCTGTTCAATTTGAGGTGCCCAAGACATTGTACTGTCGATTAGAATTCCTAGATTTTTTTACAACCTTACTATAAGGAATAACAGAATCCTCAAAACAAATAAAGGGCAGTGTATACTTACCATGTAATTTTTTGTAGTAGTTTGCTGCTACCTATCACTATTACCTGTTTTATTAGGGTTAACCTTGATTCCATAAGATGTGCAGTGAGCAGTATATTTATAGGTTATACAATAAAATGTTGGATTCATGTTAAACAGCGACGTGAATAGTTAAAACTCTTATATTCTGCAAAGGCTGTCTAATAGTTCACTAGTGTACTGTTAATCTGCAAAAAACTGATTAAAACCACACATGTGAACTGTATGCAGGTACAAGCTGTTTTCTTTACTTTAAATGTTTCACAAGCTCTACCGTTAGCCGTAATCAGAACAATTAAACAGTTGTTATATAGACTCTTTAAAGATCCGTAGTATTATATCCAAAAGCACCGCATGGATAACTTCTAGTTCAAATTTGTCGAAGTGATATTATTTAGTACACCATTTTACGCGTGCGCGAACCTTAAAATTGGGTAGATTGGTAGAAAGATATTAATAATAAATAGATAAATTTTTATTTTATTGTAAAATTAAAATGACATTACAATAATTTAAACAGGTCAAATTCAAAATGGTTACCTTTTATGTAGGCTCTAGCTGGCTAGTCGCGTATAAAGCATCGAATCTTTATTGTAATAGTCTTTTCGAAATGGAGAAGATAACAAGGTTACAATATTAGACTTTTAAGTACGTAGGTAAAAAGTCTAGACCAAACACATAATTCTAGTTTTTATTTCACATCGATCGGTGCACTATTACCGAAGTTATAAGCGTGGAAAGTTTACGTACATTTCTAAAGATTAGCGCGTGACGTCATTCATTCCATGCGGCCGCGCCGCCATACCGTTCCAGCGCGCCGATCATACCTATGTTTGTAGTAATATTTCGCGGGTGAGTTGTTTGCCCTCGTTCGCTCTGGTGTTTTTAAGTATTTTATGATGGAAGAAGGGTTTCAAAAGGGTCAATCTGACAACCTTCCAATAGTCCGTGACATGATGGTGGCGGAATATTTTCTAAGAAACAAAGATTTTGTAGCGGCTGAAATACGCGGAGTCAAAATGAAAAGATAGGTATAAGAATAAGATAATATTTTTATAACCTAGGTACCCATTATTACATTAATACTTCTGGGTTTCATTTGCTAATGATAAGAATAGGTTCAGCCCTCGGTCTCGTCTGTCAGGTGGCTGATTTCAGCCAGTAAAAAATTAAAATTTAATTTATTTAAACACGCCATTAAAACAAGGTCGCATTTCGCGGCTAAATTCGTTTATATCTTTATCTTTCTCTGTGGAATAAGACCGTGACGTTGTTCATTATGAACTTGGCTGTATGATAACGTTACTACTAGTAACGTCTATAGAAAAATTAAAAAGAATCTTGTCATTGTCATTGAAGTTCCGTTGATTTCGTTGAATAAACGTGTGATAATTTTGCTTTAAAAATTGTGAATTACATAAACATCTTTTTAAGTTTGAGGCGACCACCAACTAGTTTGTACTTCACGTAGTTTTCCATATCGTTTTCAACCCAGAACAAAATACAAAATTATTTAAAGTCTATAAAAAAAATAAGGAACCTCGTAATTTGTATTCCATCAATATTTAAAATATGTACCAACTATGTAATACATAAAAATACGACAACACGAAAAAACACGAACAGCTCTGCGTGTGTGTAGTTTTTGCTCGAAATATCGTAAAAATATAAAAACGTTTGTTAACATATTCCATATTTTAACCTTTATATGCATTATAAACATTTTAAAATTTACTGCAAACATAGGTAGGTATCTAAACTTACGAACTCACGACAGGTCATTGACTTATCTACATTACATAGGTACTTTACCCAAGTTTGGATATTTATTTACACTGAAGTAGTTTTAGTTAAATATGTAGGTATTAAGTATTGTTTCTTCTTGAAATTATAATGATCATTAAGCGTGGAAAGGTTCAATGAATCGTTAGTTACTTAAACACTGCGACTCGAGTAGGTACCTACATGCCTAATAGAAAGCATTTACTAGCAATAACCAAGACCTATCATGTGAAGGTTATTACTATTTGAATACTTACATCGAAATGATCATCACAACAAAATGCTACCGTGTTCGGTCCTAAAGGATGTGCTCTTCTCATAACATTTGTCCATTTTTTTCTGATGGTAGGGTTTCTAGGCACATTAAAAAACAACTTTTCAGGTGTTTTTGTGGCCGTATTTTTACATTGAGGCACAGCACAATATTTAATAGATGGTGTCATGTTCTACTATAATGTTTCTTGTTAAAAATAGATAGATAGATCCGCATGCGACGGGCACATTCGAGTAAATGTTTTGATTTTCTAAGTGCGCGTCGGGTCGCTCGCACGAAGATGGAACTTGTGACGTCATCAACGATGTCGCGCTCGACCCGCGGCTGAGATCGAAAATGTTAACTTTGCGCCTTTATATCTCGGTCAGTTTTGAAGATAGAAAAAATTTAAAAACACAGTTATTCTCATAATTTTTTGTAGAATTTTTTGGCATATAAAACAAAAAATGGTTATCTTCTCCTTCATCCAAATTTTTTTTCATGTCGTCACTGAAATTTTCTAAGTAACTGTCCAAGTTTCTTTGTTTTCCAACACCAAAATAAATACCAATAATAAATGGCTTTGTCAGTATTCTCGTGGATGTTGGACAAAATTGGCCAAAATTCATGTTTAGAACTTTTAAATATTGGCAAACCATCAAAATTAATATTTAATGAAGTTTCGTCTGGAGCTTCATCCCAAATATTCAACATTTTAATAAAATAATTGGCTATTCTGTTGTGCCAGTATTCGCCGTCTTCGATTTATTTTATGTTGACATTTCGAGGAGTTGCTAAAATTATCCTTGGACAAAGAATATATACACGACGCGAAAAGAAACGACACTTAAGCATGTGTGCACGTAAAATCGCTTGTGGCTGTGTGTGGGTGTCTGGATGTGTGCGGGGGCCTTGAGAGGCGCGCGGGGCGTGGAACGGTCAGTCGCCGACTGCCCTGGTCGAGGGCTAGTAGTAATACCGATATTTGTCAGTATTAGATAATATGAATATATTCGTCAAGTGATATAATATTTCAATTAATATATGAATATTACTGATATCTTAATGTACATATTACTATTCTATTCATTTAGGTATTAAGTTTATGTTACCAAGTAACGTTATTAGTTTTTATAGCCGTGTATGCTAGGTTTATATGCTTTGATAAATATTAATGTTGTTATTAAATAAATGATATTATAGTATATGTATAAGTATTACTGAAAGTGATTTTAAGTAATTAGATATAAAATAAATTCCACTGCACAAAACAAGGGCCCTTGTTTTGTTAGTTTAATTTTTAATAATGTTTTATGATACCTAAAAAGATGTGAACTCATTTTAATGAAAGTCGATATGATCTTAACAAGAATTAAGGGGGAAATACCATGACAATAAAACTAATATATCGCCAATAATTTTATTATATTACATTAACTGAAATATACACTATTAAAAATACCACTAGAGTCAAGAAATTTTAGATATCTATAAAGAGTTTTTGTATTTGTTCATTGTTGTACTTATGGATTATTTCATTAGAAATAGAAATGACTTATCTCATCAGCACATAGGGAACAATTTGTTGGCAAGGAAACCTGCATACCTTTGGATTTTCTAAAAAAAATACATGCTACGAATTTTTGCAATTGTTAGAAATAATAATGAAAATTAAAAAAATAATCGAAAAATTCAAAAATATATAAGAGTAGATTATTTTTAAAGGATAGTAGGTAATACTAATTATTGCGTACTGAAATACTAAGTGTTGGTTAATTATTGAGTTTAACATGAACTGTTGTGCATATTTGGTTTTGTCGGAAGTTTTAATATTCCTCATTTAATAAAAGTTGATTTAAAATTGAACGTATCTTTCACTACCCAAATACATAAGTTTACATAATATATAACACATACCTACTATGTATCTTCTTTGGTACAAGTCTATAATATTCCATTTCGGTTTGATACCAACCCTAGCGTTACACGCTTCGACTCAAGGTCACCGGCGCTTAAGCTCTCACGTACAGGGAGTGTCACCGCTGTGCCTTAGATCAGTTGGTAATATTTGCGGAATCAAGTCGGTAATTTTCTGCAGCCCACGTTCTAATTTTCTCTCTAAACAGTAAGTGCTGTACATTATCACTGTAGTTGTCATCGTCATCATCTTCAGAACTCGATATTTTTTCTGAGTTATAATTGCCGGAGTTTAGAATTGAACAATTAATGTTACTAATCACTGAGGTTACTGGAAGAAGAACTTGGACACACATAATTTGTAGAATGTGCAACATCTTCTGAGCTATTGCGATTAATATTTTGTAAGGAACCATGATTGTTCAAATTATTTGTTACGCTTTGCGTTACTTCCCGACTTGTAGGTTTTATTTCTTCCGTCTTCATAATTCTTTGGTACTCTTTCGATAATTTCCTTCTAATGCCCATTGTTCTAATTTTTATTTTCCACGAATTTCTCGAATTCATATTTATAAAGTAATTAAATATATACGTCGATAATATGGTCTAAACTAGTTGCACTGACTGGTTACAGTACCACATATGTTACTTTTATTCAGATAAAGTCTGGTTAAAGGTACTTATGTACACCACTATAAAGTAGAAACCGTAAATTCGATACACTAGTGAGTCTCTAAGTAGTTGTGGAGGCATCTAGTGAATGTTTAACAGCCGCTATGCAGACACTATCAATGGCAGTATAAATGCTGATTAGCGGTACAAATATTCAGCAATAAGCTATAATGTGGGCCACAAATCATCTACTATACAGCTATTAACTTCATATTAGTTCACACGTGCCTCTTTAATCATCATCATTACACCCCTTTACAAGTCCACTGCTGAACATAGGCCTCCTCCAAGTAATGCCACAAAGCACGGTCCTGAGCCACCTGCATCCATCGACTTCCTGCATGTCTTACCAGGTCGTCACTCCATCTAGTGGGGGGTCGCACTACACTATGCCTACCGGTACGAGGCTGGTACTCGAGAACCTTTCTTCCCCATCGGTTATCGGTTCTTCGAGCTATATGGCCGGTCCATTGCCACTTCAGCTTACTAATCCGTTGGGCTATGTCGGTCACTCTGATTTTACTGCGGATATCCTCATTTCTGAGTCTATCACGCAGAGAAACTCCGAGCATAGCCCTCTCCATAGCTCGCTGAGCGACCTTGAGCGTCCACATACGGCCAGCAGTGAAGGACCACGTCTCAGATCTGTAAGTCATCACTGGTAACACGCACTGGTTGTACACTTTAGTTTTAAGAGATTGAGGTATACCTGACGAGAAGATGTGTCGTAATTTCCCGAACGCTGCCCAGCCGAGTTGAATCCCTCGATTGACCTCTCGGTCGAAGTTGCTTAGACAATAGTCCGACTTACCTAGTCGGAATATTTGTCCCAGGTAAACGTACTCGTCAACAACTTCGAGCATAGTGCTCCCAACAACTACCGTCATAGGTGTGACATGGACATTGAACATGATCTTTGTTTTGTCCATGTTCATCTTAAGACCTATCTGTTGGGAGACAACATTGAGGTCATTGAGCATAGTGCTAAGGTCCTCCAGCGATTCTGCCATAAGGACTATGTCGTCGGCAAATCGAAGGTGAGTGATGTACTCGCCATTGATGTTAATACCGTATCCTTTCCAGTCCAGTAGCTTGAAAACGTCTTCGAACGCAGCGGTGAATAGTTTCGGGGATATAACGTCACACTGTCTTACATCTTTCTGCAGTTGGATAGGTTTCGAACTCTGGTTCTGTACTTGGATAGCCATCGTAGCCCTACTGTACAAACACTTCAGCACTTCGATTTACCGACTCTCTTTAATAAATCAGTATACATAATAGGAGTAACAAATACCTTCTTATACAGCTTTTTGAGTAATTTCATCCACTAAACAACCCTTACTACGGTTAAGGCATTAGAAAATGTTAAAAGTTGAATAGAGTCGTTGAAAAAATACATTTATAGCACTCTTAAGCGTGTTAGTGGTAGTTTTGTTTGTCTTAATCAGCCTTAATGCAGCTCTTAATCAGCTTAAGCTATTTAAATATCACTGACAGTTATTATGCAGCTGTAGGATCACCAGTGTAATCTTAAAAGAGTCTTAATACGCATAGAGTTTCAAATAGGTCTTAAAGTGAGTAGTTATACAGCTATCTGTGCTACTTGGGCTACAGTTCAGCACTACAAGAATCCGGATAGAGATCGCTGACCCGTAATTGCTATAATTTTTTTTCGGGCTTTTCTATATGGAACTAGGTTTGTGCTTTAAAAAAATAGGTTCAATCAGGTTCATCTTCAAGACACAACTCAGCGGATTGAGCCCACCACTAAACCACGTGAATATATTAAAGTACTTACTATAACATACGGTATGGTAAATGTTTTCGCAAACAGTGCCCCCTCGAAAACGTTCAAGTAAATCGAATCGCAAATAATGGCCATGCATGTGAGGTCATTGTGTCTTACGATATCGTTGAGTAAGTCTACGATGACATACTCCAGATCCTTGTTCTTTTTTACGCCTTTCAATATATCACCTAAGTCTCCATTGACACTAAAACAATAATTTTGATAAGTTTGTAGGTTATACGTTAGTCATTAGTAGACGTTAAGGACCACCGAGGGGAATATGATTACAATACAGGTAGAACTTAAGAGGATTGTGAAGCTGTACATTTTTATACAAAAAGTGATAACGTTTTCCCCTATACCAATATATCCACCTATTGCACATATATACCATCTATTCCAACAAGGGAATAGAGTGAATGGGGCACTACACTCTATTATGAAGAACCAGAATGTGTCAAAACAGGCACGTATGGTAATTCATAATGCTGTGTTAGTCCCTACTTTAATGTATGGTAGTGAAAGCTGGGTGTGGCAGAAGAAGCACGAAAGTAGAATAATTGCCGTAGAAATGCGGTCTTTAAGGAATATGCTAGGGTTGAATCTGAATGACAGGGTGAGAAATTGCGTGATAAGAGATAAATGTGGTATGCAAGATGATGTTGTGACCAGGATTATGAAATGAATGCTTCGGTGGTTTGGTCATGTGGAAAGAATGAATGAGGAAAGAGTGACAAAGCAAATTTATATGGCAGATGTGAACGGCCGAGTCGGGAAGGGACGCCCTAGGAAAAAGTTTATCGACCAAATTGGCGATATTTTGAAAATGGGCCATGTTAGAAGTACCCTTAACCGACGAGCATGTATGCGTAGATATATGGATGTAAAGGAGGCGAAAGAGGTATGTCAGGATCGTGCCAAATGGAAGTCCGTAGTCTCTGCCTACCCCTCTGGGTGACAGGCGTGAGTGTTTATGTTATGTTATGTTTTCCCCTAAGTGAACATAGTCTAATTTTCATACCAAATTTTTGTAAATGTTGTAAATATAATAAAAAACTAGGTCTGTACGTTTTTACTTCAAAGAAATATTGCATACGATAAAGTTATTAGCGTTTTTTTTAAATTAAACTAAACGGAATTACTAAAAAACCGTATAGACCTAGATTAAGGTGTACTGAATTGAATGAGATCAAGATTGTCTCATTTCATGAAGATTTAGGGGAATAAAAACGTCACTCGAAACAATATTTAGAAAAAGACATGTAGGCAATTGCTTCCAAAACTTGCAACTCTCTCTATCGCACGATACGGTGATACGGAGCGAGCGGGATGAAACAGATAGCATTTTGAAAATATGTACATATATATGTCAAAAGATACGTTTAGGCAAATGAGATGATGTCCACGTGACGGTAAGTGGATGCTGTGGCCCATAGACATCTATATTTATCCTCGATTAAGAATAAAAACGCATTTGCGTTGTCACCCCTGAGGACTAACATGGAATACCTTGTTTCTAGTAAAAATGGGTCTCCAGATAATTTGCTCACCATACAAAACACAGCAATATGAAGTTGCTATTTCACACTGGTATTCTGTGAGAGAGTGGGTCTTCCCCGGACGAGCCGACAAACAGTACTTCGACGAAACAGTAGCTTAATGCTGCTGTGTTTCGTATGGTGAGTGTGGAGAACCGGAGAACCTTTTTACTAGAAACGAGGCATTCTGTCTTAGTCCTCACGGGTGACAACGCATCTGGATTTTGATTCGTAATCGAGGATAGATGTAGATGTCTATGGGCCACAGCAACCACTTACCATCAGGTGGACTGTGTGCTCGTTTGTCACCCAATCCTATATAAAAAAAACTACACCACATCGTTCCGTCGGTGTCACAAGAGGTGACAGAGGGGAAAAACAGGTGATGTGCAGCAGCATCGCTCGGATAACAACTCAAAGGAATAAAAGACTGCGTTTGCTATGCAGCCTGCCCCAGCGTGACAACTGTGTCAAAATACTTCCTTTGAGACTATCTATGGGAGTCTATGTTCAGCAGTGGTCTTTTATTGGCTGTATTGAACAGACTGATCACATTTAAGACTTATTGTATTTACTATGTAATAATAATATGTAATTTACTTACGTTGTTAAAAGAACGAAAAATACTATGGTCTTCAACATGATGCCAGATCTGGAAAGTTCTTTGTTACTGAATGTTCAAACTCTACGCAGAGGTTTTCTCGACATTTGTACAGACTGACGGACTGATTGACAGGACTCATTATATATGCAAACTCCATTATAGAAACACGAATTGGCTTCGTGAATAATTAAGTATATTCTTGTTTTCGGAGATTACAAAATAAGCTGAATAGTGATCAAGAAAATAAAACACAATTTAACAAAAACATTTATTAAAAAATATTTACAACTTTCCCGTAAATATACAATATATTTATATATTTCCCATCACATTATATAATAAAATATTTGTTACTTAACGCTCAAGTATAATAAAATATTTATGTTGTCGTCTATATATAATAATATATAAAAGCTTAAAATATGTTACCCTAATATTAAATAAATTTGTATATGTTCAATTTTATAAAAAAATTGCTTATTATTTACGTCATTACAGTATATTTATTTAGATCAGTTCCACTGGTAACGATTTTAACGGGTCGTATACCCAGATATACAATTCAATATAATATCAATGATATGGATAGTTCCAGAGAGAAATATTTAAATTGTCAATTTAAAAGTACAAAATACCAATACCAAAGTTTACATGACCGTCACAGATAGGGTTGCTAACCCTACTATTTAATATCGTATGTGTATTAAGTACAATAAGCTGTTACGAAAATATATAGTATGCAAAAATTCTGTAAATTGAGTCTGAAAAATATATATAACAAATGAACTATATTTCCTCGCAAATACAAACAGTATTCAGTCATCAGTTGATGTGCAACTGATCAGTTCAAACTAGGACTGTTGATATTTTTTAAAATATCGAATGTTCGATATATCAATAATTATAATATAATATATCAATTTCCGAGTTTTATATATAAGTTTATTTATCGATATATCGAAAATCTGATATTTAAAAAATATCAATAGCGCTAGTTTGAACTGATCAGTTGGAATGATCAGTTGAACTGACCGTGTGTGTCGTCCATTACTGACTGACTAATATTTTAGGTAGATATGTGTGTGTGCGAGAGTGTGTATAATTTCTTGTAGTATTACTTATTCTGTGGTAATAGTTGAATTCTAAAAATCAAAACTATATGACATTAGTTTTGAGTGCGGCCTTGACCTGCGCAATATTCAATTTCTGAATCTTGTTGGTGAAGGTACAAGGGCGCGGGGCAGGGTCGTTATAGTTAATTCATGCGATCGTTTCAGTCATGTCATATAATATTCTAAACAAAATAACTTGCCCACACTATTCCATCGTTCCGTGCTCGCATTTCACACCACTTTTTATATTTATTTATGAATGTATAATTTTATTACAAATATTTGGCCAACATTATTAGTAATACGGTCACATTAACTGTACACTGTATAAGGTTAAAAGTACCCCATTCATTTAACTTGAGTATTAATTAATAGATGGTGGCTCAAATTACAACACTAAAGCTAAGTTGACACGTGTTATTTGGCAAGAATTGCAATTTGGTACGACGCTGTTCATTCACATAATTATCTGTTTATGAGACCATTTTAGAGGTATACTTTATCCATCAATAAAGAAAAAAACTTGCTGAATCTGTTGAATAACTCGGAGTTATCCGAATACTTACGTGTGATATGCCCTTTTTTAAGCTAGTTTTGTGCAATTAAACATTTAAGAATTTAATTTATCTGTAAGTATTAATGACTTGCCTACCTGGACCAACCAAGAAAGATAGACAAGGACACAGAATACGCACTCACGCACACATATGCACCTAAAACAGTGGCGAAGCCTCCATAGAAGCTCAGAAGCCGGGCTTGCTCTATAAAAATGCTCAATCAATAATATCAACTAATAAAATAACTCGTAAACTGTTTCAAACTATTTCAAAGGGCATGACCTCGTAGCATATAATATGTACCGTCAACACTTGGCAGTTTGCTTTCAATTCGAAATACACTGGACTGTAAAAATTAATTAAAGCAAGGAGTTGATTTTTTCATCTCTCTCGCACGCGTTGGCTTTTTACCAGGCTTTCGAGAAGACGATCGCTCCCTTTCTAATCTGTGGCAAAATTTTCTATAATGAAATATAACTACGAAATGTTTATATAGCAATTACTATGGAACCAAAAGCCGTGCTTTGCCCTGAAGTTGATTGGGAATGCGTTAGCGGTGGTACGGTAATACGTTTGCAAGTTCACTTCACATTTCAATGTTTATGTTTGTTTTTGTTGTGTCTGTTAAAAATTTATGCTTTTTCAAAGATTTTTAGTGAAAATAGGAGTATAGTAGTGTTCCTTATGATGAATATAAAAGTGTTAAAGTGCTAATCGGCGCGGAAAAGGCAAATCTTTAAAAATTAAATTTTGATTCAATAAACATTATGATTTCTTATATTTACGCGAACACTACACATTGAAATAATACTAGTTTTTACGGAATTTATCGCGTATATTTAACTTTTTAATACCCGACGTTTCGAGAGCTTTACAGCACCCATGGTCACGGGGAGGACTGAGATGTTTAACGTCCAGATGTCATAGTTAACCGCGGTTACCATAGATTAAAATTTAACTTTTGTTCCGATCTACACAGTATGAACTTATGGTATCATGATGTAGATCGGAACAAAAGTTAAATTTTAATCTATGGTAACCGCGGTTAACTATGACATCCGGACGTTAAACATCTCAGTCCTCCCCGTGACCATGGGTGCTGTAAAGCACTCGAAACGTCGGGTATTAAAAAGTTAAATATACGCGATAAATTCCGTAAAAACTAGTATTATTTCAATCAATAAACATTTCTTTATACTTTAATAGGTACGTAATAGGCGTATTTATAGGTTTAATAACTCAAAACTTATATTAACATATGAGTTAAAATATCATTTTGAACTTCAGCATAAAATATGACATACCTAGGTATAAGTTTAATTTTATAGCAAATAATTGTTACAATCCTTTTTTTAGTGTGAATCCCAAAATTTAATGTAATAAATTAAATGAATAGATGTATTGAGGATTTTAAAGAATATTTACTTTAGTTCTTAAATCTTTATCTTCTCAGTTCAGTATATAACATTTTAATAGCGCTATCTACTTAATTCTATAGGTGAAGTCATTTTGTCGAAAGAAAATTGATTGATTCTCACGGTGGTACGTAAAGATTACGCTAGATGGCACAAAAACACGCTGTCGGCTAATTCAATATTTATATTCCCTTAAGAGTTATAAATATCATTTTGTACGATTTATTAAAATTGAAAATGAATAATTATATAATAAATAGTCATTATTTTACGGTAAAAAATTTGCAAAGCTTTATCTTCTCATTATACCATATCTAAGTCCTGTCATAATGTTTAAACAACATAATTTCGATGTTTCACATCTGCCAGGCGTCCCTTTTTTTAATTTTGTACATACTTAGTTTGTTTGTACTTTGTTCATGTATTGTATTGTATGTAAATATCTTTTTCTTTCGCTCAAGTAAACCCAAACGTTTCTTTTCAAAGTCACCAAAGGTATGCAATTGCATATATTATACAATCTATCTAGCGGTAGTATGCCTTCTGTGTGCTTTGTTCAACACGTCCTTGACAGCACTGAATATGAAACTGAAGAGTGGAGACAGATCAACATTGGTGTATTTTTATAAAACTACTAAAAACAACAAAACCATATCTTAGGTTTGCCCTAGCTTGGAGCCCTAGCTTCGCCATTGACCTAAAACCATTTTACAACTAACAACATCACCGAAACCATGCTCAAGTGTTTAGGTGCACATGTGCCTAACCACTTGAGCATGGTTTCGGTTTTAGCGTTATTTGAAAAAGAGGTGGTGTTCTGTCTTTCTGTGTTGGTTAAGGAAACTCTAATGGAAATTATTTGTAAAATGTCATTAAAAAAGTTAAATGTTTTTCAAATGTTTTTTTTTTTAAATTTAAACAACTTTATGCTACAAGAGCAGCGTGACTTAGAATGAGTAGAAGTAAAATTGTTAGAAAAGTGTAAAGATTATTGCTTCTTTGTTAAATTGATTCTTTGTGAAGTTTTCGAATTTTAGCGAAACTAACCATCAATATACAACATGTAACAATAACCCTGTCGTTCCCGTTAAGTGCGTTATCAGAATCAGTATTCTAACGTACAGAAATAACTTTTTTCAGATAACTCGACCATTAAAATTTTTATTTAAATTATTTCATTTCAATTTTTTTTTCAAATTTTATGTTGTTTTATTATCTATAACCGAGACGCGCATCAGCAAAGTGAGCTTTTGGACAATCCTTTTACTCCCCGGACAATGCAGAGTAATAAAACCACATATGATTTGCCAATTAAAATTTATTTAATTTAAATTTAAAAAATTATGGTCGAGTTTTTAAAAAAAGTTATTTCTATACGTTTGAATACTGATTCTAACGACCACCACAGGCTTTTTGTTACTTGTTGTATATATCCATATTATATCTCTTTTTATAACAAAATTGATTTTTAAATATATGACACAACAATTATAGTTGACAATCGACACAACAATTATAATTGACAATTGACACAGCAATTATAATTGACAATTGACTAAACCTAAACTTCACAGAACGGAACCAGTACGAAGATATCGACTTTGTGCTCATTAACCGCCAGCGTGATATTACGAATATTTCAAGGATGCCTTTCTTAGTTGACGTAGCATGGAAACAACTTTTTTTTTATATAGCAGTACTTAACCTATTTAGCACAAAGACTGTTAAACAAGAAACAGAACGATTACGAAAAGATCAACTAAATATTATTAAACAATACAATTGTCTATGGTTTTTACATTGCAACCATAAGGAATGATTTTCATATACAATATATTCTTGTTCTTAAACCATTTATAGTTTAGAACGCGTGTAGGTCTCCCAAAAGACGACGTCCCTCCACCACTCAGGTCGTGACATAGCACCGGGATATGTCATCACGTTGTTCTGTATATGCTTATATACCTGGAAAGTTATGTAAGATGCTGTATTAACGCCTTGTAGCGTCTCTAAAGAAACTTCAGCACCACATTTTGTACTGTGGTGTCGTACTGCCTCGTAGGTCTAGTAGTCCTAAGTTGGACTGCTAATCATGATCTCTTAGGTTCGAATCTCGTGTCGGGCCAAAATTTGTTACTGGGTTTCTCTGTCGAGAAATTCTCAGTAGCAATTCTGAGTCAGAAAGTTGGCAGTGTTTCACCTCTGTGCCTCGGAAAGCAAGTAAAGCGCCTGCGCTTGATCTCTCTGCGGTCGTGTTGGATTGCTGTCCCATACGACTGTGAGAGTCAGGAAATAGAGAGTGCAACTGTGTTTGCGTTTACCCTAATGTACTATAATAATGCCTGTGATGTATGATTATCCCATGTCGCCCGTAAAGAAGCTTCAAGTAGTTAGTAACATAAAACTTGAGGCATCATAATTATTCAATGGACTACATTAAAGGAAACCATGGACTGCAATAGGGTGATGTCGACGACTGCTGATCCCGGTTTCAATGCCGGGTCTCGCTGAAATCAGTTATGGGGATTGTCTCTCAAGAAATACTGAGAGTGAAGGAATAGAGAGTACACTTGTCTTTACGCAGTCTTACACTATAAGGGCCGATCATCATTATAATGCCCTTTATAATGAGGTTCGGCCCTTATAGTGTAAGACTGCGTAAAGAATATACGTCTCATACATAGTAGAGGCTTGTACAATTTTATATAATTAATACGTAAATGTTATTACGTACAATTAAAAGTAAAATATTATTGTTATAAAATATAGTTATAATACATTATTGATTGATTTTACGTCAAGTAATGCTTCAAAACTATAGTAATCACGTATACTAGGCACTCTCAATATTAAGCGTTTACGCTAATACTGCGGTAATAGTAATTTACCAAGTCAAACACACAGTTCGTTTTCGGTCCAATCTCGGTATGATAAAATATCATCAAGTAAAAAATATGTGCGTACATTCATACTATCCGTAACAGTCAACTTTCGCTCGAATCCCGTACCATGTATAATAAACCAGACCGAGAACGAACTGTGAACGGCAAATGAAGATCGGCCCCTATGATCCTGTCCTACGCAGATGCTAGTCTCCGTTGAGACTTGTCGCTGTGAACAAAACTTGGTCTGGGGAACATTATTATAAAACAGAATTATGTAATTGGGACTGTGCAGACGATTTGAGACTGGCCGCTGTGACCGAAGCTTTTTTTTAATGATCGATTACATGGGCGTAAACATTTTTGTCAGCCTAGGAGTCCTTTTGGGCAGGTCTTACAGTTCCTCTTACCTATTTCTACTGCTAAATAGCTTGCACTGCTGTCTAAAAGGTATGAAGAGCCAGTATAGTTACAGGCAGTGCATGTACGAGTAACTGTTATAATTAGTTTGTGCTTGTTCCTAGTATTTACAGAATATACAGCACTGTTTTTAATAAAACTATTTTTGTTTTTGTGCACATATAGTAAATATTCGTAAATGTACTGGAAGAACAATTAACCCTATTTTTTAATTGTCTCTTTAAGAGACTCATTGGATAGTCCGTGAGGATTAGAAAGCTGCTGAGCGGGATCAGAAGAGGCCGAATTCGGGTTATGGTTCTGGTCTGGCTCCGAATGGAGATCCCGGGATCCTTCGCAAACACTGATAGTGACCACCGTGGGGTTTTGGCTGGTGTAACCGTTTCGTTGTTCAAAAAAGGCTGTGAGGCATTCTATCTTAATCGAGCCGCTAGCTTAAATGTCCAGGGATTACAGTAGCCACTTAACATTAGGTCGACTTTTCATTGTCATTTTAGTTATATAAAAAAGAAGGGTCACCTCTCCGTCAGCCATCCCCAGCACCGAATTGAGGCACCAGTCGGGCGGCGCCAGCGTGTCTGCGAGCGCGACCGCGCTGCGTGCGAGGCCGGCGCAGCGCCGCAGCACGGCCTCCCGCAGCATCGCGCCCTGCTCGCCGTATAAATACCCGCCCTGCGCACACGAAACACGTTACTTAGCCACTCTCTCTCTTTCTATCTATCGCTCTCTCTTTTTCTCTCTATCTTAGTAGATAATCGCCGCAGCGTGTGTAATAGTGAATAAAACAAAATTAAAGCTTACTGCCGGACGGGGGTTAATCTACTCCTAATTCTTACTTTTCTTTATTAGTAGGACTTGGTTAACACCTAATCTGCTCTCCTGTCCGGTGAACAGTCTAGCGAATGGCTCTGGCGGAGAGCGCAGATCGTGACGATCCCCAAGGCAAGTCTGAGGAGTTCTTCCTTCACGTGGTTGCCGCCTGTTATTTGGTCTGATTCAATAGGAAACAGACAGAACAGAAAAGCTTAGACAATTCTATCTTAATCCAATCAAAGCTGTCAGGCTTACTGTGCCGACGAATGCGTCGCTAGGGGTGGGGGTCCAGTCGCAAACGGTGCCTACCCGAAACCAGGGCGATACGGGTAGTATTGCAGCCCTTCCCCCGACATGCAAGGCTTTGTCGAGGGCGAACATTTATATTCCTAGCTACATGTAGGAACAAAAATTTTGAGAAAAACTCTCCTTTAATGGAACTTTCTCTGGAGTTGGCAGTCGGTTTTACATTCTTACCCAATTGTTTAGACTCAGGAATATCACAAGGTCAAGGCAGAAGAATGTTCTAGGTAAGTAATATATATTTTAATTGCAATATAATATGTAGTATACAAAATAAAAATCAACGTTTGATATACTTTTATTCTGTTTCATAATGTAAAAATAATTCTTCAAAGTAATAATTTCATTGATGTCGGCGGAAATCGAACCCAGGTTGCTCGCGTTTACTGCGAACACTTAGCCCTTCAGCTTCTATAGCTCTCTTATATCTTTTTTCTTTTTGTCTTATAATAGCGTTATATAACCTAACAATCCATACTAACCTCCACACTAGGAATTTCTCCTTAGTAAATCGTGGGTGCAGTTAACATAAGTACATAAATTTCATAAGGACAAACATCCAGATCCGTAACAATTATTATACATACATAAACACTCACGCCTGTCACCCAGAGGGGTAGACAGAGAGTACAGACTAATTTGGCACGATCCTGACACACCTCTCTCGCCTCCTCCACATCCATATACCTACGCATACATGCTCGTCGGTTAAGGGTACTTCTAAATTGGCCTGTTTTCAACATATCGCCAATTTGGTAGATAAATTTACGCCCAGGACGTTCTTTTCCGACTCTGCCGTTCACTTCTGCAACATAAATTTGCTTTGTCACTCTTTCCTCATTCATTCTTTTCACATTAACAAACCACCGAAGCATTCCTTTCTTAATCCTGGTCACATCATCTTCCAAACCACACTCTTCTATTATCGCACAATTTTTCACCCTGTCATTCAAAATCAGCCCTAATATACTCCTTAACGACCGCATTTCTACTGCGTTTATTCTACTCTCGTGCTTCTTTTGCCACACCCAACTTTCACCACCATACGTTAAAGTAGGGACCAACCAACACAGCATTGTGAATTGCCATATGTGCCTTTTTTGATACATTCTGACTTTTCACAATAGAGTGCAGGGCCCCATTTACTCTATTTCCTGCGTTCACTCGTCGTTCTACATCCCTATCATATCGCCAATCCTTGCTAAATACGCATCCAAAATATACAAACTCATCTACTTGCTCGATCTCTATTGTCTATAAAAAAGTGGATTAAAAAGATTAAGAAAGTATTGCTTCAGTGGGTTGCACACATAGAAAACCGAATGAGGAAAGATTGACAAAGCAAGTTTATACTGCAGAAGTGACTGTCAAGCTCGAAAGAAAATTCTATCGACCAAATTGGAAATATACTGAAGATGGATCAAATTAAAAGTACCCTTAATCGACGAGCATGTATGGGTGGGCGCAAAATATGGCATGGTATATTTTACGCCGTTACCACGGCGAGGAGCCGAGTCTGTGCTTTCGGCTTGTCGCTCATTTAGCACCACCCGAGGGACAAGTGTAGGGTGGGCCTAGGAATAGGTGGCCTACGGACGCGAGCGACTTATCCCGTTACCAATTCTTGTTCCGAGCGGGATTCGAACCCGCGGCCCTCAGAGCTACAACTCATTGCTAAGCCAAATATATAAAACCGCTCCGTACTTCTCGTAGTAATAACCTACTACTGCATATATTCGCGTAACCTGAGATCAGCAGAGAGCTTGAAATTGAATATGCCACTAGACACTAGTAAACTTATGAACAAGTCTTTTACTGTACAGGCCGTTCGTTTATGGAATGAACTCCCATTGGCAGTTAAACGCGCTCCATCCCTACCGGTTTTTAAGAAAACTAGTAAACAACCATTACCTTGCACTTTAAATTGTATCTTAGCTCCCATACTAGCCATTTAATATAATCTAAATATATATAAATTACGTGTCACGTTGTTTGTCCGCGATGGACTCCTAAACTACTTAACCGATTTTGATCAAATTTGCACATCGTGTGCAGTTTGGTCCAACTTAAGAGATAGGATAGTTTTTTTGCACATGAGTGACCCACAATTTTTTTTTTCGAATTTAAGGATTTTTAATAGGACATGACAAAGGGTCGTCGAAAAGGGCTGAACAAGGTTTGCCTGGCAAGCTAGTCTTAATATATACAAATAACGTGTCACGTTGTTTGTCCGCGATGGACTCCTAAGTCATAGGTGTGCAGTTTGGTCCAACTTAAGAGATAGGATATATACAGCAATAAGACCGCCCATTGATAAGACCGACATACTTCTTTTGTATATATAATTAGTAATTTTTTATATGGTGTGCAATAAAGAATATTAAATAAAAAAATATATTGACGTGAAACAAAAACTAGTGTGAAGTTTGTAAAACAAGCTTTTATAATGGACAAGTAGGTAAAATTTTTACCTACTTGTCAGGCTCATTATGATAGACATGACTTGTCAAAATAAATTATAATTTTGTTTTAGGTGTGGGAAGAGGAAGAGTTACGGGCGGACATATAAGCCAGTCAAAATAATGCATCAGGTACTGCCGCAGTCGGGTTAAAAGCAATGATGCAAACGTTTACTTACTATGTATAATGTTGCCATGTGTTTCTCCAACATGAAAGCGCCGTACAACGCAACCAATTCCAATAGAACTTTTCTGCATTCCACGTCGTGGAACTCTTTCGCCGTATTGTAGAAGTGATTCAGGATGAAGTTCTGAAAGGAAGTAAATTGGTAAATATCGAGTATGCATATCAGATACAGGGTTATTTTTAAAAACCATCTAAATTTTAACTATTATATATATTTACCTAAGTTCAAGTATATAAATATTAAATAATTATATACCGTTATTGCAGTTATTGAAAATATTATGAGTAAATATGGCTTGTACTTTTATTTGAAAGTATTTCAACATGAGCATTTGAGCATTGCATTATGAGCAACAACGTTTTTTCATACTGATCGACCCTTACGAGTTGTGTCGCAGTAAAATCAGTTGAAATAATACATGACCACGCATTTTGAATTTAAAAGATAAACCGGACAGATTTTTTAAAATTAATTTTTGTTCACCATTTCCCTATATTACTTATTCTGAATCTTCTCTACAAATTTGGGCAGTTATTGCTAAATAACCCTGTATACCAGCTACCTAAGGGAGGTCATACTTACTTACTTATCTTCACGCACAATCCCTAACGGGGTAGCCACAGAGAACAGATCGCCAAGTGTCACGATCCTTACATACCTCTTTCGCTTCTTTCAGGTTCATTAACTTCTTCATACATGCACGTCTAGGTATTCGAGTACTCTTGACCCTCCCCTCTTTGAGCAATTTGCTCACATGGTCTTCGAAAGTTAGTCTCGGTCTACCTCGACACCTTTTAATATTTACTTTCGCTCTATATATTTTCTTCACCATTCGGTCTTCACTCATTCGTTCAACGTGCCCAAACCATTGGAGTACGCCCCTATCAATTTTTGTGATAAGGTCATCTTTCAATCCTGCCATATTGCGAATCTCTTCGTTTCGCTTTCGGTCGGCTATGCTAACGCCACACATTTTACGAAGAGATCGCATCTCCACTGCATTCAACTTGCTTTTATGCTTCTTCTGGCATACCCAGGTTTCGCTGCCATATAACAAAGTCGGTACCAACACTGCGTTATGTATTGCAAGGCGTGCACTCTTCACCACGCCTTGCCTTTTTACTAATGCATTCAGGGCACCATTGACTTTGTTTCCGGCAGCAACACGCCTATCCACATCTAAATCACATCTTCCATCCCGGCTGAAAGCACTCCCCAAGTATACAATTTCATTTACCTGTTCTAGACATTCCTGATTTACCCATATTTCACATTTCGTTCTCTCTTCGTCCTTTTCAAATACCAGAACCTTAGTTTTATTAGCATTCAAACGGAGACCTTTAATTTCACATTCCTCTTTCATACACGTGACTAATGCCTGCAGTTCTGCTTCTGATGGTGCAATAAGCACTGCATCATCAGCATACAGCAGACAATTAACTTTTATGTCACCCAATTTCACACCCAAACAGCTATTTTTCAGCTTCTGTAAACAGCTGTCGAGATACAGTATGAACAGCCAGGAAGACATGACACAACCCTGTTTTACGCCCGCTTGGACGCTAAACATGGGTGACAGGTCATGCCCTACCCGCACACAGGCTTTACAGTCATAGTAAAGTGACTGCACAGCCCTTAAAAATCGACCATCCACACCATATCCCGGCAGCAGTTCCCACATTTTCCTCCTTATAACCTTATCAAATGCTTTCTCCAGATCCACAAAAGCACAGAAAATCCTCTGGTTAACACTCAGAAGCTTCTCCGTGATCATGCGGAGAGAAATCATTTGATCCGTTCATCCTCTTCCAGTTCTAAATCCGCATTGTGCCTCCCATAAGAATCTTTCCGATTTCTTTCGCATCCTACATGTCAAAACCTTCGAGTAAACTTTACTTGCTAAACTGGTCAAGCTGATCGCCCGATAGCACCCGCAGTCAAAATGTGAACCTTTACCTTTATATAAAGGCACAATGACCGCGGATCGCCAATCATCCGGGATCCGGGATCATTGCACAGCAGATGAAAGCTGTCCCAGACGCGAGGCCCACCGTACTTGATCATTTCAGCAGTAACTCTGTCTAGTCCCGCAGCCTTACCACATTTCAAACTTCGAATCGCACGTTCAATCTCTTTCATGCTGATGACCTCAGTGTCATCGAGGTCCGTGTCTGGCGTGCCAGTCACGGCGTCACCCCCGGATCCTTCACTAAGATCATGACACGCATACATTTCTCTATAAAATTCACTCCATCGCTGCATGACGTCCGATTTTTCTGACAGGACGTCATTGGTTGTCGAAAGCACTTTGTTCATTCTTAAGGCTGTCACACCACTCCGGGACCTTCCAACCTCTTTCCAGAAGAGTTTGGAGTTTTCCCTAAAGTTGTGCGACAACCTCTCGTCCGCTTCTATTCTACACCTTTCACGTACTTCCTCAATCAATGTTTTCGCATGAACTTTTTGCAGCTTATATCTTTCTTTCATCTTCTCTCTCATATGCTCATCGTTACTAGAGGCCAAGTAGTCTAACCATGCTTTTTTCTTCTTTTTTACAGCTTCTCTCACTGCATCATTCCACCATGCATCTCTTCTTTTACTACTACCTCTTTTTGTTGTTCCACATACTTCTTCCGCTGCACTTACCATTCCATCCCTAAGGTTCTGCCATGTTCTCTCCACACATTCTTTCCTGCCATCGATGGTGTCAAGCTTTTCGGCTACCCTCGTGTGATATTTGTCCCTAGTATCCGCTTCCTGAAGCTTCCAGCTTCGGATGCGACAGACCGACTGTGGTTCTGTTACTGTCGTCCGGTAGCGCCAACCCGCGAACAAACCCCTAAATCTAGTAATTACTAGATAATGATCCGTTCCCAGGTCAGCACCCCTGAACACTCGTGTATCCATCACCTGTTTTCGCAGTCGGTCATCCACCAGGAACAAATCAATCATACTTCTCTCATTCTTTCTTTCTCTAGTGTACATATGGATTTTCCTGTGATTAAACATAGTGTTTGTCACAAGAAGACCCTTTTCCTTGCATACAGCCAGTATAAGCTTGCCAGCATCATTAACCCTTTTATCTCCAAACTTTCCAAGCACCGACTCGTATCCTGGTCGAGCGATACCTACCCTTCCATTCAAATCACCACATACAACAGTTCTTTCGTTTCCCTTAACCAAATCTAGAACTTCTCTTACATTCTCCCAAAACTCCTCCAGTTCAGCCCTGGACGACGAAGCTACCGGCGCATAAACAGCCAAAAGGAATAACTTCGTCAGTCCCATTTTGAAGCGAACCCAGAGAAGTCTTGAGTTCACAACCTTGTATTCAGTCATAAGATCGACCAACCGGGACGACAACAGCACTCCCACTCCCTGGCAGGCGCTCTCGCTTTCCGGGACTCCGGACCATATAGCTAACGTCCCGCCAGGGAGCTCTTCAGTACCACTGCCTTTCCGTTTGGTCTCCGACATACACACGACATCTAATTCTCTTTCTTTCATTATTTCGATCAACTCATTCGTCTTATCTCTCATGCCCCCTCTAACATTCCACGTGCCAACTCTGCACTCCGTCCTCCACCTTCCGCCGTGTCGGGCTGTGCGTGACGGGTGGCGGTCCCCATCGCCGCTTTGCGCGCTGCATTCCACACCAACGGGGACGAGCTGGTGTGCGTCGCCTTGGGGGGACGCCCTAACCCTCGTTTGCATGGGTGCGCAGCTGTGTAGAATTGCAGCCCTGAAAAGGGCTGGCAGGGGTCGCGACGAGCACGCTTCTACAATGACCCCCGAGGTATAGGGAGGTCATAACTTTCTTAAATTTGATATAAATATTTTTGTATAATTTCATGTTGTAAGAAAACATTAGGCTGTGTAAGTATGTCCAGTACCCCATACCGTCCCGTGGGAGTCGCAGGAGGTTACAGACAACAACAAACAAGAAGATGGGATGGGTAGCGCCTTTTTTTCAACAACTTAAAAATAAAAAAGCTGAGGTTGTCAACCCGCCTACCAGGAATGGAATAGAATAGAATGTTTGATAGGCTATAATAAAGGTAACAGTAAGTAAATAAATAATTAAAAAAATGTTATTTAGAATTTACACACAAAAGCCATTACTACGTACGTACTACGTACTAGAAGCGACACTGTATTCAGCTACTCTGTTCCACTCAACTGCGGTGCTTACACCGCACTTTAATCAGTCACTCGCTAGGCGCTTGTAGAGTTGTCATGTGTTGTGTTGATTTAAAAAAAAATTGGAGAAATATATATAAGTTATCACAATTAGGCAAATTTTTTATATTTGAATCTGCTCATTATTCTTTTGTTTTATTTTTAGGTATCCACATCAGTCAAAAAAAAATAAATTCGTCCATTTTCGAAGTGAAAAATGGACGAATTTAAAGTCTTTAGCGGCGTTGTACACTTTTTTTTTGTAATGGTTAAAGAAATGGTCAAAAAACAAACATGACAATTTACGTCACGTGTCAGGACACGTGACGTAAATTGTCATGTTTGTGTACGATAGCGCAATAAATAAATATTGTATTCTACCACATAAATGATAGCACTTTTATACTGATAATTAAAGCAATTCGTGCAAAATTATTCCCTAACCATTCCAAAATATAAAAAATGCACAACGTTAATATTCAAGTTTTCACTTCTGCCGGCACTCCCGGAGTGCAACCCGTCGTTTTCTTTTTACTCTTGTGTGCCCAGTGTGCCCAGCATTACGACTTATTCTAATTTAAATAAATATATTTGTAATTTAAATGTTTTATTAATAAGTTTTGTTAAACATACATTTAGTGTGTTTTTTTATATTGACATAATATAAATATCATTAAAATGTAATTGCGATATATTATGCAATATTATAAATATAATATACAAAATAAATCACAAAATTTAAAAAATTGTTCTCGATATTATTTACCTACTTAACAATACAATCTACTATTACCTACTGATCATTCTACCTACTGTATGTTTATTCTATGATAAAAAAACCAACCGCGCGAACACAGTAGCGCACATTTTTTATTTGAAATAGCTGTTCTAGTACGCAAGTATATATTACTTCAATGACAAAAGCAAACGTGGTAGAACCACGCTGCAACCATGTTACAGTTATAGTACGCTTGGGTCGGCTGGACCGGGGAAGGACCACGCTCTCACAGAATACCAGCGTAAAATAGCAGCTTAATACTGCTGCGTTTTGTATATTGAGTGTAGAGATCCGGAGACCCTTTTTTACTAGAAACGAGGCATTGCATCTTAGTCCTCAGGGGTGACAACGCATCTGCGTTTTGGTTCTTAAACGAGGATAATTGTAGATGTCTATGGGCCACAGCATCCATTTACCATCAGGTGGACTGTGTGCTCGTTTGTCACCCTTATTCTATAAAAAAAAGAAATTTAGTAGATTAATTCTGACCATAGGCTTATCAATTGCTATTGATTTGTTGCCACCCAACTAAAATGATAATATGTAATATTGTATCTTGTATTCTCCAGTTACTAACATCCACAATATAACACATATTTTTTATCACTTGCATGCTTAGTATTAAGTTTTTATCATGTTTTCTCAATATCAAGTGAATTATATTGTTTTTTTAATAAATTCTTTAATCTTAAACCTTAAACCTGAAAATTATTTTATGGATGAAATGTAGCAATGATTATAGTGATGAATTCTTAATGATTTCTTAAAATGTAATTTTATGACATATAATGGAAACCATTTAATATACATATATATGTTTATACTTTAATGCCGCCAAAAGGTTGAATTATCGTGACCTCCTAATTAGTAATGTAATGTAACTAGTCTGATCAACCATAAATAATGTTAAGATCAATTTAAAAAGCAATTTTAATTTTTTTTTATATTTTAATTTATTTTATAAGGAATGTATTTATTATGTATTATGTAAGAAACTTCGAATGATACGGCCATGATGGAGTAAGGCATTAAAGAAAATAGAAATGCAGAGAATAGTCTGAACAATAATAATGGCCTCTAGACCGAATGTCGATCACGGCGGCCAGTCGCCATGGAGGCTGCCATTTGCGCACGACAGGATTATAAGTGAACGAGTGTGTGCGTAAGCACAAGTACACTCTCTAAGTTAGACAAGACCAAGGGCTTTACGTGATTTCCGAGGCCTGGGGGTGAAATACTACCAAGTTCTTGACTCCGGATTACTGAGAATTTCTTCATAGAAAAACCGAATAAGTGTATTGTGGTCCGACCTTGGATTCGAAGGAATTTTTTCTGAATTCTTGAACTCTTGGAATCACTAGACCAACGAGGCAGTCAATCATGACACTGTATAATGCAGGACTACAAATCGGGAAGCGTAAGTATATACAACAGAAATTCACTCACCTCTCCATAGACAACAGATAACGTGACAGCGTTGTAGGATTGCGACTCGTTTTTGGCCTGGAAATTGTCTCTGCCCTCATTCTTTAACTTGTTCACTTTTTCGTAAGTAGTCTTCAGTGTGTACGCAGTGAGCCATTTATAAATATAAATTAGGTCTGTAAAAGAAAGGTATATAAGTAAAAGCCACCTATTTGGTTCAAATAGTGTTTTTATTGGTGGCATCAGACACATACTGAAATATGTTACTTGCAAGTTTTTTTTAAAGGTGACAAACGAGCACACAGTCCACCTGATAGTAAAAGGACGCTGTGGCCCATAGACATCTACGTTTAGCCTCGATCAAGAATCAAAATGCAGGTGCGTTGTCACCCCTGAGGACTGAGATGGAATGCCTCGATTCCAGTAAAACGGGTCTCCGGATCTCTACACTCACCATATGAAACAGCAGCATCAAGATGTTATTTTATGCTGGTATTCTGTGATAGGGTGTTCCTTTCTCAGTCGAGCCGACCCTTTTGTGCTACAACCATAATATAGCTGCAGCATGGCTCTACCAAAATGTGGGAATTATAGTAATAATTCGTAACTTGGTAGAGGAAAATGGACGTATGTTTCGTTGTTGTAATATTAATACGTTTTTTAAAATAAAAAAGTTACACTCCGGGTTACAAATTACAAGTTACATTAGAACGAGTGTAAGTTTTTATTTATAACAGTATAACTTATTTATTATTCATATATTTATGTTTGTAATCGGTGGTGAGTCTGTTAGTAGCAGTTTAGCTTCTAAACGACTTGATAATAATTCTTTAAAAGGCAATATATCACACTAGATAAAAGTGATGAAATATTTTTATATGTGTTACGAGTCACGGTGTTCTTATGTTTTTGTTGAAACCATTTCCGAGAAAACAATTACCTTCATAATTTCATAGTTGCTCACATAAAGTATAGGATTCGTATGGAAAAGAAATTACGATAATAAAAAAACCATAATAGAATGGCTTAAAAATAACAACCTACTTGTAAATCTTGACAAAACTTATTTTATAAATTTCAATGACATTTTATACCTGACAATGAACATTAATTTTGAAGGACAAACACTAAAAAGTACAAATATGACAAAATTCCTAGGTATATGGATTGATCAAAAACTAAATTGGAAATGTCAAGTTGAACATGTATGTAAAAATGTAAATAGATTTTCGTATGCACTTTATAAACTAAGCAAAGTAGCCACAAAAAATATAGCACTTACTGCGTACTTTGCATATGTGGAATCCGTACTGCGATACGGGCTTATTATATGGGGCAATAGCACACATGCAAAAAAGGCATTCATTGCACCAAAAAAATGTATTAGAGCAATATGTGGCACTGCACCTGATGAGCCTTGCAGGCCGCTATTTGTATGTCTAAAAATACTACCACTCCCATGCTTGTACATTTTTGAAATTGCAAAGTTTGTTAAACAAAACATGTATTATTTCAGACAAGCAAAAGAGATTTATACGCAAAATACCAGAAATGGCAATAGACTTGCTGCTGAAATTATACCCAAGAGTGCTCGGTTTAAAAAAAATTCCTACTGGATGTGTATGCTCATATTTAATAAAATACCCCAAAATATCAAAGACTTGCCCCTTAATAGATTTAAAGGCGCCCTTTACAGGTGGCTAAATGATCATTGTTTTTATAATGTGAATGACTATACCTAAATTTGACATGATGTGACACAACAGTAAATATATATTTTTAATTGCATTTTCAATTTTAACTATTTTTAAATTTGTATGTATTGGTATTATGTATTGATAATTTCTAAACGATGACTATTTTATGATGAATAAAGTAAAGTAAAGTAAAGTTACAGCCTATATACGTCCCACTGCTGGGCTCAGGCCTCCCCTCATTTCTGAGAGGGTCTAGGGCTACATTTTTCAAGTACTTAAAAACATACTATTGCAATTTTTGAAATTAATATTGTAATAAATATTGAATGATTAATAATAAAGAACACCGATTCATTCAATTTTAATTTAAGATTTGATGGTAAATATATATGCATTGTTTTACTTCAAAAATATATTATCGCATTATACTAAGACTAATTAAGGGTGTCCGGCCTTTTTATCAAAATATCCGGCTAAGCTGGATGGTCTGTCCGGCTTTTCGGCTAAAGACCTGGCAACCCTAGCTTGGTAGTAAGTTTACGCTTTGCATTATATATATATATATATATATATACATATATATACATATATATATATATACATATATATATATATATATATATATATATATATATATATATATATATAATATATATATATACATAATACATACATAAAAACTTAGTATAACACGATAATATATTTTTGAAGTAAAACAATGCTTATATCATTTACCATAAAATCTTAAATTAAAATTGAATGAATCGGTGTTCTTTATTATTAATCATTCAATATTTATTACAATATTAATTTCAAAAATTGCAATAGTATGTTTTTAAGTACTTGAAAAATGTAGCCCTAGACCCTCTCAGAAATGAGGGGAGGCCTGAGCCCAGCAGTGGGACGTATATAGGCTGTAACTTTACTTTACTTTACTTTATTCATCATAAAATAGTCATCGTTTAGAAATTATCAATACATAATACCAATACATACAAATTTAAAAATAGTTAAAATTGAAAATGCAATTAAAAATATATATTTACTGTTGTGTCACATCATGTCAAATTTAGGTATAGTCATTCACATTATAAAAACAATGATCATTTAGCCACCTGTAAAGGGCGTCTTTAAATCTAATAAGGGGCAAGTCTTTGATATTTTGGGGTAATATCCAGTAGGAGTAGGATTTTTTTTAAACCGAGCACTCTTGGGTATAATTTCAGCAGCAAGTCTATTGCCATTTCTGGTATTTTGCGTATAAATCTCTTTTGCTTGTCTGAAATAATACATGTTTTGAAAAATGTAAAAAAATGGTCAAATATATATATATATATATATATATATATATATATATATATATATATATATATATATATATAAACTCATCGCGCAACCTACCGGAAAGAGCATCTACTAAACATCTACCGGACTTGCGAATATGATCTTTTAATATTATGTAAGACAAAAAATTCTCACTCGAAGGATCCATCATATCTTCAATGGTGTTCCACCGGCATTTCTCCGTCAACAAGGCGTCCACTTTGTCCAAGAACTTGAGGGATCCGAAGGGCGTGTCATCTGGTGTGAGGTTGTTTCTCCTGGGCCACACGTTGAGCAACCAGTTGCTGCTCTGCTGCAGCAACAGGCTGTTCTCCCCCTCGTACGTGCAGTTCGCGTCATTGTCGTTGCGAAGGTCGCCTAATGTTGATGCTGTAAATCAAATTTTCTAATCAGTATTTTGAAACGGTGTGGTATTTTTGTGGCGGTGAAAGAAAATCTATTGCTCCATATCGTCTCGCGGCTGTCGGAAGAGACGACCAACGGACATTCACCAGGAAGAACATCATCATCCTAATAATAACTCAAACTCAGAAATAAAAACTGCAGTTGCCAACCCCTCTGCAAAGCGTGGCATCTATGGCAAAATTGCCCCAGTGAGGTAGTCTCTGGGGGAGGCTTATGTGCAGTGTACTTTTAAATGTACTGTTAATTAATCAATATTTATGCTTCACTGATACTAAAGAATGATTATTTATTTTTCATATCCCAGGGTGGTCCCGCCGATCCATTGGTAAGCGAGAAGTCCACCCCCAGCAGCCTTAATAGGCTCTGTGGCAGCCCCATAGTATCTGAGGGGGGGGGGGTGGCAATCCACTGCATCGCGGGGATGCAAAAGCGTCAACCGCGGGCCCCACATTTAAGGGCATTTAAGGGACAAAGTAAGAAGGAAGGAGCCGTGTCGAGTGGTAAAACGGTGCCGACACAAAACTCACTTGGTGGTTGCAGGGAGAATTTGTTTGAATCGTAACGCAAACAAGCTGATTGACCAAATCATTACCAGAAGTCTCGCACCTTTGACATCGCAGCCCGTCGCCGTTGTATTTTACGTCCGTAAGATAGTTTTTTACAGTGTAGTGTCAGTGTAAGATTATCCACCACCCCGTATCATCCCGTGGGTGTCGTAAGAGGCGACAGAGGGGAACAAAGCAGGCCTAAAAATAAAAAAAAACAGCGGATGCCAACACATTTATAATAAAAATGCTGTTGCCAATTGTAGCAACCGTGACAAATATACCCCCTATGAGGTATCTATGGGGGAGGACATTTATATTCAGCAGTAGACTTTTATATGCTATAACGGTTAATAGTTATAACGCCATCTATCGGAAGTCATAAGAATTTTCTGCCATTTTCCATAGTCGGCTCTTACGACACCAACATCAATGGTACTCACGGGAAGTAATATGGGGTGATTGATTCTATTAAACCGCCACCACGAAGTACTCAAATATTCACTATCTTTATATACAACAGCACCAGGTGATGCTTTTTACCCCGGCCGTGCCAATATTTCTCGGGATCACGTCATCGAGTACCGGGAACAAACTGGTGTTCAGACAAAAGTCGAGTCTCGGATTGGGAACCACTAAAACTAGTGTAGTTTAACCCTCAGATGAAACAGGTGCATGTTTACCGCTAAAAAGAACCCCTTTGTCGTATCTCTTCAACTTCAGGACACTCCCCTTACTGCCTCAGCTAGCATCAGAATCGTCGGCATCGACATATCAAATGATGTGCAGTTTCGTAGTCACTTTGAAGGTGAAGGCTACATTGGCCTCTAAAAAACTCGGCGTGCTCAGCAGTATTTCATGACGACACACCGTCTTCATCTTTACAAGGCGCAGGTTCGACAACACATGGAATACTGTTTCCAATTTTGGGCCGGGGCAACCCAGTGCCAGCCCCCTCCACCTGAAGGCAACCAGCGCATAGCAGCTCGAATCATCAACGACCGAGTTCTTTTTGATCGGCTCGATTCACTGGCGCTACAAAGGGATGTTGTATCCCTTTACATTTGGTAAATGCGAATTGTTCGGATTAATTCCAGCTGCCAAATTTCAAGAACGCACATCGTGACAAAACTCATGATACCATCTACACAATCTGGATGCTCAGCGGTCCACTACTGTGCGTTTTACTAGGAGTTTTCTTCCTCGTACAACTTCTCTGTGGAGTTGTTTACCACCGGCGATTTTCCGGACCGATACGACTTAAGGACCTTCACGGAAAAAGCTTATTCCTTTCCAAGGCCGGCAACGCACCTGCAACCCCCCTGATATTGCAGTTATTGATGGGCGGCGGTAGTCACTTACCATCATGTAAGCCGAATGCTCGTTTGCCCCCTCTTCTATAAAAAATATATTTTTATGGTGACCGATTTTGATTAAAAAAATTGTGCCTTTTGGCTAGCCAATTGTGCCTTGTGCCTGGATGGTATAGATTCTGAATTGAGCCAGGTAGGTGGCGCTGTTGTGGAGATCCTAAAATCACAAGTGCTAAGCCGGGGCGGATCGACAGTTTCAATATATATTGAAAAATATTTCATCACCATAATCCATCACCATTAAACCATAGAACAATCCAGAGTGACTTCTAGGCAATAAAAGTACCGAAGAACGAACTAACACCTATAAAAAATCATTACTGCCAATTTGAAATGTACCTATTGTATTCAAAGAACTGACCTTTTAGGTATCCGTGTCCTCCGCAAGCCTCCCTGCAGTTCTGTATGCCGTCCCGTGCAGTCCAGCCACATACGGGTTTCGCAGCACAAGACAGCGCGTGCATCTCTATACCGCGACCCGCTGCGTTGTTGTTTTGACCTGAAATTTGTTTTAAAAGTCGATACGTGATGACTAAAAACTTTGATAATGTATAAAAATACTAAAAACTTGAGAGAATTCAAGGTAACATAAAATTGTTTTTTACGTGGTAGAGCCATGCAGTTATATTAGTAGTATAGTTGTAGCACGAATGGGTCGGCTAGACCGGGGAAGGACCATGATCTCACAGAATACCAGCGTCAAATAGTAACTTAATGCTGCTGTGTTTCGTATGGTGAGTGTAGAGAACTGGAGGCCCTTTTTACTAGAAACGAGGCATTGCACCTAAGTCACGGATGACAACTCATCTGCATTTTGATTCGTAATCGAGGATAGATGTAGATGTCTATGGGCCACAGCAACCACTCACCATCAGGTGGACTGTATGCTCGTTTGTCATCCTATCCTATAAAAAAAATGGTGGCTCGTATTCTATTGAGCATTTCTTTAGAAAGAAATTAGTTTTGCTCACTCGATCGTAGTTGTGAAGCAAGTATAGGTCTTGCAATTCACGAAGTAAGCTGGTTATTTAAATTTATATGGAACTACTGTAAAAGTACACACTTCCAATTCAAAAAAAATCAACAAAATTGGTAAACAAACGTCAAAATTGCATTTACTCTGCCAAGTATTAGATCTTTACCTCCGTCCCAATGATCAGATAACCATTTGGTTCACGAACCAAACCATCGTCATCATCATCATCATCATTCTCTTTTATATACATAACCCGATACAAAAAAGCTGTAAAAGCTAAAAGTCTAATAGTACTAACAACACAGGATGTAGTGGTAGTCCAGTCGAATAGGGATCAGAATCGCCACAGTGAAAAAAAATAACTATCGTGAGCGACTCATACCATGGTCCGAAAGACCCCATTCAAAAAGAGCACTTGAGTGATTCACACCGTGGTCTGAACCGAAAACAGAAGCTTTTTCCGAATCAGTGGTGAAAAGAAGACATGTCATAGTCATTGGTCTAGTGGTTGTAAGTGCGACTGCTGATCACGAGGTCCCGGGTTCGAATCACGGGTCGGATCAAAAAATATGAGTTATTGAGATTTTCCATCAAGACATTCTCAGTAGCTGCCCGGAGTCAACAAGTTGCTGGTGTCTTACTCCGGTGCCTCGGATATAACGTAAAGTCGTTGGTTCTGTGCCTGTTCTCTCTCCGGTCGTGTCGACTAACCGTCCCATCAGACTATGACAGTAAGGGAATAGAGTGCACCTTGATTGCGCATAAATTTAGGCACTATAATCCTGTCTTGCGCCGATGGCTAGTCTGAGGTTAGCTGGCCGCCATGACAGAAATTTGATCTGGAGGACATTATATATTATTGTACTCATTTATTACTCGCTCGGCAACGGAAATTCGCTCGCCATTAAAGAAAAATTTTTTTGTAGCTAAATTTGGAAGCTGAAAACATGATCTAAATTATTGTGTAGTTACAATAAAAAAATATGCATTTGCTAATTTTTTTTTCATTCACCTACCAGTGATGTTGTCAATTGCCATTTTGACATGTTCCGTTCCGAACCAATTGCAGAATATCCTCATTGCGTACGTCGCTGCCAGGTAGGGAAGTAGGCGAATTTGCTGTAATAAAAATAATTTTAGTATAATAAATACTTCAATTTAGAACACATTGTTTCTCCTTCGGTTTTCTGTCCCACTTAGAGGGCATTTTGTTTGAGATGATTTTTTATATTTACGAGAATACTAAGCGTTCAAAAAGTTAATGTACCACTGCTAGGCATAGAAGAAGTGATAATATGATGAAACATGCAGATAGTCGATGGTTACACGGGGAGACATATGTTCAGCATATGGACTTGTGAAGGTTTGAAGTGATAGCTGCACCCATTTCTGAGAAAAATTTGATATCACTGGGCTACCCTTTTGGATATTGGCGGACTGGATGGTATTCTGTGAGAATTTCTACCCATTTGAGCCGATCTATTCGTGCAAAAACCATAATATAGCTGCAGGGTTGCTCCACCGCGCTGAGTTAAGTCATCTACATTGTTACAATTTTACTTATTTTAAAACACCCGAATAAAAATGTTATTAACCCTTGGAATTGTTATCACATTTTATATGTCATATATGCCTTGAGTGTTATATTTCCATACATTTTATTTTTTCAAATTAATTACATAATTTGACATCTGTATTTGTAGGTTACCAATAATTAATTCTAATTTGAAAGTGACAACTGTCTTAAAAAATGGAAAATCAACTTATTAAAAAAAATGTTCTTCAATTCCAGGACAGATTAATGTGTGGTCAACAGATAATTTAAGAAATAAAGTCAACAGTATTGTATGCTGTGCTTAATTGATTTAAATTTATTTATCTGTATTCTTACTTGTTGCTGATACTCCAGTATTGGTAACTCCTCGTTGGAGTTCTCGGGAGCGAATTGCCTCCTGACGGCAGAGTATCTGATTGCTATAACGATAGCCTTCTGCAAGTAGTTGGTCGATATCGAGGTGATATGAACTCTGCCGCCTGTGAAATATAATTATTATGCCATCATTATGCATGTCCTAAGTAAGTCTAATTTCGACCAAGAGGTTAATCGACGGATTCAACTCGCCTAGGCAGCGTTCAGGAGAATACAGTACATCTTCTCGCCAGAAGTTGAAAGAGTATACAACCAGTGCGTGTGGCTAGTATTTTTTTTATATTTTTAAGGGTTGTCACCCTTCATTCTATAAAAAAAAAACGAACAAACAGTGAAGTGGTGGTAAGTGGATGCTGAGGTTCTCCACATGTATCCTAGGTTGCAAATTAAAATGCAGAATCGTTGTCACCCCTGAGGAATAAGACGGAATGCCTCATTCCCAGTAAAAAGGATCTCCGGTTCTATTCACTCACCATACGAAACACAGCAGCATTAAGCTGCTATTTCGCGCTTGTATTCTGTGAGTGTGTGGTGCTTCATCGGCCGCGCCGACCCATTAGCACCATAATATAGCTGAAACTATACAAATAATTCCTATAAGTCTTAATTTAAAAATAGTCCACAATAACAGGCACCTGAACTAGGATAAACCTGTATCTCAGATGTATGTGCTAAAAGATACATTACACATATTTTCTGTTTCTTATATAAAATGAATAACATACTAACTAATAAGGGTTATTTCGGTAAAATATATTATCATTAATTTACTTATGATATTAATTAACTTAAAACGATCAGCAACCTCTCCGTGTCATCGTATGTCAAATTTTGTAACCATGTTCGAATTACATTTTTACAGTTTGCCATTTTTAATGGATATACGTACAATATTGCATTGACTTGATTGTACAGAAAAGGGCCAAGGAATGCAAAAAATATATGCATGAAAGAAGGCCTTATTCTAATGTTAGTTTCAATTACTTTATCTTTGCGTCTTTTATCAGTGGCCTCTCTTCTGTAGAACAATTTTAAGCGCTGTTTTAGTAGCGTACTCATAATGAATAACTAGCGCACTGAAAGGACATTATAGGATTTATATAAGAGATGGGACGAAAATAGAATAGGGCGGAATGTTGCAACTTATAATACAGCTCTTTTAGCGCATTCCAGTGGTAGCAGTGTAGTTTTAGCTGCTCCACCCCATGAGGTTATACAATAGGTGAGGATTGACTGAAATAATGCGAAATATACTTGTTTTACTATCTTAATATCAGCAAAAGAACGAATCTTTTTAAAAAAAAACAAACATTAGTTTACAGAATCTATTGCATAGGTGGTTTATGTGGTTTTTAAATGTGAACGTAGAATCTATAATTATTCCAAGGTACTTAATAGTTTTTGTATTAGAAATAAGTAATAATTAAATTAATTAAACGTATTATCGTCATTCAGCGATGAGGGATTTGTCTCAGATGTGGTTATAGTTGTGCACTGCTGGCCGCATCTGGAAGGAAATGTCCAAATGGGGAGCAAAGGTTCTCAAGTGGGAGCCTCGTGACAGTAAGCAAAGCGAGGGCAGCCTCCCACAAGGTGAAGTTACGATAGATGCAGAAAGTCTATGTATGCAGGTGGCTTAGGACTATGATGTTAAAAGTTAAAGTTGCAGACTATATACGTCCCACTCCTGGGCAAAGGCCTCCGCTTATTTCTGAGAGGGTTTTAGGGCAAGGAAGTGTCCGCCGCGCAGCCCCAATGAGTGTTGGCGTACTTCACATGTCTTCGAAATATTTTGTTTTCTTATTTCTCAGACATGCAGGTTTCCTCACGATGTTTTCCTTCACCGCCGAGCACGTGGTACAATACTTAAAACTGCAATTAACAATTTCCTTGGTGCTGGCGGGGATCGAACCCGGTTTGCCCGCGTACTGTGAAAAGTACAGCGAGCGCTAACTATCTGAGCTACCACGGCACTGACCATGATGTTCCACGTTTTTATTCTCGCCCGCTCGGAGTTAAGGAGGAGGAAGTTACGGAGTAACTTAATGCAATGTATTAAGGCCGCAGAACCCGTCTTGTAGTATACAAAAATGTCTTTGAATAAATGCATTTTAGTCGTAAGAGGTGACATAGCAAATCGAAGGAGTACCTGCCAAGAGTTACCTGAGAGAATTCCCAACGAGGCGCCAAAGCGTTTACTTGGGTCCCGGAATGGCGTTTTATAATCGCCCTTATCGTCGACACCCCCCAGTTTGTCCAGAGCTGCTTCCTTAGGCAAGTGGTAATTATTGAACATTACAAATCTGAAAAAAAAAGAAAACTACTTAACGCATTTTATTTAAAGGCTTTCTATGTATAATACTAAACTAGGAATTCAGAATTAAAACTGTCACAGCTGACAACCGCAGAGGCGCTGTCGCAGGCTGGTAGCTGGCATGGTCAAAACGGTGCTACGTGTAAGTGCGCACCTTAAAAACATATACAGCGTGTTCTTAATCACATTTAAGTAATGATTTCTCATATTTACACGAACACTACACATTTTTGTTTCTATGTAAAGTATATTCAATAATAATAATAATTATTTTTATTGATTAAAACTACTTAATTTATGGATTTCATCGCATTAAATTTAGTATATTTTAATTTTTAATACCCGACGTTTCGGCCTCAACCATTACATCAGATTCGATAGACCACAAATCCTCGCGAAAGAACATCGATTCCTATCAAAAATGATAAATGAAGCTATTGAAATTAAAAAACATCCTAATTTCAATAGAGAAGGAGGTTGGGTACAACCACCTGCTTGGGACCCTATAATCAATAAAATTAAAACTAAACCCAAGCATACTACTGCAAGACTTTAAAACACAGTATGTTCATTCTGCGTAGATCGGACCAAAAACAATAATTAAAACGCTGAAGGTACTCCGGGTTAACACTGACATCGTGACGTCAGTCACCTTAGTCCGCTGTTACCATGGGTTCTGGAAAGCACCCAAAACGTCGGGTTTTAAAATTTAAAATAAAATAAATTAAACGCGATAAAATCCGTAAGAAAAGTAGTTTTAATCAACACATTTAAGTAAGATTATCGAAAACAACGTTCGCAGTGTATAAAACAATAACTAGTCTTCTCGACAACTCGCAATCGATTAAAGTGATTACGGAGAGTTGACCGTAACGCGCAATGCACTATGGCCGCAGAGCCCGTCTTGTAGTATACATAGTCTTTGATTTAATTGCATTTAATTTTAACTTCTTTTTAACTCCTGAAGTTACCAAAGCTTTGTGGCACACATGATGATTTATGTCGAGGCATTTGATGTCCTGCGGAGTTAACCAAGATTTTTTATCCATTATGTCATCTTTGCTAACCCTACTGCTACGAGAAAAAATATAATATTTTAATCTTCGGGTCAATACGTGATACAGCGACATCTGTGTAAATACTCGAAACCGACATCTCAAGAAAAATCACCACTAGGTTCGCAGAACTGCTACGGCTTTTACTCAATACCATCATCATACTTTGCAGGCCGATTGACGATTGCTGGCCAGATGCCTCTTATTTTTTAACGGCCGGCATATACAAAAGTCAACTTTTTTCCAATAGGACAGTTAGAGCTTCAGGTCTAAGTTAAATTAAAACTTAGTAAGCCAATTACAACCAACTACATTTAACAATTTGAAATGTGGCTCACAGAAACCTACATCTATCCACGATTAGGAATAAAAAGTCAGATGCATTGTCACCTTTAAGAACTAAGATGTATAGCTATAAAACCCAGCAGCATTATGCAGCTATTAAACACCGGCATTTTGTGTAAGGTTGGTCCTACCCTGGTCGCGTCGTCCTTGCTGCAGCCACTAAAAAGTTACAGCTTGGCTCTACTAGTGATAATAGAACTACGTGGCGAGACGGTATAATAAACTACGTGACAAGATGGTATAATAGAACTACGTGACGATGGGATGGGATTTTGGCCGTGGGAGATCTTCCGCCGGGCAAGGTGATCGGCCCGGGGAGCACCAATGCTCCGTGCGTTAGTACAGAGCTATTCTAAATATACCACAGTACTTCGGAACTTTGATAGTGCGATTTAGGCTTCGGTGCGTTTCGCTTGTAGCGCGACGACAGCGCCGCCAAGTATGGATTGTCTTATACCTCCACTTCGTGTCGGCTCAACGTAATCCAATTATCTTGTTACGTGATAAATCTAAGTTTGGATCAAAGGGGGTTGTGAAAATCTTTCCATCTGACAACCTCATTTTACTGCATCACCTTTGAGAAAAAACGAGTGAGATTACGAAACGAACGGAAAATGGGGGAAACCAATCCATTTAAAACATCTGAGGTTACATCACAACTTACTACTATTGTAGTCAAACATTGCTTATAATAAGTGAAAATAATCTTTGATATATGACAGACCTATCTCCCGCAGTAAACCAAGTTAGATGGATAAGAAAGAATAAGAAATTATCGTAAAATAATTACCCGTTGTCGACTCCATTAAGTCCGATCTTCTCTCCAATATCGCCAACAATGACCCCCGCATACGGTTTCAAGGTCTTCGGGTCTCTGATTGGAACTACAAACATATGCAGTCCGTGATTCACACCCTTTGATATCAGCATAGCGTAGACGATAGCGTGCGTCGCGCACTTACCTGGATAGAAGACAAAAACTTTTAAATATATTTTTTTTATTCAATTTAGGCTCGCATAAAATTCTTATGAACATCAAAATCAATGTATGTATGTACATATCAAGATCATACGTAAAATAGATACATCTTAAAATCAATACGAAGAAGAAACAAGACCTCAAAAAAGAACCAGCTAGAAACTCAGGGTTCTTTTTTATATTCCATGTAAATACTACTAATTGTTTACTTGATTTTACTTCACTTCCAGCACTGCAAATTAATGGCACTCCACTAAGCATTTCAGAAACTGTTAAGAATCTGGGCATCATAATGGATTGCAAATTGACATGGAATGCACATATCACAGAAGTTATCCGGAAAATCAATTATACTTTACGTTCTTTAAAATGTCTTCAAAGCTTTTTGCCTTTGTCAACGATGATTTCTCGTGTCTAAACATTTATTTTCCCGATTCTTGCTTATGCTGATGTCTGTTATTCGGATGCGACTGAGGAGCAATTAAACAAGCTTGAGCGCTTGCAAAACTTATGTATTCGTTACATTTTTGGGCTAAAAAATATTACCACGTCTCCCCCTATCGCAAACAGCTCAAGTGGCTCCCAATGCGTATTCGCAGGAATACCCGAATCCTATGCCTCCTTTTTAACATACTCTACAATCCAACATCACCACCATATCTACGTGATCGATTCCGCTTTGCTCGTTCTCCCGATGCAGTTTGCAGATCCCATTTAAAAACCCTCCTAAATTTCCCTTCCTTCAGAACTAAGTACTATTCTCATTCTTTTACAGTACATGCAGTTAGGTTATGGAATTCTCTTCCTTCTGCAATTCGTGAGAATCAAACAGTTTCTGTGTTTAAAAGGCGAGTTAAAGAACACTATCTTTCTTTGTCGTCCCAATGATAGTAGTAGGACTCGTAAATATATGTGTATCTACTTGTATTTTATTTTATATATGTATATGTAAATAAATTCAAAACATATCTTCTAGATAAACAAAAACAAGGTATTCCCAAACACTTCGTTTGCCAGCTATAAACCATGGCATGTTACTTTCTTTTTTTCTTTTTTCTTTTACTAACTCATCATGGTTGGCTAAGTCATTTAGATACTAGCCTTAATTGGGTACACGCAGTCTTACACATCTTTTCCGTAATTTTTACTAAATTAAACTCAAGATATAAATCATAGAGCTGAAAGGACACATCTTTCAGACATAATTACACTACAATAATATTAACGTGCAAAAAAAATAGTTTATTTCCTTATTTCTTTCTGATTGTACTATTGTGCTCATTTTCTTCTCGCCACCTCGAGGGTAATAGCTGAAAATCAGTGATTACTCTCTGAGCAATATTAATCGCTGAGCTATGACCCATTTGTTAAACTGCAACGCACATGTATATTTAGATCATAAGTTTTTGTATTTTTTTCATAGTACTTTGATTGTATATCTAGTTTAATCACTGAATTTACGTGTGTGATTGGAGATACAAATAAACGTTTTATCTATCTATCTATATAGTATAGTATTTAGGTATATGCATGTTTGTATGTATGGATGTATGTACATATATGTTGTTATTATCTTTATTTTATATTAAGTTTATTAGTATTATAAAATTTATTATGAGGGTGCACACTAAATCTGCTTCTCTTTGAATCTGTCCAGTATCAGGCCTGCTGGGAGAAATTTCACTATGAAATAAGCAGTGCCTTTGTACAAAATTTCTTTTTATTTTTCATTGTAAAATACTTCGTGTGTACATAAATTGTTAAATAAATAAATACCCATTTTTATTGGAAAACAGGCATTCCATCTTATTTCGGGCGTGACAACACATCTGCATTTTGATTATTAATCGAGTAAAGATTTAGATGTCCATGGGCCTTAGTATCCACTTACCATCAGGTCCTTTACAAGTTTCAAAATTAAAACAATTTAGTATCAATATTTTCTTTTTTATAAAATTTAAGTGACAAAGTACCTGGATGACCGAGCTTTGCTCGTTATTTTTTTTTTTTTTGGAAATCGTGTATTTTGGAAATTATATTTAGATACAAATTACATACCGATGAAATATGAAGAATATTTTTTGATCTTACCGACATAATAGAAAAAAACTGAACTGGTTATTTGAATAAAAAAATCATGAGTGCGAAATAATAGATTTTCTCACAAAAGTAGGGAACTTGAAAAAAAGGAAAATAGTCTGACCTAAGACAGGACACGAACCAGGGCACTATGATTTCGTGACCGCCCGACATCCCATTTCAGCTACTATAATCATTAACATTCTGCTAAAATTTACCTTCTTATATTATAGCAGTTTTTCATTGCCTGAAAACACGGACAAAACGTCATTTTCTACAAAAGAATCCTAGCTAAATTGATTTATTGCCCCCGAAACCCCCTTGACACTAAATTTTAGAAAATCGTTGGAGCCGTTTCCGAGATTCCGATTATATATATATATATATATATATATATATATATATATATATATATATATATATATATATATATATATATATATATATATATACATACATATATATATGTTTTAAAATTCGAACCACTGAATCGAACGCCACCAGAATTTGATACAAAAATGTTGTTCTTTGACATATTTTCTTTCATGGTTTGATGTGATTTAGTTGTGAGATAAAATATTCTTAATTTAAAACGATGGATTTAAAACATAATTCAGTGATTGCTCTGTATTTGGAAGGAAAATCGAACATCGAAATTCGTCGAGTGCTGCCAAATCTTAAACTAAATGAGAAATTTGTACATCGCACTATCAAACGATATTCTGAGACTGATAGCATTAAGAAACGCTATGGTGGACCTAAACGTGAGCGACCGTAGTGTTCGTCGTATATTGAAAGAAAAGCTTAAGGTCAAACCATAGAAAAAAAACATTTCTCAGGAACTCACAGCTTTGCAACGTAGTAAACGATTAGAGCGATCAAAAGAGCTGATTCGCTTGCTCGACTCTGGCGAGCTTCCCAATTTGGTGTTTTCGGATGAGAAAACTTTCTGCGTTGAGCAGTTTCTTAACAAACAAAATGACCGTGTATGTTTGAAGGGACGTGTCAGCGACTTTTGTATTTGGGGTGTTTTACAGGCCAAGGCTTGTGCTACAAAACACACGTCGCCGGTGGAAGCGCTCAAAGCTAGTCTTACTCAAGAATGGAATTGTTTAAGTGATGACGTCGTTCGAGCAGCGTGCGCTTCGTTCAGGAAGAGACTCAAGCTTGTAGTAAAGGCTGAAGGCGGTTTTATTCCATCGGAGTAAGCCATAACATAACTTTGAACCATCTATTGTCACATGTAAGAAGCGTACAAATAAATATTGAAGATTAACAAAAATAATTTATTTTCCCATACGGACAGTTCAATCGCCGGACCCGGTATATATATAATATATAGCAAGTATTACTCGTTTATTAAGTGACAAATGAATTGATGGTAAGTGGCTACTGTCAGCCCATGGTCACCTGCAACCAACTTCAAACAAAGATAGCTACATAATGACAACATCTCCGAGGAACCGAAACACAGTTTATCACTATTTGCCGGAGAGTTGGTAAGAGGGTGATACCTATCAAGACGGACACTTCGGTAGATAAAGAGTTCTCCAATAAATAATTTCTAAACGTCAGTTTTAACAACATATCAGTAGCCAGAAGACTTGCAAGTGCAAATTAAGCGTTAAGTTTGAGTCCCCAATATATTGACTATTTTATAGTAAGCTTTTAAACAAAGTTACCTTACAGGTTTTTTATAGAGTTTTTGCACTTTATTTTTAATGATTTTAATACAAAATTTTATACATTTGCTCAGAAAAAAACTTTCAAGTTTTGGTGCCTAAATTTAGAAATCTTTAATGAATTCAATCCCTTCTACAGGAAACAGTCCGTTTTTTATTGAATAAATTTACATAAACAAGCGTCAAAATACCCGAGAACTCAAATTGAACATTGCGTGTATCCGGCTAAGATTCAAATTGCATGTAATACGCAAATAGGTCTTATCTTAGGCGTCTAAACTCACGAGCATCAAACGCTTATACGCGTATGTGAAAACACTAGTAGTTGGGTGGCGGTATTCACTTACCATCAGGTGAGCCGCATGTTTGCTTACGGCCTCTCAAATAATAAAATTACTCACTTCAGGCTAGTATTCTAGATAAAATTTTGGCATTGTTGACAGTATGAGTTTAGACTCGAGGTTGAGCGATACGACTTAGGGAACTTCAAGAAAAGAACCTACTTTTTTTTAAATGCCAGTAACGCATCTGCAATTCCCCTAGTGTTGCATTTGTCCATGGGCGGCGGTAGCCACTTACCATTAGTGAGTCCCACGCTTGTTAGCCCTCTCCTATATAAAAAAAAATCTTCAGATACTACTACCTCAGATACGCCGACAGTCTATAAATTTAAGGAATTCTGAAACCTGTGTGAGTTAATTTTAAAACAAAGCATATGCCATGCTTCAGTAAACCGTTTAAAAAAGAATAAATTAACATAACAACAAAGTTCACTTTAAAGGAATTGAACTCAAGTTCAAAATTTATAATAAAGTCATGACGAAATGGCACTGAACTTTATAGTGAGTTTTATCATAAATAAGTAATACATCAAAAAAAAGTAATACATACTTCTTTAAATGAGCTACTCGTAGCCCACAGATAGGTATCTATTATACAATATATAAAATAAACGCTTTTTTTCTGAGACCTTGGAAGTATGAACTTCAACAAACCGTAAAAAACAAAAAATAAAATGTAAAAACCTACAAGTCGTAACACTTCCTTAGATTCCCATGCGCTAGTCACATCTCAGATGAAGTAAAAAAAGGTAGATACAGCGCGGCCTTTGTTATTGGTGAAACCAAAAAACTCCGCTCCTTTATGTAAGTACACGCGTTCACGCACACACATGCATCAAACTACGCTCATTTTCGCTCAGTACTTCCCGGGGCGTAGTGCAGTAAATTTGCCTACAAAATGCCGGCCTGTGTAGTTAAATGGTGCAAAAACAATACTAAAGTAAACAAAAAGTCTGAAACAATATCGTTTCACTCGTAAACACTCATTTAACTATATTTCAATTTGTTATTCCAACACAATTATGAAGGTAATTCGAAGCACGAATGTCAATGTTTCGAGATTACGTAACGAGAGAATGTTGCCAGTATTTCTTATTTCTAATGATCCAAGATTTGGGTAATTAATTTTAGGCTAAGTTATAAATATGTAGTCAGCATATTTTTTTAATTTGTTGTAATTATGTTACATCAAATTGAATTCAAGGTAAATATTTAATTTTTTAAGTCGCTGATGTTTCCGTTTTAATATTTGAGTACTTACAAACTATTTTACTATCAAAAATATTTATGATTTTAGGCTACCAACGAATATTTTAATAAGACATGAATTTTTTACATGGTAGAGCCATGCTGCAGTTATAATATTAGTAGTATGGTTATAGCACGAATGGGTCGGCTCGACCGGGGAAGGATCACGCACTCACAGAAAACTAGCGTAAAATAGTAGCTTAATGCTGCTGTTTCGTATGGTGAGTGTAGAGAACCGGAGACCCTCTTTACCGGAAACGAGGCATTCCATATTAGTCCTCACGGCTGACAACGCATCTGCATTTTGATTCGTAATCAAGGATATACTATGTAGATGTCTATGGGCTACAGCAACCACTTACCATCAGGTAGACTGTATGCTCGTTTGTCACCCTATCCTATATAAAAAATGAAGGGTAGCTGCTATAAGACTGAGCTGAAATTAATCAATATGGCAGCCATCCTCTTTACTTGATAGTGACAGAGCCACGCAGCGGCTATTTATGTCGCATGGATGGGCAAGCTTGAACCGAGGTGGTACCACGACCTCACAGAATACCTGCGTGAAGTAGAGGTTTACCTCTGCGTTTCACTTGGGCTGGTGGCCCAATTCCCTCTCACCCTTATCATCGTAGCGGAATCAAATAAAAACTACCCCAAAAAGGTACCCTCACTCCTGGTGACGGAGAATCCCTCGCTGAGCATCCACGACCAAGCTACTTTAATCTTTCTGACCGTGGATGCTTAGGCTGCTCCACGTATTCTGGGGGGGGGGGGGGGGGAGGAATTCTGCTCGCGACTAAAACTGTTAGGGGCAAGCGGAGCAATAAGAATAAGGCGACTCCTGTCACGCTATCAGTGAATTTTTGCAACATCAGGACGCTTCATTCTAATCTTAATGCTATCCACTACCACCCGGAGACGGCGAAGCCGGCCTTGCTCTTTTTAACTGAGACTCAGGTGTCCTCTCCGGCTGATACTTCATATCTCTCCTACCCGGGGTACAAATTAGAACAGTCCTTTATGCCCCCGGCTGTAGTTTGTTCTATTTTGCATTTACTAAAATATACCCTTTTTTCATTTAGAAAAGTATATTTTTTATTTCCATGGAAATTTATTTTTTATTCCAACTAGTTCTTTTTAGTATTAAGTTATTTTTTATAATAAACCTGTTTTACATTACATATGTTGTATATTTTATCGATGCTTACATGCTCACTGGACAATCTATCAAGAAGACTTTTAAGTGATTTACAGCCACCTCCTAAGTGCTTCATCTTTTTTGAATCGTCAAATTGTTGAAATTTATTAAAATAGACAGATATACTTTCGCTTTCGCATTGCATATTACTCTTATAGTTGTAGCATTGTATCTCGATTTTCCGGGACTTTTGAAAAAAAGTGACAACACTCCTCTGACTCACACAAAGTTATAAAATTGGTTACAGTTTCTTGTTCTAGGTGCGATATCTACCTTTTTTACTTCATGTGAGAGTCACATATTACAATCTAGGTAAGCAATACGTGTCTGCGAACGTATTTTATAGATGGCCCCCACGATATAACACTGAAGCATTGGATTATTGGTAAATTAATTGATAATTACAACAAAATTCAAGCGATAAAGTAATCTTTCTCTACAAAACGCCTTTTACTCGCGAAATTGAAAAAGGCCCTAACATCATAACGATACAACAATAAAGTGACCTTAACATCATATACAAAGATTACTGAGAAGAGAATGTGGAAGTTCATACTGCCTATTTAATTTAGTTTATGTATTTATAACTTCGTAACACATATTTGAAATAAATTTTATCTTTTGGTACTCCTTCCCCATGTAAACTATGCCACATCTTAGACTATTCGGCGCGCGCATTCGCAACATTTTCCCTACACGTATTAATCTATATCTATTATCTATTCTATTTCTATATCTATATCTACATTCTATATATCTATATAAATAAAATAATAAAGCTTTACAGTTATTCGCGCATCACGAAAAAACTACTGGATAGATGTCAATTAGGTTGTCTGAGTTGTATTTTTTAGACACGGCCAAAAACTATTTCGATATCTTCATATAATATTAAGTTATTAAAGTTTTAAGAACGCGGACGAAGTCGCGAGCATCAGCTAGTATAATAAATCTGGAGAAAAATTTTGTGTTCACGATTCACACAATAACTGACGGATTTTCACTAAATTTGGTATGTTGGCAGTAAACAATCGTGCTTAACATACGTAGGTCACTCAATAAGTTTTGAGATACTCGAAATTTAAAAATGGAACGCACCCGCGTTATATGTTTCTAAAAAGCTTTATTTAAAAATAGAACTCCATAAGTCAATTGATCAATATAAAAAAAAAAAACAAAGTTCTATTAATTTTCCTGCAACGCTTCCCGCGCTTTTCATTTTAAACGATAGATCTTAACCGTGAACATTTGCGCGCTATGATCTATTATGATTTTTAATTAGGTTTAACCGAACAATTAAGTTTACAAGGGTTACAACCAGCATGAGGGGACTAAGCTCCATAACGCGCAATTTTTTAGGTAGTTTGCTGAATTCAAAAAGGGTAAAATTAAGCTTAAAGATGACCAAAGAATCGGGGCCACGAAATCAGCAGTAACGGCAGAAAATGTTGGATTAATGGAAATGTTGGTGCGAGAGGACCCACGAATCACATATATGGACATCGAAAAGATTGTAGGCATTAGTTCGGGGAGCATTCAAACTATCCTATCTTGGAGTGAGGAAGCTTTGTTGTCGATGGATCCCTCGTTTGCTCTCCGAAAGCAAAAAACAGACTCGTGTGGAATGGTGCCATGAAATGCGTCTAAGTTTTGAAAATGGAGCATCTAGGCGTGTTTCAGCAATCGATACTGGTGACGAGACATGGATCTATCAATATAATCCGGAAAATAAAAGGTAATCATCGGTATGGGTCTACTCAGAAGGACAGTTACCGAGAAAACTTCAAAGACCTCGTAACGTCGACAAACAAAAGGTGGCTAGTTTTTTTTCGCGGAGCGGACAGTCAACGATTGTAGGTCAGTCAACACTGAATGGTATACTACAGTTGCATTACCCAAAGCTTTTCAAGCTATGCGGGAGAGAAGACCAAAGACCGGGCTTCGGGGATCATGCTGCATCACGATAACGCCTCTTCACATACCTGCATTAGAACAGAAGTATTTATTGAGGAATCTGGTGTTGAAACTCTGAGTCACCCACCCTACAACCCTGACTTAGCTCCTTGTGATTTCTTTTTGTTCCCAAGAGTCAAAGAAAAAATAAAAGCCAAGTTTTATGAAGCGCCGAAGAAACAATAGCTGCCTAATGATTTCTTATATTTACGCGAACACTACACATGATTAAAACTACTTTTACGGATTTTATCGCGTTTATTTTTACTTTTTACGTCGGGAATTAAAAATAAAAAGTAAAAATAAACGCGATAAAATCCGTAAATGTAGTTTTAATCATGAATAGCTGCCTACGAAAATGCGATTTCTGACCTGTCAGATCAAGACTGGCAAAAGTATTTTCATAATTTGTTTAGGCGAATGGAAGTTTGTATAGAGCATGATGGAGAAAATTTTGAAAAGATGTAAAACAAATATTAATTAATATTTATTTTATTTCTTTAAAAAATTCTAATTACTATTAATAGTGTCTAGAATACTTTTTGTATATCTCAAAACTTACTGAGTGTCCTACGAGAAGTCTTATGAGAACCTAGAAGGGTTGAAATGGTATGTTTTTTTTTAATTTCGGTCATAATGGCTGCTAATAGTTCTATTAGCCATAAAAGTAGATTTAGCTATACTTGTAATAAGTAATAATAGAAAATTGTGTGTGTGAAAATGAAGCTCATCACGCCACCAACAAGAAAAGACAGAACAACGTCTGCCAGACCAGCTACGAGTAGTATATAAATGAATGTATCACGGCTAGAGCCAAAGGAGGGTCGCGTCCGTATACGGCTTAGAGATCTCTCGTCAGATCGGTAAGCCAATCTTTAAAGGTGGGGTTTAGTGGGTAAAAGTCTCCAAATAACCACGCAGCCGGCTGTGTGGTATGCTATGAGCATTCCCCACCTCCCTCCCCCGCTTTCCGGAGGGTTGCCCATATTTGCTTCGGGCGCAAAAAAAGGCTAGAGCCGAAGTGCAGTTACGCCAGCTACACCGTTACACCTAGGTTTAACCGGCCACATGCACATGGCCACATTCATGGCTAAAACTAGGTGTGGCTGGTAGCTTTCGTGTAAAAGTAAGTATTATAATTTATAAAGAACGAATTGTAATCAAAATGACTTCTACTGACTTTTTCAAAAATACGAAAACAGCCATCAAGTAATGTCAGCGACAGTACTCAAAGTTACGTGGTAGAGCCACGCTGCAGCTATATTATACTTGTAGCACGAATGGGTCAGCTCGACCGGGGCAGGACCGCGCTCTCACAGAATACCAGCAGCGTAAAGTAGCAGCGTAATGCTGCTGTGTTTCGTAAGGTGAGTGTAGAGAATTAGAGACCCTTTTTACTGGAATCGAGGCATTCCATCTTAGTGCTCAGGGGTGGCAGCGCATCAGTGTTTTGATTCTTAATTGAAGGATAAATTGGAATGTCTATGGGCCACTTACCATCAGAAGGACTGTGTGCTCGTTTGTCACCCAATGCTATAAAAAATAGGTTAGGGGGTCGTCCTTGGTTCACGTGAGGTTCCAACAGGGGAGAAGGGAGGGGCTCAGAAAAATATGATAGGGGGGGGGGGGGGTGATAATCAGTTTTAATTATTCGCGCATCGAAAAAATGATATTTAACGTGTAGCGTGTGAAATATTTTTTACCAATGATGAATTGAATAGAATTATGCGACCACGTAAAAACCCGAACGAGCTAATTTGTGTCACAATGTAGGGTTCCGTAGTTGCCTATCACACAATACGTGAGCTTAGAAGGGGCCTTCTTGATATTATGAGCATATTCTTCGCCGTTTGACCGCTATAACGATTAAAAAGGACGACGGCAACTGAAGGACTTTTTTTTCAAGCAGACTTATAGAGAGATTTCACCACTGCCGTAAACTATCCTAAGGGTCGCCTGCCTAAACCAAGAGTATCACAAAAGAAATTGTAGGCCTTTAATAACTACTAGCTAAAACATAAGCGAAAGTAGTAAGTCGGGATCGGTCTCTTGACGATCAATCGTCTTTGCCTACCCCGGAAAGGAAATCGTAAAACTATAGTAGTAAGTAATGCATAAGTCGTTTTCTTAAAAATAAACCGGCCAAGAGCGTGTCGGGCCACGCTCAGTGTAGGGTTCCGTAGTTTTCCGTCCGTCACAATAAGTGCTCCCGCTTATGAGTTTAAAGGTGGGTATCTATTATGTTCGCACTCCAGCAGCGCTCCGCGCTCCTGCAACTGCTCCCGGTAGTGGGTACTGTTGTTTCCATCCAATTTCAAAATGATTTTCCTAGAAAGTCCTTATAAAGTTCTACTTTTCAGGTTTTTTTCATATTTTCTAAACTTATGTTTCAAAAGTTAGAGGGGCGGGGGGGACACATTGTTTTTTACTTTTGGAGCGATTATTTCCGAAATTATTGACATTATCAAAAATGATTTTAGTAAACCCCTATTCATTTTTAAATACCTTTCCAACAATATATCACACGTTAGGGTTGAAATTAAAAAAAAATCACTTCCCACTTTACATATAGGGGGGCTACCCTAATAAAACATTTTTTTCCAATTTTTATTTTACCACTTTGTCGGCGTGTTTGATACACATATTGGTACCGAATTTCAGCTTTCTAGTGCTAACGGTCACAGAGATTAAGCGAGGACGGACAGACGGACAGACAGACGTGGCGAAATTATAAGGGTTCCTAGTTGACTACGGAACCCTAAAAAACAAACATTTATTTTTATAGTTTACAATAATATTACAAAGTTATAATGCAGCTAGTTTTAGGTCATTTTTGCAATAAAATTTTTACTAATCCAAGTGTATTTTATAAGTTGGTCGGCTATTACTCGTTAACTTTTTAAGCCTGCTTAGCTCAGCACCACCCACATGGAATAGACACGTACCCTGTATAAGTGCCCAAAATAAAACTTGTTTTCAAGATTTTATTTCACACTTTGTAGGCGTGATTATTATCTATAAATATGCTAAGTTACAGCTTTGTAGCTCCTCGGGTCTCTAATTAAAACTGTGGACGTACGAACGGACGCACATGGCGAAACTATAAGAGTTTCTTGTTATGTAACTACGGAACCCTAAAAATCCGCTGGCCGTGAGCCATTCGCAAATGATTTTAGTTTCCTATATACGGGGTTTTTATAGGACTTACTTCTAACTACTCACTAACCAGTTGCAATGATTACATTACAATATTTTACAAAGTTACGTAAAATTTTAAGATCTATCGTTAGGTATGCCAGATATATATGCCACATGTGTAAGGTATCACATTTATTTTTAACTTACATAATAGTGCTTAGTTCAGGAAACAACTCTAATTGCAATACAATGTTACGAGTATGTAAAATTTTATTAGAGTGTAACATTGTGTTTTAATAGAGCCCTTACAATTTAAAAATGAAAAAAACTTCCGAAGCCATAACTCCGAAACAGTTGCACTGATTGCAAAATTATGTTATACAAAATGGCGTTGAAATTATTTTTTCTAATTATTTTGTGTTTTACAATAAAACATCCAAATTCTACCTTTGTGTCTTTCAGTTTGCAAACTTGCAACCCACATAGCAGCTTGGATACGTTTTATATCCGTTTCAAGTGCAGTAAAACCAACTACAATCAACTCAATTTTATTAATATTTATGATTTTTCAGAATATAATTTTATGATATTACACTGTAAGGGTGGTACGGTCGGTATAGCAGCGGCCAATTATATTTTTATAAATTGTTCGGACAAATCCAATATATCTATTTTAACCAACCTCAGTTGGCTCAACCAAGGTGTAGATACACTTGGACTTTAAGCTGTAACAAATATACTATTTGTACATTTTTCGTTTTGTGCGTTATAATTGTATAAAGGAAAAGTTATGAAAACCGACTTTAAATGATAAAATATTTTCCCACTGAATATAATCAAATACACAAACGCTACTCAATTTTTAGAAATCGTAAGTCTCGTGGTGTCACAGTCACATTGACTTAAAGTGACAGAGACAGCACGAGACTTAACGGCATCCGGGTTTGAAAAATTGGGCAAATAGTGTATCGAAAAATTAAAGCTCTCATTTTTTGATTCCTTTGAGTGTACAAAGCAAATTCATAATCTCAAGGTAACAAAAGAAAACCATGTAGTGGCGGTGTAATCAAAACACTGATGCGCTGCCACCCCTGAGCACTAAGATGGAATGCCTCGATTCCAGTAAAAAGGTATATATATATATAAATAAATAAATCAATATATATATATATATATATATATATATATATATATATATATATATATATATATATATATATATGGACTACAGCTATACAACTTAAATTTAAAGAAAAACGTCCACTTATACGAATGAAAAAATACAGGATGAAATTTTTAATATACCTAACTATTTTTAACTTTGTTAACTTTCACACACATTGTTAACTTTCATTTCATCCATACATTACATCCTGTAAAAATAAACTGCTGAATAAAGGCTTGCCATAGATGGCCTCATATTGGAGATTTTGCAAATTTGTAAATTTGAGAACTTCCATTTTGAATTCATTAAAATCGCTGAACGAGAGGTTACGTACAGTTAATGTTTCGAAACAGTCACACACCGATGACTCCCGTAAGAGTTTCGTTTTGCTGAGTAGATAGTTGATGCTAAGGTAGAACATTTTACGAACGTTTTTAAGTAGGAAAGTTTTACGTAAAATAAAATAAAAAAAAAATTCTTTTCTCAATAATATTCTTTCATAAATTAATGGTGAAACAACCCTAGAAAGTAACTTAATAATAGTATTTTACATACATATAAAATTTATTTTTTCTCTCTCCATAACCTTCTTAGAAATACATTCTTAGAAATGAGATGACGGGCCTGTGCCCAGCGGTTGGACGTGCTGTAATTTAACTTTTCTTCATTCATCACAGCATAACAAAAGTTTACTGCTGAATATAGTTTCCCCACAGGTTGCCTGAATAGGCATATTTGCCACATTTGCCACGCTTCGCAGAGCCGGCGACAGCAGTTTTTTTAAAATTATTATTAGTTATTACCAGGAAGATGTTGCTCACCCATTTTATGTCGTTCTGTCGACACCTACGAACACCGAAGTGACAATATGGACTTTTATTTCTATCGCCTATTTAATATTTAATTTTTTCTCCAATTGTCGTAATTAAATTTGAATTGCATGGCCTTTGCTACCAACCAAGGCCCTGGCGGCAGTGCAGATCGGCCGAAGAAAAACCGTATACTCATGGAACGGTGATGAGAAGAAAAATCAACTAAGTAAGGTAACAAAAGCTATATACTCGTACGTCTCGCAGCTGGACAAAGGCCCTCTTACAATTTTGAAATAATTATGAAGCAGTTAGTCCACCGCGTTGCTTTAATGTGTGTTGGCGGGTACATCTCCTCTAAATCTTTTATTTCTGATTCATCTAGGATCTCAAATAGACTTCCAATTTTACTCTCTAATTTAATATTGGTACTCTATTTCGTTATAAGATACTCTATTTAGTTAAAAAGCTAAGACGCGGATTACTTACCCAAAGATCCAATCCAGAACTTGGCGGCTTCGAAATCAGGGGTGTGCAAGATGAATTGCTTCTTTTCGGGGCAGTAAGTTGCAGTTGTCCTCAAGCCTTTAGCATTAGACCCGTGAGCGACCTCCGTCAAAGCGAAGCAGCCCCCGATCTTCCCCATCTGAGCGTCCTCTATATAATTATAATGATGCGGTTGCCCGCTCCCTTGTATGACGTTTGAGAACATCCGGAAAGTCAGCGATATTTTGACGGCCAATGAACTGTCGAACATGAACAGCGCCTCCGCTTCCGCTTGGAACATACTCGGTTCGACTCCTAACTGAAAAGCAAAATGACTTTTATAGAAACAACTAGATAGGACTACTTTTCGCCTAACAGTTCGTCTGGGTCGACAGTCGACACTAGCCCCTCAGCTCTGCCGTCAAGTAGCAGTGCACCCAATGCTGTATTCCAATTATAAGAGTTAGAGAGACTCACAGGTTGTGAGACATTTCTTTCGTAAAGAAGCTAGTGTTTAGCATTTGACTGTGTGGATTATGATATTCTCTCGAAAAAGCTTCAACCATAGGGTATACATGAAGAATTACTACGTTATGTTAAATTATACTTCACTCTCTTGCATCTCGGTCCTCGATTTTACAATGCCCATATTTTTTATATGTTATGATTGTATTAACAGTGCTTGACACCTATTAGTATACAACACGTAACATAATTAACGCACTTTGAGAAAGTTTGTTCAGAATCCTTTACTGAATCGATTCCTATCATTTTTAATATAGGTAATTTTTTATCCCAAAAATATTTAAAACTACGTAAATTACAGTCACACTAAATCTGTACAATCAAAACAAACTGAAATGGACCGTAACTTAAGGCAATAAGACTGCAGTTTTATTTGTATTATTAGTAATTCTGTCATTCAATAAAAATAAAGAAAAATGAACTTTATTTCAAGCACGTTAAAGTCTTTGCGTTCGTGGATTTATACTGTGACCACAACATTCTTCCGGAATTAGTATAACTAATTCGATAAATAATCAGTGCATAAAAATGTTTAACTAAAATTCAGTGTATGTATTATGGTTATAACATAATATACTAATTGGGATGTCTGAGGGTGTGCGTTAATTACGTTACATATTATATATGCAAGTCGGGTTTCTGGTTTCTAATGATGTTAATGCTGTTAGCCTTTTGGCTTTGGCAGCTTCATAGGTCTCAGTCTCATCTCAGGTCAGGTATATATGCGAGTGCGCTCTGTCACCGATTATGAACGGCTTCAAAATAACTTAAATTACTTATGTATGTAATTACTCTAAGATAATCTTTATAATTATTATATAAATAATATAGTTCACTACTATACGCGCACATATGCACCTAAAACCACTTTGTTGGTTGCAAAAGATTTTACATGCATATGTGTGCGTGGCTTGCTTTTTGCGTCACTTGAAATGTATCCAGCGCTCCGTCTTTCTTTCTTTCTGGTCATATGATTTACCTTCTCAAGTGGTACGAAGTTCTGGCTATATATCGCGTACATCCGCTTAGTGGTAATGTGGCGTTGCTCATCGAGGGACAGCGTCGCCTCCGTGTGCCGGAATAGTGGGTGTTCGCGCATAAAGTTCCAAACGTCATTCTAATGATAGGAGAAAAAATAATTAGTATATTTAAATTAGTAGTATTTGCAGGCTGAAGTAGCAATGAACCTGTCACATCTGTATCAGAAGCGATAAGTGTTGAAGTAATCATATAACAATATAAAGTAATGAAGTAAGTGTTGAAGCATGTCCTAGAGTGGAGACCGCGTTTAGGTAAACGTAGTGTGGGACGCCCCCTGGCTAGATGCAGCGACGATCTACGCAAAGCAGAAACTGGATGAGTGACACGCCTTAGGAGAGGCCAGCAAATCCATAATAGGATAAGACTATGTCCAGAAGTGGACTGCCGCAGGCTGATGATGATGATATGGAGATATGCGTGAGTTGGTGGATGGCGTCGTAACAGAATTTGTAGTCTATCGTTATCTCTCTTTCTCTCCCTCTTTTAGTTTTTTTTTATGAAAGCATTATAATGCACAATGACTATAGGGCCCAACAGCGCAAATGTATACTAGTTTTTGATTATAGTACATGTCTAGATTCATGGAATTTACTAATAAATAATTTGCGTGTGGTTGCGGCGTAAGGGAATCAACTACCCGTACCATCCCGTGTGTGTCAAAATGCCAGAGGGAAATATAATAAGCATCTCCCTCAATAAAACTAATAATAATAAGTAATATTAGTTTTCCTTAATGTCTGGTATTGGTGTAAACACTCACACCTGTCACCCAGAGGGGTAGGCAGAGACTACAGACTTCCATTTAGCACGATCCTGACATACCTTTCTCGCCTCTTCCACATCCATATACCTACGCATACATGCTCTTCGGTTAAGGGTACTCTTAATTTGGCCCATTTTTAGTATATCGCCAATTTGGTCGACAAACTTCCGCCTAGCACGTCCCTTTCCGACTCTTCCATTCACTTCTGCAACATATATTTGCTTTGTCAGTCTTTCCGCATTCATTCTTTCTACATGACCAAACCACCGAAGCATTCCTTTCTTAATCCTGATCACCGCATCATCTTGCAAACCACACTCTTTTTTTATCACACAGTTTCTCACCCTGTCACTCAGATTCAGCCCTAACATACTCCTTAGCGACCGCATTTCTACTGCATTTATTCTACTCTCGTGCTTCTTCTGCCACACCCAACTTTCACTACCATACCTTAAAGTAGGGACTAATACAGCACTGTGAATTGACAGAGGAGAATTGTGAACTAAATGAAATAGAAATTCCGAAAAAAGATGAAAAAGATAGGGAGATAAGTATAGATGAAATAATGAAAGCAATGAAAAGCATGAAAGTAGGTAAGGCAGCCGGATATGATGGAGTTTCACTCGAAATGCTAAGGGCTGGAGAGGACGTGGTGACAGGCCTGCTGTACACCTTGTTTAATTTATGTTGGGAACTAAAGCGGGTACCGGGAGACTGGTGCAAAGCCGTGATAGTCCCAATATATAAGGGAAAAGGGTCACAGCAGGACTGTAAAAACTACCGTCGTATTAGCCTTCTTAGCCTTGTGTGAAAACTGTATGCTAAGGTACTAATTGAAAGAGTTATGAAAGAAACTGATGAAAAATTTTGGGATGTGCAAGCGGGATTTAGAAAGGGAATGGGGTGTACAGATCAAGTCCTTTCCATGCGCATGATCGCGGAAAAGTTTTTGGCGAAAACCCAAAAAGTTTTTTGTGCGTTCATGGACTTGGAAAAGGCTTATGACAGAGTGGAGAGGGATGTGTTATGGCAAATGCTGAACGCATTTAGGTTGAGCGCTGGTTTGATACAGGCATTAAAGTCTCTGAGGGACTCGAGTGCTTGTGTTAGAATCAACGGGGTCTACTCGGACTGGTTTGACATCCATAAAGGTGTCAGACAGGGCTGTGGAACTTCCCCGTGGCTGTTCAACCTATTTATGGACAGTTGTTTGAAAAATTTGAAAGTTCAAGAATGCGGGTTAAGAATGGGTGAGTTAACCATCAAATGCCTTTTGTACGCCGATGATCAAGTCATACTTGCGTCGTCGGCGGCCGAGTTGCAAATAATGGTTACATTAATGAACGGGTCATTAAAAGAAAGGGGTATGAAAGTGAACGCATGTAAGACGAAAGTGATGGTTTTTGAAAGAGAAGAAAGCAAAACGGTATGTGAAATAAGAATAGAAGGAGAGTTAATTGAGCAACTGGATGAGTTCGTATATTTGGGATGTGTATTCAGCAGGGATGGGAGATATGATAAGGGTATTGAACGACCAGTGAATGCAGGAAATAAAGTAAATGGGGCTCTACACTCTATTGTGAAAAGTCAGAATGTGTCTAAAAAAAGCCACGTATGGCAATTCACAGTGTTGGTATCAATATAAGAAATTAGCATCTTCCTGATAACAACTCAAAGTTATTTCAAAATCTGCGGTCACCAAGCCACACACCAAACGCGGCAAACAACCCAGTAGTTGAATTTTGATATGGTGTAATTAATGAACGAATAAACGAATGAAGACTGACTGGATATTGCTGTTTAAAAAAGCACATGGCTGTTTTGGGACTGAGCGTTTCAAGAATGAGCAGATTCCGTTAGCTAGCTAAAGAGACTCATTTGCAAATTCTAACTGAATGTCCGCGGTCTTGCTCATGCTCGAACGTCGAATTTATCTGGAGAACTATTTGCTAAGCCCAGAGTGAAAAGGATCACAGAAAGGCACCTTATAAAAAAGTAAGTGTGACTAACGAGCACACAGTCAACCTTATGGTTTGCCCACATTTTTCATCTATTAAGAGTCAAAATTGTCCCTACGAGGCAATCTATGGGGGTGATCTATGTTCAGCAGTGGACTTCAATAGGCGGTAACGGTAAAAATCAAAATGCAGATCGTTGTCAACCCTGACACAGAATAAACAACGTACCACTGATGACTTTGTTTTAAATAAAAGAAGGGTGACAAACGAGCACACAGTCTATCTGATGGTAAGTGAAAGCTGTGGCCCATAGACATCTACATTTGTCCTCGATTAGGATCCTACGGCTAAGGTGGAACGCCTCTTTTCCAGTAAAAAAGGGTCTCCGGATCTCTACACTCACCATACTAAACACAGCAGTATTAAGCTACTACGACTTAAATGAAATATCTCATTTGCAGTAAAAAAGAATCTCTTGTTTTCGCCATTCACAATACGAAAGATAGCAGCATTGCGATGCTACATTACGCTAATATTCTGTGCAAGCGTGGTTCTTCCCCGATCAAGCCGACCCAATCGTGCTATGGCCATACATTGCTTCAGTTGTGGCTCTATTAAGTATAATATTAATGGTTGCAACCACCGGTGGCAACCACTACAGCCTTATTGGTCTTATGGTTGTAAACTCGACTATTAATTATTGTCCCATCAGACTATCAAAGTGAAAGAATAGAGAGTGCACCTGTGCTTACCGCATACACTTGGGCACTATTGGGCACTACCTGCGCAGAAATTAGGTCTGTAGGTCATTATCATTATTATTACATTAATTCTAATGGAATTCAAAGATGTGAAAATTAATAAGCTAAATTCAGGTCAATTAGAGTTTTGTCATTTTGAAATATCTTTTTATCATACGTCGGTTGTCAACGCGCGTGGCTCTACCATGTACAGAAAATTCAATAAAGATGAGGGTTTTAACTGTGAACTATATCCATGGCGACGATCTTATTAGATCAAACTAGTCGTAGCGATTCTGGTCCTGCGAAACCTGCATAAATGTTAGCATAAAGTGCTGTAAGCACTAAGCATGCAGTGTTTACCTATTATTGAATGTGCACTTAATTTATATCACTGTCTTAGAATTAAGCAAATGCATTAGTGTAACATTTTGTTGGTGAACCAAATAAATAAATAAATAAAGAAGTTTACGCAAATAACACCATATACAATTAAAGTTGTATTTTATATGAATATAAATTAATGTGAATCCAAATTAAAGTGCCACCGTCTTTCTCGATTTTTTTTACAAACAGATTACGGCACTATAGTTCATAAAAGATAGCTTGATCTCTGCGACAGCTGTCAGTAAAGTCACGCCTATGAAGTCCTGAATTTCTTAGTAGTACAGACAATACCCATCATCAAGGATCTCCTAGGTGTGCGTCGCCTGCAGTTACCAGTGGCTGCAAATGACCGCCGGTACGACATACTCCGCCGATCGTTGAGTCCCGTGATTCCGTGAGGCGTTGAGGTCACCGGCCCCTGGGTGATTCTTGGCACTTTATGCGCTTCGTGCATCCTGTGCCTAGTCGCGTTATAAAGTGCCACCATAGCACTTCCCCCAACCCTTTTGTTGTAAAAGGGGTAGGCAGTGCCCCAAGTGTGGAAAGTCACTATTTTTATATACCATATTTTAGACAGGGCCGTAATTTAGATTACCTGACTGACGTAGGTAGGTCATCATGTCCGATAAGAAAAAGGGGGAGCCTCCCCCCATCTAGAAAACCACCGGACCGAAAAGGCGTGTTGGAACGACCACTGGCTGTGAGGGATCTGTCGAACCTGGAGCGCACTAGAATAGTGTCATCCTTTTCACATATCCCTCAAAGAAAACCCGTCTCGCCAAGGAAAGAACCCGCACCGAGCGTCGTGCTCACGCCGACCGTGTCTGAGCACACGGTCAGGCGGGAACCGTCGCCCCAACAGCAGCGGGCAAAGAAAACGGCAAGACGACATACTCCTCCGGAAACTGAAGCCTCCTTGTACGAGAAGAGGCAACGGATTGGCTCCCAATTATCTTCCGATGAAGCACCAGCTACATCGGAAGGATGAAGATTACTACCAGGTGACCACAAAGAAGGTGCTGAGATCGCCACCTAGGTCACCTTCTCCACCGCAACCCCCCCTCCGCTCCATATCACCGGATCGGCGAAGCCACGATTCGGCCCAGTATGAGCAGGGGGGCGAAGAATCCCATAGTTGGGGTCAACCACATATGCCACCCTCGCGGCATCCGCCGGCCGATCATCGCCGGTGGCAACAACCAATCCGTCCGGGCTCCCGCAGGACGATGGCCAACGGCCATCTACCAGCTATGCCCATGTGGTAGCTGCACCAGCAGTACCACGACCACGACCGGCGGCAGTGTCTGAGAAGCCTGCCGACCAGGAGAAAGGCCGTTACCCACCCATAGTGGCTGAATGCCTACCGGACTGGACGGGGCATTTTAAGGAGCTCAACAAAATGTTGGGCCACCCCAGAAATGCCCGTCCGTTCGGGAAAGGCGTACGATTCACACCGCAAAGCGCGAACGAATTCCGCACAGTACAGCGGTATATGGTAGAATTAACCAAGAGAACACCAACACTGTCGTGGTACTGCTACACCCCGGAGGAGGACAAGCCGACTAAAGTGGGCATCCGGGGTCTACCAATGGGCACGGATACCCAAGCAATAGAGGAGGCCATAAGGGCAAAAGGCTTCCCAATAAAATACGTAAAGGCAATACCACCTCGTAGGAGCAGACCTGGCTGCATCTACTTTGCCCAATTAGACCACTTGAGCCTGGAGCAGCTCCAGGATCTTTATAACATCGACGAACTCCTCTATATGAGAGGGGTCGTCATCGAGGCCTGGCAAAGAAAAGCAGGACCAGCCCAATGCCACCGATGCCAGGCCTTCGGGCACGCCTGTGCCAACTGCTTCAGGCCAGTGAGATGCGTGCGCTGTGCCGGGGAGCACATTGCAAGCCTTTGCCCTCGGGGTAGAGAGGAAGAACCGAAATGTGCCAACTGTGGTAAAAACCACACGGCAAATGACCGCCGCTGTCCAGTCCTGAGGAGGACTGCTAGGAGGCAGGGAATAACCTTGCCGGGACTACTCCCGGAGGCTCCTAAAAAGGCCCCCCAGAGTCCCCCGCAAGCTGTTACTATTCAGCAAGACGGGTGGACCACCATCACGGGGAAGGGCAGGCAACCAGCCCCCCCCCCACCCGTAACATCCCAGGAAACGGTGGAACCCACAACGACCAGGGCAACCACCGGGGCGACTCTACAGCCTCCCGCCAATCCTGCCACAGAAAGGCAACCCTCCAAAAAGAGGAGGCGGGAGAGAAGTAGGAAGAAGTCGCAGCCTCCTCAGGCTGTCACCTCTACCCCGACACCAACCGTACCAGTAGCCTCGCAAAAGGCGCAGATTACTCGGGAGACAACCGGAAGCGTGGGTAGAGTGCCAGAAAGGGCGCTATCCGAACATAGAGCCCGCTCTACTGGCAGAGCGCGCTCTGCCCACAAGCAAAGAGAGCAAAACCAGGAGCCCCAACACCCGAGACAATTGCCAACGCCTTCTTATAGGAAAACACCATCCACCGGCCTCGAAACAGCAGATGCAATCCAACGTCTGGTTGGTATTGCCATCGAGATCGGCACACAAGTCCTGGCAGACATAAGAGCCGGGACAGATCCAGTGACAGCGATAATGAAGGCGCTGGCAAACCTTCTAGCCCGGCACTACGGAGGAGAGTAATCTGCGCCTCCTCTATTGGAACCCGGACGGAATACAGCAGAAGTTGCATGAACTCCGCACAGTCGCCCAGCAACAGGATTTACACATCATTTTGCTGGGAGAGACGAAGTTGAATCCAAAGACGCATATAAAGCTGCCGAATTACCATATCTACAGGAGGGACGAGGTCACTGCTCAAGGGGCTCATCGTCCATCAAGAGCTGGAACTACCACCTTACCAGACTATGCGTTCTATCGGCATAAGAATGGAGGCGGCGGGCGAGGAACTTAGGATCTACGCAGCATACCGCCCGCCAGGGACTCCATTCTGCTCCTCAGACATCCGGACGGTGATGGAAGGCGATATACCCACAATCATCGCCGGGGACCTAAACGCTAAACACCCGGCGTGGGGGTCCAGAGTGATCACCCCGCCGGGTCTTGAACTATACGACGATGCTGAAAAGAATTTGTACGACGTTTTAGGTCCCGAGGAACCAACGCACGTTCCTACCGATCCTCGGAGGCATCCGGATGTGTTAGACATCGTGCTCACTAGGAACGTCAACTATCCGATAGTGGTAGAAGTGCTGTACGACCTTTCCTCACAGCACCTCCCGTTACTGATAACCCTTGGCCTGAAGGCGGTGACTACGCCGCCCAGAGCGTTTAAGACACGTGTCGACTGGAGGCTCTACTGTCAACATCTGCAGCAGAGACCTCCAGCACACCAGCCGATAAGTACAGAGGACGACGTAGAGGCCGCTGCAACTAAAATCACCAATAATATCAAGGATTATTCTTCACGCGGCCTCTACGATCGTCCCGATCACAGCTAGGCGAGACGATCTGCCGCGTGAGATATGCGTGCAGATCAGGCGCAAGAGAGCGCTGAGAAAGCTCTGGGCGCGTACTCGCTGCCCTAAAGACCCAGCTTAACACCATCTCGGAGGAACAGTCGGTTGCAGTCCAGGCATTCAGAGGCGACGCTTGGGATCGGCGCATCAGGAAGGCAGAAGAGCAAGATGCGTCGCTCTATAAACTGAACCGACAGTTGACCAAAACTAAACCTCCCGTTTGCCCGCTGACCAACAACGCGGGCAAACGCTGCTACGATGCCAAGGGTAGAGCGGATATCCCAGTCGAGCACTTCGAGGAGCAATTTATGCCGAATCCAGCAAGTGCGGAGTTCATGGAGCTTCATGCCCGGAAGGAAAGTCGCGTACAGGAGTTCCTGTCGTCGCCCGCGCCGCCTCTTGCAGGAGAGTGGTTCATCTCCCCCGCTGAACTGCGGAGGACAGTAACCCGCCTGCAACCGAGGAAGGCGTCGGCGCACGACGGGATTACCAACGCTGCACTCCGACAGCTGCCCAATAGAGTCATAGTAGAGCTTGGTCGACTCTACAATGGGATATTGCGGACATCCAACTTCCCGGAGGACTGGAAAAAAGGCAAAATCATCGTCTTGCCGAAACCCGGGAAGGACAGGCGTAGAGCTGCCAGCTACAGGCCGATCACGCTATTACCACACATAGCTAAACTGTTTGAAAGATTGCTGCTGAGACGTCTCCGTCCGTGCATCCAACTTCGGGCGGAGCAGCACGGATTCAGGAGGGGTCACTCTACAGTCACACAACTGACTAGAGTGCTGCACCTGCTTGCGGCTGAATACAATCGTAGCCGCATATCGTTGGGCGTCTTCCTCGATATCGAGAAGGCGTTCGACCGGGTGTGGCACATAGGATTATTATATAAACTGGAAGAACAGACCAGTGTCCCTCCTGCTATGTTGCGGTTAATGGCGTCTTTCCTGGAAGACAGGAAGTTCTACGTCTGCGTAGAGGACGCCGAGTCCGCAACAAGAACCATCAGAGCCGGCGTCCCACAGGGCAGCTGTTTGTCACCAGTCCTGTACGCGGCTTACACCAACGACATACCTACACTGGCAGACAGGCTCCAAGAGTGGGAGGACGACGTCGAGCTGGCGCTATACGCGGACGATAGCGCCTATTTCACTTCGTCCAGAAGAGCCCACATAGCCACTGCCAAAATGCAGCGTCTGCTGGACCTGCTGCCACCATGGCTGGATGAGTGGAGGATGGTCGTCAACGTTGGTAAGACGACCGCTCTGCTCACTCGCCGTCTCAGGAAGTTTCCACCTCCGCTGACCCTCAACGGCCAGAAGATTGCGTAACAGAAGGCTGTAACTTACCTTGGGTGCAGGATCGACAGGACGTTGCGCATGACCGTGCACGTCGACTTCGTCGTCCGCCGGGCCCGATGTGCGCGGGCGACGCTCTTGCCGGTCCTGGCATCCAAATTACCACTGAAGACTAAGATCCGGATATACAAGATGTATATCCGGACTATTACCACCTACGCTGCTCCGGCCTGGTACGCGCTCCTGAGCATAACCCAGAGGCGGCGACTGCAGGCCCAGCAGAATCTGACATTAAGGACGATTGTCGGAGCAGGTCGTTACGTCCGGAACGACGTAATAGCGGCGGACTTGAAGATCGAGAACATCACCGACTTCATGGCCCGGCTAGCGCGCGGCATGTTTGACCGCGCCGATAACGGGCCACATGAACACCTCAACGGCTTTGCGCCGTTGCACACCCGGCCACCGGACGGGCGACCTCTTCCAAGAGAACTCCTCTCTATATGTGATTAGAGAGTCGAGTAACAACCCACAATGCCGCTGAAAGGCCAACTTTGACTTTTATTTGGATAACCTCTTTTTCCCGTAATTAACCAATTACGGGAAAAATATCACCGATTACGGACTAACACGGAACTACTATATTATGCCTAAATAGGCTATAAGGACTGGCCCATAGTGATGGGCCATGAGGACCATCCGGGCAATGGGGGCATACCCCGAGGCCCGATACCTGCATTGTCCCTCGGGACATTGTAGACGACATCACGTAGACAATACCTGTCAATGTCATACTTTATGGGCATACACTAATTAGGTCGACATGCCCATAAAGTGTGACATTGACAGGTACTGTTTGTACTACTATGAAATTCAGGACTTCATAGGCGTGATTTTTACTGACAGCTGTCGCAGAGATCAAGCTATCTTTTATGAACCATAGACGACTTTTCTCTTACGCCACTGGCGTAAGAGTAGTAAGAGAAATAACGCCACCATTATCAGGCTGCTTGATTTCGAAATCAAAGCATCAAAATTTAAACAAAATAAGTAATAATTTGATTCAGGCTCAATATTATTATAAAAATGATAATAAAAATAGACATTTTATTACGGCAAAAAATAGTAGTCACGTGTAAAGCAAAAATATTGTTTTTAGTTGTTACAAAAGTTACACAAAAAATATCTTTTTTGTGATGCTGTCCTTGAAATATTCTTTTGTTATTAAGTGTGAGATACGTAACTTGAAATTTACTTAATTAATTAATAGAATCAGGCGTTACTTTGCGGAAATCCATTATATTAAAGTTGTCAAAAATTTATTCGCACAAATCCGCTCAATAAAATAAAACGATGTGTTTTAACTAGTTTGAAGAGCACCTCCCGCCCTCCCTCAATTGCGCTTTTTTTTTCTGAAAGTGTATGTTGTAGCCCCTGCGGCCTTTACAGCTTCATCGAAAGAGGATCCACGATTTACCTTTTTTTATTTTACCTATATGGGCAAATAATGCACCGATTTCCCAAACCACTTTGCCATTTCCTGATTTTATAAAAACATTTTTAAGTTAGTTAGTTAGGAAAACTAGCGTTTTGCATATTTTTCACACCAAAAATTATCATTAAAAAGAGATTCCTTTTATAGGGTCAATGAGTTATAAAAATGAAAAGTACATTATATAAGCTACAAATTAAATTAACAGCACTAGGTCACCATAATGGCAATTATTTTTATTGTACCTTAAATTTGACAACTCCACTAAAAGGCCAAAAACCAGCGCAACGAACTATTTAAATATCGGTTATAGTTGTGATTATTTTATATCACACTTGTCTCAGGTCATCTTATATATATTTTTTTATAGGATAGGGTAACAAACTAGCACACAGTCCACCTGATGCTAAGTGGTTGCTGCGGCCCATAGACATCTACATCTATCCTCAATTACAAATCAAAATGCAGATGCGTTGCCACCGGTTCTCCACACTCACCATACGAAACACGCTACGCTTACGCTGGTATTCTGTGAGAGCGTGGTCCTTCCCCGCTCGAGTCGACCCATTCGTACAAGTATACTACTAATATAACTGCATCATGACTCTACCACGTATAAAATGTACGTAGGTACAATATGTGTTATGATGCATTTCATCTTTGTCTTCAGGGGTGACGCATCTGTAAATTTGTTCTCGAGGACAGAAATGTGTTTATGGGCCGCAACATCTACCTATCATTTGATAAACTGTGTGCCCGTTTATCAGATGCACAGATTACCTCCTAATAGATACCGCATCATGGAATATTTGTTCTGTTTCGATTTCACCAAATTTCGGGTTGCGGGGGACGTGTCAAATGCGCTGTGATTGGATAATTCAAGGTTGAACTTAGAATGCTCGGAACCATAGTGATGGGACAGGGTTGGGACGTTGATCGATAAATTTGGGATTTATTGATTATTGATAAATAAATGAATTGATCAATTTTTATTTGAAATGTATTAAAAAATAAAACAGTGTATATGAATAAAAGAATATATATATATATATATATATATATATATATATATATATATATATATATATATATATATATATATATATATATATATATATATATTTGTACATGTAATCTAATGATTTCTTAAATTTACCTTAAATTTACGCGAACAATACACATTGAATAAAACTATAGAATTATATGGATTTTATCGCGTTTAATTAATTTATGGTCACGGGGGGGGGACTTAAATGTTTGACATCTCAATATCATAGCTAACCCGGCTATCTTCACTTTTTGAATATTGATTTTTGGTCCCGATCTACATAAAACAAGCTTACAGTATCTTGAAGTCTTGCGGTGGTATGCTTGGTTTTGGATAGATTTTGTTAATTATAGGATCCCAAGCAGATGGCAGCATCCATCCACCGACTGTGGCGGGCTTCATTCGGTCGCTGTGACGTAGGTTTGGGACCCAAAGCTTGTTGTCTTGCAATACTTGATTGACATGCTGAAGCTCGGCAGCCAGATGTATTCTGTCACAGATCCCTTGTGCTCTCTGATACAAATATTTACTCACAGTAGCAAACCATGAAGAATGATGGTGAGATTCATCATTTAAATATCGGATGATATAGGCCTTTTTCCTATACATAGTATGACCAATAGTGTAATCAGGATTTCGGATGACTTAAACAATTAAGAAAGTTAAAGTATTATTTGCTTCTAACTCCATCATGATTTGTATTTTGAAGCTTATGGAGTTAAGATGGTCTAAAATTGCAGTTGCTTTGTCATACGGTAAAATTTTGAAAGTGTCGTCTACGTACCGCTTGTAGAATCTTGGACTTATAGGAGCAGTAAGAAGGGTTTCTCCTCAAAATCCTCCATAATATATGTCGACGACTATAGGAAATACAGGTGAGCCCATCGCTACACCATCAAATTGCTTGTAGAACTCTTACTTCTACAATAGTCAGATGTGAAGCAATGTTTGAGTAATACTGCATATTCTGCAGGCATGTTGTTATCTTGTAGCTTCCTAGTTACAATTGAGAAGCAGTCTTCAATAGGTAGGCATGTGAATAGTGACTGAACACCAAAACTGACCATAGTTTCATTGTCAGCGAGATGTAGGTATTTTATCTGACTAACAAAATGGTGTGAATCCTTTGTGTGTGTCTGGTATGTCATTTCGGTGGTGACAGTATTTTTGCCTAGTGTTGCACCTAAAAGTAGTATTATTAATTAAAAAACCATACGGTACGTGTTTCAAGTTTAGATGTACTTAATAATACTATGAGTAAGGATATTACCGAAGTTCAGGTAACACTAGAATAACATTAATCACATTATAACTTTCACTTGTTTTATGGTTTATAAGTCCATTAAAAATATTGAATAAAACTACTTTTACGGATTTTATCGCGTTTATTTTACTTTTAATTACTTTTATTTTTAATTCCCGACGTTTAGGGCGCTTTCCAGCACCCATGGTCACGGGGGGTTAAAAATAGTTTAATTTCGACGTTTCGCCTAAATATTAGAATATCACGATTCAATCAACCACTTAATGCTATTATTTATTGTGTAATTTTCACCATTGGTATTATACTTTTTTTTAAATTCCATACTAAAACTGAAAAGTATAGAGATGGTATAGCGGAATCCAACAGCCTTCTACGGTTTTTCATAATATGAAGATTGTCTTCTGTGAAGTGTCTTGAGCACAGCACACTTTTTTTTGTGGGAAACCATTGGTCCCCTCGACATGTAGCGTCGATCCACATCTTTTCCTTTCGGGGCATTTAGGAAACCTTATCATATAGGTACCACAATTATACGCCACTATTTGTATAAAATAATGACTACAAAAGAAAAGTAAACGATGACCAAACAAATATCGACTTATAAATCACAACACTATCGATACACGTGCTGTCGTTAGACAAAGACTACTATTTTAATTTAAGTAATGAGTGAAAGGGACATATTAAAAAAGACATCAACGGGTGCTCAAATGATATCACTTTGCAACATTTAATATCCAGTGTAAGTTGAACTCCGGTGCATTTGAAATAAGTTAACGTGATAAGAATAAAATTTACTTACCGATGAAATATGATGCCATCTTTTTGATAAGTGGATGTCTTAGCTGACTTGCCACACCATTTCACTGCATAGGAAGCCATTTGTAATGTATTTTGGATCCCAAAATTATTTTTAAATTTTCAAAAACTCGGACGTGCTTACGGGTCACTAACTTGGTCGACAATGATATCGTGATTCTTAGCGTCACTTCATATGCTAGCTACAGCAAGTATGTGTTGCGCGCGTTTGTGGCCCTGTATGCGGAATCTATTAGGAGGTAATCTGTGATCAGATGATAGGTAGATATTAAAGAACTCCGCCACACAACAACGGTGACACTGACAGTGCTACATGGCGGATTTTTTTCCACTCCATTAGACGTGAAGGACTTAAAAAATAAGAACATCATTTCTCATAGCAATATAGGTATACATATATAAATACGTATACCTTACTGCCCGCGGAAAGTCCATGTACATGGTTTACCGCATGATTTTTACATACATAAATTTACGAAAGAAAAACAAACGAAGTCGCAAATACCTTTTGCAACCTTGCCATAAGTCAAGTATAGAAATAAATTATGATATAAATCACATTCCTTTACCTTCCATTACAATCTCTGAAAGTGCTTCATAGAAGGGATTTTGCCATAGTTGCCACGCTTAGCAGGCGAGTTGGTAACCACAGTTTTTTTATAATTTTAAGTTATTATCAGGAAGATGCTACTGCCCATCCCCTGTTTCAATTTTCCTCCGTCGCCTCTTACGGCACCCACGGGACGGCGTATACGGAATCTATACCTTTACACAACGCTCAATAGTGTTGAGTTCGGATATACAATAAAAATATATGCAGCCGTATTAAGGAGTTCAAAGTATACCCGTCCGCAACAATTTTCCGGGGTACACTTTCATTAGGACACTACATTTTGCTATACTATAATCTATACCCGTTTCAGTGACTCAACGAATACAGAGACAGACAAAGGGATGGTTATTTTTATGTTAGGATTGAAGTAAATTATACAAGAACAAAAGTGGATAAAAACGTTTATTACAGAAGGAAATGAACTTAGTACAGAAATACAATTGGCATGAACTAAAAAAGGAAAAATAAGAATTTAGGGTGCGTTATGAACATTCATTTTAATATTCTGTCCTAAGTCATGCTTTCGTTTAGTTTTGCGTTCTGTGTTAGCTGAGCGGCTTGAATCCGAGACTTCATCTTTCCTATTCCCCTGTCTTAACGTCTACTTATGGCTGTGCTTTGAACATTAATTTTTCTTGGTACACGCCTTGTTATTATCTGACTTAAAACTGACTTTTATGAAACAAAAAATATCTAGACAATTATGCAGTCTGGACTGGAATTGTCTTAACTAGATAAAATCTGTTCGTGAACATCAAAACAACAAACAAATTCAAGCAAGTCATTATATCTGTACATTAACTTAAGCTTGATTAACCCCTGAGACATCAATGTGTCACGAGTAACTTTTTGTGGGTTGGATCTTTTTGCGTAACTACGTCCAGTTGTTCTAATGATAGGTCGCCGTATTAATACTTTTCGTATACCATCATACAAGCAATACTTATATATACCTATTTGTTTGCAATCACGTCTTCGATTAATTTAAGAAAGATTTCGATATAATTTGTAATACGAATATTTACAAGTAACTGGTTTCTGTGAAACGACTCTATTTATATGAAATTTTGTACTTGGATAATGTTTTATAAGTAGGTATGTAATGCAAGTTTTTCCAGATAAAGCTCAGTCGCTCGGGTACTAATTATGAACCTGCTTGGTATTTACCGATAAATTGATTTCTTTTGAACATTATGACCTTCATACAAATTGTGTACTCATCATCATTAGTATCTTCGTAAAAAATGATATATCAATCAAAAGAAGCCTAATAGTTATAATTCATAATTTTTATATTAATAATTTGGCTAGGTGTTAATTAGTTAATGATACTGCTGTAAAACTTAAAAGTTGTGGAGTCTAATCCGCCATTTGATGACTGTTGTGAATCACTTCTGGTCTCACTGCACTAACCTTAAGTTTATTTGGAATGTGAAACGGGAGCATGATATTATCCTCTTCCAGACCGAATTTTGGTCGCGGCCGCTAGTCTTAACGGAGACTAGGATTAAAGCGCATGAGTGTTCAAAGTGGCAAAAGCACAGATGCACTCTCTAATCCCTCACTCATAATCTGGTGGGATGGCAATCCCACAAGTTCGGAGGGATCAGGCACAAGACCAACGGTTTTCCGTGTTTTCCAAGGCACAGGGGTGAAACACCGTCAACTCCCTGTATCAGGGCTGCTACTGAGAATTTTAGCCCGACCCGCGATTCGAACCCAGGTTCAACTGTCGCGCTTACAACCACTTGACCAACACAGCAATCAGGAGTATGAGAAATGTTAAACAACACTACAGTACTTGTAGTGTTACCCTGGAATCCTAGTAGACTACAAGCCTGCCTCTCCCTAAAAGATGTTATTTAATAAAATGACATTGCTTTCTCGTTACTTTACCAGGTCAAAACTCAATTTAGTAATAAATTTACATCACACTTTTCGTTGGGAGTATGCGACCACTAGATCCGATATTTTATAAGACATTGTTCAGCTTTTACAAGGTTCCTCGATAACCAATGCTTTCAGCTCAATGTATTTTTCAATTTATTCAGATAACTTTGTTTTGTTTAATGTACCATTGGTAGTTTGAAATTCTCCAAATCCTCCGCTTGGTACAAGAGAGTCCATCACCTTTCCTCCATCCTTGTATCACCAGCGGCGACGACATGTCGATGATATACAACAATTAAATTTTTTACTATGACATTACTTTTGCTATTATTAATCATTAAACAACAGCAGAGATAAATTCTTACTATGGGATTATAATAGGACATATTATTTCTATAAGCTTGCTAAACAAAGGTTATTAGTAAAGTATACTCAGCACTGAAAGTAGTGTTAATCTTGACAAATGAAAAAAGGGTGAGTGAATCAATAAGGGAATAAATAATTTTAAAAACGAACGAAGTCGTGCCGTCATATTTATACTGAGTTTGTACTACAACTACACTAGTTTGTATTTGTAATACACCTGTCAAGTGTGCTGCATACATGATGCAAAAATGATGTAATTGATGAAAAAAGTTGGTAATTATGAGAAATTTTTAAGTTACCAAGACTTGTTTCCACTAGCAAGATCTGACTATATGGCATCTTGGCAAGGTCTCTGGGACCAAACTAAAAACATAAAATGTAAACACTATGCTCCGGTTCAAGAAATAATCCCTCACAAACCCCACTATCGTGAAACCAACAAATTCATTACATCAACCATTTGCCTTCTTCGCTTTGGTCATTCCTGCACACCTAGCCAAACTAAGGATAAGGGATAATTTTTTATGTGAATGTGGTCTTGAGGAAGGTTCACCGACCACATACTATTCAAATGTCCACAACTCAAGTTCTCCTTGTTTGATATCCTTCCCCAGAACATTCCTCGTCTTACTAATTCAACCTGTCTGCTGTCTCTTGCATTATAAATGTTTGTGTTGTCTTTTGTTGTAGATTAGAAGCCAAAAACAAAAGAAATTTAAAAAAAATATTTACTTTGTTGTCACTCCCATAACTGACTTGACATTGGCAGAATTCTTTTAAGAGAAGTCATAAAGTAAAGAAGAACAATAAGTAGCAGCCTATATTATACACATTCTACTGGTGAGTACAGGTCTTTTCTTTCATGTTTTTTGGAGAAAGGAGAGTACCGCAAACCGATGCACTTTACATATCTTAATGTAAAGTGCATCAGTTTGCAGTACTCTCCTTTGATGATGTACTTTAAATATTCATCATTGATTATTTTATCTTATTATTAGAATCGATAAAATTTTTATGATAATCATAAACGCCGTAAGTACAAAGGTTGATAGAAATAGGTAAATAAATATAGGAAAAAAACATAATCAACAATTGCCTTATGTGGTTGACATTTTGTTTCAGACAAAGTGTTTTAAATAAATTGTATGGGGAAGCTCAAAGTAGATTTATAAGCTATACTATGAGGGCTAGGGGTGAAGCTCAGTGTTTTTATGTTTCTGTAGATCGAGATCAGTAGATCTGAGTTCTGACCGACACTAAACAGACCTAGAGTTTAGTAGATCTAGGGTCACCAACAAAGCCTAATAGTTAAAATAGGCTGGTCATATGGCTTGAAGAACCAACAGATCAACTGTGGTAGAAAGATTGTCAAGTTCAATATTGTCTTTACACAAATAAGTTATTAATTGTGATTTTTAGTAGTGGTAAAGCATATTTGTTATTTTTATCCTATTACATTCAAATATTTTAACATCAATTATTATTAAATATTAGATTTAGTTTACAATAAAAAAGAGGCCTCAATCGCATTGGGTTTGACCTGTAAAGACAGATGTCTCAAGTAATAATTAAATAAATATTATAGGCCATTAATTGTTTACCGCTGAACATCACACAAAATATGCGCTAAGATGTGGAGTTGCGGTAAAACAGCCCGTCGTAAACTAAAACTAAACTACCGCTGAACATAGGTCTCGTCAGAATGCCATAGAACATGGACCTAAACCATCTTCATCCATCAACCTACTGCATGTCTTACCATGTTGTCACTTTATTTAGTGGGCAACTGCCCTACACTTAAGTTACAGAGATGTGTCTACCAATTGTGGAACTAGCATAGCCATCAGTTGTCAGTTATTCAATGTATACGGCCAGCTCATTGCTATTATAACTTGATGTGGAATATTTTTTAGGTTGGTTGGTTAAGTAGAAATCAAGAACAAATACCATTGCAATATTTTAATTTATATCCAAGTTAACAATCCAGGGAAAATGATATTATGTACTCGTAATTAAAATGTTCAAGAATATTATTGAAGTTTCTAAGAAAAAAACATTAATATTAATAAAAAAATACTTAACTACTAATGACATAGTAGTTTTAAATATATAATTGATGTAACATAGTAATTTATATTTTGTTTCTTTTGCAGAAAATTATATCAGAACAGACAATACACAGAAATGTATTATTTTTTTATTTGTATTTTTTTCACAAGTAATATATGTGATATGCATTATTTATGAACAAGAAAATAAAGATATTGAGTGATTCTAAAACTATTGAATTTTATACTAAGCTAAATATATTAATAACATGTTTCACACATATTACATTGTAGGTATATCAATAATACAAAAACATACTGAGTAAAAATAGTGATAAGAAGCAGATTTAAAAATAAACTTACTTTAAATTTTATGGTGGTCAAAGTGTCATAAACTAGTTTCATACGACGCCAATCGAATGTTGCTTTCTTTCTGTAAACATCCAGGGGGCCTGAAGGCAAATCCGGAAAAAATTCTTTGAGCCGATCGTCCGTTACGGTTTCACTCATATTTAACTTCATTTTATATTCAATTAGTTATTTAACACTTTCAAAAGTTTGTAATTAGTACCGTTATTCTTTGGTCAAAGTCTAATATACGTATAACATAAAGAGAAAGACAGTTATCTTTGTTAGATAACAACTTGAAAAAATACGAAAATATCCACACGTCTTCTGCGGTCCGCAGTCGGTATGGTAAAATAATTAATTTAAATTACGGACGGATTATAATTATCGGTTATAGTCTCTACTATATAGTCAGTAATCTGTGGGTTATAGTTAAACAAAGGGCAACATGATAAACAATTACAATTTAATTTTTATACAAATATTTATTTCGAACTTTATTATTATACCATATAGAATTTGAATTACTTTGTTTCCAAGTTTCCAAGACTATACAAATTTACGTCACAAGAATGATTGACACTTGTCACCTTGTCAGTTGTCATATTTTTTCTTCCAAGCAATGAACTCGTACGATTAATACTTTTGCCAATGTTTTGTATTTGGAAATTTTCATCATCATCATCATCATTACAGCTAACCAAAATAACGTAGGTTACTCTATAGATTGCTATAAAGTTTAATCCTGAGTAACCTGCATCCATGGACTACATGCATGTTTCATCAGGTCGTCACTCCATCTAGTGTTTTTTTTGTAGAATAAGGGTGACATACGATCATACAGTCCACCTGATGGCAAGTGGATGTTGTGGCAAATAGACATCTACATTTATTCTCGATTAAGAATCAAAATGTAGATGCGTTGTCATCCCTGAGGACTAAGATGGAATGCCTCGTTCTCACCATACAAAACACAATAGTATAAAGCTTCTATTTGACGCTGGTATTCTGTGAGAGCGTGGTCCTTCCCCGGTCGAGCCGACCCATTCATGCTACAACCATAATATTTGGCTCTACCACGCATAAAAATAGTGGTGGGTTTGCGTTTGCGTTGCAAGTACAAGGCTGCTATCACTCAAGAACTCCCCCTTAGATTATAAATAAACAAGTTACAGAGCCCGGTTATCGCTCATTGCCCATTATGCCAAGCACAACCTGATGTTCTATAGATACAGGTACTTAATTATAGTTTTTTTTTAAATATAGTTTGATTAGAAAGACAGCTTTCATCACATGTGACGGCATAACTTTGTAATAGCGTCCAACGTAACGAGCGATTTTAAATATTGGAAAACGAAAAATTAATTTCTGGTGAGTGAACAACATTTTTGATGACCGTTCTTGGCTTAAAAAAGTGCATAACACATAAATTCTGCGTTAAAATTCTTTACTCTCTGTCTAAAATCTCCAGCCAGCAAAACCATTACACCCGCCATTAACTTCTTATTTCTTCTTATATCTCGTAGAATTCTTTTTAAAGCCTCTACGCCACCTTTATGAGCCATAGTTATTTCATCCCACACTATAATTTTCCTATGTTTTAGTACCTCAGCAAAATTAAAGTGTTTCGATATATTACAAATGGGAGTGTCAGCTGTTGTTAAATTGAGTGGTAACTTGAAGTTAGCATGAGCAGTTCGTCTACCTTAAAACAGTGTAGCTGCGATCCCAGAAGAAGCCATAATTACGCGAGTACTTCTAACATTTGCTGTTAGCAAAGAAGAGATGAGAATGAAAGAATTAGGAATGTTTTGCTTGTTCCACCGGGAGGGTATAAAAAGAATATTCCATCCTCACTCGATTCAATTGTTTTAATTTTTATTGTAAACTGCTTTTTGTTCGTCATTCAGAGATCCTTCATTATTTTTTAACTGTTTTCTAATGATGCTAAGTCGTAACGTGTCTCTTTAAGAAACTCTCCATTTTCAAATTATTGTTCTTTGCTTACGCTGAGGTTACCCATACTCTTTTAGTAGCCGACTACCCAACACTAATACGGCATCTTCTATTACCGAAAGTCATTTGTAAAATACCACATTTGGTATGTACATATATACATCCACATCTCCCTGTCTTTCTAATTGCCTTTTAAAATCTTCAGATAGGTATTCTTTGAATTTCTCCCAAAGGCTTAAAGGGACTGATACTTGGCAGGACACTAAATTAATCGTAAAAGGATCTTGAATCATTTGCGGTGATAGGCAAAGTACTGCCTCTTCCATTGCTGCGAACAAATGCTGATCATCAAGCAAGCCGGGAGCTTTTGCACGCTGTTTGGAGCGTGGAACATACATGACCATCTACGGTTTTTAACGCTTCAAACGAAATAGGGCGCCGGATCTCATGAAGAAGCATACGAGGGTGATAGCATTCTGTATTGTTCGGATGCACAGTATAAACCCTTCCCAGGGCGTGCCTTTTTTGACCACAGGCCAGCCTTAAACATTTGCTCTCTTTCTCCTTTGGAACTTTCTTTTATCCTAAATGTAGCTATGCAGGTACTTCTAGGTAGAGCAACGTTTTTGCAAAGTTTTCCACTTTACACAAATCGAAAAAGTATAGGAGTGTGGTTGATGGAGGACTATTCACTCTTCAATCAGATTTTGCTCATTTAAATAAACCCTTTGCCCATTTTCGAAATGAACAGCGAGGTGGACTACGGGAGGGAATCGCCCATGAATGGGAAATTCAAGGATTCGCCATACTGCCTCCGATGAACTTATATATCTTCCACTTGTGAAAAGAAATGAAGTTTTATTTGCTTTGAAAAAGGGTACATTTAGGTGGTTATTGTGAAGTGTAGTTCAGCCTTTTCAGCCATCTATGAATAGCATGCAAATACATTTTTCATAATTAAGTTTATTATATTACATTATCAAATTCTTTCTAAGTTTCTTTCTAAGTTTCTTTCTAATGTTCTGGAAGCTGTCGCTCATAAACAGATTTCTGCTTTTGTTTTCTCAATGAATATTCTTTCCCCTTATCAGTCTGGTTTCCGCCCGGATCATTCTACTACTACTGCTCTTCTCAAGGTTACGGAAGATATTCGTGAGGGGGTGGAAGAATCAAAACTGACCGTTCTCATCTTAATTGATTTTTCTAATGCATTTAATTCTGTCGATCATGGTATCTTGTTAGCTCTTCTTTCTCATTTGAATATCTCGTCTTCAGCTCAGGAATGGTTCTCAACTTATCTTCGGGGGCGCCAACAGGCTGTGCGTACTGGTCATATACTATCTGACTGGCGTGATGTGTCAATTGGCGTCACTCAAGGCGGTATTATCTCTCCTCTTCTGTTTTCCATTTTTATAAACCTCATCACACCAAAACTCAAGAGCTCTTATCATTTGTATGCTGATGATCTGCAGTTATATGCGCAAGTGGAGCCTTCAAATATCCTAAGTGCTATTTCACTGTTAAATGATGATTTAAAATATATCTCAGAATGGTCTACTGTGTATGGCATAAACGTGAACCCGTCTAAATGCCAAACGATAATGTTAGGTAGCTCAAGATTATTATCTAAACTGGATATTGCCACCCTACCATCAATTATGTTTAATAATAATGTCATACCATTCTCTACTAAGGTAAAGAACCTTGGTCTGTACATCGATGGTTGCTTAACATGGAACAAACATATACGGGAGATGAGTCGCAAAACTACTGGAACTTTGCGATCTCTATATCGATTTAAAAACTTTCTTCCCACCAGTACCAAGATTTTACTAGTCCAATCACCTATTGTACCGATTATTGATTATGTCGATGTGTGTTGCTCAGACCTGTCTCAACTTCATCTTAATACATTGGATCGTCTGCTTAACAACTGCATCAGATACATTTATGGTCTTCGTAAATACGACCATGTATCTTCCTTTCGTACACAGTTAAACTGGTTGCCTATCCGTCAGCGCAGATATGTTAGAATACTCTGCACCCTTTTCTCAATTTTGAATGATCCATGTGCTCCCGAGTATCTGAAATCTAAATTTCAATACATGGGAGATTCTAATAATTTTTCTCTCCGTTCCTCGGCCAATCTTAAGTTGCTCACTCCTTTACACCGTACTGGTTGTTTATCTCACTCTTTCGCCCTCGTGGCCATCAGACTCTGGAACGACATCCCTCTTGACATTAAAAAAGCTCCCAACAAATTCGTCTTAAAAAATCAAGTCCGTAAGTATATGATTAAATCGTTGCAAGTTTGAATTGACTAAGCTCTCTTTTTCGTATATATTTCATATTTGTTCTGACATATATAACATTTATACGAACCTATTGTGTTTGTATATATATATATATATATATATATATATATATATATATATATATATATATATATATATATATATATATATATATATATTTATGTATTTATGTGTATACAGTGTATGTATGTATGTACGAGGTGTGTTCAAAAAGTAAGGTGACTTTATATTTTTATGAAAAACTATTTATTTATTCATCAATATTTATGTTGTCCCCTTCAAAGTAATCCCCCTCAGATATAATACACTTGTGCCAACGCTTTTTCCAATCGTCAAAGCATTTCTGATAACCACTTTCTGGTATAGCCTTCAGCTCTTTCAGCGATGCAGTTTTTATCTCTTCAATCGTTGCAAATCTTCGTCCTTTCATAGGTCTCTTCAGTTTTGGGAACAGGAAAAAGTCACATGGGGCGAAATCCGGTGAATATGGTGGCTGAGGGATGATTGTAGTGTTGTTTTTGGTCAAAAAACCTCTCACAAGCAACGATGAGTGAGCAGGTGCATTATCGTGATGCAAAAACCATGAATTGTTTACCCACAATTCGGGACGTTTCTTACGTATTGCTTCTCGCAAATGGCGCATAACTTCAAGGTAATACTCCTTATTGACCGTACGACCTCGTGGCAAGAACTCATGATGCACCACACCCCTACAGTCGAAGAAAACTGTAAGCAAAACCTTCACATTTGATCGAACTTGGCGTGCTTTTTTTGGTCTTGGTGATTCAGTGTGCTTCCAGTGGGACGATTGAGTCTTAGTTTCGACGTCATAACCGTATACCCATGTTTCGTCACCTGTTATGACCTTTTTGAGCAAATCTGGGTCGTTGTTGACATCATCCAATAGCTCTTGAGCGATTGTCATGCGACGGTTCTTTTGGTCGAAATTGAGCAATTTTGGAACAAATTTCGCTGACACACGTTTCATGCCCAAAATATCCGAAAAAATTTCATGGCAAGAGCCAACCGATATGCCAACATCTTCCGCAACTTCTCTGATAGTGATTCGACGTTTTTCCAAAACAATTTTCTTCACTATTTCAACGTTTTCATCGGTTGTTGACGTGCTGGGGCGTCCAGAGCGAGGTTCGTCATTGGCATCTTCTCGGCCATCTTGAAAGAGCTTGTACCACTTATAAACGTTTTTTTTTTTACTAAGAGTAGACTCACCATATGCCACTGTCAATATTTCAAGTGTTTTGGATGGAGATAGAAGAAAATCGCCGAGCACATCAAAGTACGTCTGACCTTTGTAACTGTCAAAAATAAACTAAACATGCTATACACTTCAAACTTGAAACATATGCTCAGGACATGTGTACCAACGCAACAAAATACAAAAATCGAAAATCGAATGTGCGTTGCCCGCGAAATTCAAAAAGTCACCTTACTTTTTGAACACACCTCGTATGTATATATATTCTATTATATACGTATATACATATGTATGTATATAATATGTATATAATATGTATGTATTGTTTATTATATATTATTATTATTTCTTTTATCCTTTGATAATTGCTGCACCGCCTCCATAATGTCTATCTCTGTTTAGCCTAATGGTTGACTGGGAGGGAATACCCTATGGCATTAAGTCTGCCATATGTACTTTTTTGTGCATGAAAGTACAAATAAATAAATAAATTCAATTAAAATACTCATCGGATAAGTAATATAAGATTAAAATGCAATTAAAATATGGTACTATTGTTGCGTCACATCATGTCAATTTTAGGAAGTCATTCACATTATAAAAATAATGTTTATTTAGCCACCTGTAAAGGGCGTCTTTAAATCTATTAAGGAATAAGTCTTTTATATTTTGGGTGTTTTACTAAATATGAGCATACACGTCCAGTAGCACTTTTTTAAATTGATCACTCTTTGCTGATGCCATTTCTGGTATTTCGCGTGTCTAATCTCTTTTGCTTGTTTAAAATAATCTTTGAGTATTAAACCAACTGGAGAGGCCATGCGCGTTCATTTCTAAATAAAAATTCTGTCAACATTAGGGCGGCGCAAAAGAAACACAACTGTATACTTAACTACAAATGCAAAATTAAATCGCGTTACTATAAATGCACACTACAGCATTTGTGTTTGTGTTCATTACATTTACGCATACCATCAAATTGTACACGTGTAATGGTGGAACGATTTAATCAGACATTGGAGAGGTACCTAGCAAAAGTTGTAGACAATCGGCAACGAGATTGGGACAAGCACATACAACCGTTTTTGTTGTCATATCGAAGTTCTGTTCACGAAAGTACAGCAGTGACACCAGCTTTCGCAAACTTTGGAAGAGAATTACGGCTGCCTGCAGACCTGATCACCGGGATACCACCTGATGCCCCACGCAGTATAACCGATTATGCAAATGACTTGCGGAACAAAATGAATGACATTTATGAGCACGTCAGACAATCGGGCCAGCAAATGTCTGAGAAAATGAAAACCCGGTACGACCGCAAAATGAACAATAAAGGGTTCAACGAAGGTTCATTAGTGTGGTTGCACAATCCAGTCCGCAGCAAAGGGAAATCTCCTAAGCTTCAAGCTAAATGGGACGGCCCGTACCGGATTGTAACCAGGATCAACGATGTGACCTACCGGATACAGAAAGGCGCAAGAGGGACTCCTAAGATCGTCCATGTGGATCGCTTGGCGCGTTATTATGGGACAGATAATGCTCGGGACGAGCATGTCTTAGGAGGGGGCAGTGTTGTGTGAATAAGTCAACTGGCGCCATCTAGTGTCAGGAACGAGAGCGAGGGGAGCTTTGCAGAGAATGACATCACAGATCTCTCAACCGACAGCGCCATCCGAAGAACTAAGTTTCTAGAAACTCTATACTCGCAAACTCGTCCCTTTGCGCGCATTTACTTGAACATTCCGGATATTTTGCTAATTTAAATAAATAGGTGGCGCAAGATGCGATCGAGACAGAGTTGAACTCGGCGACACAAGCGAAGCTTCGGAGCGGAATTAAGTGAATTAGTGTGTTTAATTATTAGTGTTTTTAACTTTAATTTCTATAAAGTAAATTAAAGTGTTAATTTAGGTAATTCTATCGGCAATTTTTATTGTCACGAACCTCAAGCTCGTAACAATTGTTACGAGTTTAGGGTTCGTGACAATAAAAATTGCCGATTAAATTACCTAAATTAACACTTTAATTTACTTTACACAAACTAAAGTTAAAAACACTAATAATTAAAAACACTAATTCACTTAATTCCGCTCCGAAGCTTCGCTTGTTTCGTCAAATCAACTCTGTCCCGATCGCATCTTGCGCCACCTATTTATTTAAATTAGCAAAATATCCGTAATGTTCAAGTAAACACGCGCAAGGTACCGAGATTTCGAGTATAGATTTTCTAGAAACTTAGTTCTTCGGGTGGCGCTGTCGGTTGAGAGATCTGTGATGTCATTCTCTGCAAAGCTCCCCTCGCTCTCGTTCCTGACACTAGATGGCGCTACTTGACTTATTCACACAACACTGCCCCCTCCTAAGACATTCTCGTCCCGAGCATTATCGGTCCCATAATAACGCGCCAAGCGATCCACATGGACGATCTTAGGAGTCCCTCTTGCGCCTTTCTGTATCCGGTAGGTCACATCGTTGATCCTGGTTACAATCCGGTACGGGCCGTCTCATTTGGCTTGAAGCTTAGGAGATTTCCCTTTGCTGCGGACTGGATTGTGCAACCACACTAATGAACCTTCGTTGAACCCTTTATTGTTCATTTTGCGATCATACCGGGTTTTCATTTTCTCAGACATTTGCTGGCCCGATTGTCTGACGTGCTCATAAATGTCATTCATTTTGTTCCGCAAGTCATTTGCATAATCGGTTATACTGCATGGGGCATCAGGTGGTATCCCGGTGATCAGGTCCGCAGACAGCCGTAATTCTCTTCCAAAGTTTGCGAAAGCTGGTGTCATTGCTGTACTTTCGTGAACAGAACTCCGATATGACAACAAAAACGGTTGTATGTGCTTGTCCCAATCTCGTTGCCGATTGTCTACAACTTTTGCTAGGTACCTCTCCAATGTCTGATTAAATCGTTCCACCATTCCATCAGATTGCGGGTGATAAGAAGTCGTTCTTGTTTTATGAGTACCCATAACTCGGCAAGTTTCCTGGAATATTTGAGACTCAAAATTCCTTCCTTGATCGCTGTGAATCTCTGAAGGTACTCCAAAACGACAGAAGACTTCATGAACTAGTTTATCTGCAACTGTTGAAGCTTCTTGATTTGGAATGGCGAAGACTTCTGGCCACTTAGTGAAGTAATCCATCACAACCATGAAATACTTGTTACCGCTTTCACTCTCCGGAAACGGCCCCGCCACGTCAATGGCTATTCTCTCCCATGGTGCACCCACATTGTACAACTTCAATGCACCTCTACTACGAGTCTGAGGTCCCTTTACAGCCGCACAACTTGTACATTTGCGACACCAGTCCTCGACATTGTTTCGACAGTGGACCCAGTAAAACCGTTCTCGGATCTTCAGTAGGGTTCGTTTAACTCCCAGATGGCCTCCTGAAACATCATTATGGTACAGCTGTAGAACATTCGGTACTTTAGCTTTAGGGACAACCATTTGCAAATGACAGCTGTCTCCCCGAACGTTTTCCCATTTACGACACAGAACTCCATCCTGAAGCAGCAAGCTGTCCCACTGGGCCCAATAGCTTTTAGTGGTCGAACTCATCGCTGAGACGTCACTCCACTTGGGCTTGGGAGCACTGGCCTTTATCCATTCCAGAATCGGCTTGATGTCCGGATCTTCCTGCTGTGCATGTAGTAAGCTGTCCTTCCACTCGTTGCTGAGGTGGTCTGCCCTGAGCATCCTCACGGATACCACTTCCTTACTCACTTGCCTACTACAATGGTTGCAATCTTCAGGACAAGGTCTTCTTGACAATGCATCTGCGTTGCCGTGAGATTTCCTGCTGCAGTGTCTGATAGTAAAGTCGTATTCCTGCTGCTGCTGGGCGGTGCTGTTAGCCGCACTTCCCTTCTGAGACCGTTCACTTTCCCTTCCTAGGGTGTGCTTAGGGCAGCTGGACCGAAGATGGCCCCTTTCCCCACAGCCATAGCACTTAGGGCTGTATCTTTTATTGTGGTCGTGAACCGTAACTGCTGTAACCTCCCTAGCGTGAGGTGAACGATGATCCTGTCGCCGCCAGGCAGTGCCGTTAGCTGCACTACCCTCTCGAGATCGATCAACTCTCCTTTCCACGGTTCGCTTAGGGCAGCTGGATCGAAGATGGCCCTTTTCCCCACAGCCATAGCACCTTGGGCTGTATCCTTTGTTGCGGTCGCGAAATGTAGCTGCTGCAACCTCCCTGACGCGATGGGAACGATGATCCTGCCGCACGACTTCCACTTCCAGTGCATGGGCCAAGGCGTCCTTAAGCGTCTCGTGGTGCCCGAGCCTCACAGCAGCTCTGACTTCCAGGTCGCGGATGCCGTCGATGAATGTCTGCACCAGGTTCCCTTCAATGAGCGCAGGTACAGACCGGTATGCTTTTCGCACCAGCTTCTCCACTTCTAGAGCCCACTGCTGCAGGCTTTCGTTGATGCGCTGCACACGATCTTTAAGCTGCGCACGAAAGACGTGTTCCAGGTGAGCGTCACCATATCTCGCCTCCAATGCCTCAAGGAGCTGCTTGTAGGTCACTTTCTTACCGAGAGCTTCCAACACGGTTAAGGCTTGGTCGCGCAGGCCTAAGGTGAGTGCAGTCATGGCCTGGCTTTTATTCCAGCCGTTTGCCTCCATGACGGCCTCGAACTGGATTTTGTAGGCCGACCAGGAAGAAGTCCCGTCGAACGGTGGTACCTTGAACCCACGTAGTGAAGGTGTAGTAGCTACTGCGGGGGCTGCAATTCCATCTCCAAGTTTGAGTTCATCCAGCGTTTTCTTAACTTATTTGATTTGGGTCTCAGCTTCCGACAGGCGGTTATCATGTTGAGCAACCTTATTCTTCACCTCCCTTATCTCTTTCCCGAAGGTAGCGTGAAGGTCCTTCATGAGACGCATCTGCTCCTCCCTATCGCGTTTGAGCTGCTCTTCTAAGCGACGGGCCTGTTCCTCCTGTCGGCGGGCCTGTTCCTCTTGTCCGCTCTGCAGCTGCTCTTTCAACTGACGGGCCTGCTCCTCCTGTCGGCGAGCCTGCTCCTGCAGCATCACCATCAGAGCACCTAAGTCAGGTGCCACAGACGTAGAAGCTGCTGACGGACCTGCTTCCGTGGCCGGCGGCTGGCCCTCAGACATCTGCGGCGTTGCACCACCAAATCTCCTCTGGTCCGTCTCCTACTGGCGTTGACTTCGGGTACGGACACCCTCCGTTTCCTCCTTAGGTAAAATCGGCATTATTTTATCCCACTTCTGACACCAATTGTTACGAGCTTAGGGTTCGTGACAATACACTGTTGCCACTGTTCAAATGCGTAAGCAACGTAGGGCGTGGACTATGTCGATATTTTTTATCGATAGACAAATCACCATAGTCCGCATATGTTTTTATTTGATTAAAACTAACATATTATAGATAAATAATACCAAGGTGTTATTTGAAAACCTTTTTTTGAAATATTTAAAAATGGTCTTCGGAAAAAGCTTTGAAATAATTGAAAGTAAGTTTGTTATTTTTCTACAGGTTTACTTTACGTTATGCAGGATAAAATTTAAAACATGTAATAAATGGAAATGGGTGGTTTAGCTAACTTATTTTAAAAATCAGATTTGTAAAAAGGAAAGTCATATCAGTTTATCGTCTTAAATGGTGAAAACCAAGTCTTTGTTTAAGGCTTCAATTATAAGGCTTCAGGCACAAAACCGCTATTTAAAAAAGTTGTTGATTTTCAAGATTTATTAAATGAACTATCTGGAAAATATTTAATAAATAAGGAAAATAAAGTAGTTTTACAAAATATCATAGCTGAACCACGTGAACTTTGCTGCTGCTTAAAAATAAAACGTGACATCTACCTAAGGCTAAGTATTCCACAGAAAGATATTTTGCTTTAACTTTACATTACTATTCACCGAAAGCTTAACGATATGTGCGAAATATCAAAAGTTTGTAAATTTGTCTGCCTTCATCACGTACTATTACAAAGTGGTATAGTACAATTGATGGCAGACTTGACTACACCAAAAAGCGTTAACTGTTTTAAAACCTATTCTAGAGAATAACTCTGACAAGAAATTGTATTGTATATGTCGAATCTTGATGTTCATTAAAAATATTTAAATGAGCAGAACCATGAACTCCGTCAGAGTTCTCGGTTCTGCTATTAAGTTTGTCCATGACAAATCACTAACACCCCACAATAAAATAGCAATTCACTTATTATCTCTAATAAGAATAGTTTATTACACACAAATATAATAGAGTCCACAGTAATAACTGATTAACAGCAATAATAGCACGGTTTACTTATTTAATATTTAAATCACTTACAGTACTAGCGTTCTGCCCTTACACCTCAAGCGCAGACGAGAGAATGAACGTTCCAATGATTTTTCGGTAAAGGTGCACAACGCCACCATTCCCGCGCGGTAGAAAAAAGGCGCGGGCCAATGGCGTTGCACGAGCCTTCAGTTTTTAGTCAATTTAACTACTTTTAATCTAAATAGAAGTAAAAAGTGTTTATTGATGCTTTAGCATTTTTATTAATGTGCGTTAACACTTCTTGTAAAGTACTCATTAGGTACTTCTTAGTAAAGGGTACAAGTGCTGACCTAAAAGCAGCCCAACTCTTCCGCCATGGCGAGGTTGGTTTTTGAACCATCACATGTCAACGCCTTTCTTTCTTTTCGATGCCAGTTTCGTGAACAAGACATCTTGTGTTACTAGCCGTGCTTTTAATTCAGCGCTCGTAACCGTACTTACCAATAAAAACAATTTAACTTTTTATATAAATTTAAATAAAATTTTAAAAACAAATTAAAAAAAGTAATCGACATAGCCATAATGTCTTTAGCTGCTATTAAAATTGCTTAATTTTCATTTCATCCATGACCAAGTTTCAATAAATTTTTATCAGGGTTACTCTCCACTCTCAATTTTAAATGCCGTCAGCGCTTCTTGAATAAACCTTGTTCGGCCATCGATGGTACTGTACCACATATTCAATGTCCGTGGTGCAGGCAAACATGTTCCAAAAGTTTTACGTACATAGTGATAGACTTTTGTGGAGTAATAATTAAGTGTTAGGGCAAAACATCTTAACTCTGGGGAATATTTATTTCTGGGCAGTTTTCCAGTCTTACTTTTAAGTAATTGTCTCTTTAATAGTTCGCTTCCTTCAATTCCTATTTCTTCTAGGACCTGTTTGTTTTCTTTATTTATCAAAGATGTCTCTGTCAGAGAATCTAGTACTTCTTGTAAACTTGTAACTTTTTTCTTTGAATACCGTTTTGAGATTGAAGCCTTTTTATGCTGTTGTTTTTTATGTCAAGGCATTTTCTTCATTTAATTTTCCTTGGCGTGTCTTCTAAGTGTTGGCTCGTACTTGCAGTTCATTAGTTGTCTTGAATTGTGACTTTCGAGACAACTAATGGAATTTTCCGAAACATCCAGCTTTCTTTTTTTTTCGATATAGACGGTGTTGTACAATCACTACGATCAGCCTAAAATAAATAATTTACTTATGTAAGTCAAAAGATCTTTTATATTATATGTATATATATATATATATATATATGAATTTGATAGGTTCATGCTTTCGTAAATTTATCGAAATTCTAAAATATTTTTAAGTGGAATAATATTGGTGCCGAATGTAATAATAAAATATTTAATCTAAATATAATTACAGCCAAACATTATTTCCCACAACTTCAAGGTTGGTACTGCAGTGTCGGCTAACCTTCTATTATTGTTAGCTTGGGGTATGAAATATGATTTTTCCTCATGTTAAAAAAAAGTTATCCAAGATTAATGGTTTCTACAAGCTGCAATCCAAGTTTGCTGCCTACGAGGATCTCTTGGAAGTCTGTAAAAACAAACCAATAATAGAAAAATTTACTACTTTTGGTAATACTTTATTATAAAATCAAAATAAAAACCGGCTCGGCAGACAAACCCGCGTGGTTAATTAACTTATCGATAGCTAAAGTTGTGGCGTACATCACTATAAAAATTGCACGCTTTTGTTGCGAGGTAGCAAGTTTCGATTTGAATTATTTGGCTTTTATTTTGTATAATATTTTGATAAATAATTGTTATCGATTATATTAAATTACATAATATTCAAAATCATGTAAAAATTGAGATGAATATATAAATCATTTAACAAAATCCACTACATATATATATATATATATATATATATATATATATATATATATATATATATATATATATATATATATATATATATAGATGTGTTGATTATTATTCCTCACAAACTGATTAAGTTATTAGGAAATATACATTTTCGTTAATATAATTAACTTGTGTAGTAAATTATATTTATATAAAAATAGATTATTTTTCACTTTATGATTTATGATGGCCACACTTGGTATTTGACAAAAATATTCAGAAAGTATGATTTTTAATGATAATATTACTTGAATATTATGTTAAAAATACTCACAGATAAAAAGTCACGTTGTCCTTTTGTAGATTTAACGTTTTTGATTGTTTTTTGCATGTAAATAAATACACTGCAATACGGCATTTTGTCGGAGCTCGATTTAAGAAAGAAAGAAAGAAAGAAAGAAAAATATTTATTTGGCACACAAACGTAAAAACACATAAAATATATAAACACAGTAATTTAGTTACAAGGAGAAAAAAATATTTTATGCTATTAGTGCACCAAAAAGTTTCCACTCAGCATTAAATTCACGAAGTTTCATACTAAGAAACCTCATGAAAGCTGATTTTCAGTGGAACCTATATATAAGAAGGTAGATGGCGATACCGTCAGCTTACACAAATATCTTAAAAACCAAGTAACAGATCTTAAAATATGTAATGATGACAGTAAAAACAAAAAGAAAAAAGAAAACCATAAGGATATAAAAATCGTAATAAAAACAAACAAAGGTACATGTGTGTGTGCGTGTGTGTGTGCGTGTGTGTGTGCGTGTGCGTGTGCGCCTGCGTGTGTGCGTATGAGAGAGGAATGTGGAGACAGGGATGAAGATGATGAGTGACAACTAAGTGCTAGACTTTTGTAAGGAGAGCAAAAACATTTTAAATTTTAACTTGAATGAATTTATGGTTTTCAAGTTTCTTATCGGGGGGGGGGGGGGGGAATATCATTCCAGCACTTAGTAGCGGAAAAACGAAAACTACCACGGAAAGCAGCAGTGTTATACTGTGTGTAATTAAGTCGCGGTGCTGCTCTAACGCAACGCTGTGAGAAATTGAGCTTGTCGTATAAGTAAGAAGGTTCCCCAGTTTTAACCACTCCGAAGAGCAGGGAGGCGAGGTGAAGCTTCCGTCTGGTGGACATGTTCATCAAGTCGCGTCGGTTTAAGAATGGAGTGACATGAGATCGAGGTGGTATTGAAAAACAGAAACGTGCGCAAGCATTTTGTATTCGTTGTAACAGTTTTTTAGTTCTTGCCATTAAGCATTCACCAAAAACTGCGTCACCATACGACAACTTTGACAAGATGAGAGCTTCACACAACTTAATGCGCATATCCACAGTCAAGTACTCGCGAATTTTGTATAAGGCTTTAAGTCTATAGAAACAATTACGCATTGTCTCTATAGCATGTTCCTCAAAGCGCAACCTGTCATCCATAATCAATCCCAGGTTCCGAGCTTCCGATACACGATCAATAGGACAACTGTCAACAGAAATTTGGGGATTCCAAGCTAGGATGTTGTCAATTTGTTTACGTGTTCCGAGTAACATGTACTTTGATTTAGAAGGGTTAATTACCAAACTGTTGTTACTGCACCATTTTGAAATACATTTCAAATCAGCTTGAATTTTACTAATTGCCAACTCTGTATCCTATGTATATAAATATTTACTGGCACGATCACTTCGGAATGGCACACGACGCGAAGCAACTAGTTTTATATAATGTGTATGAGTCGGACTCTCGTACCTTTTACAGAGGGGTATGCCTTGCGATGCCGCCTCCTTTGGTTTAATACTCAAAGGAAATAATACATGTTTTGTTCTACCAACTTTGCAATTGCAAAAATGTACAGGCGTGCGAAGGGTGGTATTTTCAGTAATATAAATAGCGGTCTGCAAAGCTCATCAAGTGCGGTATCACATATTGCTCTAATACATTTTTTGGGCAATGAATGCCTTTTTTGCATCTGATGAGTCCGTATCGATTCCCATATAATGAGTCCGTATCGCAGAAAGGATTCCACGTATAATATGCAAAGAACGCAGTGCTGTATTTTTTGTGGCTACTTTGCTTAGTTTATAAAGTGCGTACGAAAATCGATTTATTTTTTTACAAAAATTTTTAAATTGACGTTTCAATTTAGTTTTTTTATATCCATATACCGAGAAATTTTGTCATATTTGTACTTTTTAGTTTTTGTCCTTCAAAATTCATGTTTATTGTCTGTATAATATGTCATTGAAAGTTATAAAATAAGTTTTGTCAAAATTTGTAAGTAGAATGTTATTTTTAAGCCATTCTATTATTGTTTTTACCGTACTGTTAATGTCATTAATATGGTCTCTTATAGTGATTATTTACCATTAGTTTTCACAATTACGGATATTTCGTCATCGAATAAAATGCACTTGTGGTTAGTTACATCCGGAAGATTATTAATACCAGGCGGTCCCATAATGAACTGGCCTGATATAGTTCAACGCGACATGTCGCTTCAAACGCACATGTTGTGTTGCATTTAAATAGTACGCTTATCGTGCACTAGTATAAGAAACATGCATCGACATGAAATGCTTAGTCTTAGTTTAACAGGCATTTGAATAACGAGAGTCGCGTATTTTTTCAAAATGTCGAAAACTGAGTATCGAAGTGTCATAAAGTTTCTGTTTGAAGAAGGTTTATCCCCTGCCCAAATAAAAGAACGATTGGATGGCGTGTATAAGGAGACTGCCCCCTCCTATAGCACAGTGAAAAATTGGGTGAAAGAGTTTCGCCTCGGGAGAGAAACCGTCGAAGACTTTGGCCACGACGGTCGACCTGTGGAAGTGCTCACTCCCGAAACGATTGCTCTTATCGAAGAGGAGGTTCTGAGTGAGCGCCGTTTGAAGATTAGAGAAATTGCAGCAAGGCTTGGGCTCTCTAAGAGTACCGTTCATCGCGCGATCCTGAACATCTTCACATGAAAAAAGTGAGTGCAAGATGGGTACCGAAACTTCTTTCAGCGGTACAGAGACAGGAAAGAGTGCGCTGCGCTTCGGAGTTTTTGGATCTTTGTGGCGAAAATCCAAAGACTGTGATCGAGCAGCTAGTGACTGGTGATGAAACTATGATCTTGTATTATGATCCACAAAGCAAGCGCGAGTCAATGGAATGGCGTTATAAGGGTGAAAAGCCCCCTAGAAAGGCAAAGGTGCAACAATCGACTAAAAAACTGATGTGCACAATATTTTGGGATTTTCAAGGCATATTGATGGTGGATTTTAAAGAACGTAATACAGTGTGAACGGCGAATATTATGCTTCTTTAATATATAAATTACGAGACAAGATAAAGGAAAAACGAAGAGGCAAGCTGTCTAAAGGTGTCCTGTTGCTCCATGACAACGCCCCTGTTCATACCGCTGGTGTTTCGAAGGATGCAGTTCGTCAATGCGGGTTCACAGAAGTTCAACATTCACCTTACAGTCCGACTATTATTTATTTCCAAATTTAAAGCGGGACTTAAGAGGAAGAAAATTTTCAAGCGATGAAGAGTTGCAGGCGGCCGTCTTCAGTCATTTTGAGGATAAAAAATGTGATTATTTTTATAAAGGTTTAAAGATGTTGATTCACAGATGTCAGAAGTGTGTTATTATTCATGGTGATTATATTGAAAAATAAAATTGGTTTCGTTTCATTTCCTTCATTGGTTCATAGTTAGGCCAATTCATTATGGGACCGCCTATATATACTAAGAACAATAGTGGTTCCAAAACGCAACCCGGTGGAACTTCATATTTGTTTTCCTTGAAATCTGATACGTGATTTAGGACCACATGATTAGAGTCGGCTCTGCTTATTTCAACAGATTGTCATCTATTTTGCAAGTAAGTTTTATTCCAACTTAAAGAAGTGCCTCTAATGCCACATTTTTTCAATTTTTACAGTGGTGAATTATGTGATACAAAATCGAAGAACTTAGGCATGTCAAAGAAGAGAGCAGTTGTATAATTATTAGCATTAAGGCATGTTAGAGTCTCATTTACCATATCGAAAACGGCACGTGCAGTCGACAGGACGAGGCACAAAGGACTGTTCCAGTTTGTACGGAGACGGTAGACGGTAGACGGTTATCCGCAGACGCGGATAACCGTCTTCACCAGTTTGAGTTTCCCTTATGAGAGCCCTCGCTTACTGCACATGTTATCTTTCATACATGATGACTTTCATACATTATTATTATATATTACATTTAACGATTTCATTAAGCTGTGTGTCACTTTCAGGATCCGGTATTTCAGCACAAATTATATTGTCGATTTGATCCGGTAGTAATACGTTTGTGAAGTCATAAAAGAATATGAATATGTGGAAGACCTCTCTTTTGCCGTTGAGTACATATAGCATAGCATTTCAAAAAATATTTTGCCCTTTTTCAATAAGTTCATGATCTTTTTCTCCTTTAGTCGAAACACCCGTTATATCGTGTCTATGAGATTGTTGTCCTTGAAGCAAGCTCTTTTATCTCGTTTCAATGAGGATTGTGCATGTGAAAGTGATAAAAATATTAGGCTGGCCGTAATTACTAACACAGGTAACAAAATTCGCGCGGCGCGAACGGCAAGGCGTCTAGCGGCTAAAACAAATGTATAGAAATGTATGTAAGTCGAAAAAAATTGCAATTCCCTTCCGCTGAACCCCTAAATACGCTGTATCTCGAATTATTTAGACTATAAAGTCAAACTCGAACAAAATGTTATTTCCCTATGAAGTATTGATAATACATATTTATACTAGTGTTTTTCTTGTGCTACCCTGACATTGAAAGACCTTTTGTATAGGAATTAACGCGCTTTCCACTTATTTGATAAATATGTTTATCGTGCAGAAAACCCCGAGCATAGCCGTCTCCGTAGCTCGCTGAGTGACTTCGAGCTTCCTCATACGGCCAGCATACAATTTCCTATTAATGACACTGTACTTCCCGTACATACAACTTTATAATTTGTGACTGTACTGTCTAAATATTGACACCCTGGTTCTCATGTCTGTTGATCGTTAATTTTAACAAATTTATTGGGAAAATAGTAAATAAAAAGGCTCTGTACTTTAGAAATTTGTAATAGAAATTTACGACAGTACGAAGCTTCCTGCAGTTTTTTCTTATCTAATTTTGCTTTAACATTAAATTCCTTTGCAAATCGTTCTGTTAAACATAAATTATCTTGGTCTGGAAGGAATCTATATTCAGTCTTACTTTAGTACACACAGTGTTCCTAAGTGTTTGTAACAGTTTGTTAGAGGCACTCCTTCTTTTGTTGTCATCAAAACTAAGTTTTGTTTTGACTTTTGTAATCTCTTCGGCCTTATATTCTGTAGAAAATATACGTTGCTCATGATTGGTATCCATCATTATTGTCTTTGGTTCTTTACTATTTTCTTCCGTGTTATTAAGTTTCCAATCTATCTAGTTTTTATTCTTTAGTTTTTGTGTAATAATGTCGTCGAGCATCACGATCACTTTGGCTTCTCCTTTCTTTTTGGTTTCTGTCAGTTTTTTGGTTTAAAGGTTTTTAGTTTTCTTAGTTTGAGCTTTTTTCAATGTTCTCTCTTCTTTTATTTTCTTAACTTCTTCTACCTTTTTTGTTTCTCATCAGACTTTGATTCCTCTTTTTTTTGCCATTCGTCAGATGTCAATGCAAACGAAACTCGCTCTGTGTTTTTCACCCCTTTCCTGACCGGAGTTTTTGCTAAAACTAAAGTGTCTTTTAGATTAATTTTTTTCATTAATCTTATTATTCTGTCATTTAAATTAGTTGACATGATCTTTGGTGGAGAATTTGCAAGTGAAGTAGTATTTTGTACTGAGCAATCAGTAAAAACATCGATATTTTCTTATAAATCTTCTTTGTTAAGATGTGAGACTTCTGTTCTATTAGGTGTAAGTTGTAAATATGTATTTGAAATTACTGGTGGAGTATGAATTTGTACTTCATGTGAAACTTCAAAACAAGATAGCTCTTCTTGTGAATCATTCCAATCTTTCACAGAATCACATAAAATTACAGGATGATTAGCAATATCGAAATTGGTATTTGGTTTCTCATAAAAGTTGTATTCAGATTCAATGGACGTAACATCTTTTGATATGTATGCAGCAGTTTTGTTATTGGAAGTCTCTGCTGTAGTACACTTAAGAAGGGATGGTGAAACTTCAAAAACTTGTTTCAAAATTCTGTCTTTTTCGTATTTACATTCTTTAATCATATCGAGGAATTGAATTTTGTAACACTACATCTTTATTATTGTTTATTTTACTTTTTTACTCGTTTACCAAAATATTTGTTAAAGTTTATATTATCCGGATTCCACGGGAAAAGTCCGACAGCTCTAAAACCATTTTGCAATATTTCCGGATGAATAGAACTATTAATGGCTTTTTCTAAAATCGCTGCAAATTCCAATTTTGTTAGAGCTTGAGATGGATTGTTTCTTCTCCACTCCATCACACTTTTTTTCCAACCATTTTTAGTGGTTTAAAAGCGGATAAATCTGCGGGCTGTAAAATTCTTGTGGCTTTTGAATAAAGAGCGATAAGGACGATTTGTAATTCTGAACAAAGTTTACTGACAGTGTTACGTGTGTTTTATGTCCGTCAACAAACAGGTTGACAGGAAATTTTGTTTCTGTTCATGTAAGGTATGGGTGTAAAAAATTCATAGCATAATCAACAAAAATGTCTGTTTTCATCCAACCGTTATCACTGAGGCCAATACCCCAATCTTTAGGCACTTTTGTAGCAAGTTCTTTAGGAAGTCTTTTGTTTGGGTAAATTACTAATGGTGGAGTTTGTTCTCCATTTGCTTAAGATGTAAATAAAACAGTCAAGGATGCCTCAGCTTGATCTCGATCAATTTCATAGATATTTTTACGACCTTTTATGGAAAGAACTCTCCCACTTTTTGGGCGCAGTTAGAAGTTCGTCTCGTCACCATTTAAAATGCGCGAAGGGTCTTGGAGAATGTCAGTATTCTTCATTGTTAAATAAAAATATATATTACGAAACCAGCATCTTATATCTTCTTCAGATACGCAAGAACTTGCATCAGTGACACTTTCTGGGGGTCTAATGGCCAAATCCTTGTATCTTTTCATAAAGAGATTCGACCATCTTTTCCCTGGAACGCCATCCTTAAATGGATTCGGATATTGGCCTTTTTTGAGAATTCAGCTACACTTGTAATCAGGTCCTCTTTTCGTCTTGGAAAGCTTTTTCTGCTATTAACTTTGATCCAATTTACTAAATCTTCTTCCTCTTTTGCTGTCAAGACAGAAGGTGGACCTGGTATCTCATTTTTGTCTGGATGGTTGGAATTAAAAATAAGTGTAGTCACCACCATATAACACCATATGTTTTTGAAGCCAATTTCTTGAACATCCTTTTATTTATTGTTTTAATACTAATTTTATATTTTCTGAAGATTACTGGTTTATTTATTTTTTAGAGATATTTTCTTTGTATTATTTTCATTTAGAGAACCTTTGGTTTTCTTTAAACCAGGATTGCTTTGTCTTTGGCCATACTGTAAATTACGTAATGATAATTAATATTATTTATTTTTATTTTTAAGCTAATACCTAACCTTAAATATATTTGAGTTATTGGTAAAATGATTGATTGAAATTACTCGTTATAAATTTAAATAAAATAATATAATTATATGCGTTTCTTTGCGGAAATCCATTATAATAAATATATTAATAGTTACATTGCAACCATCCGCTCAATTAAATAAAATTATGTCTTACCTTGCTCTTACCTAGTTTGAAGAGCACCTCCCGCCCTCCCTCAATTGCGTACACTAATCCCGTCACCACTAATCCCAGTACCACTACTCCCAACACCACTACTCCCAACACCACTATTCTAGGTAAGATACACTATCGACGGTAATACGCCACGTGTTTCACCTCTACACTAGGCATCTTCATCTTTCGGTTAACCGCTAAGTTTTAGCGGTCAGCCGCCGTGTAGCCATATGGGTGTTGGGAGTAGTGGTGCTGGGATTAGTGGTGACGGGATTAGTGCACGCAATTGAGGGAGGGCGGGAGGTGCTCTTCAAACTAGGTAAGACACATCATTTTATTTCATTAAGCGGATGGTTGCAAAGTAACTATTAATATCTTTATTTTAATTTATATTCAAAATTACCCCTGTCGTTGAAAAAGTATTTTATGTTTTTTTTTTTTATAGAAGAGGGGGCAAACGAGCATGCGGCTCACCTGATGTTAAGTGACTACCGCCGCCCATGATCAACCGCAACACCAGGAGAATTGCGGGTGCGTTGCCGGCCCTTTATAAAGGAGTAAGCTCTTTTCTTGAAGGTCCCCAGGTCGTATCGGTCCGGAAAAATCGCCGGTGGTAAACTATTCCACAGAGAGGTTGTACGTGGAAGAAAACTCCTTGTGAAACGTACAGTGGTGGACCGCCAAGCATCCAGATGGTGTGGATGGTATCGGGACGTTTGCCGTGTAGTGCGTTCACGAAATTTGGCGGCTGGGATTAATCCGAACAATTCCTCAGAGCACTCCCCGTGATAGATGCGATAAAATACGCAAAGAGATGCAACATCTCTTCGCAGCGCCAGTGAATCGAGCCGATCGGAAAGCACTCGGTCGTCGACGATTCGAGCCGCTCTGCGCTGGATGCGGTCAAGTGGAAGGAGCTGGTACTGGGGAGTCCCAGCCCAGAGATGGGAACAGTATTCCATGTGCGGCCGAACCTGCGCCTTGTAAAGTTGCAGGCGGTGTGCCGGCATGAAATACTGTCCCGCTCTGCTGAGCACGCCAAGCTTTTTAGAGGCCAATTTGGCCTTCCCTTCCAAGTGACCACGAAACTGCACGTCACTCGATATGTCGACGCCGAGGATTCCGATACTGGCTGAGGCAACAAGGGGAGTGCCTTGGAACTGAGGGGATACGACAAAGGGGTTCTTTTTAGCGGTTAACGCGCAAACTTGTGTCTTCTGGGGGTTAAACTGGACTACATTTAGTCGTCCCCAATCCGAGACTCTGTTCAGCAAAGACTCGACTTCAGACACAAGTTTGTCCCGGCACTCGGAGACGTTTTCCCGAGAAATATTGGCTCGGCCGGTGTAAAGAGCATCACCAGTGCTGTCATCCGCATAGCAATGAATGTTACGGGTATGCAACATATCATTGATATGCAGAAGAAACAGCGTTGGCGATAGCACGCAGCCCTGTGGAACACCAGCATTAATAGGCTTGCAATCGGAGCTTGCACCGTCTACAACGACCTTGATGCTCCGATCTGCAAGAAAGCTGGTGATCCAATCGCACAATTTCTCGGGAAGCCCATAGGAAGGGAGCTTCGAAAGAAGCGCTTTGTGCCAAACCCGATCGAAGGCCTTCGCAATGTCCAAACTAACGGCCAATGCCTCCCCCTTGAACTCTACTGCCTCCGCCCATCTGTGAGTGAGGTAGACCAGAAGATCACCAGCTGACCGACCACGGCGAAAACCGTATTGGCGGTCACTAATCAGCTGGTGATCCTCAAGGTACCTCATGAGCTGGCAGTTTACAATGGACTCCATTGTTTTGGAGAACAAGGAGGTGATGGCGATTGGCCGGTAGTTGGACGGGTCTGAGCGGTCGCCTTTTTTAGGGATCGGGTGGACGAAAGCCGTCTTCCATGATTTTGGGACTACGCCTAGGGAGTAGGAGTACCGGAAAAGACGCGTTAAAACCGGTGCCAACTATGGAGCACACGTCCTCAGCACAATTGGGGGGATTCCGTCAGGCCCACTCGACTTGTGGATGTCCAGGGAGAGGAGTGCTTTGCGAACCGAGCGCTGTGCGAAGTGCACTTCCGGCATGGAGCACTCACACCGCGGGATGGTCGGCGGCGTACTCCCCCCGTCATCGAGAGTCGAGTTGGACGCAAAGAAGGAGCCTAGAAGATCGGCTTTCTCCTTTGAAGTATGGGCCAGTGAGTCATCCTCCCTGTGCAGAGATGGAAGAGATGGCTGACAGAAATTCCCCTGGACAGCCTTGGCGAGAGACCAGAATGCACGGGTTCCAGAAGGAAGGCGTACTAGTTTCTCGCCAATTCTGCCTATGTGCTCTGACTTTGCCTTGGCAATGACTCTTTTGAAGGACCTAGAGGCGGAATTATACTTCTTTTTTAGAGCGCTGGTGTTTACATCCCGGGACGCTGATGCATCAACCCAGGCTTGGTAGCACTCCTGCTTATAGCATGATGCTATTTTACAGGAGCGACCAAACCATGGCTGAGATTTGCATCCAATGGGCACCACAGAGGAAGGAATAAAAAGTTCCATACCCTGAAGTACCACATCAGTAACAGAATCCGCAACAACGTTGGGATCATCCGGCGAGAAGCAAACCCGCCCCCAAGGGTAGGATGCAAAGAAAGACCGCATCCCATCCCAATCGGCTGACCTATAGTGCCAAACACGGCGGCAGCCTGCAGAATGCAACCGCGATTTCAGCGTGAGTGGCACAACACTCCGGACCAGACAATGGTCCGAGGAGCCTAAAGGGGCGTCGACGGAAATCTGATATCCGTCCGGGTGAGAGGTCAGCAGAAGGTCCAACAGGGAAGGTGCATGATCCTCCACATCTGGAATCCGCGTAGGCGAAGTAACCAGTTGTGTCAGACCATATGCCAAGGCAAAATCATGAACAGATCTCCCCGCATGATCGGTTAAACGTGAACCGAGCCATTCGGCGTGATGGGCGTTAAAGTCGCCGAGGATCACGATCTCTGCGGAGGGGATCTGCTGTAGCAACGAATCTGCAGCCATTTGGACGTGGTCGAAGAGTCGGTCTGTTTCGGCATTACCGCTATGGGACCTATAGAGGCACCCGTAGACGCGCGGATGGTCGTCGCTGTCTACGCGTAGCCAAAGGATGGACAGGTCCGAACCTTCAAGTCTGCCGAGGCGTCGAGAACAGATGTCCTCTCTGACGTAAACGCAAACTCCAGCACGAGGCACAAAGGAGTGTTCCAGTTTGTACCCCGGGTAGGAGAGATACGAGACATCAGCCGGAGAGGACACCTGCGTCTCGGTCAGAAAGAGCAGAGCCGGCCTCGCCGTCTCGAGATGGTAGTGGACGGCGTTTAGGTTAGAGTGAAGTCCCCTGATATTGCAGAAATTCACGGACAGCGTGGCAGGGGTCGCCTTGGTTTTGTTGCTCCGTTTGCCCCGAGCAGTTGTAGTCTTGAGCGGAATTTTGCCCCCCCCAGAATACGCGGGGCAGCCTGAGCACCCACGCTCAGAAGTGGAGAAACATGGTCGTGGATGCTCAGCGAGGGATTCTCCAGGGGTGCTGGTACCCTCCTGGGGTAGTTTATCATTATTTAATTCCGCTACCATGTTGATGGGGGGGGGGGGATTTGGTCCTCCGGCCACCTGCACTCACCAGACGAAACGCGGAAGCAGAGCTTCCACTTCACGCCGGTATTCTGTGAGGTCGTGGTACCACCCCGGTTTGAGCCGGCCCATACGTGCAACAGCAAAGCTGCTGCGTGGCTCTACCACTGTTAGAATAGTATAGTATGTATAAAATTCCCATCAAAATAAATAATAATATGAATCCAAACATTGACATAATATGTCAATAATAGGTAGTGTGGTCTATTTACCTGTCAGTTATTGACCACCCCTACTTTAATTTCACAATTTTTCAATTAGAGAAAAAGTTAGGTTATAGAAATGTTAATCGATTTTTCATGAATTTACAAAATATAGAAATCAGTAAATATGTAAATATCAAAGACGAAAAACTATACTCTATTGTATGCACTTACCTTTCTGATTTTCCAACAAAATTGCAACTTTTTCTTCTGAAGACGTTTGGTAAATCGACTAGTTTTGTTCAGCCATACTTGTTAAAGAACTCAACCTGTATTACCATAACAAAAATATAGAAATACAGATGTATTCAGTTTAAACAACTTTGTTACTATATACAACTATATTGAACGTGAATCTTATAAGTTTAATTTATCTGTAGAAGTGTCAATAATTGGCGGGGTGTCAAGATTAGGGCAGTTTACCCTGTATAAAATTATGATTTTATTATTTATTTTATTTTTTATTGCACCAAAGATTTTGTAAAAAAAGGCGAGCATAATACTATATGGCATTCTATACCAGCTAACCTTGGGTAGAACGGAGAGTGATTTATGGGCAGTAAAGTTGTCATGATCACATACAATTCAAATATGTACATGCTACACATACATAAACCATATATACATATATACACGTACACATATAAATAATATAACTAATACACATATTTACACATATATATTTTAATAAATTTATATACAAATAACTATAAACATATAAAGTAAGTGGACTCAAATTTGTTGGTTACGGATATATTCGTATAGTTTTCTTTTAAAAACGTTTTTGGCAGGTATTATTCGCAGGTCAACAGGCAATTTGTTCCAGAGGGAGATGAAAGTTACTGTGAAAGAATTTGACATAAACTCAGAATGGCGGAGAGGAGTAGACAGTAATAAATTGTGTGAAGATCGGTGATTGAGAGAATAAGTGTCACTACGGAATTGGAATCTTTCTTTTAGGTAAAGGGGTGAGGAAGAATCATTAAGAACTGAAAACAGAGAGGACAGCATTCGAAAATCTCTGCGCTAGCGTATAGTCGACCGTTTTAATTTTGAGCGAAATTCTGATACGTGATCATATTTGCGCAGGCCAAAGGTGAATCGTATGCAGTTGTTAAGTAACCTGTCCAACCTGCTTAGCAGCTCCTGAGAGATATTAGAGAGACAAACATCATGACAACAACATTTGACTATGCAAATAATGGAAGAATTAGAGATTGGATGAGTAGAAGCTTAGTTAAAGTAGGCAGAAAGAATTTAAGACGATAGATGGAACGAAGTATGCCTGTGACTTTACGACAAATCTCTGACACCTGTAACCTCGGGGTCGGGTCAATAATTAAACCCAGATCCTTGACACTAGTGCGGAAAAGAATTACACAGTTTCACACATTATTATACAGCATTTACTGGGATTTACCGTTATACCAAATCGCTGTGACCAGTCTGAAATGCGTTGTAAGTCCTGATTAATAGCTGCAATAGCGGTAGCAATTTCAACCGAGTTGAGTATAACTGAAGATCGTCAGCATAGGGGTAGTAAGAACATTGAAGGTGGGTAGTAAGAAGATTGATAACCAACGAAAACAAGAGAGGAGAGAGAATGCCGTCTTGCGTACACCTAGATACAGATCGCACCAGTCGGAAAAATCCTGACCAGCCCGAACAGCCTGCTGGCGACCGCGAAGATAAGAGGAAAATCAGCTCAGTACTGACGGGGAGAAGTTTAGGCGTGAAAGTAATCCAAGGAGTAAGTCGTAATCGACACAATTAAATGCGTTTGAAAAGTCAATAAGGACCAGAACAGTCAGACATGACCTCTCTAAAATCTTCTGTAACTTAAAGTAGCGCTGTGGTGCTACTATGTCCCGGGCGAAAGCCAGATTGATAAGTACTAAGGTAGTTGCATTTCGAAATGAAAGAGGTGACTTGTTTGTGTACCAATAATTCAAGGGCTTTGGAAAGAAACGGCAGTATAGAAATAGGTCTAAAATGGGAAGGTAGGGATGGACTTGGGTAAAATACCAGTAGAGAGTGAGAAATTGATGATGTGAGTGAGAATTAGTAAATATAATTATGGCCAGTTTTTGAAAGCCTGATCAAACTCAGATTTTAATTCAAATTTAATCAAAAAGATGGCTATGGGTACTTTCCGCGTTGTGTTTATACCGAGCAATAAAAACACTGATGCGTCAGTAGCTTCACCGAAATTATCGGATATAATATCAAACTCATAGTAGACATAGCCATAATGTCTTTGGCTGTTAACATGGTATTTCATCAACTGCTTAATTTTCATTTCATCTGTGATCATGTTCACCGAGGTACAATAAAAACGTTTTATTTTAGTTTAATTTCCTTGGTGTACAGTCAGTTCGCTTAGGTACGGTCGTTTTTGGCCCGCGCCGTCTCAGCACGTGCCGCATTTTGTCAAAGGTGCGACATTGAAGTTTGTACTGTAAAGCACTTCAAATGTCAGGAATCAAGTCAAGTCAAAATTTAACACGATAAATTCCGTAAAATTATTTTCATTTAATGTGTAGTGTTCGCGTAAATATAAGAAGTCATAATTGTAAACTTGTCAAAATTCCAAAATATTTTCAAGAAGAATAATATTGGTGACAAGGGTAATAATAAAACTATTTAATCTATTGATATAATTACAGCTAGATATTACCTCCCACAAGTTCAAGGTTGGTACAGCAGTATCGGCTAACCTTCTTTAATTGATAACTTGGGGTATGAAACATGATTTATCAATATCTCCTATGCAGATGATACTGTAGTAGTATTTACTGATAACTCCTGGGATTCTGTTCGTAGATCTGTTGAAGAAGGCCTTGCTAGGATCGCTAAGTGGCTGAACACTAACCTACTTATTTTAAATACTTTGAAAAGTAGTTATATATGTTTTACAAATTATATTTGAAATCGGCCTAATATTATTTTCCAAATTAAACCAGTTTAATTTGGAAAATATCCAAATTAAACTTCACACATGCTATGACGACGCCCTAAGTACTAGTTGCAGCTGTTCATTAATTAGTAATGTCTCTGAGACCAAGTATTTAGGATTCGTTGACCAACATTTGTCACGGCATAGACACAATGAATTAATCATGAATAGACTTGGGAAATTTACATGGACATTTAAAACACTAAGACGAAAAAGTTACTATACCAAATATGTATTGCTTTGGCTCAGTCTATCTTAGTATTGGGTCCTTACATATGAAATTAGCGTTTTGTCGTACTGACCACTTTGATCTGAAATATCTCCGAATTCCAAATTAAATCCATTAAGCTGGTACATTTGAGCTTTCAAAACAGTCATTCATTTGTTTTTCCTCATGATTTTTTTCTTTGGCGTCGCTTATTACCGCACAATGAAAAACATGAAATATCGGTATATTTACGGGTACGAGTTCTACCGTGGCGTCAGTGCTGCAGAAAGTGCTCGAATGGTGTGTTCGGCGCTGGTGTCGCAAAGGAAAGCACGGTACGTTTTTGGTTTCAACGTTTTCGGTCTGGAAATTTCGACCTTCAGAACCAACCCCGTAAAGGGCTGGAGACCAGTGGAAAATGAAGAATTAAAGGCTATTGTGGAAACGGATCCATCACAAAGCACTTCAGAGATAGCTGCAGGCTTCGGGATAAGTAATAAAGCTGTATTGATCCACTTGAAGCAAATCGGGAAAGTAAAAAACTTAAACGATGGGTTCCTCATGGATTGAGTGAATCGAACTTGCAAACACGTGTAGACTGCTGTGTTACTTTGCCCAACCGACGCAAAAATGAAGGGATTTTAAATCAAATCATTACTTGTGATGGAATGTGGATACTGTTCGATAATCGTAAGCGCTCGTCGCAATGGCTGAACCCTGGAGACCCAGCCAAATCCTGCCCTAAACGAAAATTGACTCAGAAAAGTTACTTGTGAATGTTTGGTGGACTAGCGCCGGTGTTATTTACTACAGCTTTCTAAAATCTGGCCAAACGATTACGGCAGATATCTATTGTCAGCAACTGCAAACTATGAAGGAAGAACTAGCTGCTAAACAATCGAGATTGGTTAATCGCTCTAGGTCACTGCTGCTTCACAACAACGCAAGACCACACACTGCACAACAAACAACCACTAAGTTAGATGAGCTACCATTGGAATGTCACCAGTCGAATTCCACCGTACTCCCCAGAGCTTGCTCCAATAGGTTGCCATTTTTTCCGGAATTTGGATAACTTCTTACAAGAAAAAAAAATTCAACTCCGATGCGGCAGTCTAAACCGCCTTCAAATACTTTATTGATTCTTGGCCCCATGGTTATTTTTAGTAAAGGGATCAATGAACTACCTACGAGATGGCAAAAGTGCATAGGTAACAACGGTGCATACTTTGAATCTACTACATAGTATAAAACAGAGTCGCTTTTTCTGTCCCTGTGTCCCTATCTACGCTTAAATCTTTTAAACTACGCAACGAATTTTGATGCGGTTTTTTTTAATAGATAGAGTGATTCAAGAGGAAGGTTTATATGTATAATAACATCTATTAAATAGTGGAGAAAAACTGTTATTTTTGAGGTTTTTAATGTGATGTGGTAAATAATTTTATTTTTTCCGCTTATGCATTGCAAACGCAGGCTGAACCCTATAAGATTTATCAAAATAATGTACTAAGTGTTGAACACATTAAAAAGGTCAAAAAACTCCGCGATGGTATATGTTTATCTCTTATGGATATCCCATAATAACATTTTTTGTCATTTACTTTTTACGACAAATAATGGCTAATTTTCGAAGCAATTTTAACCAATAGAGCATTAACCCCTATCCAATTAAATACCTTAAATACATTGTTGATTTAATATAGATCTATATGGCCCTTTACAGCATATGATTTAAATGAATATTTTAGAAGATATTACAGATTTAAAAATTGCGAGGCGTAGCGTTTGCGGTGGTACCGGCCGGACGGGGCGGCGGGAGCATGCTTATAAATAGCACGTCGGAGGCCGCGGTTCTCAGCCCACACAGGGCATCTATCGGCCCCCCTATCGGCCACCTCAGGGCCCTCCTCGGCCCCTTATGAGCCTTCCGCTCTCTCAGCCAGCGCCGCTTCCAATAAACCCCTGGTTCCAAAAGGAATCAAATATCCCGCGGCCCTCCGCCGACCCAAAAAAACAGACAGACTCTGTAGTCGAGTCTCTAAACCTAGTTTATAACACACTCAATAGGATCAATTTAGACGAAATCCTTATTCTTGCGGATAAACTGAGCGCAGCTCAGTCCCCTCAGGGTCGTCTCCTTGCTCTTACTGAGCACATCAACCTTCTAAGGGCCTTGTAATTAAAATTAAAACTATGCCGGAGCCCTCTGCTCCCGCAATATCTCACGGTCGCATCAAACCAAAGGGTTTGTCGCTTGTTTCATTCAATATCCGCGGTCTGCGAAATAACCTCCCAGAGCTTAGGCTTTTTCTACGAGATCGCGAAGCCGATCTCTTACTCCTACAGGAGACCCATCTCAGCCCCAAGGTCTCTAAAGGCCTTACTATTAAAAATTATTCACTTATACGTAACGATAGACCCGACCGCAAAGGCGGCGGCACTGCCATCTATCACAAAAAGTCCCTTCATTGCTCCCACATATCTACTCCATCGCTTACCAGTATGGAAGCTACTATCACTAGACTAGCCATGACTGGACACCAGTCAATCATTATAGCCTCTTGCTATATCCCTAGCGGAACCCTCCCCGTCAAGAGTGACTTCGAAGCCATCCTTGCATTAGGCGACTCAGTCATTATGTTTGGAGACTTTAACTCCAAGCATACTGAATGGGCCTGCCGCACTACTACCAGTAGTGGCAGGGTGCTGCTCAGTATCACTCAGTCTCTCGACCTAACTGTCTACAGCCCCCTCACTGCCACCCACTATCCCGACATTGTTACCTACGCTCCTGATGTGCTAGATTTTGCTCTAGTTAAAGGAGTTTCCCTTAACCTTAGAGCAATCGAGCCTCTCGACGATCTAGGATCCGACCACCGTCATGTATCCCTCCTTCTTGGCCATCAGCCATCTCCAACTCCCACTTCCAAAATCTACACTGACTGGAAGGGCTTCAAGAAGTCTCTAGCCTCGGCTATAGACTCTCCGGACCCTCCCATAACCCTTTCTTCCGACGCCCTCGACAGTGCGGGGAAAATAGACACCGCGGTCGAAAATCTCACCTCACTTATAACATCCTCTCTTAAAGAGAATGAAAAAGTTGTCCCGGTTGCTAAAACTAGTCCTCCCCTAGATATTAGCAACCTGTTAAAAGCCAAAAAAGCTGCCCTCCGTAGAGCTGCACGCTATCTCACTCCCGAATACAGACTCGTGGCCCACCGCCTTCAACGCAAACTGCGTTACCGCCTCCAAGACTACAGAGACCACGAAAAGGGCAATCTCATGGAGAAAATCTCTCCATCTCACACAGCGTACTACCGGATGGCGAGAGCCCTCCGGATAGACGCTATAACCCATACTCCCCCTCTGTCTCGTCCCGACGGCTCCATTGCCTTCGAAGACGAAGAAAAGGCTGAGTGCTTCGCGGACAGCGTTGCCGCTCAATGCTCTCCCAGCTCACAACCCACTGACCCCTTACACATCCAACAAGTGGAGGACGAGGTCCGACGCAGGAACTCGCCCCCTACCGCCTCTGACCCTATCACTGTGTCCAAAGATAAGATTTCATCTACCATCAAAGGACTTAAGCCCAAAAAAGCACCGGGTGCGGATGGTATCTCCAACCAAGCCCTCAAACACTTCAAGGAGCAGGTAATCGCCTTACTGGCCATTATCTTTAACGCCTGCTTCGAATTCAGTTACTTTCCCACCTCTTGGAAAGAGGCAACTGTCATTGGCATTCCCAAGCCAGGCAAACCTCTCCACCTCCCCTCCAATCACCGTCCCATCAGCCTCCTCAAGGCCATGGGCAAACTTTTCGAACGAGTCATTCTCGTGCGCTTGAGGTGCCATTTGTTTCCCACAGACGGCAACCCTCTTGTCATCCCACAACAATTCGGGTTTCGAGCCAAACACTCGTGCCCCCAACAAGTTCACCGCATAGTGGAATACATCCTCAGCGGTTTTTACCCTCGCCGTCAAAAAACCATCGCGGTCTTCTTTGACATTGCCAAGGCATTCGACAGAGTCTGGCACGAGGGCCTTATCTACAAACTGTACGACTTAGGCCTCCCAGATCGTCTCGTTCGCCTTGTAGCCTCCTATCTGAAGGATCGTACCTTTCGTTTTAGACAAGAAGGCACGCTATCCTCTACCCGTCAAATAAAAGCCGGTGTCCCTCAAGGCTCTGTGCTTGCTCCCCTCCTATACATACTATTCACCAACGACATCCCTATCCCGTCGAATGGTGTCAAACTAGCCCTCTTTGCAGATGACACAGCCCTTTACTCCAAAGGCAACTCACTACCACAGATTCGGAACAAGATTCAAAAGTCAGTAAGCGACTTAGGAGCTTGGTTCCAAAAATGGCGTATCGACGTAAACCCGGAGAAAAGCTCCGCCGTTTGCTTCGAATATAAACGACGTCGTCTCACCACCACTCCGCCAATCAGGATGTTAGGAACCCCTGTCCCATGGCAAACTAAAGCCAAATACCTAGGCGTCACCCTTGATGCAAGGCTCACTTTCAAGCCCCATATCAAGAAGGTTACTCGCACCGCACGTTTTTACATGGGTAGGCTCAACAGCATGTTGGGCAGACACAGTAAAATGTCCCTCCGCAACAAGCGAACCCTATATAAGGTCTGCGTACGACCTGTCATGACCTACGCGGCCCCCATTTTCGCACATGCTAAGCCCAAAGCTATAAATGAACTTCAAATAGTTCAAAATCTGGTCTGTCGTAGGGCCACTAACTCGCCCTATTATGTCCGTAATGCCGACCTACATCGAGACTTAGAGCACCCAACAATCCAACAGTTTCTTAAATCACTCTCTGAGAGATTATTCAAAGCCTCAGAGTCCCACCCAAATCATCTCATTCGTGAAACAGCTGCCTATGCAGCCCCTATCCACACTCGCTATAGTGTGCGCAGGCCGAGAAACTCTCTCTCGGACCCCCCCAACAAGCTTTCGGCTGACCTGAACTGCCTCCTGGCGGCTCAGGCCGAGCCTACATAACACATCCCTTAATCTGCCTTAGTTAGGCACTCTTCTAAGCGGCTTTCCGCCGCTAGCGCCCTCCTTTCTGCCAAGGAGGGTCGCGTTCGTATACGGCTTAGAGATCTCTAGTAAGATCGTTAAGCCAATTCCTAAAAGGTTGAGTTTAGTGGGTAAAAGTCCCACATAACCACGCAGCCGGCTGCGTGGTATGCTATGAGCATTCTCAACCTCCCTCCCCCGCTTTCCGGAGGGTTGCCCATATTTGCTTCGGGCGCAAAAAAAAAAGGCCGCGGTTCTCAAACGCCAGTTCCGTTTGCGCACCGCTCCCGAGCGGTAGTGCATACAGTCCGCGCTCCGTCCTCGCGCGGTAGTGCAACCTCTCGCCCGCGCGCCCCGCTCTCCCCGGCTTACACTGGCCGAGCAGACGCTGTCGGTGAGTTCCTTTGTTTTCGCATCGTTCTTGCGCCCTCGATTCGGCGGGGAGGTACGAGCGCGCTTTGCTTTTATTGTTTTGTTTTATTTTTAATTTTTTTCTGTTATTGTTTTATTATTGTTATACTGTTACTTTTGTTGTTTGTTACTGTTCTTGGAAGATCGTCTCTTGCTTTTCTGGGAATAGAGCGTCAGTCCTCCCCATCTGCCACCCAAGGTCCTGTTCTTGTTAGAACAGGGACCTCTAGATTCTTAGACTAAAATCGTCACCCCCCTTGTCCAAATCAACATGTCTGCCATAGACATGAGCAATTTCGTTTGCCAACTTATGGCCATGGTCGCCCAATTCGTCCAAGCCTCAGGCCTACCCATCCAAATCAACGAGACCGCTCTCGTCAGCGCCTTTTATCCCATTGCCCCTAAGGCATGTGTCCTCCCGCCCACCGTCGTAGCTTTCCTCGCGACCCAAGCGGTGGCCCCCAGACCAACTCGCCCGCGTCCGCCAACTCTGATATGGAGCACTCGGACACCACGTCAGTTACCTCCTCCTCCCGGAAGAGGACCGCCCACAGCTCCACCTGCTCCTCGGAGTTATCCGACTCCGAAGGAACGGTCACCGATTCAGCCCAATTCACGCTAGTGAAATCCAAGCGCAGCTCGAAGCGCACTGCGACTTCCCGCACTCCCCCCGCCCCGGCGACCGCTGCCGCCGCCGCCACCTGCGCACCCCCCGCCGCTGCCTCAACCTCCGCAATCCCCATCGTTGCCCCTACCTCCGCAGCCCCAAACGCTGCCCCCTCTCAGCCGCAAGACACTACCGCCAAGCCAGCAACCCGCTGCGCACCCAAATTAGCTAAAAGCCAAGTCCCGCCTCCTGTTTTTTTCAGAGACAAGGGGAAATTCACCAAACTGTCAAAAACCCTCTACGAAAAGGGTTTCAAATATGACCAAGCCACCAATGTCGGCGAGGCCATCAAAATCATGCCGGCGTCTATAGAATACTTCCGGAACATCACTCGTCACTTCACGGCCGAGCGCGTATCCTATCACACGTACGCTCTCGCCAAAGAAAGAAAAATAAAAGTAGTCCTCCGCGTTCCTCACGAACTCGCAAACGAGGACATCTTAGATGATTTAAAGTCCCAGGGCTTCCCTGTCGAGGCTGTGCACAAGATGCACAGCAGCAGGGGCGAGAGGTTCAACCTCGCCCTACTTGTACTCTCAAACGTGCCGGAGGTGAAGGCCATCTTCCGCGAGGTACGCACTGTGTGCGGCCTGTCGCGTGTAAGGGTCAAAGCCCCACACCGGCACGGTTACCCAGCACAGTGCCACCGCTGCCAACTTTATGGGCATGCGGCAGCCAACTGCTCAGCCCCACCCAGGTGCGTTAAGTGCCTAGAATCCCGTCACTCGAAAGAGTGCCCTCGGCCCAAAATGCCGTATCTCCACCCGCATGTGTCCTATGCGGACAAACAGGCCACCCGAGTATAGACTCGCGGCCCACCGCCTTCAACGCAAACTCTGTTACCGCCTCAAAGATTTCAGAGACCTCGAGAGGAGCAATCTCAGGCAGAAAATCTCCCCCTCTCACACAGCGTACTACCAGATGGCGAGAGCCCTCCGGATAGATGCTATCACGCATCCCTTTATCTCATCCCGACGACTCTATTGCCTTCGAGGACGAAGAAAAGGCTGAGCACTTCGCTGACAGCGTGGCTGCTCAATGCTCTCCCAGCTCATAACCTACTGACCCCCTACATATCCAACTAGTGGAGGACGAGGTCCGTCACCGGAACTCGCCCCCCACCGCCTCTGACCCTATCACTGTGTCCAAAGATGAGATTTCATCTACCATCAAAGGATTTAAGCCCAAAAAAGCACCGGGCGCGGATGGCATCTCCAACCAAGCCCTCAAACACTTTCCGGAGCCGGTGATCGCCTTATTGGCCATAATCTTCAACGCCTGCTTCGAATTCAGCTATTTTCCCACCACTTGGAAAGAGGCAACTGTCATTGGCATTCCCAAGCCAGGCAAACCTCACCACCTCCCCTCCAATCACCGTCCCATCAGCCTCCTCAAGGCCATGGGCAAACTTTTCGAACGAGTTATTCTCGTGCGCATGAGGCGCCATTTGTTTCCCACAGACGGCGACTCTCTTGTCATCCCTCAACAATTCGGGTTTCGAGCGAAACACTCGTGCCCCCAGCAAGTTCATCGCATAGTGGAATATATCCTCAGCGGTTTTTATCCTCGTCGTCAAAAGACCATCGCGGTCTTTTTCGACATTGCCAAGGCATTCGACAGAGTCTGGCATGAGGGCCTTATCTACAAATTGTACGACTTAGGCCTCCCTGACCACCTCGTCCGCCTTGTAGCCTCCAATTTGAAGGATCGTTTCGTTTTAGACACGAAGGCACACAATCCTCTACTCGTCAAATCAAAGCCGGTGTCCCTCAAGGCTCTGTGCTTGCCTCCTCCTATATATACTATTCACCAATGACATCCCTATCACGTCGAATGGTGTCAAACTAGCCCTCTTCGCAGATGACACAGCCCTTTAATCTAAAGGAAACTCACTACCACAGATTCGGAACAAGATCCAAAAGTCAGTTAACGACTTAGGAGCTTGGTTCAAAAAATGGTGTATCGACATAAACCCGGAGAAGAGCTCCACCGTTTGCTTCGAATATAAACGACGCCGTCTCACCGCTACTCCGCCAATCAGGATGTTAGGAACCCTTGTCCCATGGCAAACAAAAGCCAAATATTTAAGCGTCACCCTTGATGCAAGGCTCACTTTCGAGCCCCATATCAAGAAGGTTACTCGCACCGCACGTTTTTACATGGGTAGGCTCAACAGCATGTTGGGCAGACACAGTAAAATGTCCCTCCGCAACAAGCGAACCCTATATAAGGTCTGCATACGACCTGTCATGACCTACGCGGCCCCCATTTTCGCACATGCTAAGCCCAAAGCTATAAATGAACTTCAAATAGTCCAAAATCTATTCTGTCACTAACTCGCCCTATTATGTCCGTAATGCCGACCTACACCGAGACTTACAGCTCCTAACAATCCAGCAGTTCCTTCAATCTCTCTCTGAGAGATTTTTCAAAGCCCACCCAAATCATCTCATTCGCGAGACAGCTGCCTATGCAGCCCTTCTCCACACTCGCTATAGTGTGCGCAGACCGAGAAACGTCGTACCCCCCCAACAAGCTTTCGGCTGACCTAAACTGCCTCCTGGCGGCTCAGGCCGAGCCTAAATAACACATCCCTTAATCTGCCTTAGTTAGGTACAATTCTAAGCGGCTTTTCGCCGCTTGCGCCCTCCTTTCTGCCAAGGAGGGTCGTGTTCGTATACGGCTTAAAGATCTCTCGTCAGATCGGTAAGCCAATCCTTAAAGGTGGGATTTATTGGGTAAAAGTCTCCACATAACCACGCAGCCGGCTGCGTGGTATGCTATGAGCATTCCCCACCTCCCTACTCCGCTTTCCGGAGGGTTGCCCATATTTGCTTCGGGCGCAAAAAAAAAACCGCGGTTCTCACTATAGCACTTTGAATTTAGCAGCAATCGGACGCGTTTATTATCAGAGCTCTCTAGCGAGGAAAATAACAATGCTTAATAAAAACGTGCTTTTCAGCGCGACAACGTATAAGTAAGTTACGATAAATTGTATGATAGTAGTTTTAAAATGTAAATGATATTCTATATTAAATCGCACTTATAGTAATTATAAGTACATAAGGTTAGATAATATTATATTTAATAAAACGAAAAAAACTACTAAACTAAAAATTTTCTATTAAGATCTTGGTTAAAATTTAGAGTTAGATCAATTATTCGTAGAATATTCGTAAAATCGTAAGTAAGTTCAGAAAAAGAACTTAATAGAATAGGTATCTTTTGTTCTTGATGATTGTTGAGTATCTTTTGTTTTTAGTCGCACGAATAGCAAATTATTTTTTAAGTATTTTTAATCTAATTAAAATCGTAGTTTAAGTTGATTTAATTAAAATCGTAGTTTAAGGTATTTCAGTTAAAAAAAGTACTGAATAGAATAGGTATCTTTGGTTTTTTATGATTGTTGATAATCATTTGTCTCTAAATGGTAAGTATTTAGATATTTTTTATTGAGGCACATACTAATAATATGGCAATTTGTTCATAGGTAATCACACATATATAGAGCTGAGAGAGAGAGAGAGAGAGAGAATCTTCAGTAGAGCGTGAGGTTCGCCGCAGTCGAGATAGGGATAGACATTGAATACAGAGAGCCAGAGAATCATCAGCACGAGTTACTAATTCATGGGTAAATAAAAGAAGCTGTTCATTTTCCTACAGAATTTCAAAACTCGTTGAACCCGTCTGGACTCCCTCCTCAGAAAATGGTGTTAAAAGTAGGTTGTTCTGTTATTTTATTAAGAAACTTGAATCCACCTAAACTTTGCAATGGCACGCGTTTGATGGTAAAATCACTGAAAACTTTTATAATAGAGTGCACAATACTCGCAGGATGTGGTACCGGAGAAGATGTATTGATTCCCCGAATCCCTCTGATACCATCGGATTTACCCTTCCAATTTAAATGTTTACAGTTTCCGGTAAAAACATCTTTTGCAATGACCATTAATAAATCGCAGGGTCAAACCTTCAACGTTTCAGGCTTAGATTTGAGCGTTAACTGTTTTTCACATGGCCAACTTATGTCGTTCTTTCAAGAGTAACCGCTAGAGAAAACATGTTTGTATTGTCTAATGACAAGAAAGCTGTGAACGTTGTGTATAAAGACATTCTGTAATATGACTCATATCCAAAAAAAATGTACGTCAAGAAATAGTTAAGAAATGGTATTGTCAAGAAATGTTAGGAAATTGTAAATGTAAAGGTGTGTTTGGAATAGTAAAAAATATTTGAAAATCAGTCATCAGTATTTTACTCACGAATTACTTTGGTATCTTACTAGTATTACAAATCAAACTCGTAACATCTAGTATACTTAATACAACACAAAACTTCTGGTACGTTAGGAAAAAAAACTCTTCTAGACAAAACAAAATAACATGCATTGCATTTGGTTTAGCATGTTCTCATTACAACTATGTTATTACTTAAATAAAAAAATCTGAAGCTTTAAGTTACAACATTAAACAAAAAAAAACTCTTCTAGACAAAACAAAAAATAACATGCCTTGCATTTGTTTTACAGTCACAAGCAACTTCCTTCACAAGCTGTGACAGCGAGTTTGTTGTCAGAATTCCTAAAGCTTTTAGTTTATCTGCTTTAAATTGTAAATTTGTATGTTTTGTGCACAGGCAAGTGTTTCTGTCATTCACATTAGGGCTTATAACATAAAACGGCATATATCGCCCAAAAGTTGTTCGAGATGCTTTTCCTCCTTCTTATTGATATTTTTTTGTATAACTTGTCTATGGTATCTGTCGAAAAGCGTTTCTGCATTTTTATCTTATTCCGAGTCCTGGTTTCACTTCTCCCTGCTGTAGAGTGGCTTATGTCATCTCGAAGGAAAAAATTCTTAATCTCTTGTTCTAATATTCTGTTTTTCGGGTTTTAGACCCGTGACGATTCCTTATCCTTCCCTTGAGACCTAACTTCAGTGAAAAATGGGATTTCATGCGATACTTTTTGGTAACCTCGTTATCAGCAATGTTTTTTATTTGCGCTTTTGATACATTTGTGTTAGTATTCTTGTATTGTGATTCAAGAGAATTTGATAATACATTCAGTTTGAAAATTTTCTTCTTTATTTTATTTTTATCGATATCTGGGATTGGTGATGACAAAGAATCTATAAAAGAGATAGTTTTGCTTAACGGAGTAGCAACTGGTGTCCTTTCTGTTTGCACATTATTGGTATATCCTTCATCATAAGTTGAAGACGGTTCGCTCAATACTTGCATATCCTTTGAATCTGTTTGATCATTAACTAATTTGTTTAATTGTTCATTCTTTTTCTTACAACGGTATAATTTCTTTTGAAGAGCAATAATTTTTCGATTAAGTTCTTTGACATTTTTACGAAGTTCTTCATTCTCTATTTTTAATTTACTTCTGTATAAAGCGGCTCGAATTTCTCTCCTTTGTTAGTTTTTTCTCATTCTGTTTTTGTAAAAATTCCTGTTTCTTATCTTTTCTTTTTTTATTTGCCTCACGCCATTTTTTTCTTTGAATAGTTTTTTCTTCCTCTGATAAATTTCCAATTTTCTTTTGTCGCTGTTTTATTTTATCAAGATGTTTCTTTAGCTTTTCTTCATACTTCTCCGGTTGCTCTATTTTTAACCGTTCTAAATACCGTTTTTGGCGTTCTGCGCCGGTTAACGGCATCTAAAATTACAAAAAAATCAGTATAACAAAACAAAAATAAAAAAATATTATGTTTTATTTTTGTGGCGTTTTTTCAGGTATATTCACAAAATAAATGAATAAACGTTTTTGCTAAACATTTGAAAATGATGCAATACAGATGCAATGATAGAAAACATATATTGACACAAAACGGTAGAAAAAATACCATAATTATTTTCATTTTTGCCATGTGAACTTGGCCTAACCATATTTTACAATTTACTGACGTCAGGAATTGAGTGAGAAGAATTGAGAATTGAGGTGCCATAACCTAACTTTTCTTATAATTTTAAAGATTGTTAAATTATTAACTCCGGCAGGATATTATCTCATGAATTAGTTTTTTCGTATGTAATGCAAATTGTAACATGTTCCTTACTCACTTTCTTCCCACTTGAACAGCGTCAGTAAATAAGTAACACTTTTTTTCCACACACGCCGAACCCATATGAAAACATGAATGTCACGAAAACAAAAATGGCGGCAGTATGGCAACTTGTCTATGATGCATGCCAATGTTGCTACATTTAATATCATGAAACTACCACGGCTTTGTTGAAAAGTAAAAGTGGAAATTCGCGTCATTAAATGAGTGTCAGTAAATGGTTCAATTGAATAGGACATATAGTTTTACACGCTTTTTTAATAGTTATTCAAGTCATTTATCAATTAAAAAGCATGAAATCAATAGGTTCATTCATTTTCAATTGGTGTAGCTTGTATAGGTCAGCAGAATAAAAGCACATCATTGGTAAAACGATTTTTAAAAGTTGCAATAAATTTAGGACACTTATTTTTTTCGTAATTTTTTTTTTATAGAAGAGGGGGCAAACGAGCATGCGGCGCACCTGATGTTAAGTGACTACCGCCGCCCATGATCAACCGCAACACCAGGAGAATTGCGGGTGCGTTGCCGGCCCTTTAGAAAGGAGTAAGCTCTTTTCTTGAAGGTCCCCAGGTCGTATCGGTCCGGAAAAATCGCCGGTGGTAAACTATTCCACAGAGATGTTGTACGCGGAAGAAAACTCCTTGTGAAACGTACAGTGGTGAACCGCCAAGCATCCAGATGGTGTGGATGGTATCTGGACGTTTGCCGTGTAGTGCGTTCACGAAATTTGGCGGCTGGGATTAATCCGAACAATTCCTCAGAGCACTCCCCGTGATAGATGCGATAAAATACGCAAAGAGATGCAACATCTCTTCGCAGCGCCAGTGAATCGAGCCGATCGGAAAGCACTCGGTCGTCGACAATTCGAGCCGCTCTGCGCTGGATGCGGTCAAGTGGAAGGAGCTGGTACTGGGGGGCCCCAGCCCAGAGATGGGAACGGTATTCCATGTGCGGCCGAACCTGCGCCTTGTAAAGTTGCAGGCGGTGTGCCGGCATGAAACACTGCCTGCTGCATGAAACCTGCTCTGCTGAGCACGCCAAGCTTTTTAGAGGCCAATTTGGCCCTCCCTTCCAAGTGACCACGAAACTGCACGTCACTCGATATGTCGACGCCGAGGATTCCGATACTGGCTGAGGCAACAAGGGGAGTGCCTTGAAACTGAGGGGATACGACAAAGGGGTTCTTTTTAGCGGTTAACGCGCAAACTTGTGTCTTCTGGGGGTTAAACTGGACTAGATTCAGTCGTCCCCAATCCGAGACTCTGTTCAGCAAAGACTCGACTTCAGACACAAGTTTGTCCCGGCACTCGGAGACGTTTTCCCGAGAAATATTGGCTCGGCCGGTGTAAAGAGCATCACCAGTGCTGTCATCTGCATAGCAATGAATGTTACGGGTATGCAACATATCATTGATATGCAGAAGAAACAGCGTTGGCGATAGCACGCAGCCCTGCGGAACACCAGCATTAATAGGCTTGCAATCGGAGCTTGCACCGTCTACAACGACCTTGATGCTCCGATCTGCAAGAAAGCTGGTGATCCAATCGCACAGTTTCTCGGGAAGCCCATAGGAAGGGAGCTTCGAAAGAAGCGCTTTGTGCCAAACCCGATCGAAGGCCTTCGCAATGTCCAAACTAACGGCCAATGCCTCCCCCTTGAACTCTACTGCCTCCGCCCATCTGTGAGTGAGGTAGACCAGAAGATCACCAGCTGACCGACCACGGCGAAAACCGTATTGGCGGTCACTAATCAGCTGGTGATCCTCAAGGTACCCCATGAGCTGGCAGTTTACAATGGACTCCATTGTTTTGGAGAACAAGGAGGTGATGGCGATTGGCCGGTAGTTGGACGGGTCTGAGCGGTCGCCTTTTTTAGGGATCGGGTGGACGAAAGCCGTCTTCCATGATTTTGAAATTATGCGATTTTGATGAAATGAAATTTAATTTTTGGCTAGTATTGTTAAAAAATTGCTCAGTTTACTAATGAATTGTTTAGTTTAGTATATTGTTAGACAACTTGGACAATATTCAATATTATTTTTGCAAAATAAAATCGAAAAGTTTACTAGGCCACATAAAGGAGAGTACCCTATGAACATATGTACAACTTTTTTGGATATGACTCATATATTAATTGTTGTAAAAATAAAATAAATAGGCAAAAATGTAAAAAGTATATAAGAAAAATGTAGTGTATGTATTTAGATATTCCAAAAATAGCAGGAAATCTTCATGGTAAGTATAGGGAAAGGGGAATTGTTTTACTCCAAATTTAACGCGTGCAGGCCAAGGGCAGTAATGAGTTAATCAAAACTACTGGATCGATATTAATCGTTTTTCAGGTAGTGACATAGGCTATATATTTTATACCCGTGCAAAACTGGAGCGGGCCGCTACGTTTTTATACACAACGTTCACAGTTTTTCTGTAGTGTATTAAGTATCAGCATTGCACCCGAGCGAAGCCGAGGCGGGTCGCTAGTTAAATATATTAGGCAAAAAAATTGACTTTATATTCCTCCCGTACAAAACGCCAATTTCATATTATGTACGAAAGAATGACCTATTATATTGTATTCCTGTATGGGGTGGAGCTAAAAAAACCAAATTTATAGAAGTTAAAAAAGGGCACAAAGAAATTTACTAAAAACTATGCGTTTTAAACCAAAACGATTCCCTACAGAAGATCTTTAATCTTTATGCCATATGTAATGTGCTTACTGTTAGGAAACCGTACAAGTTATAAAGTTTAACCGTTGTATTGTAGCCAAAAGAAGGAAAAACGTAGTGGCTATAGCTGTCGCTGTTAAAACTGTTTTCGCTAGGAGGCAATATGTAAAACAGTCAGCGACTCTATATAACGCCATTAATAGAAGTGTTGATGTAGTTAAGGTGCACTTTTGTTTGTATGACGTGTAAATGATAACCACAGTGTCTTTACTCTTCGATTCTTTAATTGCAACTGACTATAAATTACAAGTTTGCGTACATATATTGTAAGAGAACGAACATGCCGCCCACCAAAGAACATTTAGTTCTTTCTAAATAATTCAAATTAACTAAGTGATACAAGCTAAACAATATTATAATTAACAACCAACAATCTACATAATTAAAATATTGTAACAAACAGAATTAAAAATTAACAAACTGTTATGCTCACAAGAATGCTTTAAAATTTAGTTTAGTATTAAGATTTAGTGTCTATTGGCAAAGCACATAATTTTGTAACACTATGTTTCACAATATTACAACCACTTTTAACACTATACACTCTGGTGTGACCATCACTTCCCGGATGTTTATCCACGATACGTCCCAGACACCATTTACCAGGTGGCAGACCTTCACTCTTAACTAAAACTATATCTCCCAGTTCAAACTCGCGCTGTTGTCTCTGCCACTTCGGGCGTTGTTGTAGTCTTGTCAGGTATTCCGTCTGCCAACGTCTCCAGACATCTCCCGGAAGTTTTTGAAGGTGCTGCCATCGTGTTAAGTTTGAAATTCGAGTGTCTTTCAGATCGACTGAAGGGACTATAATCGGAGCTTGACCAATTAAAAAGTGCCCAGGTGTTAATGGTTCAATAACTTCGGGATCATCTGTGTCTATTGGAACCAACGGTCGGGAATTCAGGCAAGCCTCGATTTGGCCCAAAACGGTGGTCATTTCCTCAAAGGTAAAGGTTTGCAGATAGGACACGCTTCAAATGGCACTTTACGGATCTAACGCCAGCTTCCCATAGCCCTCCGAAATTTGGGCTGCAAGGCGGGATAAAATGCCACTGCGTGCCGTCTAACGCCAAGGTCTCAGCTATGTTCCCTTCAAAGGCTAAATCAGCTTCTCTCCAAGCTGCGTGTAGCTCTCTATCAGCACCGATGAAATTACGACCTTGGTCGCTCCACATATGAGCACATTTGCCTCTCCTCGCCACGAATCTTCTAAATGCACCGACAAAGGCTTCGGATGTCAAGTCCCCAACCAATTCAAGGTGGATGGCCTTGGTTGACATGCATATAAAAAGAGCAATATATGCCTTTCTTGTTTTGGCTCCTCTGCCTTTATTATTCAAAATTTGAAAAGGTCCACAAAAGTCGACTCCACTATTTAGAAATGCTCGAGCTGGTGTCACTCTTTCCTTAGGTAAATCACCCATCACCTGTGTTCTAACTGTAGCTGCTTGTTTGGCACAGGTCAAACATTTGTGTATATGACTCTTAACCAAGCCCTTTACTTTCAGGATCCAATATTTAGAACGAAGATAACATAATGTCAATTGGACACCACCGTGCATCGTATGGGAGTGAGCATCGGCGATAATTAAAGGCGTTAAGTTGTTCTTTGTGCCCAGTATTATCGGATGTTTTTCTTCTAGCTCAGTGTGACGAAGACGACCGCCCACCCTGAGAATATCCACTTCGTCTAAAAAGGGATTCAGACTCTTCAAGTAACTGTTAGTTTTTACAGGCTTGTTGTCTTTTAATCTTTGAATCTCATCCGCAAATTCTTCGTGTTGAACCAGTCTTATGCATACCTTCAATGACCTGTCCAGGTCTTCTGTATTTAGTGGTTCTGGTATATTGTTTGTATTTTTCTTGTAATTTAAAAATCTTCGACAATATGTGATTACCTTAAGCATTTCCTGTAGTGTCTCAAAGTTTTCTAACTGTTCTATTAATTTCTTTTGTTTTGTTTTTTCTTCTGCTTCTGTAATGTTAATATTAACTTGTAGTTTTGTTCTTTTCATTTCTAAATCAGTTTCTTTCGTTTGGTTGTCGGAAAATTGGATTTCCTTTTCTAGTAACCATGTTGGTCCTGCCCACCAGAGCTTACATGACTTCAACTCGGACAGTAGCATGCCTCTTGAGGCTATGTCCGCTGGATTGTTCTTTGAAATCACATGATGCCATCTATTGCAGTGTACATTCTCCACTATTTCGACCACGCGATTCGCTACAAACAGTTTCCATTTGTGAGGATCTCCTGCGAGCCAAGCAAGAACAATTGATGAGTCTGTCCAGGCAAATATTTGTGATGGTAGTATTCTCATTGCCTGTGCAACTTGCTTGAGTAGACGAGATAGTAGCAAAGCACCGCATAATTCCAATCTAGGTAGCGAGATTGTACGTAACTCTAGTTCTGGCAGCGATCAATTTTGTTTTGATTGTTCCGTCTTCGGCTTTGATCCTAGCATATACAAGCGCTGCGTATGCTTGCATTGACGCATCGCAAAAGCCATGAATTTGTAAGTTGTCGCTTACTTTACTCGTTGTGCCAATCCATCTATCGACTTCAATCTCGTTGACTTGTTGGAAGTCTGATCGGATAGAAATCCATTCGTCCAGCAAATGTGAACTGATCTTGTCGTCCCAGTTCAACTTTTCTAGCCACAAATTTTGGATAAAAATTTTCGTCATAACCATGCTTGGGGCTATCCAACCAAGTGGATCAAAGAGCTTCTGTATGTCAGACATAACACTTCTCTTGGTGATAGTTGCTTCAATGGGTGGTAAGAGAGCTTCATATTTAAATTTATCTGTACCCATATTCCATTTAATACCCAGGGCTTTTACGGTTCCATCAATGTTAAGGTTAAAATGTGCACTGCTGGATCGATCTTCTGGTTTGATAGACTGCACGAAGTCCAGATTATTTGAAGCCCATTTAGTAAGAGTGAAACCTCCCTTCTTTACAATTTCATCAACTTCAATGGCTTCAGTTACAGCTTCTTCCACAGTATCAGCTCCGCTCATCAAATCGTCCACATAGAACTCTTCTTTAATTATTTGAGCTGCTTTGGGATGATGCTTGCTTTCATAGCGTAGACTTAGGTATTCTTTTATAACGTTAGTGTAGTCTTCTTTTAGCTTAGGCATTTTCTTAAATCGTCTCTCTAGTTGTAGCAATCTTTTCTCTGTTATATTCCTTGTATTTCCTTCTGTACACCTCGGTGTGTCAGTGTTAAACGGCAACTTTACCATGTATCTCCCTTCTTCAGTCCTTTTGTGTGTTTTCTCGAATATTCTTTCACATAACCTTTCTTCCCTAGTTAATGTAGTTTTCGTATCTGTATCTACTTCCCATATTGATTTTAAAACGTCATCTATTTCTACTTGCTGGTGCATCACCAGAAACGTGTCTTGTTGCATATTGTCATCGACCTCTCCAAATAAGATCCAGCCAAGGTTGGTTTTCTGAGCGCTTGGTGTACCCGGTGGACCCTTGATTAAATCTGGTTGTAGTATCTGTGCATATTCCTTCACTCCAAGAAGTAAATCAATGGAGCCTGGTGCATAGTAGCTTGGATCAGCAAGATTCAAACCTTCTAAATGTGACCAGTGATTTGCAGCAATCGTTCTAGCGGGTATCTTCGTGGTAAGTTGCTTCGACATTACATAGGCCTTAACAGGTAAGTTGAAATCTTTAGCATCGCGAGAACTTACTTGAAACTGTACCACGTGATTTAAATTTGTTCTAGTAGACCCCACTCCTATTCAGGTTCCTCTTGCAGGTTATTGAGACTTAATCTTTGAGCTGCCTTTTCGCTTATAAATGAAGCCTGCGATCCTTGGTCTATGTGCGCCCTTAATATCATGGTGTAATTTTGCTCACTTCGAACGCTCACTATAGCGGTTGCTAATAATGCAATGCCTTGTTTAGTGGTATGATGTGACGCTATCATTGAATTGACTTGAATGCCTTCCCTATCTTCTAGGTTGCAATGTGACGCTGATTGGTGTGATGTTTCTTTGCTATTGGTTTCTTTCCTTTCAGCTTAGTGTAGAAGAGAATGATGACGTCTATTGCATATACGACAGAACATACGGAGTCGACATTTATGAGCCGCATGTCCCGGTACTAAACAGTTGAAACACAATTTGTGTGTTTTCACATAATCCACTCTTTGTGAAGGTTGCAGGTTGGTAAATTCTTTGCAGTGACATAACGTGTGGTTATCCTTGCACGTAATACATTTTTTCTTCGACGACCGCGGCGGGGCTGACGTTGACGATTCACTGGATTTTTCTGATGAAGCGGTGCTAACGTGGAAAGATCGCTCTTTAATGGTCTTCTCTCGTGGGCCTGATGAAATAAGTTCTAATGTTCGATATCTTGATTGAAGAAACTTCGTTAAGTCGCTCCACGTCGGTAAATCTTCAGACTCATTTTTATAGGCATAATCTTCAGACTCATTTTTATAGGCATATTCTTCCCACTCTTTATGAGATTCTTGGTCCATTTTCTGCACAACGAGAAAAATTATAATAGGATCCCAAGAATCAACACTAATAGACAAGTTCTTTAAATTATTTAAACACTCAGTCGTTGTGTCTAATAAACATTTTAATTGATTTGCTGATTGAGAGTTAATTTTCCTTTGGAGAAACAATCTTCTTAGCACTGAGTTGACAATTAAACGTTTATTACCGTATCTTGTTTTTAATACTTCCCACGCGTGCGAATAATTTTTGTGAGTAACTTGTATATGTCGTATTAACGATGCCGATTCACCACTTACACTTGATTTTAAATAATGTAATTTTTGTACGTCTTCGATCGTCTTGTTGTTATGTATAAGTGAAGTAAACAAATCTTCAAAGGTCGGCCATTCTTCGTAATTGCCACTAAATGTTGGTAATTGAATTCTCGGCAGCTTCACAAGGGAATTTTCGCTTCGTGTTTGCTCCATATTATGCTCGGATACGGAGGTATTACCCGACATTGTTGACGAATTTACAGAAGTTAACATATCACGTAGATCGGCTTGTAAAACGATGTATAAATCTTCATATATGTAAAAATCTTCGTTGAGAAAGTAAGGTAAAACTCCCCTTTTTTCCTTAGGCGTAATCCTTAATAACTCTTGATGCGCAGTCTTAAACGAATTCCAATAATCTTCTATTGTCTTTAATCTTGTTTCAATATATCCCTTTGTAAGACGGGTCTTTGGACATTTCCTCAAGTTGGTTTGTGTTTTCTCAAGTAAAGCAGCAATATCTTCTAAAGCACTAAGTAATTCCGCCGAAGAACTCATGTTTTTATCCAGTTATGATTAAAGTCGAGAAAAATGTTGTGCTAATTGCGTTAGCGTTACGTAACTTGTTTACGAGTTGAAGCGCCCGAGATCTATTGTTCACGCGGTCGGCTGGAATTTTTTACCTGCACATGCACTTAATCCTTTTTCGCTGATTGGTCCAGCTCGATTGCGACCATATGTTGATGTAGTTAAGGTGCACTTTTATTTGTATGACGTGTAAATGATAACCACAATGTCTTTACTCTTCGATTCTTTAATTGCGACTGACTATAAATAACAAGTTTGCGTCATTGAGTTACAATACCTATAGAGTCACAAACAGACAAATAAAATGTCCGCGCCAAAACTCGGCGCACGCTGCGAAGTGCGCAGAGTTTTTGTTTAGTTGTAAGGCGACCACAATCCTCGTACAACGTCCGCGATGCCAAAGTGTTCGGTGATTTCCTGCCCAAATAACAGCAGACACGTGCGAAAAAAGGATGGTGTTTCATATTTTAGGTAAGTATCATACCAAATTTACGTATTTATGTATCCACAGTGCATGTTTTCATTTAAATTTCAATAATTTTCATTTTATTAGCAAACTAAATCACTCACCGCCGACCGCGCGGCGCCGCGATAACGTGCCCTTGAGTGAATGATGATGACATTGCATACGAGCGACTTTGAACATTGTACAAGCAGGTTAACGTCTAAATTCGAGCAAATGTCATTTTGAACTATATAATATCAAAATATATAGGTATATGGAACGGCGCTCGGACATTTTTTGAGTATTGTCAGTTAGAGATTGTGACTCTATAGGTATTGTAACTCAATGGTTTGCGTACATATATTGTAAGAGAACGAACAAGAAGCATAAAAATTCATCATCTTAACTAATATGTTCTAAGTTCTAACTGAATGGCTATTTTATAAGAGCTATGGTGATACTGAGGCTCTTTTAAGCGATATGAATTAATGTAATTTATTTATAACACACACACACACACGCACGCGCGCGCGCGTGCGTGCACTCACTCACTCATTGACATAGCCATTCACACACACACCAACACACACGCACACACACACACACACACACACACACACACACACACACACACACACACACACACACACACACACACCAGGTGAGCCGCATGCTCGTTTGCCCCCTCTTCTATAAAAAAAAACACACACACACACGCGCGCGCGCGCGCGCTCATATATAATGCCTTAATAGTTTTATATAACGGCTATAAGCCGGGCTCTCGAACCTTTTACAGAAGGGTATGCCTTGCGATACCGTCTCCTTTGGCTTAATACTCAAAGTCCGAACCCGATCGAAAGCATTCGCTATGTCCAAACTAACCGCCAAAGCCTCCCCCTTGGACCCGACCGCCTGTGCCTGTCGGTGTTTTGGGATCTCCAGCTGAGCGACTCCTAATCAGCTGGTGCTCCGCAATACTTCGACCGAGAGGTTAATCGCAACACATGTTCTTGTCAAGCAGAAAACTTAAAAACAAGATTATACAACTAGTGCACGTTGCCAGTGATGGCATGAATCTGAGACGTAATCCTTCACTGCTGGTCGTATGCTCATATGAGAAAGCTCATGGTTGCTCAACAAGCTATGGAGAGGACTATGCCCGGCGAACATTGCTTGAAGTTTCTCTGCGTGATATACTTACTTAGATTTTTTTTATAAATATAAAAACTTTGCGATGTGATGCAACGTGAAATTATTAGGATAATTTTTTATTACTTGGCAATGGCTAAAGTACAATTGTACGAGTCCCTTACCAAACAAAGAAAAGAAAATAACTGTCAAATGTCAAATTGCTTATTATTGTTTGTTTATTGTTGATTTTCAAGTTTCAAAGTTTCAAACTTTTACTTTTATGTTTTCAGTTTTATTTTATATTTAATCTATGAGTTTTAGTTTCTTATGATAACATTTTTAATATATTAACTTATTGTATGCTGTTTACGTAACTTGTACAGTGTACACAGTAATTATAACCTTCAGCTAACTATTTCGTAGATCAGTGATTTTGATTTCAATTTTTGATTGATATCAAATGTTGTTTTTTGAATAAAGTGTGGAGTGTATGTGAAGGCCAAAAGGCATTTATTTTATATTTTGTATATATTTATGTTCACTGCCTCGTGCCTCATAGGAAGATTTTTGCTGTAGCTGCTACGCTTGGATTAAGGGTTGGCGATCACAGTTTTTTTATTATTTTTGGTTGTTATCAGGAAGATGCTGCTGCCAATCTCCTGGGGAAATTTCTCTCTGTCACCTCTTACGAAAGCAATAGGATGATATATTAGTTACTAATGATGATTGTATTTAATTACTAATTTAAACTGGCTAACACTCGGGAATCCACAGTATGTACCCTAATGTGAACAGTTATGATTAAATGCGATATGAGCAGGGATGCGCGAATACTGTACTGTTAATTTGTTGGGCGCTCACAGAATAAGAGCGTTGTAGACAACTGCAAAATTTATGCTGAGCTAGAGCCTATACAATACTACACTATGGGATTTCTGTTATTTCTTTGTATACTACTTACTGTAACGTTATTAGTGGTAATGAATAAATCTTTATTATATATACACTCACAGGCACGGAAACTTGGCCAAGCGGTTATCTTGCGATAGCAAAAGCTTTAAGTGTTTCTGATGAATGTTTGTTATGCAATTATGTCAAAAAATGTTTACCCTCAAGTTCAAGAGGGTAATTCATTATGTTTAAGTGCACCTTGACGAATTCTTTAATTTTTAGTTGAATCGGGTCATTTGAGCGACTAAGTTCACATTTTAAATTTGTGTGTTGTGAAAAGTTTACTGTAAGGTTATTCAATTATTGTGATCTTGTGTCTTAATTAAATAACTAAAGGTGCTTTAAAGCCAATAAAAATGCCATTAACACCAGCACAAGTTGCACAAGCAGTAGCATTAATTGACCAAGGGCTGACACAGCGTGAAGTTGCTATTGTGCTTAACGTACCACGGTCTTCAATGCAGTATTCACTGAAACGATACCAGGAGACAGGCCGCTACACCCGCAGGCCAGGCAGTGGGGGCGTAAGGTGCACATCGGCCCGGGACGATCGTTTTATTGTTATGGAGATTTTGAGAAACCGCTACCTGACCGCTGTTGAGATACGCCAGCGGCTCCAAATCGCAAGAGGCGTTAATGTTAGTGAGCGTACGGTGAGAAGACGAATGGAGGAAGTGAATTTAAAAGCTCGTAGACCAGCACGAGGTCCAGAACTTCTCAGACAGCACCGAGTAGCCCGACTTCAGTTCGCAAGAGAACATGTCAATTGGACCCACGAGCAATGGGCTAGAGTGTTGTTCACAGATGAGTGTCGAATAGCTTTACGTGCTCCAGACGGTCGAGAACGAGTGTGGAGAAAAAGAGGAGAGAGGTTTCTACCCATTACCACTACCCAAACTGTGAGTTTCCATGGAGGCTCAATAATGGTATGGGGAGGTGTAAGTTCCGACGCACGTACAGAGTTGGTCATCGTCGATAATCGGCTTACAGCTACTCGATACATCGAGGAAGTTCTTCAGGAGCACGTAATGCCTTATTCGGGATTCATTGGACACGACCAATTCCTCCTCATGCACGATAATGCACGCCCGCACGTCGCACATTGTGTAGAGGAATATCTGGAAGAGGTTGGAATACAAAAATTACAATGGCCAGCTCGTAGCCCGGACTTAAATCCAATTGAGCATGTATGGGGTATGCTCAAAAGAAAGATAAAGTCCAGCTCCAAACCGCCACAAACTCTAAATGAGCTCCGAAATGCAGCGCTGGCCGCTTGGGACAGCATACCGCAAGTTGATGTCAGAAACATCATTCAAAGCATGCCAGATCGAATGCAAGCAGTTATCAGGGCTAGAGGAGGAAACACCCGATATTAAAACTGATGGACAATAAAGAAACAGACTTAATTTTTAACTTTGTAGTGTTTTTAAAGTGACAATGGAAAGATGTTAATTTTAGTGAAAACATGTTATCTTGAAAAGAAAAATTTCGGTGCAGTAAACATTAAATTTCTATGTTCTAAAACCATTAGAGACACTTATTGAATGCATCTACCCTTAATTTACTGTTAAAAAAACGTTTCAGTGCAAATAATCAGCAAATTCACGAGTGGCCAAGTTTCCGTGCCGGTGAGTGTATATATATATATATATATATATATATATAAAATTGTGAACGAGGTTCCATAAATATATTATTGTGAATGATTATTATTATTATTGTGGGGTATTAAAAGTGTATTCTCATCTGGTTGAGCTGAATAAATATATAAAAGTAAATGATAAATATAAATATATATTTCATACATAAATATATATTTCATATCAAGGGTCTAATAACAAAGGCGGCAAGGTCCGCCGCCTTTGTTATTAGACCCCTAATATATGAACATAAATATATAAATAATACATAAAGAGTTTTAATTTCTATGGCAAGTTCTTGATATTTACTTAGTGTTTTGGCTATTGTAGTTTGTATGTTATGTGAGTTTGGTATTGCTATATCTATCAGGTAAACTGTTACTAGGACCACGCTTTCACAGAATACCAGCGTAAAATAGTAGCTTACGGTAATGTCAGGTCTGTTGTAATGAATAGTTTTATCGGTTATTATTGTTCGTTCCCAGTAGCTTTTCTGATTCTTACTTTCTAATATTGTTTCAGGTTTATATTTATAATATGGCTGCATCTTATCTAAGAATTTATGTTTCTATGCTAAGTATTGGTGTATGATTGCGGCAACTTGTTCATGACGATGTTTATAATTCTTTTGTGTAAGTGATTTACAGGCTCCTGTAATATGTTGTATATATAGGCATTGTTGCAATGTCTACATATGTCAATGGTCTGATTTGTTTCTTTTATGATGTGTTTTATGTAATTACGAGTTGATATTATTTGATCCCGTATGGCAAGCATAAAACCTTCGGTCTCGGGAAGAGTTCACCTCGTTTGAGCCATTCGTTCGACTTAATTTTATCGACGTGTGGCTGGCTCAGGTAGGTTTGATATCTTTGGTGTAGGGCTTTTTCAGACCATGCTGCGATCTTTTGTTGTGTTCCGATAATGTGTTCATTAGTTTAAGTATTTCTATTCTGTAAGTTAAGTGGTGTAAGTTTTTTGTCTGTTTCCGTTTAGTGTTTGTGAAGTGATGAATATTCTGATTCGTAATGGAAGTACGCTCTGAGTATTTGTTTGTTGTGTAAATTGTGTATGTCTATGAATCCTTCTCCCCCTTCTTGGCGTGGTAGTGTGAGTCTCTGTATGCATGATTTTGGATGATGTTTTCTGTGTTTAGTGAGGATTGTATTAAGTGTGCGCTGTAGTTATTATTATTATAATTATATGGTATAGTGGATATTCCTACTCTGACACTACACAACAACCAAGTGTACTGTTAATTATTTTCTTTTAATAATTTTTTGACTGCTGAACTTTGAAGATCTTGTAGGCTATCTAATAAAGTAAGTTGCTTTTTAAGTAGTATGAAACGAAATCGTTAAAATAAAATTTGTATTTAGGTAGGTACGCTATATTCTTGTATGATAACCACCAAACATGCTGGATGTTGTTTTTCTGCCTATGTAATTAGCTTGATGGTAAAATCAGAGTCTTGCTTTTTTGTATAGAATAAGGGTGAAAAACGAGCTTGCAGTTCATCTGAAGGTAAGTGGATGCTGTGGCCTATAGACATCTCATCATCAGTTGTGACCCTAGTAAAAAAGGGTCTCTGGCTCTCTACACTCACCATATGAAATTCAGCAGCATTGCGCTGGTATTTTGTGAGAGCGTGGCCCTACCACCATTATATTTTATTCCATTACATACCATTTATGCTACAACCATAATATAGCTGAAATGAGGCTCTACCATGGATAAAATTCTTTTTCTTCTTATTTCAAATGTACAAGTATCAACGTACAGTATGTTGACTTAATTACTGACTTAATTAGAGAGTTTATTAAATTAAAAACATAATGGTATTAGAGCGTAGGTCGCATACTGATTGTAGGATTTTGTCGTATATTCAAATTCAAATTCAAATTCATTTATTTGCCAGAATGTATGTGTACAATAAAGTATGATCTTAAATTATGAATAATGGCCCATTTACATTCTACCAATTTATATGGTGTGCAAATATTTAATTAGTATACATGCAAAAAAAAATTACAAGTGGGAATTCAATTAAAATGTCACATTGTTTAATAGTAGTTCTTAAGTGTTAATGTCCATACTTTCATTTTGTTTGTAATTAATTAATTATTAGATATATATTAATATTACTGCCTTCGGATTTATTTTCCACTAAAAGACATAAATTCGTTTAGATCGTAAAAACATTTTTCTTTTAACCATTGTATTAACTTTTTTTTAAACGTGGTTAAAGGTAACTCTTTAAAGTCGTTGGGTATTTTGTTATACACCTATATAGCATTTACGTAAGAGTTCCTTTCATACAATTTGAGCCTGCATTGAGGTAAGTATAATTTATGTTTATTTCTAGGAGCTACATTTCGTTCAGTTACGTCTATTTGCCTTTCAAAGTGTTCAGGATGCTGTTTTACAAATATGCATATTTCTTTAATGTACAAGCATGTTAATGTTAAGATATTGTACTTTTTAAACAAGGGCTTACAGCTATCCGTATACCCTGCTCCATAGATTGCACGCACACATTTTTTTTGTACTCTAAATACTTTTATTATATCTACTGAATTGCCCCACAATAAAAGACCATATGATAGTACTGACGAAACATATCCGTGATATGCACATAGAGCAGCATCAGTTGATACCGTGACTCGTAATCTCTTTATTGCGTAGACAAATCTGTCGAGTTTGTCACAAACGTAATCGACATGTGTTTTCCAGTCGCAATTTTGATCCAACATTATACCCAGAAATTTAGTACTTGCTACTTGTTCGATGATCTTATCATTATATTTAACATTAATATTCAATAGTTTTCTCTGGTATGTTTGAAATTGGATCATTTTAGTTTTTTCCATATTAATCTGTAAATTATTACAATAAAGCCAGTTTATTATGTTTTTGATTGCTTTATTTATCTCTGTTTCATATGTATCTGCATTTTCGCATTTCACGATAAGGGTTGTGTCATCAGCAAACAAGATTGTGTTATGGCGAGTGATATTAGGGAGATCATTAATATACATGAGGAATAAGAATGGTCCCAATACACTGCCTCTCGGAACTATTCTCGGAAGTTTAGATTCTTGCGTAGCACCCATGGTCACGGTAGGACTGAGTGTTTCGTTGTCATATTTAACCTTGGCTATCTTTACAATTTTGCTTAAAAGTAATAACATTAGGTCCGATATACACTATATATAAATAAGATAATCGAATGTCATAAACTCTATAAAAAAACGTGTGAGACTCCCATAGTCCCATATGATAATACTGTACTCATTTGTAAAAAGCTAATACTGTACTCATTTGTATTTTATATCAATGATCTGCATTTTTTTAGATACTTATTATCAACAGTAAATACATTTATTAATATAGTTTATACTTATAAGTAGTAGTATAAAGTAGTTATATAACAGCACACTTTATACACAACAATGTAGGTTAAGCGCGAAGCTGATGCGTTCTTCTTCTCTTCTCTATCTCTATTTCACTCTCTCTTTCTCGTCACACACACGCACACATTGCTGGCTGACAGTACCAACTTCTCCTAAATGGGTTGGTACCATTTGACGGCCAACCCTACCACGGCGCGCGCTTATTGGTCAAATCAAATAGCGCGCGCTTCTCCAGCTTCCGGTTACACACTTCCGTCCCTTATCACAAAATCGCTCCCACAGATTGCAGGAAAGCGAGAGAAAAGATATTACACATCAAAAATTGGTTTCATTCAATGTTCAGTGTTCCCTCTACACATAAAAAATCATTATGTTCTTTGCAATTCGCTTAGTGAGATCCATTTTTGCAACTGTTTGACTGGCTTTGATAAATTGGTTAGGTTCGTACGACTTAGTCCCTAGCGATACTTTATTTGTTATCTGAATTTGGGTCTGTATCATATAAATATAAATCTGTCGGTATACGAAGCTTTTAGCGATATGTATATACATTTCTGCTTAACGGTAGATATACGTAAGATGGTGGCGCCAGCCCGCCGGACTAAGGACTGGAAAAGATGTCGACATTATTAGTACAGCTTTACCGCGCATTAGCGAGCTAACAGTCCACTTTATAGTGTCTACTGCAGTCCAAGTACATCTGTAACCAACTTCAAACAAAAAGGCAACAGATGCGTGGGGACTGCGATGAATAAACATATAATAATACTCGTTTTATAATATATATAATAGGGAAGATTATTCATTTAAATATTGCCAATAGTTTTTCCCGCAAATTCGTGATACGAGGGTGGATTGAAAAGTACTCGGCCTAACCAAGAAAATGAACACTTACTAAATCAGTTATATTTTTATTTTTCTACATAATCACCATCAAGTTCAATACACTTTTGCCACCTCCCCTTCCAAGCATTTAGACCGTTGAAAAAAAATGATTCTTCCTTAGAGTCAAAATATGCGTCTACAGTTGCTTTGACCTCGTCGTTTGTCGAAAATCTTTGACCTCCCAAGTGCTTTTTTAGGTTAGGGAACAGAAAGAAGTCTGATGGTGCCAGATCAGGTGAATACGGCGGATGCGGTAACAGTTCAAAGCCACAGTTGTGAATTTCAGCCATTGACTGTACTGACGTGTGAACACGGGCGTTATCTTGATGAAACAGGACTTTTCTTCCGAGCATTCCTCGACGTTTTTCTTTTATTTCCTCTCGTAAATGACGTAGTAAGGTGCAGTAGTAATCAGAGTTTATAGTCTGACCCCTTTCAAGATAATCATAATCACACCTTTCGAGTCCCAGAATACTGAAGCCATCACCTTATTTGCCGACAAAATCGACTTAGCCTTTTTAGGGGGTGGTGAACCAGGTCTTCTCCACTGTTTTGATTGTTGTTTTGTTCCCGGTGTACAGTAATGAACCCATGTTTCGTCCATAGTAACAAAACGATTCAAAAAATCATCTGCATCGGCTTCAAATAACTCCAAACAGTCGCGTGAAATAGTCAATCGCGTCCTTTTTTGTTCAACTGAAAGCAGTCGCGGAACCCACCTCGCAGACACCTTGTGGAAACCCAACTCGTTGACAATGATGTTTTGAGTTCGTTCATAAGAGATGCCTATAATCTCGGCTATCTCTCTAATTTTTAATCTGCGGTCTCCCATTATTAAATCAAGTACTTTTTTAATATTTTCGTCAGTAGTTGACGTCGAAGGTCTTCCAGAGCGGGGTTCATCTTTCACACTCTCTCTACCACGCTTAAATTCTGCTATCCATTTTTTGACGGATGAATATGACAGAGCACAATCGCCTAATGTACTGACCATGTCATCATGGATGGCTTTTGATGATAGCCCCTTCTTATGGAGGTACTTAATGACGGCACGCTGCTCGATTTGCTCCATTCGCGGAAATTATGTCCGATTACTTTGTTAATAAATTTATAAAATCACAACTAATTATCGCACACGTTTCGAACTTCACACAATGAACTAGTCTGAATTGAACTAAATAATGTGGGTAGATTTGATTTTTAGAATTGAATGGATCTGTGTTAGGCCGAGTACTTTTCAATCCACCTAGGTATATTGAAAACAAGTAACATATATGTATTACCCTTTTGATGAATAGAACTGACTTACCTAACTGTGAAACTTGTGAACTAATTGAAGACTTACATCATTTTTAATGGAATGTGAGCGGAACCGAGGGGCAAAGGAATTATTTGTAAGGACATATAAGATAAATGTGTACAATATAGGTATTGCGCAGGGCATCCTACATGCCCCCACCTCGGATATTGCATTAAATATGTGCAGATTGATAACAAATGTATAAATTTTAAGTTAGCTTTAATGGGATTGACATGTTAACGAACAAAAATCCCTAAATAAAACAAGATTAAAAAAATGTATTACCTTAAATTATTTTTTTAGCTTGAAATAGTTTTTTTGTTATTAACGTTTCACAATAAAATACAAAACTATCCTAAAAATACCTATATTTTATTAGGTTTTACTTAACGTCAAAGACCTGAAAGTTTAATACGCGCAATCTTGTTTAGAGATTCGTTTCAGATTTGTAACAGTTCGTAACTAAGCAGATGGTAAAGGAATATAGGGATGGGGCCGATGGGGTAAGGGATAAGGGATGATAATGTTATTCAGTAACGTTCGGAACGTTAGGTGTGGTGCACGCGCGTCGTCAGTAGCTCTCCCGCTAACTTTCCGCTGAAACACGCAAGAGCGCGAGTTAGTTTTTTTTATATATTAAATTTACAAAAGTATATAAGAGTGTCACAAACTACCATATTTTATCGAGAAGATTTCTTTCATAAGAAACGAGCTAAATTATTTTATTTTAGTAGAACTATATTTTTTTAATTTGTTTAATTTTTTTAATTTAATTTTTATTTGTTACAGTTATGCGTTTATTGCTGATTTTTGTATTCATCGATTTAGCCACATGTTTCGGTAAGTAATAAAATAGATTTGTGAGTGATTAAAATATTCCAGAAAAATACATTTTATAATTCGGCCATTTACATGTTATAATTTATGCTAAATTTAAAAAAAGTACGACTTTTACTGGTATTTTGTTACTCATGTGTTTTGTAATAGTATTTGGTTATCAATATAATCATTTATAACTTTATCCTGGTATCCTGGTTACGATCACCAGGATAAAATAAAATAATTATCAGGATTATCACAGCTCATGATCAAAGCGTGTTGTTTAAGTTTTTTTTTAAATCTGTATTATTTATTAATTTCAACTTTTAACTAATTTCTTTTTAATTTAAACTCAACCAGAGCACTTTCAGTTATAATAGTATTTTTAATAGACTGTCTCTTGCCATTAGCGATTTATTTTTATTTTTTAAGTTCTATATAAAATCAATCTGATCAAATATCTGGAGTTAATTGAAGCAGCGTTCAAGTTTTTTGTTTTACGATTATAGAACCTCCGTATCGTGTTCGAGGCGTGCAATATGTTAAGTAAATGACCAAGTAATCTAAATTATAATTTTGGTGTGATGAGAAGTGCCGATGTTAGAGAATAAACTATCCCCATATAATTAGAGGTGAGGAACAGAAAGGAAACAGGAGGTGGACAGCGGCATCTTCCTGTTTCATATCTATCTGTCACCTCTACACCAATTATAAATAAGTTTAGTAATTTTTGATATTGTTGTTAAAACATATGATAATTTTTTTTCTTAGATTTTAAGCAATTTAACTAACAATGATTCCATAATAATGTTACGTTACTAACCAATTTATGGACTGTTGTCATAAATAAAGCTTTATTATTATTTGGGTATCTATATAGTTTTCTCATCTGGTTGGGTTCCATAAATATATAATTGTGAATGAAGATGATAAATATACATGAAACATGAATGCATGAAAATAAAATAAATACATAAATAAATAAAAGCCCAACCAGATGGAAGCCCTCGGCAGAGGAGACCAAATGGCCGAGGTTTAGAGGGAAAGGGAAAGAAACCGGCGGACAATGTGGGCGGTATCGAGTACCTAGCATCGCCTTCTGCATTTGAGCCCGGAACGGTCCAAGTCGTCCCAGACGACCCGAGAGGCTGACCGGGATTAGCCTATTCGCAAAAACGACTACTACAGGAATAATTTCGATCGGCAGACCACCCCACATTTCGGTCAACTCGTGAGCCAGGTCCAGATATTTCGTTTGCTTCTCCGTTTCGGCTTTCACGAGGTTCTCGTCATACGGAATGGTAATGTCGATCAAAAATGTTCTTGACTGTGCCCGGTCCATCAGCACAATATCAGGCTTATTCACAAGAATAATCCGGTGCGGTCATTTTTGAGCACGGCTTCCGGCAAGTACTTGTAATGCGGCAATTTCCGGTCCTTATTATTATTATCAAAAACAGCGGTTGCCAACCCGCCTGGCAAGTGAGGCAACTATGGCAAATTTCACCTAGTATGATGTAAATAATGTTGGAGCACTATTATTTGTTGTCTTCTACAGCCTGAATGAATGAATGGAAATTTTATATTATAATTTTAATTATTTTTAATCGGACCTGAAAATACAACTATTCGTGAAGAGATGTTGACTACTTTTGGAATTGAAAACAGAACTCGCTACGTGCTATCCTCATCTCTCGTATCTTGCCTAGTAAGTCACGCTACTATGTAATACTTTTGACTGCCTCGTTGGTCTAGTGGTTGTGAACGCGACTGTTGATCATGAGGGTTCGGGTTAGAATAGCAGTTATTGCGGTTTTTTGTCAAGAAATTCTCACTAGCAGCTTGCAGTCTGGAAGTTGGCGGTGTTTCAACCTCGTGCCTCGGAAAATACGTAAAGGCGTTGGTCCCGCGCCTGATCTCTCTCCGGTCGTGTCGGATTACCGTCCCATCGCTAAATGTTTAACTAGGTAATAGACGTGCCGTAAAATAATTTTGACCTCGTGATTATGGGAAAATAATAGTACTAAATACTATCGACTCAAAACTCTTTCTACAAAAAATAAATAAAGAGTTTTGAGTTGAGACATTTATTTATTATTATACCTGCATAGCAAAATACATTTTGCAATGTATACCTAATAATAAATGTTTCAGTTAAGTATACGCGTAATTCAAATTAAAGTAACGTTAGTGTGACTTCTGTTGTTGCAGATTAGATGACAAATAACTTATAATGGGGTAGTAAATCCTAAATATAACACAAATGAGTTTTTATAAACAGTTGTATCAACGAAATTGCGTATTATGCTATGCGTAAGCGAACTATGCATTCCTTGGGGGAGGCGTTGCCTTGTGAAGGGCTGTATTGATGATGATGATGATGATGGAACGAATTATGCGTCATTAGCAATGGTAGTCCACGATATAACTAGCATCGCTCGCGTTCGTTCATAGTATAATACTTCATAGTGAACTTTGTGATCGGTGGCGTGTCCAAAATATTGCGACGCGTGCCATTGGTTCGCCATCCCTGCACTAGTGTATTATAATTCTGTCTTGCGCAGATGGTTAGCCTCCGTTTAGATTGGCCGCCTCTGTGACCGACATTTGGTTTGAAGGACATTATTATTATTACTTTCATATTGTATCTTCGATCGTTAATTCGTCTACCAACTGTGGCGATTAGATGAATCTTCCTTACAACTAGAGTGTCCCACACCCAGCTGTGGACTTTCCAGACTACTGAATGAGGAGATACGGTTAACATTTACTCAAACACTTGTATTGTTGCAGACTCCAGGAATGTCGTGTTCACGATTGTCAGCCAGACTGAACCTTATCACGCTAGTGTCGCCAGCCGACTCAAACACGATATAGAGAAACAAGTCGCAGAATTGGAAGGTGTAAGTTTAGAAAATATTTGATGTTTTGAATGAGCTTGATAGACACTTTTTATATCAATTTCTTTTAACCCCTCACATATAAATACACTGTCACTTTTGTAGACCCCGCCAAAGAGTACAGTAATATTTAAAAGGGACCTCTTAGAACCAAAGAGTATATAATCACTAAGTTTCCTCAGAACCATAAAAATAAGAGTGTTCAGAACGATTCTATTTTAAATGTTGTTTATAAGAATTATACAACTAAAATTTTATAAGAATTAGTTTCGTTGTTAAATTACGCTTTTATAACTGATTTATCCAACGAACTTACAGTACACCAGAAGATGGTAAGTGGCTATATTGTATATGTTTTTGCAGCTAAATTATAAGTTGTCACCTCTACGAACTGAGATGAAATGCCTTACATCCTTTATTTATACCGGTACTACGTAAGAGAGTAATTACCCAGACGATCTCGCAGACTACGGGATCTCACAGACGAGAAACGTGTACTACTGAAAAGGTATTAAACAAAACTACGATGGCAGTTTTTTAGAATCCTTCAAAGATAATTAATTTATTGTAAAAATGTTGTGAGCTCTCCTTAAAGATATTTTGCAATTTATTTTATTTCAATAATAAAATAAATTTCTCGGAAGCGGCTCCAACGATTTTCTTAAAATTTAGTGTCCAGGGTGTTTCGGGGGCAATAAATCGATATAGCTAGGATTCATTTTTAGAAAATACGTTTTATCCGTGTTTTCAGGCAATGAAAAACTGATACAATATCATTAGAATAAGAAGGTAAATTTTAGCAATGCGTTAATGATTATAATAGCTCAAATGGGATATCGGGCGGTTCCGAAATCGTAGTTCCCTGGTTCGAGTTCTGTTTTCGCTTCGACTTTTTTTTAAAGTTCCCTTCTTTTGCGAGAAAATCTATCCGAGCCCTTTATTTAGAATTTTTTAAAAACACGAAAATTGAAATTTTTTCACTCTTGATTTTTTATTCAAATAACCAGGTCAGTTTTTTTTATTATGTCGGTAAGATCAAAAAATATTATTCATATTTCATCAATATGTAAATTGTGGATAAATGTAATATCCAATACATACAATTTCCGAAAAAGAAAAAAAAAATACCGAGCAAAGCTCGGTCATCCAGGTACTATATTTAAATTAGAGGATTTACTTCAAATGACGAGTTTCCGCCTTTACCTAACCATCGCGTTTACTTCAGTTACTTCAGTCTATTCTTCGTCATGTGAGTACAAGAGACCACTACATTAATAAAAAAAGTTGGTCCAAAAGTAAGTTTGTTCGTTTTTTATATAAAAGGTAAAAAGTCTGTTTTTAAAAGTTATTTGCTTATATTTTTTCTCGTAACAATTACTAAAAATTTGCATTTCAAATACTGTGTAGTTCACCTGAGAAATAAAGTCAGAAGTAACTAAAATAAAATTTAAAATGTTAGTTTTCACCACCAAACTAATAAGAAGTGCGAGCGCAGTTTTCACTATAAATTATGTACAAAAAAAAATTATATTCTACAAGGTCCAATGTGCGAAAATTACGTTTTGTGTTATAATTCCGCTATATCGTGAATATTATGACAAAGTTGTTTTCAATAAAAATAGCATTGGTCAAAGATAGCGTAATAAAATATATTATACCTATGATTGATTGTTTATTTATTTACTAGAGGCCCACTGAGTGTATATTTTGGTTTATGGTTATTTTTGTTTTGTTTTGGATTATTATTTTTGTGTTGGATTTTGTCGCCATGGGCGTTGGACATTCAATACAATTAAAAAAAAATAGTTATTCATCTAACTTACACGTACCGTATTACCTTGTAATAAGATGCGGTACGGTGTACTGGAATGGTACCCCGATTGATCGGCTAGGTCAGATGAAATTCGTTTACTTCAGAAATAATAATTAGAATGGTATTTATAACATAGTCACGTTTTTAGCTTAGGTGAGGAAAGTAATAAAAAATCGACGACTGAAATAAAACGTAATACTAAATCCAATGTTCCAAATAGTTATCACAACGAGACAAAGTCACGATGATTTTTCACTGTTACTTTTTTGTAACTGGAGCGATAGTCACGGTTATTTAAAAATAACACTTACGACATCCACGGGATGGATAATTTCTCAAAACATTTTAATTATCAACAACGTTTTGCAATCGTCGTTTCACTAGCGCTATGGTCTAAACTACCATATCATATTTGTCGTATAGTGGCGATGTAATAGAAACCATTTTTCCATTTTATATAAGAAGGTACCAACCACCCTCTCACCTATCACCTGCCTTCTTCCGGTCTGAAGGTTATAGTTTAAAGGACCAGTATATAAAACAGGCTCTGAGGCATTCCCTCTGAGTTCTTAATTGTAAAAACGAATCTCTAGCCTCCTTTGAAGTGGTTGCAGGTGGACTGTAAGTTCATTTGTCACCACATTTTGTTAAAAAAAGTCACACAGCAGCTGAGATATGAACCTAGGATCCGTTCATTAATAAGCAGGTACTCTAAACCGAAATTAAATTCACAGGACATACGTTATATGCATGCATTAATAAGGTACGTTAGGTGAATAAGCACTGTTAATGCAAATTTCATCCATGTTCGTTTTCAATTTATTCGTGTTTGATTGGAAACGTTGTTATATTCACAAACGTATGGCTTAACAAGCGTATCTATATTCTATTGACAATTTAGGCGTGTGTGCTTGTGGTTAATAGATACGTATATGCTTTAAATAAGTTAGTGGCTCTGTGTGAAACTTTGGTTATTAAATCAGGTTGAGGGTTGATTAAAATTACTTTATATTCATAAATAGTAACAGTCCACTTCAAGGAAATAAAAATAATAAAATCGTGTCCAAATAACGGCTTCAGAAGTCGGTGGCAAAACAAAAGAATCAAAATCTCGACTTCAGAAGCTGTTAGGTCGACACTATTTTATTGCTTTTAGTTCTTCGGTTTCAGTTATGTTATTGTTTTTTTCTTTAATATTCATATCGGTTTTCTCCTTCTGTTACTGCGTGATATTAGATCGTTAGCTAGTTAAAATGTAAGCGAAAAATAACTTTTAAATACATGAAGTCAAGTGAAAAATAAATGTATTATATTCTAATTTAATAAGAATAAAAAGAATGAAACTAAGTTTTTAAGCTTTTATCATCAACCATGGTCACGAGGAGACTGTACTACAAAATTATTAGTTAACCACGGCTACCTATAGTTTGAAATTATAAATTTGAAAAATAAATATATTATAATGTAATTTAATAAGAATAAAAAGAATAAAATTAAGTTTTTAGGGTTTTATCGCGTTTACTTATTTTATCCAACAACCATGGTCACGGGGAGACCGAGGTTTTTGACTTCTTAATTTCTTAGTTAACCACGGCACGCAGAAAGAGCTTATAATATCTTGAAATCTTGAAGTAGCATGCTTGGATTGATTTAATTTAGTATGGCTAAATTTTAATATGGGCGACAAACGGAAATTGACATAGGAGATGGGCAGTAGCATCTTCCTGATAACAACTTAAAATTATACAAACTTGATGTCAACCCGCTTGTAAAATCCCCCACGAGGCAATGTATGACACCTACCTTCAGCAGCAGATGTTTAAAGGCTGTAATGAAATAATGAATGGATGGAAATTTTAATTTAGTAGCACGCAGTCATCTCTATTGAAAGAAGGCTGTTTCTTAATGTACATAGGCGTCGATTCCTCACATTGGCTACATTTTATTTTGCGCAGTTTTATTGATCTTTTAGTTTTAAATAAGTTATTTAAACGCTATCGTTCCGTAAAAAAAAACTAGTTTTAATTAATGTAGTTAACGCATAAATATAAGAAGTCATTATAAGTTTCCAATATATTTTTACTTTTAATCAACACAGTTACATCACCCTCCCAGGGCGAGGGAGCGGTACAACTGTGTTGATTTTCTCTAATGGCCACAATTGTCATGCCATCTTTGGTCACACTCACGTAGTAACTTAGTAGTCTGTGGTCACGTGTCCGTCAATCTGTCCTCCGCCATATGTCATAACTATTTTACTGTAGCAGACTTATACAATCGATAACTTAATATAATCGGGTTACTTTGTGAGAATCCATTATATTAAAGTTGTTAGAACTTAATTTGCTTATTTCCGCATAATGAAATAAAATGGTGTGTCCTGCCTTTGAAAATGACTTCCCAGTCTCCCTCAATTGCGTGCATTATTCTCATCCCCACCAATCCAAGTGGTAAGAACTTAGCGGTAAGCCACCGCAGAGTCTACTCTACCTGACGATTCGTACCTCGTGTAGAGGCGAAACACGTGTTATATTAATGTTTTCTTAAATTTACGCCAACACTACACATTGAATAAAACTAAATTTACGGATTCTAGCGCGTTTATTTAACTGATTTTACTTATTTTTAATTCCCGACGTTTCGGGTGCTTTACCACAACCATGGTCACGGGGGGGGGGGGGGACTGAGATGTTTGTCGTCCCAATGTCATTGTTAGCCCGGCTACTTTCAGTTTTTGAATATTGATTTTTGGTCCGATTTACGCAAAACGAACTTACAGTATCTTGAAGTCTTGCAGTGGTATGCTTGGGTTTGGGTTTAATTTTGTTAATTATGGGATCCCAAGCAGATGGCAGCACCCAACCATCCTCTCTATTGAAATTAGGATGTTTTTTAATTTCAATAGCCTCGCGTATCATCCTTGGTACGAATCGGTGTTCTTTTGCGAGGATTTGTGGTTTATCAAATCTGATGTAATGGTGGGGACGATCTTGAACATGTTCACAGACTGCAGACTTCCCGGAGCGTCGGTGCTTCACGTCAGCTATATGTTCTTTCACGCGGGTTTTTATGGATCTTTTTGTTTAACCTATGTAAGAGAGACCACATTCACAATCTAACTTGTACACTGCTGCATCTTGTAGAGGGATATTACACTTGACGGATGGTAAAAATTGACTAATCTTCTTCGGCGGCTTGTAGTATGTTTTAATGGAAGCTCGCTTTAAGATGTAGCCAACCTTGTCTGTGACTCCTCTGACATATGGTAGTACGGCAGCCACACGCTCGACTGTGGCCGGCTTCACTCGGGTCACTGTGACGTAGGCGCGGTATACGAAGCTTGTTGTCTTGCAACACTTGCTTGACTTGCTGCAGCTCGGCGGCCAGATGTTTTCTGTCACAGATCCCTCGTGCTCTCTGAAACAAAGATTTGCCCACGGTAGCTAACTGTGAAGGATGATGGTGAGATTCACCATTTAAATATCGGTTGGTATGGCTCTTTTTTCTATACACAGTGTGACCAATAGTGTTATCAGGATTTCGAATGACTAAAACATCTAGGAAAGCTAAAGGATTATTTGCCTCTAACTCCACTGTGAATTGTATTTTAGAGTTTATAGAGTTAAGGTGGTTTAAAAATGCAGTTACTTTGTCAGATGGTAAAATTGTGAAGGTGTCGTCTACGTACCGCTTGTAGAATCTTGGATCATAGTTTCATTGTCAGCGAGATATAGGTCTTTTATCTCACTAACAAAATGGTATGAATCCTTTGTGTGTGCTCTGGTATGTCCTCTCAGTGGTGACAGTATTTTTGCCAAGTGTTGTGCCAGCTTATAAGTTAGTGAATCGATCTGGCTCACTATAGGACGTAGTGGAGCGTTTGGTTTGTGTATCTTCGGTAACCCATACAACCTTGGTGGTTTGGTACATGATGGTATTAGCGAAGTCACGTCGAGATTTAATTTTTCGGAGTATTTCTTTATTAAATCGCTAGTTGATTAAAACTACTTTTACGGATTTAATCGCGTTTATTTTACTATTATTTTTAATTCCCGACGTTTCGGGCGCTTTCCAGCACCCATGGTCACGGGGGACTGAGATGACTGACGTCCCGATGTCATTGTTAAACCCGGAGTACCTTCAGCTTTTTTAATAATTGTTTATGGTCCGATCAATGCAAAATGAACTGACTATGTCCTGAGGTCTTGCAGTGGTATGCTTGGGTTTAGTTTTAATTTTATTGATTATGGGATCCCAAACAGGTGGTAGTACCCAGCCTCCTTCTCTATTGAAATTAGGATGTTTTTTAATTTCAATAGCCTCACGTATCATCCTTGGTAGGAATCGGTGTTCTTTCGCGAGGATTTGTGGTTTATCAAATCTGATGTAATGGTGGGGACGATCTTGAACATGTTCACAGACTGCAGACTTCCCGGAGCGTCGGTGCTTCACGTCAGCTATATGTTCTTTCACGCGGGTTTTTATGGATCTTTTTGTTTGACCTACGTAAGAGAGACCACATTCACAATCTAACTTGTACACTCCTGCATCTTGTAGAGGGATATTACACTTGACGGATGGTAAAAATTGACTAATCTTCTTCGGCGGCTTGTAGTATGTTTTAATGGAAGCTCGCTTCAAGATGTAGCCAACCTTGTCTGTGACTCCTCTGACATATGGTAGTACAGCAGCCACACGCTCGACTGTGGCCGGCTTCACTCGGTCACTGTGACGTAGGCGCGGGACCCGAAGCTAAAAAACATCCTAATTTCAATAGAGACGGTTGGGTGCTGCCATCTTCTTGGGATCCTATAATTAACAAAATTAAACCCAAACCCAAGCAAACCACTGCAAGACTTCAAGATACTGTAAGTTCGTTTTGCGTAAATCGTACCAAAAATTAATATTCAAAAACTGAAGGTAGCCAGGCTAACAATGACATTGGGACGTCAAACATCTCAGTCCCCCCCCCTCCCGTGACCATGGTTGCTACAAAGCACCCGAAACGTCGGGAATTAAAAATAAGTAAAATCAGTTAAATAAACGCGCTAGAATCCGTAAATTTAGATTTATTCACGTGTCGTATTATCGAGCGTGGTGTGTCGTCCCTACTATGATGGTGTTGGGAGTGGTGGTGCTGGGATTTGTGGTGACGGGGATAGTGCACGCAATTGAGGGACGGTGGGATTTCTTCTTCAAGTTGCGCAAGATACATTTTATTTCAATACTCGGAAGTAAGCAAATCAAGATATCAAGTATAATCATTACCTTGCTTTCTTCGTATGTCTTTCTTTTGGTTTAAAATTTGTAATGAATTTTTGAAGCAGTTGCTAACACTTGATTGACTTAAAATAACACAATAATGAACTGCATTGACATTACAGTAAAAATATGGTATGTACTATGAAGCGGCTGATGTAACGTCTATAAAAGCTTATTAAAAGACGTTCACATCTCACTACGATAGGGTATTTTACCTATTTTCAAAAATTGTTTTAAATGAATCCTAGAGTGATAATGAACCACTATAATTTTTATATATTTTTTTTAAAACCGAATAATGCCATAAAATTACTTTTAATCTATCGTTTTAAATTTTCGCGAGAAAACGCTAGCCGCCATGTTGTTCAACTCGTGACGTCACAGTCGTCGATTCTGCCGATTTTGCAAAGGAATAATATACTTTTTAATGTTTAATAATAAGTTATCCTCTGTATCATTATTGTGTTGTGCCTGAATGCAAAAATACGAGCATAAGAACGCCGGGAAAGTTATGGATTAAAGTGACAACTGATTTAAATATGAGAAATACTTGGTTAAAACTGGTAAGAAGAGACCCGAAGGCATTGTCTACAAAATCTAAACTACACTGCTGTGAAGATAATTTTGATGTAAATATGATTTATATTTAACTATCGCTTAATACAAGACATTAGTAAATCATGAGGTGAAAGGTATCGCAAGTAAAATTACGTAATAAATTACGTTAACTTAGATATTGTAACTAATGATTGTATTTATAGATAAACTAAACTAGGTATGATAGCTACTAAACTATGTTTTATCAAAATACACTCCGACCTGGTATTGTGTTTTTGTGTAAACAAAAGTTGGTAATAGAGTACTTACTGATGTTTTAACAGGACAAAAATTGGGATTGCATGCAAAAAATTTTGCCACCATCAATTTATTTATCCTTAGTAGATTAGCACTTTCTGTTTTTACGAATTCGTCTTCCATGATGCCTTTTTTATAAAAATGTGAATAAAACTCAAAAATCGTAATTATAACCTAAAAATTTCGAAATAACACACACGTTAGCTAGTTCTCATAATCAGTGACACAGAACACTAATATCCTTAGGCTGGATCAGTGACGTCACGACATGTGCTAATATGGCCGACAACGTTTTGCAGATTTGAGGAACAGACGAAATTAAAAATTCTTAATATGGAAATTTTAAAATTATAATGCAATTTTATAAACAGAAATCAGTATTTCTTGTTTACTTTTTACAAAATCTATCGTAAATATATATTTTTTGATTTTATTTTACATGGTGTAAAATACCCTATTATCTCTTGTATAGTAGAGACCGTTTACATACATAAATTGCACAAAGACAAACATCCAGACCCCTAAAAGTTATGTGTAGGTATACATAACTTTGTAACACTTATTCTGTGCAGGATTCGAACTCGCAGTGCGTTGCCACCAAACGCTTGATCACTGAGCTATGGAGCCTTCAAATTAGTTATGCAGCTTTTTATATAGATTTTATTTATTGTAGCGAGGTCCGTTAGTGTACACAACACATGAAGATTTCACCGTAAGTGGGGCTTGGACGATAATACCCCTACTGCGACCACTCACGACAAAGTACAAGGGCAGCGACGTCCGGTGGGCGCTGTTCGTCGAACCCCACACTGCCGTTAGGTGTGGTAAGCTGTTTGAAGCGCTGGCTGCGGCTGATGAACATCAGGTACTTTTAAATTATACCGCGTACCAATACTAATTATACCACATATTGATCTCTTTGCTGATGCTATCCGTTTAATGATTAAGTGAATTTGAAAGTCGTTGGGAATTTAAAAAAATTCTATCATAAAGGTTTATTTTCATTTTTACAAGCAAATTTTACAACCTCGATTTTCGATATTTTCGTTTACATTATTGATTGATCGATGTTTAAGAGGATCTAATATTGATTTTAAATCATCGATGTTTCAATAGCATTAATGAATGTCGGTCATTCCTACCTTTATAATAACGATTAGATAGTTTAGTTGTTTTATTGTTGCTATTATTTTAAACAGTTTATAAAAATTAACCTACGCCCATTTTAGGACACAATGTGGATAGGCTATCCGCTAAGTGATGAAGAGCCAACCATTATCCACCACTTCATGTTCTATGAAGAACTGGAAGACGAAGGTGGTTTTGTTTACCCATATTTTGCTAGTGGGTTCGCGATGAGGATAAAGCTTATGGAAAAGTGAGTGACTTTTTGCTATTATCTAAATTTTTAATAAGGAAAACTAGTTTTAGTTTTCGGCCGGATTGGAAAAATATCGTATTTTCTTACTGACTGATGACAATTTTTACCTCTGGAAAATTTATATAAAAAGAAATATTCAATAAAACTTTTATCGGATGGGTTTATAAAATAAGTACTTTAAATTAATCGAGATAAAAAAATTATAATTTAATTGCCCGAAATAAACTTTGACGTTCGAGTTTTAATTAGTGGTACGCACGGATAGTACCACGATCTCACAGAATACCATCGTGAAGTAGAGCGTTTCACTTGGTGAGTACTGGTGGCCAATTCCCCCCCCCCCCTCCCTTAACATGGTAGCGCAATTAAGTGAAGAACTACTTACCACCAGCACCAGTACCAGTACAGGTACCAGCACCCGACTGAGAATCCCCCGCGGAGAACCCACAATCAAGTTATCCTATTCCTGAGCGTGGGTGCTCAGGCTGCCCCGCGTATTCTTAGGGGGGGGGGGGGGGGCAATTACAAATTGGCAAGCAGAGTAACAACACCAAGGCGACCCCTATCACGCTATCCGTGAATTTTTGAAACATCAGGGGATTTCATTCCAACCTTAATGTTGTTCTCTACCATCTGGAGTCGGCGAAGCCGGCCTTGTTAACCAAGACAGAGGTGTCCTCTCCAGCCGATACTTCATAACTCTCCTACCGGGGTACAACTTAGAACATTCCTTTGAGCCCCGGGCTGGAGTTTGCGTATACGTTAAAAAGGACATCTGTTTTCGGCAGTCTTGAAGGTACGGACCTGTCCATCCTATGGCTGCGCGTAGACAGCGATGACCATCCCCGTACGGGTGCCTCTATAGGTCCCATACTAATAACAAGATAACAGAATACCAGACCTACTCCGCGACCACGTAAAAATGGCTACAGATTCCGTGTTACAGCAGATCCCATCCGCAGAGATCGTGATCCTTTGCGATTTTAATGCCCACCATGCCGAATGGCTTGGTTCACGTTTAACCGATCATGCGGCGAGATTTGTTTATGACTTTGCTTTGGCATATGGTCTGACACAACTGGTTTGGATTCCATATGTGGAAAATCATACACTTTCCCTGTTGGACCTGCTGACCTCTCATCCGGCCGGATATCATGTTTCCGTGGATGCCCCTTAAGGCTCGTCAGACCATTGTCTTGTCCAGAGTGTGGTGCCAGTCACATTAACGTCGCGGTTGCATTCTGCAGGCTGCCGCCGCGTTTGGCATTATAGGGTAAAAGATGGGATGCGGTCTTTTTTGCATCCTACCCTTGGGGTGGGTTTGCTTCTCGCCGGACGATCCTAGCGTTGTTGCTGATTCTGTCGCTGATGTGATATTTCAGGGTATGGAACTTTTTATTCCGTCCTCTGTGGTGCCAATCGGATGCAGATCCCAGCCATGGTTTGGTCACTCCTGTAAAATAGCATCACGCTATAAGCAGGAGTGCTACTGGGCCTGGGCCGACGCATCAACATATCTAAACACCAGCGCTCTTAAAAAGAAGTATCTAAGATCTGTTAGGCTCTCTCTTTGCGTCCAACTCGACTCGATGACGGGGGGGGGGGGACCACAGAAATCTAAATAATAAGGCAATAGAAGTCGTAAAAGCGCGTGACCTTGTCGCCGCACATGTGACTCATAGGCCACAAGCGCGCAGGGAGCGTTTGTTTCGGCCACCAGTGTTATTTCGGACGCAGAGACGTAAAAATAGAGTTTTAAAGCATATCCAACTGCGGAAATTCTTCCACAACTTGCAAGTTTTCAAATAAAGGGATAACATTTCATAAATAAGTACTTAGTGTTTTAAATAATGTTGTTTTTAGTGAAATATACTTAAATAAAATTATTCACCTCCAGTACTACGATTGTCTCCGAAAATGTAATTGTTTTCACATTTTAATATACACTGATCCTTAAGCTAGTTCATGTCTACGATTACCACAGCTAAAAGCAGCGATGGATTTATAGTATGGGCAAGAAACAATATTGTTGCGTACGTAAATTTCCAAGAAAACGGCCGCAGGAGTCGAGCGTGTGAGAATGGCGTGACACTACTACTTTGTATCGATAATTTATTATGTTTGGCTTACCTAGTTTTACAGAAACGGGAATGAAATGTGAGTTTTCGTTAAATATTTATTTACACCTCTATTTTTTTCTTTCTAAATATTCCATACCGTTAACCTTTTATCACGATTTTCTGTTTGTTAGTACTTTTAAATTACTTGACAAACTTTGATGCAATTTTTATTGCAAGGATAAGTAATTATATTGTAAGGGTGGTAGACTAAGTTCGATCTGTAAGAAGCCGGGTAACTGAAAAATACCAAACAACAGAAAGTCAGTTACAGATCTTTAAAACTAATAAAAATGATAAATATGTAAACCATATATATATATATATATATATATATATATATATATATATATATATATATATATATATATATATATATATATATACTAGCTTGCTAGGCAGACGTTGTTCTGACCTTTTCGACGGCCCCTTGTCCTAATTTAATAATTTGTGGGTTGCTCGTTGGGGAAAAACTATCCTATCTCTCAAGTTGGACCAAATGGCACACGGTCTGCAAACTTGATTAAAATCGGTTAAGTAGATTAGGAGTTCATCGCGGACAAACAACGTGACACGTACTTTATATATATTAAGATATATATACATATATATTTATCCCTTTTTCTCTAGTTATTAGAACGTCTATTACTGAGACACTTTCAGTTAATTGGTTATATCTTAGTGTGAGACTCCTGGATGGTGAGAGTGAGCGCGCAATGTCATTTTCTGTTTTTCGCACATGTTAATTGGAATAAGTGGCTACGCCCCCTGAGATTTTGCGTTTTTATAAAATATTCCCTAACGCAATAATGTTGTTGCATGAATGCTAGAGATATGTGTATGCGAAATTGTGTATTTATTGTTTGTCTATGTGTGTTAGCTGCGAACCGGCGACACGCGTCCCGATATTAAAAGACAGTAGAAGGCATTTCTAGTACCTTATTATTTAGATTTCTGTGGGGGGAACACACAACCGACCATCACGCGGTGTGAGTGCTTCATGCCGGATGTGCAATTTACACAGCGCTCAGTTCGCAGATCACGCCTCTTCTCCCTGGACGTCGGTAAGTCGAGTAGGTCTGATCGAGTCCCTCCCGTTGTGCTGAGGACGTGTGCTACTGAGGAGGCACCGGTTTTGACTCGTCTTTTCCGGTTCGCCTACTCCCAAGACGTAGTCCCGAATTCTTAGAAGGTAGCTTTGGGCCACCCAATACCTAAAAAGGGCCACCGCTCAAACCCGTCCAACTACAGGCCTATCGCCATCACCTCCTTATTCTCCAAAATAATGGAGTCTATTGTAAACTGCCAGCTCATGAGGTACCTTGATCACCAGCTGATCAGTGACCGCCAATACGGTTTCCGTCGTAGTCGATCAGCTGGTGGTCTTCTGGTCTACCTTACACATAGATGGGCGAAGGCAGTAGAGTCCGAGGGGGAGGCTTTGGTTAGTTTGGACATAGTGAGGCCCTTCGATCGGGTCTGGCACAAAGCGCTTTTTTATAGGATGGGGTACCTACACCTGATGGTAAGTGGTTGCTACGGCCCATAGACATCTACATTTATCCTCGATTACAAATCAATGCAGATGCGTTGTCACCCTTGAGTACTAAGGTGTAATGCCTCGTCTCCAGTAAAAAGAGACTCCGGTTCTCTACGCTAACCATAAGAAAGACAGCAACATTAAGCTACTATTTTACGCTGGTATTCTGTGAGAGCGTGGTCCTTCTTCGGTCGATACGACCCATTCGTGCTACAACCACACTACTAATATAACTGCAGCATGGCTCTATCACGTATGAAATCTTTCGAAACTCCCTTCCTATGAGCTTCCCGAGAAATTTTAAGATTGGATCACTAGTTTTCTTACCAATCGGAGCATCAAGGTCGTAGTAGACGGTGCATGCTCTGATTACAAGCCTATTAACACTGGTACGTGTTATCATCACCAACGCTGTTTCTTCTGCATATCAATGATATGTTGCAAACTGATAACATTCATTGCTATACAGACGACAGCACTGGTGATGCCTTATACACTGGCGTGCCAATATTTCTCGGGAAATCGGCGCCGAGTACGTAAGTAGGTACTTGTATCTTAAGTCCAGTCTTTGCTTAACAAAGTCTCGGATTGGGGGCGACTAAATCTAGCTCAATTCAATCACCAGAAGACACAAGTTTGCGCTAAAAAGAACTGCTAAAAAGAACCGCTTTGTCGTGCTCTGCAGAGCGAGACAGTATTTCATGCCGGCACATCGCTTGCAACTTTAGAAGGCTAAAGTTCCGCCTCACATGGATTACTGTTCTCATCTCTGGGCCCGGCACCCGAGTGCCAGCTCCTTCCACTTGACCGCATCCAGCGCAGAGCGATTCGAATCGTCGACGACCAAGTTCTTTCTGATCGGCTCGATTCACTGGCGCTGCGTAGGGATGTTGCATCCCTTTGCGTTTTCTATCGTATCTACCATGGGGAGTGTTCCGAGGGATTGTTCGGATTAGTTCCACCATCTGGATGCTTGGCGGTCCACTACTGTACGTTTTACTAGGAGTTTTCTTCCTCGTACAACTTCTCTGTGGCATTGTTTACCACCGACGACTTTTCCGGACCGACACGACTTAGGGACCTTCAAGAAAAGAGCTTACTCCTTTCTAAAAGGCCGGCAACGCATCTGCAATTCCCCTGGTGCTGCGGTTGTTCATGGACGGCGGTAGTCACTTACCATCAGGTGAGCCGCATGCTCGTTTGCCCCCTCTTTTTAAAAAAAAATTAAACGATAACGTCAGAGGCAACAGAGGGAAAAAACCGGAAAATGGGCGTTTGGAAGCAGCGTCTTCTTAATAATAACTCGAAAAAAAAAGAATTGTACCTATAACGTAAAACCTATGGGGAGATCCATGTTCAGTGAACGATAGGCTGTAATGAATGAAGGAATATTATGTGTTTAAATGTAGCGTCCCGTGTGTAATAGCATCCATTCATGCATCCGTTACAGCCACTGCTGAACACAGGCCTCCCCCTTAGATTACCTCATAGGAAGGTGCTATAGTTGCCACGCTTGACGGTCGGGTTGGCAACCGCAGTTTTTTTATTACTTTGAATTGTTATTAGGAAAATGCTGATGCTCGTCTTTCTTTTGTCTTTCTCCCCCCCTTGCGACACCCGCGAGATGAAATGAGGTAGTGAATGTGTTCACACCTCTGCTACACGGTTTACATACGTTGTACAACGGTACGTGATGCCGTTGTTAACCGTGTAGTGGCGGTTGAAAATTTCACATTTTCGAGGGTGGTTTAGATGTTATTTTTTCTATGTTTATAGACTTCTAGAAGAAGTTGAAAGTGGCAAAAAGAAATTGGAAGCAGATTTTTCAATAGACCCAGCCTTTGAATTGGCACAGCTGGTGTACGGTGACAGGAACAACCCGGGACCTCTTCTCACTCCCGACCTAAGCTTCTGTATCGTGTCCGGGGAGAACTGCGCTACATATCCGCGACAGTTTGATTTATGTGTGAGTACACATACATATTTGAACGAAAACAGTTTTTATGACTATTATTACGTTTATTAACTTATTTTATATTCCCGACATTTTGAGTACTTTACTGCACCCGTGGTCACTGGAGGACTGAGATATTCGTCGTCCCAATGTCATAGTTAACCACGACTACCTCCAGTTTTAAATTGGTTTATTTTTGGTCCGATCTACGCAGAACGAGCTTATGGTATCTATCTTGACGTAATGATGAAGCGTGACATATTTTATCATAATTAAGTGAAGATTAAAGGAAAATCCTTTAGTTGGTAAGGCAAATCTATACCGTCGAGATCGGAACACAATCCAAGGTCTGCGGTAGTCACTTACTGCGGACTGTAGGTTCCTTTGTGACTTCAGTTATATAAAAATAATTTGGCGGCAGAAGCCTACTTCTGCCGCCTAAGCCTACTTCTTACCTATAAGAGGGTGTTGCCAGCCCAGACGGACTCCTGGATGGAGAAGGAGTCACAGTCCGTGAACTTCCACTTCTGGAGATCGATCTCTTCGTTGATTTAACCTTAATCTTAATCGCTTTATTTGACAGGCGCCTGAGCGTACACAGTCCACCGATAGTACGGGTATACCCATGATGTAGATGTAGATGTCTATGGCCCATGGACATCTACATCTACCCTCAATTAGAAAGAGAAATAGAAAATTACCGTCCAATATCAATTCTTTCGGCTATTCCCAAAATTTTTGAGAAACTTATTCACGATCATATATATTCAATTTTGAAAAATACATTATTAGAGGAACAACACGGCTTTGTTAATGGCAGGTCTACACTGACAAATCTTCTTGTTTTTACTAACTTTATTTTTAATAGTTTAGACTATAAATCTCAGATTGAAACTGTATACACCGATTTCGAAAAAGCATTCGACAAAGTTGATCACTTGTTACTTTTAAAAAAAAATCTCCTACAATGGTATCAAAGGTAATCTTCTACGTTGGTTTGCTTCTTACCTACAAAACCGCATACAGTCGGTAGTGCTTAATGGCTACATTTCCTTACCCGTTGTAGTAACATCTGGCGTACCACAGGGATCAATACTGGGGCCACTCCTCTTTATCCTATTTATTAATGACATTTCAACTTGCTTTGACCACTGTAAATTCTTATTATACGCTGACGACTTAAAATTATACTCTGCCGTAACTAAACCTGACGACATAAAATTAATACAAAACGATTTGGATAGACTTGAAAACTATTGTAAAATTAATAAATTATTCTTGGCTTATAATAAATGCAAACACATAACATATACTAGGAACAAAAATGTAGTACGCGCGGACTTTTACTTAGGTGGTCACAAAATTGTATCAGAATTTAGTATACGTGATCTTGGAGTATATTTAGATACCAAACTCACACTAGATAGGCACATCGAGGAAATATTGAATAAATCTTACCGAATCCTAGGCTTCGTTACACGTATAACAAAATCATTTAAACACAAAGATACTCTTACCTGCCTTTATCAGTCATTAGTTAGATCTCATCTAGAATATGTGTCCCCCGTTTGGAATCCATTCTACTCAGTTTACGAAGATAAAATAGAAAAGGTCCAAAAGAAATTCTTACGTATTGTTAACTATCGAATGCATTCACCTCGCGTTTCCTATGAAAAGCTCTTAACAAAATATCAAATGCTGTCATTAAAAGACCGACGCACCTTAATCGACGCCACTACTTTTAGGAATATCTGTGTTGGTGAGATTCAGTGTTCACAGTTATTATCCGAGGTAAGGTTTCGTATACCACCCAAAAACACCCGATCAAAAAATTTATTTCATATACCAAAAACCAGGACCAACATTGGTAAAAGAGCACCAGTACACAGAATGTGTGTCCTCCATAATAAAATGCTTAACGACATCGATATGTTCTCTATCTCCCGTTCAGCTTTTAAAACTAAATTAAAAAGCACTTTAGTAGCAATTATGAATTAGATATATAAGTATATTTAGTATTTATTTTTGTACATGTTAGATGATTGTTTTCAGATGATTGTTTTCTTTTTATTTAAGTACAGACCTGTTACCCTGCTTGTTGTGCAGACGATACCAATTACGACCTGCTTCATAATACAAATATTATGTATGTTCTTAGTGAGACAGTTTATAGGAAACAATTGTAATTACCATTGTCTTATTTTACTTGTATATTTTTCTTTCATATCTTTTGTTTCTGTTTTGTCTCCAATAAAGTAAATAAATAAATAAAATTAACGCGGATGCGTTATCACTCCTGAGGACAAAGATGGAATGCTAATAACATAAACATAACCATACTAACCATACGAAACACAGGAGAATAAAATAACTTTTCATTATTATGTAGTGTCGTGTAGACCCCGCCCCCAACCGACAATTTAATAAGAGATTGATTGAGTTGAAGGATTTTAAAATGTAAAGTTTTCGGTAGGGTAGTCCCATACCTGAGGAGACGATCTTTTTCGCTGTGAAGACCTGGAGTGGATTTCACTCGACGAGAACTAAGGTGGTGAAGAAGACGTGGGGCAAGCATGTCTCGAATTTGTACTTTTTTAGCGATGAAGCTGGTGAGTGATGATGGGGCAACAGTTTTCAATCGATAATGGGAATACCACTTGCTGGGTTTTTATATTTTACAAACGCTTCGTTTTCTTTTACGTGCCTTTTGCTGTAAATGAAGTGCATGAAACAATTCATTAATAGTTAAAGAATTTATTCATTAACAGTTGAACTGGTATTTATTAATTAATACCAGTTCAACTATTTATGAATTAATTTAAAGTCATCCTAAGTTGCTGAATGAATCGTTTGTAATATAAACTATTTTTACATGCACTTTGTATGTAATAAAATGGATCGTTACATAGAACGAGAAGTTTCTTATATACAGGAATCTAAGGATAGGGTTAATTACGAAAATGGTTATTTATTGTCTGTGACACCATTTCAGATCCATCCATTCCAACAATAGATACAGGCGTACCAAACACTAAAACCGGACATTGTGCCAAAACCATAGCCATATTGAAACGAGCGGTCAAAATGGTGGAAGAAATGCCGCACATTAAATGGATATTCTTAGCTGATGACGATACTATTCTGGGGTGAGTTATTGTAGAATTTTAAGAAAGTAGATATACTATAGCCCGATGGTTTAATCAGCCAGTTAATCGAACTGCTACAGTGCTAGTGAAACCGCAACGATGTTAAATGACAGCGTTCCAGGAGCTAAGCAAAATTAAACGTCATAGAGCTCGTGTTTAGAATTATAATACGAGTACAAGCAATTTAACTAAAGAGTTGGATATTAAATGTCGGCATTTAATACCTACATAATTAAGTAATTTTGAGTCGGCGCCAAACAAGTAAATTAGTTAATTACGTAAAGCGTGATGCGCGGCACGACACGCCCTTTCGCCGGGAAATGCCGATCTTTCACGAAGTTAATGTCAAGGAGACAGCAACCCGAGCGGGTACACACGTGAGGGCACACGTCGTTGTGAGCGTTCGTGCGGAGAGCTTAATTTTTGAAATGTTAATGTTTATCGCTGAAGATTTCACGTTGAATTGTTAATTTAATTTGGTAATTTTTTAAATTTAAGGTAATTTAGTGATCTTTGTTCATTGATCGCTTGGCGCCGACTAAAATTACTTAGGTATTCTTACATTTTTTGTTAAAAAGTTTTTATTTTATAATTTTTTGTAGCTATAATCTACTAATTACTACATGCTTAATTTTGGATTGCTTTTAAAATAGCTACTTATCTTACTTTGGCTATTAACTGTTATTTATTCCTACTTTAACTATTTTTTTTAAATCTTTATTCAACCTCGGAAAGAAAGTGTTTGCCAAAGGGCAGGCATATGTGGCACTGAGGAGAGTAAAAATACTTGAAGTTATTGCTTTATCTGATCTAGAGCTAAATAGGGTATTACACAAACCTCACGATAAACGAGCTTTATCAGAAATGCAGAGACTGAGAGGTCTATACACAAGAGGTTGACAGGTCTAACGCTCATTCATCGTGAGGTTTTTTTTGTGATGTTATGTAATTATTATGTAATGTAATACACTAAACAGCATATAAAATCTGTGAGTAAGGAATAAATCACCCCTATTTTTCCACCCTTAGGGTAATTTTTTTCATGTCTAATAAAAAAAAGAATGATCAAAATCGGAGTACTCTGTAATAAATAAATCACCTCTATTTTCCCACCCTTAGAGTAAAAAATTTTTTCCAAATCTATATAGGGCCAGTTTCTAGGTATACTCTTCTATCCAATAAAACATTATCAAAATCGGACTACTCTGTAATAAATCAGCCCTATTTTCCCACCCTTAGGGTAAAAAAATTAAAAATATGGGACCAATTTCGAAGTCCATCCATTAATGAAAGAATTATCAAAATCGGACTTCTCTGTCTCGGAATTATCAAAATCGGATTACTTCCCGATTACTCGTTAGAAACAGTTAACCGTCAATCTACTCTGTGGCAACCCCAGTGACAAGTTGTAAAATAATAGAGCTCCCAACTATTTAGCAAAATTAAATATTGTAAATTGATAATATCCGCCTCAATTTCTAGTTACAGTTGTTAAAAATAAGACTTAATTGTGTTTGTAAAATAAGTAAAAGTCATAAGTGTTATAATTAAATAGTGTTTTGTGCTTCAACTAAAAGTAACAGCTGTAACGAACATCATTTAAACTTTCTGTAAGTGATTGTAATTCTTGTTATCCCTTTAATATTTTAAGATTTACCTTTTAAATCAGTGCTGTTTCGGATTTCAATATTCCGTAAAAACGAGTATTATTTCAATTATTTCAATATTTACCTGATAATTTAATTTGAGATCTGTAGGTAGACCCATAGATCTAGATATTAGCTTACTCTGTTTCTTCGGTTTTTTTTTCTTTGTTTTCTTTTGCTATTTACACATAATAGTAAAATGAATACACGCAACGCCAAAACGCGCCAAATGGAGAACCAACTCCAAATGGCGCTTCTAGAACTTAAGGCGTCAAAGGAGCTGTGTGATGTTGCTTAAAGAAAGGGATGACAACGAAAAGGAAATAACAAATATAATTGCCAAAAATAGTCAACTAAAAAGTGATATGGTTAAGATGCATAAAGACTATACAAGTGTTTTACAAGAAAGGGATCAGCTTCAGGGAACAGTCAATGAGTTTGACCGATGCAGCAAAGAATATGAGGAATCCCTCAGATTAATTGCTGCATTGCAGTTGCAATTAAGTGAGGCTAATGAGCAGATTGTGCAATTAAAACAATACTTGGATGAATTGAAAGTGTCCCAAACTCAAAGTCTGTTCAATGAGCTCATAGTATGTAAATCTTCAAAAATATTGCAACCCTCCACAGCAATCGATTTGACTGGTGATGATTTTGTCACATCAAGAACAGCAGAAAGGATTACATGCAGTAGAAGAAAATTAAAGAAATACATAAAAATTAATAAATATGTTAGGAAAGTACAAAAGTTAATTAAAACAAAAATTAATACAAAAAATTATATAAATATATGTAAGAAAAAGCATGAAATAATTAATAAACTTAAATTATATTCAATTGAGGTGGAAAATATGAAAAACTGTTATGAGACTGAAATAGAGTGTCTCAATTCAGAAGTTTTGTCACTTAAAAACTCCTTACAAATTATCTCAAATAAATATGCATCGGCTCAGGTTGAGATAAAAGAACACATATTGGCCATGAATGATCTGGTAAAGTCATGTAAATACAATGAGGAGCGCTTCGACTCCTTAATAAAACATCAGAGTGAGAATCAACGCTCCATACCATGTTCATCGGGGACAATATGTGTAAATAGCAATGACTCCTTACTTTCACCAACACTCTATGACGGTGCCATAACAAAGAATAAAACCTTAAAAAGTAGTTTAAATATTTAAAAAAAACATAAAGTTATTATGTATTGTGATGACATAGGCAAAAATTTGGGCATGAAGTTAAATAACCATTTAAAAGGACAATTGATTAGTAATTATTGTATGCCTGGAGCATCCTTTACTCATATAATGAAAAAAGTTTTAACTAGTAAGTTTTGTCCTAATAGTACGTTAATAATTCTTGTTGGGAGAAGAGGCAATGTAAACAAAAATCAATTATTAAAATATATTGATTACCTCATTACATTAAATGTACATAAAATTATCTTGTTTACATTGCCTTACATACAGGGTTGGCCACAGGAGAATAAAATAAGATATGATTTAAATTTATTAATAAATAATTTATCATGTAATAATAATTTAAATTTGACATTTAATTGTGACAATTATACCAATAGAATTAATTTAATAGAATATTAATAATTTAATTAAGAAATTTTTGACTACAGATAGGTATTACCTATCCAAATATAATTTAAGACAGATAGCAAATGTGCTATCTTATTATTTATATATTAACTCAATCAAGGACTTGGCTACCCAGACATCTGCTCCTATTGAGCAGCATAATGATTTGTATGTAATGTGTTGAGTTTGAGCACCTCATTGTTGTGAGCGTTTACAGACCCCCATGTTCTTTATATGATACTTTTGAAAAAATTATGGAGGAAATTTTCGCTAAGCTTAATAAACAGAATAAATCTGTAGTAATATGTGGAGACTTTAATATAAATCTCCTAGAAGCTTCCTCCACCAATATTAAATTTAGATCATTGTTTAAATCTTATGGTCTTTTTAATTTATTTTTGGAACCAACACGTATTGCTGAATCTAGTGCAACATGCATAGATAACATTTTTACAAATGTTAAGCCATTTAATAAATGTGTAATTCAAAAATTGAGATCTGATCAATGTGGAAAATTAGTTTCATTACCTTAAGTTCACAAAAAGCAAGTAGATAAAAAAGTTGTGTTTGTTCCAGTAAATGCACATCGCTTGGAGAAGTTTAGAAGTAACATAGTAAAAAAACTTCCATTACTTTCATACCAAAATAATCCAAATTTTTTGTATGGAACATTATTTAAGCTCATTTGCAACGAATTTAATAATACTTTTACTTCTAAAACATTCTCCTTGAACAATCGCAAGGCATTTAATGAATGGGCGACAGTAGTCCATAAGAGTAGACAAAGGTTATATGAACTTTACAATGAAAGGTCATATAATCCTAGCGTCGAATTTAGGGAACATGTAAAAAAATATTCCAAAATATTTAAAAGAGTGTGCTCCTTAGCCAAATCATTGTATTTGAGCAACAAAATAAAGACTGCTTCTAATAAAATTAAAATGACATGGAGCATAATTAATAGTGAAACTGGTAAGGTCAACTCTCGCAATTCAAACTATCAGTTAATTTTTAACAATAAATTTACTAAATCAGATCAGGACGTTGCAATCGTTTTTGAGAAATATTTTACTGATATTCCGATCTTAACCACTAAGTCATTAAATTCTTCTCCTGCCGTCGCCGAATCATTACTTCAACAAAATGTAAATGTGTGTACAAAGAATTTTACATTTCATAAAGTGTCATCAAAAGATATTGTAAAATATTTTAAGACTATTGATATTAAGAGAACCGCCGATCTGTGGGGGATTTCTGTTAAAGTTATTGCGTCTATAATAGATACAATCGCACCTCAAATATCTATTATTTTAATACTAGTATCGAATCTGGTGTGTTTCCTGATTTAATGAAGGATAGTAAAGTAATACCTTTATTTAAATCTGGTAGTACATTGGACCCCGATAATTTTAGACCTATTTCTGTACTGCCAACACTTAGTAAAATTTTTGAAAAAATTATTCTTGATCAAATGTTAATTTTTTTAATGTAAATAATTTACTTCATAAAAATCAATTTGGTTTCACAAGGGGTCGCTCGACAACTGATGCTGGTGTTGAGCTAATTAAATATATATTTAATGCATGGGAGAATTCACAAGATGCTTTGGGTGTGTTCTGTGACCTAACTAACATTAATCAGGAAACTTTAACACTACGGTGTAAGAAGCGATGCTCTTAAATTAATTATTTCATATTTAAGTGACAGAACGCAAAAAGTTGTCATTAATAGTATGAGTTCTTCTGGGTCGATTGTACAAATGGGCGTGCCTCAGGGCTCAATTCTCGGCCCCTTTCTGTTTCTTGTATATATTAATGACTTACCTTACATTGTAGGGGATAACCATGATATAGTATTATTTGCTGATGATACTTCATTAATTTTCAAATTAAAACGACAGTTATTAAATTACGACGAAGTAAATAATGCTATAGCTAAGTTAGTTAATTGGTTCAATGTTAATAATTTGCATTTTAATGGAACTAAAACTAAATGTATAAAATTTGTAACTCCTAATGTTAAACATGTCAATACTAATGTATTTTAAATGGGGAGGAACTGGGTCTTGTTAATACCACCATTTTTCTTGGAATCACACTGGACGCAAAGTTTCAATGGCTCCTCCATATATCAAAACTAGCTAGCAGACTTAGTTCTGTAGCATATGCTGTAAAAAAGATTAGAACTCTTACCAATGTTGAAACAGCTAGAATAGTTTATTTTATTTAGTTATTTCCATAGCATTATGTCGTATGGTATTTTGCTATGGGGACACGTGACTGACGCTGAAATTATATTTATTTTACAGAAGAGGGCCATTAGAGCAATATATAATTTAAAACCAAAAGAGTCACTCAGACAAAAATTTAAGGAAATTAATATTTTAACTCTGACCTTTTTTTTTATAGGATAGGGTGACAAACGAGCACACAGTCCACCTGATGGTAAGTGGTTGCTGTGGCCCATAGACATCTACATCTATCCTCGATTACGAATCAAAATGCAGATGCGTTGTCACCCGTGAGGACTAAGATGGAATGCCTCGTTTCCAGTAAAAAGGGTCTCCGGTTCTCTACACTCACCATACGAAATACCAGCAACATTAAGCTACTATTACCTCTCAATACATTTATGAAAATGTAATGTACGTACACAAAAATAAAAGTAGTTTTGCGAAAATAGGTGATATTCATTCTGTAAATACTAGGAACAGACACAAGCTAGTGGTACCAGTTACTCGACTCCACCGAGTCAGTAATTCGTTCTTGGGGCGATGTATACGCTTTTATAACAAAATCCCAGAAAATATACAAAATTTATCATACACAAAGTTCAAAAATGTTATTAAACTAAGTTTGTATAAAAAGGGTTATTATAATATTAAGGAATTTATGGATGATAATAACCCCTGGGAAGGGTGATCGCTACCAAGCTATTTCTAATTTGTCTTGTGTTGCTAATTGTGAACATGATTGTAAGCTATTATTGGAAAAAAAAATAGTCCCGCTGGGTTTCTTGCTGGTTCTTCCCAGGACAGAGGTTTTTTTTTGCGAACCAGTGGTAAACGAAAAAGTGACTTTCAATAAGTATTAGTTATAATCTACATTGAATAAAAAAGTTTCTGTTTCTGTAAAAAGTTATGCGTGGTCATACATAAAAAATATAGCGTCGACTTGAATACCCCCTCCGTCTTTTCGTCGGTTGAAAAAACTTTATAATATTATTTGATGTTTAGCGTGCAGAGACTGTGCGAAGTGCTCAGCTGCTACCGCGGCGGGCATGATCTCACTGTTATCGGCGAGAGGTACGGCTACGGCTACGGAAACATAGAAACTGCCGCCAAAGGTACACTACACTTCTACACTGTAACTTTGTTTCCTTTCATTTAACATTCTTCTAGGAAGTTATTGCCATGAGTTTAAAGTCAGAATTTTTTGTTTTACTTTGCGTCGGTGTGTGTGTATGTATTTTCGCTGCCAATATTTGCGACTCGGGTGAATGATTCCGTCGTTTAATTTGAGTCGCTTTAAACTACAGATGATTGATAAAGAAATAATCCCTAACAAAAAACCGGCCAAGAGCGTGTCTGGCCACGCTCAGTGTAGGGTTCCGTAGTTTCCCATCCGTCACAATAGGTGTTCCCACTTATGAGTTTAAAGGTGGGTATCCATTATGTTCGCGCTCCAGCAGCGCTCCGCGCTCCTGCAACTGCTCCCGGTTGTGGGTACTCTTGTTTCCATCCAAGTTCAAAATAATTTTCCTAGAAAGTCCTTATAAAGTTCTACTTCTCAGATTTTTTTCATATTTTCTAAACTTATGGTTCAAAAGTTAGAGGGGGGGGGGGGGACACATTGTTTTTTACTTTTGGAGCGATTATTTCCGAAATTATTGATATTATCAAAAAATGATTTTAGTAAACTCCTATTCATTTTTAAATACCTTTCCAACAATATATCACACGTTAGGGTTGAAATTAAAAAAAAAATCACTTCCCACTTTACATATAGGGGGGCTACCCTAATAAAATATTTTTTTCCAATTTTTATTTTACAACTTTGTCGGCGTGATTTTTGAAATTTCAGCTTTCTAGTGCTAACGGTCACAGAGATTAAGCGAGGACGGACAGACAGACATGGCGAAACTATAAGGGTTCCTAGTTGACTACGGAACCCTAAAAACCGGAACGTTTTTAACTGACCTGTAAATGATTTTTTTGCGCGAATGCTTAAGATACAACTAATAATAGAATAACTCTAATAAAAAGTATAGATCATTTTTGAATAGCCTGGTTCAATTTTATTAACGCTTAACTTAATTGTACTGTGGTATGGTAATGGCAGTGCGGACCGCTAACAAATAAAATGTTGTGGGTTTGAATCCACCATTCCATTACTGTCGTGAATCACTCCTAATACAAGCATTTTCAGCTTACCAGCAGTGGACAAAATATTAGTATATTACTAATAATTCATTGCTAGTATTTTTAATATACATGAAAAAATCGATGAATTTGAGTTTGATAAGTACTGCACCACTAGGCTACGAGTACATAACGGGCGGCGGCGGGATGGTGCTGAGCGTGGGCGCAGCGCGGGAGCTCCGCTCGTGTGCGTGCGCGACGCGCGCCTCTCCCGACGACATGGCACTGGGCGTGTGCGCACGACGACGCAACGTCACGCTCGCGCACTCGCCGCTCTTCCACCAGGTGCGTCATGGAATAGAATATAATCAAATATACCACTGGGCTACGGGTACATAACGGGCGGGGGTGGGACGGTGCTGATCGTGGGCGCGGCGCGGGAGCTCGGCTCGTGCGCGTGCGCGACGCGCGCCGCTCCCGACGACACGGCGCTAGGCGCGTGCGCACGACGACACAACGTCACGCTCGCGCACTCGCCACTCTTCCACCAGGTACGTCATGGAATAGAATAGAATCAAATATACCACTAGGCTACGGGTACATAACGAGTTTTTAAAACAATAATTTACAATATAACTTTTTATATAATTAAATATGAAAACATTTAGAAACAACATGGTAGCGAGAACCTCATTTCCAGGGGTTATTATCGGTCATGTACTCGTTAGCGGTATAATAGCACTAATTGGACATGTTTTTTTTATATTTTTAAACGAAGTAATCTTCATAAATAAATAAAGGATAAAGTTATATTTGGTGTAGCTGCAACAATTTTTTTAAGCAAATTTTGTTGTAAAATTTTACATGGTACAGGAACGCTGCAGCCATATTATTATTGTAGCACGAATGGGTCGGCTCGACCGAAGTAGGACTACGCTCTCATGTAATACAATTGTAAAATAGCAGCTTTGATACCGCTTTGTTTCGTATGGTGATTAAGTGGAGATATTGTAAGAGACCTCTTACTGGAAACATTACATATAAGTCCTCAGAGGTGACAACCTCTGTGGACTAATATGTAACTACTTAGTTATCGCTCCTGATTACTAATATATAATGTCTTAGTTATCACCCCTTAGGGCTAATATGTAATGTCTTAGTTATCGACCCTGAGGAGTAATACATAATGTCTTAGTTATGATTCGTGAGGGCTAATATATAATGTCTTAGTTATCACCCCTGAGGCCTAATGTGTAATGTCTTAGTTATCATGCCTGAGGACTAATATGTAATGTCTCCCAGATCCAATTTTGGTCACGGTGGCTCAACGGAGACTAGCCATGTGCGATTTACATGATCATAGTGCGCAAACACAGCTGGTCTCTCTATTTTCTCACTTACATGGTCCGATGGGCGGTAATTTGACACGACTGAAGAAAGATCAGGCGCAGTATAAACGGCTTACTGAGAATTTCTTATCTAATATGATCAGCAACCGCGTTGACGACCATTAGATCAATCGTTGCTTTATGGAAGTTTACTTATTTTTTTTAAATTATGTTAAGGCGCGGCCACAGGACTACGCGCGGGAAGTGTTGGCTCGGGACCGGCCGGTTTCTTTCCACCGGCACTCGTCCCCCGACCCGCTGCGGGTGTACGCTACTTGGTTTCAACACGAAGATTTGGCGCTAAAGCGTAGAAAGAACAAAGATGAACTTTAGATCATTATAATATTTATTGTGTAAATAGAAGTCTACACAAATACCATGTCATAATGTTATGTAATCGTTTAAGTTTAAGAACTTTACTGATATGTTTTATGACACTTCTAATTGGATGTAGTTATCGCGAGGTGTTGCTTTTTCACGTTGTAGTCTAATTTTCCTTGTTACTTAAATGAAAAAAAAAATCACAAGACTAAGTGGCTGATTACAGCAATCTCATATAAAATTTCGCCCATTGCCCAGGGTGTACCGTATATACTTGTGGTATAAAAGCTGATAACGAATTTTGAATAGATATTTTTGGCACATGACATCACATAATATATGAATAAAGTGTAGCTTGTATTACAGTTATCAAATTTAAATTCATACTATTTTATATAGCTAAAAATATAATATAATGATATAGGAGAAAAAACTGGATACATAATATTATGTTATTATGTAAACAAACATGCTCTTTCACTACTTGGACGAAGTATTATTATTATTAAGGTTACTATAGAAACTAGTGACAGTTAATAATTTATAGGTTGTGTCGCAGACGGACCTAAAATAGATTACACGCGATGGATCTGTTTTAATAAACGGCCGGGTTGTTATTGATTTGTCCTTAAGGGCGCATAGTACTTCAAATGGCTTAGCAAGATCCTCTGATATGCCGAAAATACTTCAGCATTGTTTTTGAAATAAATATATGGTGAAGTTGAGGATTAATGTTAAGTACTATGTTAGACGAAAACACGATTCCATAAAATTTTCTCGATAGAAAAAAAATCCAAAGTTACCTCCAAACCGAACTATAAACCGCTGGTATTCAAGAAAATACTTAAAATTAGATCATGAAACTTTGCATACTAACTGAACTAACTATAAAGCAGGGCTTATGTTATTTTTTTATTTATCATTACTTTCATCGTAAAAAGAAATTACCTAAACTATCGTCGTTTTAAACCGCCCGACACCGTCATTCACTCTAGCTCCGGCTTTTGATTGTGTTCCGGTTGTGTCGTCGCTTGCGCTCAGAACACACATTACGCAACAGGACGACGTAAAATTAAAATATTAAAATAGACACTTAGGTTTATAGTGTTGGCGCATTGGGAAATAAGCGTAATAAAAATAAGAAGCGTATGATAAACTTAATGAAGTAGGTATCTACCGACCTATCTACTTGCAGTATTAGTGATTACAATATTATGTAGAAATTTAGCATATGACAGGTTTGGTGCAGTGGCTAAGCGATTGGTTGTTGCGCTACTAGTCACGGGTGTTTCTGTATGTGAAAATTTGTGGTTTTTCTAAATCTATGTGTTTTATAAAGCAATTTAGATTGCAGATGGTAGTTTCTACACACGATGGACCTCACAGGAGCATCAAGGACGAAGGAAACGAAAATTTGAAAAAGTTTAAAAATAAAAATCGCACCGTCTACGATTCAGGAGAAATCGAGTGTGGTGCAACTTTATGAAAAAAAAAAATAACCTAAATGGGTTTGTTTTTGTTTTGTCAATATTCAACAAAATTAGTAGTAATTGTTTTTTTTATAATTTTGCCCCACTCCAGGATTTCTCCTGAATCGGAGACGGTGCGATTACAAACACAAATTTTCACAACTATCTGTAGGCCATTAAAATATTTGTTCCGTATGGGAATTGAAACCCCGACCCGTAGTGCAGAAGCCAAGCACTTAGTTATTAATAAAAAAAATATAAGTATGTTTAAGTTGTAAGTACCTACCTATAATATCTAACTATAAAGAAATAAAACTAACTTACTTATCCGTCCTTACATTATCGGTACTCCGTAGTGCACTGGCTTAGCAATGAGTTGCTGCGCTGGAGTCCGTGGGTTCGAATCCCGCACGGAACAATTTTTTGTATGACCTACAAATAATTGTTCCGGATCTGGATATTTGTCTTTGTGCAATTTATATTTGTAAACTGCCTCCATGATACAAGAGAAAATCCTGGTGTGGGGGTGACATTTAAAAAAATAACTTATTTGACTATAGTGCTACCTACTACATAAGTACATAAAAATTATGGACCTATTGAGTACTGACGTACCTTGATAGTTTGGCTTTAGCTAAATTGTGAGCACGTGAGTATTTTCTACCTACCTAAACATGTAACAGATAATATGTTACTAGTGCACGTGGCTACATAATTACCAAACTACAACCTCCAGTATAAGCTGATCTCAAATTGTAAACGCATTACGTACAATGAGAGGTCAGCTTTTACTGGATTTTCCTCTTATAGTGGAAGGATCTGCCCATTCTTGGTTTAGTACTAAGCTTGAGTTTTATGGTTTTCGCCATGTATGTATGTAATGTGACAGCCGTTGACGTATGTAATTATGTTGGTAGCAGGTCTATGCAAGTACCTACATATACATACCTATATAAGAAATTTTGCAAACCGATTCTAAGCCACTGCATAATTTCTACTGCTACAAAAAAACTAGTCAAGCGCGAATCACCATGTACCACGGTAATTTTATCTATAACAATACTGTTTTTACTGTTATTGTTGTTACTGTTATTGTTGTTTCGGCCGTATCTTTGAAACAATTGCCTACAGCCGCGCGGTATGTAAACATGCGATAGGGCTGCCTGCCTCCAGAATTTTAATTAGATTTGCCTACTTTGTGTTTCCGTTTAGTTTTATGCTTGTAAATATACTTTTTTTATATAAACACATAAAATAGGTACTTTGTGAATTGAATAGGAAGTGTTCAATAAAAATGCGTGTCGTTTTATGATTGGTAGATTTAATTAAAAAAACATGTTTATGTTTGAATAACAAATCGGTCTTGTGAATTTGCGACCGAAAAATATTTGCGCTTCGACTGAGACGTACGAAATGCTTTGTTATTGTTATACGTTTCATTATTTGTTTTATTGTATTTATTTAATTTCATGGACCATATTATATGATATATAGGCGTAATTAATGCCTAAGGCATTGATTACTTGTTCAGCTTTTAGGGGATGCAGACACAAAATATGAAGTAGATTTATAAAAGAAGTGTATGAGTGTATAAGTTGATAAAAGATATATATATATATATATATATATATATATATATATATATATATATATATATATATATATATATATATATATATATAAGGTAAAGTAAATGAAGTGTATAAATATAAATGAAAGTAAATAAATTAAAAATAAAATAATACATATACGTATTCATACATAAATTCGCATATCAAATTTTATTTAAATCACAGTCGGGAGGAAATCTTTTCAAATTATATTATATATTTCGTGTTTGGAGATACTATGATAACGTAGAAATGAAATCTTTCTTCTTCTTTCTTCTTTTTAAAAAAAAGAACGTTACCCCTACACTAGGATTTTCTCCTGTATCGCGGGGGCAGTTTACAAACATAAATTGCACAAGGACAAACATCCAGACCCGGAACAATTATTTGTAGGCTATACAAATTCTTGTTCCGTGCGAAATTCGAACCCACAACTCCCAGCGCAGCCACTCATTGCTAAGCGACTACGCCACGGAGTCGTCAAAAATAACTATAACCTAAAAAACTATAACCTAAAAAAACTGTGGTTGCTAACCCGCTTGTCAAGCGTGGCAATGAGGGCAAATAACTCCCCCAGCATAAAGCAATGTATGGGGGAGGCCTATGTCCAGCAGTGAACCTTTGATAGGCTGTAATGGCAACGATATGTTTGTATGTGTCCTTATGTTTTTTTCCAAATAAATATGTTTATTTCTTTTGCACTGTTGTGTGTTTAGTAAAGCCCTTGAGGAAAATTCTACGCACCACGAACTTTTATGTATGTAAAATCTAGTAGTTAGAGAAGATTGTCATAAACACAAACAAATGTATGAACAAATTATTAGTACTTCATTGTATTATAAGGATCATTATTGTATATCGTCAAAAGTGATGTTCGTAAAAAATTATATTTACTAACATATAATGTATTGATAATAAAATGTGATATTTTTGTATTAAAATGTGTTTCCTTTCACACCTTTTAGCTTGAATTGAGTGTGTTTAATGATACTGTTTTATTGTGATGTGCTTTGTAAATTGGATCGTTTCAAATACGCGATAACAATCACAACTAATTAAAGCGAATAATAAACTTATTCGCGTGACGAAATTATTTGCTTCGGCTGATTCGAACCCAAAATATTAATGCGAGTACATCTGGCCATCGCGACTTTTGACATCCTGATGACTAACGGACATTTCTTTAACCATCGCTCCGCTGGCCTACACCTGATACTAAAGGCGCTTATCCCGTCGAATGCCATTGCCTTGTCGACACTTTCATCCCCGTTTATATATCGGTGTCAGCTTCGATACTTATACCTATATATTAATACGTGAAGGTAATAAATACTTTGCACTTGTAAAGTCCGCCAACACGCATTATGGCAGTTCAACACATACGGTAAACACTAAAAATCTCCCAGAAATTGTAACATTGCCATTTAGAATTAAATTATGTACAGAGAAAACTTATATTATGAAATACTGTATGATGAAAAGTGACGGTGAAAACCATATCAAAATCTGTGAAGTTATTTTGAAGTTTTACTCGAATACGCAGATAGTCTCGAACTAGCTTATTTCTCGTGTACCCATGTAGTGGCGTTGTAAGAATATCCACTGCATCATATCGTGGCGCGGGTGTCGCAGGAGACGGCAGATGGAAACTGAAACAGGAGATGTGCAGCAGCATCTTTCTGTAACAACTCAAAATAATAAAAAAAACTGCGAATTGTATTGAGCTGAGGATGTTTTTATGCCATTTCACATGCAAATAACCATTTTTATTTTTTTCTGTCTCTGTGTGTTTGTGTGTACGGTATAATCTTAGGAACGGCTGAACTAGTTGAAATAAAACTCCACGAACAGATAAAGGTCAATGCCAGGAGTGTATTTTGTCCGAAAAACTTCTAAAAACCGAAAAATTTATAAAATAAGTAGTCTTCTTCTTGAATCTTGAACGCAATAATGCCATGTTAATGGATCTTACCCAAGTGAAGACGGAGCAGGTCGCTAGTTAGCACGTAAAATTGCAATGAACAATTTCATTGGTTGGCAAGGATCGAACCCCGCCTGCTCGTGTACAGTGAATTCTTTAATAAATAGGTATATAAAGATATTATTTATTTAGGACGTTTGTATATCAGTATACTATATTTAACATTGAGATACTATGTACTACGTAGGACATTATGATATTTTAATGTTACCGGCCGTGCCAATATTTCTCGGCATAACGACGCCGAGTACCGGTACAAATTTGCGTCCGAAGTCGAGACTTTTGTACAAAGTCTCGGATTGGGGGCGACTAAATCTGGACCAGTTCGATCCCCGACACAAGTTTACGCGCTTAACGCAATAGAGAACCCCTTTGTCGTATCTCCTCAGTTTCAGGGCACTCTCCTTGCTGGTTCAGCTAACATGGGAATCCTCGGCGTGGACATATCAAATAATGTGCAATTTTGTGGTCACTTAGAAAGGAAGGCTAATTAGCTTCTAAAAAACCTGCCATGGTCAGCAGAGCAGGACAGTATTTCATGTCCGCACACCGCTTACAACTTTACAAGGCGCAAGTTCAGCCTCACATGGAAAACTGTTCCCATCTCTGGGCCGGGGCACCCCAGTGTGAGCTCCATTCACTAGATCGCATAGCAGCTCTAATCGTCCAAAATGTCAAGTTCTTTTTGGTCATCTCGATTCACTGGCTCTGCGAATGTATGTTGCATCCATCACGGGTGCTCTGAGGAATTGTTTAGAGTAATTCCTGCCACCAAATTTCACGAACGCACATCGTGTTAAAACTCATGATACCATCCACACCACCTGGATGCATGGCGGTTCACCACTGTGTGTTTTACTAGGAGTTTTCTTACTCGTAGAAACTCTTTATGGAATCGCATAGCGCCGGCGATATTTCCGGACCGATATAACTTAGAGACCTTAAAGAAAAGAGCTTACTCCTTTCTAAAAGGCCAGCAACGCACCTGCTATTCCCCCGGTGTTGCGGTGGTTCATGGGCGGCGGTAGTCACTTATCATCAGGCCCCTTAAATTTTAAGGGTTCCTTTTTATTTTGTACTCCTTTCCAGTTTAGGCTTTTTTTATAGAATATGGCTGACAAACGAGCATACAGCCCACCTGATTGTAAGTGGTTGCTGTGGCCCATAGACATCTAAATTTATACTCGATTGAGAATCAAAATGCAGATGCGTTGTCACCCCTGAGGATTAAGATAGATTGCCTCGTTTACAGTAATAAGGGTATCCAGATCCCTATACACACCACAAGAAATACAGCAGTATTACGTTGGTATTTTGTGAGAGCATTATCTTTCTCCGTTCGCGCCAACCCATTCATTCATGGCTCTACTACGTCTAAAAGGTCAAGGTGCCGTGGTAATTAAAAATACCTTTAATAAGTAGGTATAATGTATCTATTGAGTAAACATGATCTATTCTATTTCTCAATAAAAAAATCGTATTATATTTATATTTCATATTCAATGCACAAGCAGAGCGAACACATCAAACAAACAGCGGCATTACGTAGGCACCTAACTATATTTCGCAGTCTTAAGTCCCCTTATTTGAAAAGCGTTGCTCAAAGCCTGATGAAACGCAAATAAAGCAACATAAATACGTGAAAGGTGTTTGAAAAGAGCAATTTCTTTGATAAACGTCGATTGGAAGGAATTCTAATGGATATATTTTTATTATACACTGGCGCAAAAAGAAAAATGTTTATCTACTTTTGTAAATAAAGTTGAAGTGTCTGTCTGAAATATTGAAATAACTGGCTTCTGTTAGCTGAGGGGTTATTTATTTACACGATATTAAGACATCTTTGAAATGGCTGAACCGATACTGATGAAACTTAACGGACAGACAGAGAGCAATGCCGAGAATGATCGGGGCTGTATTTTATAAGATTTCTTTTCAAAAAACGAAAAATTGTTAAATTAAAATGGTCTGATTATTTTCAATCTAAAAATCTAGGAATCTAAACAACGCCATATTCACAGATCCTGTCCGGGCGAAGCCAGGGCATGTCGCTACTATATATTATATAAAGTTACAGCCTATATACATCCCACTGCTGGGCACAGGCCTCCCCTCATTTCTGAGTTAGTTTTAGGGCAAGGAAGTGTTAGCCGCGCTGCCCAAATGCGTGTTGGCCAACTTCACATGTCTTCGAAAATAGTTTTTTTTCTTATTCCTCAGACATGCAGGTTTCCTCACGATGTTTTCCTTCACCGCTGAGCACGTGGTAAATCAGCCACTTAAAATTGCATTTAACAATTTCATTGGTGCCGGCGGGGTTCGAACCCGGGTTACTCGCGTTCTGTTATATTTACAGCGAGCGTTAACCATCTGAGCTACCACGCCTCTATATTATATATTATATAGCACATACCGAAACGTTATTTTAATTGTTTTATTTTTGTTTATATGGTATCTATTATCCACAGTAATAAAGAACCATATATGAGTAAACTACTTCTATAAGATGTTCCTGAATAGTGCAGAATAAATTGTTCGTAATATAAATGTACGAACGAACACCCCCTCTTATCTACGAATAAACGTTGTGCTTTGTGACTTGGAAAATGTGAGTAGAGCTATGCGCCCAGCAAATCGTAAATATATACTTCCAGTAAAGTGGCTTGAAGCGAATAAAGTCGACGCAGTACGAATATGAAAAATCAAATATTGAATCCATTTTATTAGCAAATAAATAGGTTATCTACACAGCATTCAGTGTTCACAAACGGCATATAAACGCACATATAAATAATACATACATGGATGATAATAACCCCTGGGAAGGGTGATCGCTACTAAGCTATTTCTAATTTGTCTTGTGTTGTTTATTGTAAACATTATTGTAAGCTATTATTGGAAAAAAATAGTCCCGCTGGGTTTCTTGCTGGTTCTTCCCAGGACAGAGGTTTTTTTGGCGAACCAGTGGTAAATGAAAAAAGTGACTTTCAATAAGTATTGTTATAATCTACATTGAATAAAAAAGTTTCTGTTTCTGTTACAGTACTGTGATGTTACAGTAATAATTAGACGACATGTGAAAGTAAGTCTTGTCTAATTATCGAGAGCGAAATAGAGACAAGTACAAGTTGCTACGTGTAACCCACATGGAACAAGAGAGGACAGGTTGGTTAATTAGCAAAAAGGCTAAGAACTCGTGGAGCGATCATTACCCGCGCTCACAGCGTTAGAGAAAATGCTATTATATTTTTTTAAATATAATGAGACGGCAGTTGTGTATATAGACTCATGCCCACCACCGAGGCAATAACGTCCGAAACTTAGCGGGAGATAGTCAAAAGTTAGGCAGACAAGGTTATGAAGTGATTACCAGTAAACACCCAGAACAAGCCCGGGGTTTACGACCACAGCAGCGTCCAGACGCAAATAACTGCACTTGTCGAGGGCAAACCGCGCGTCGTGAAATTTTCTATAACCTTAAACCGATATTTAATATAAGTTTCGCGGTACCGCTACTATTGCGAGCGCGGGTAAATATTGCTTCATGAGTTCTTATTTTTAATGTGCCACTCGCTGAATGTAGAGCCAGCATAGGTAGGTACCTACACCATTTTACATGTTATATCATTGGCAAATGCCAAGCAACATAATAGCCTATATGTCCCACTTTAGTCTAACTGACGTGTCTTCTCTCCTTCAGATTTTAAGTTGATTTTGCCACAAAATATGATATTATTGTAATATTTTTTATACAAAATAGATTATAATACATCCTGAAAATCGTTTATTTTATTTATCATTGGTTCGGAAAACACCTCTGTTCTGGCAAGAAACAGCAAGAAACCCACTGGGGTTAGTTTTTTAGACAGATATATATTTTACAATAATCTTATACTGATTATTTATTATATCAATTTTAATAATTTGTAACAATTATAACAGAATCAGCATGATAGCGATCATCTCATTCCCAGTGGTTATTTTTCTGAAATTTTGTTGTAAAAGTGTTCCTATACTTAAAAAATAAAAATAAAAGATCATTTATTCCTAGAAATAGAGCTACAGACTTGAACATTGGGAAAAAAGTGACTTATATTAAATTAATTTTAACTTATATTATATTAAATTAAATACTAATTACATATAAATTCTTATTACATATAAAAAAAGGTACTGGCGGGCCCCAAACTAGGCATAGCCTGTATCTTGGGGACCAGGAGTACGGTTATCAGTTTTACTTACGTAATTAAAAGTACCCATAATTATACAGACCAACAAATTATTTCTTAATTTAGTTTAATATTTATTTTTTATTCCTAGGAAAAATATGAATACAATATTCTAGTGTGAAACGTAGATACAATTTGGTATTATTTTTGCTTTAATATTAAGTTTTCGGTATCATTATAATTTAGTGTGGCGAGATATCTTTTTACTATATGTTTAGCTTTCAAAGTGGTGCAATTTTTGATGTCACAGACTTTAAGTATTTTGTTATAAATATGAGGATGTGAGAACTGTGGAAGACGTTGCGCGAAAACAGACCTGGCAGCTGGAATTGGGATTTTAAATATTCGTTTAGTGATTAGGTTGTCGTAAATAGGCGACTGAATTACTTGCCCATGGGTTTTTAAAACTGCGGATAGAATATACAACTGGCGTACACTCAAAACCTCGGTATCCCGATAAAGATCGGCCGTAGGGTACCGGTAGGGCTTTTTATACATGACCTTGAGAACTGGAGACTTATATTGCTCCATAAATAAATTACTAATTATTTCTTAAAATCTCTATTAATGTTAAATTTATCTTGATAATTTATAAATAATTATGTCATATAACTTCAATTTATCAGTAAATCTAAGTGCTTGTTTTATTGATCTCTGGAAATCCTTTGATATTTACTCACCAAACGGAATCTTCGAACGAGGCAAAGCGAACATGCAACGCATTTTAACTGAAGCGTCCTCGACTAAAACGGAGAAATATTCTTCATATTTTACTTTTATATTGTTAAAGTAATGATGTTGATTTTATTTTTACCTTCACAAGTGGTACTTCAGGGCTGAGCGCCCTCCCATAAATTTACTAAGTGTGTTCAATCCCCGCCTACACCACCGGACTTTCAAAACGTAGATCAACCACGTTTTTTCCTTTTCTACAACAAAGCTAACAAATGAGCACAGAGTACAAGTTATGGTAAGTGGATACCGTGGCCTATAGGGCTACCTATACATTCAGTCTCGATCAAGGATGCAGATGCGTTGTCACACCTGAGGACTATGGTGGAATGTCTTGTTCCCAATGACAAGGGTTTCCGGTTCGCTATAATCACCATACAAAACACAACAACAGCAGTTATCTGCTATTTGCGCTGGATTTCTGTGAGAACGTGGTCCTTACCCGGTAGAGCTGAACCATTCGTGCTTCAACGTTACGCTTACTTGAGCTTGTGATATTTCTGAGTTCACTCAAAAGGGCCAAACAAATAACTTTGACGGCTTTAAACATATCGTTGATTATCGCTTACTCAAAATAAGTATTGATTATTTTTATATTTTTCTATTATCATTTAGTGAAATAAGAGAGAGAGAGAGAGAGAGAGAGAGAGAGAGGGAGAGAGGGAGAAACATTTAGCATTTTAAAATTATCATTGAATTTATGAGTAAGCCCGTTAATGAATGGTAAGGACTACAATGATTAAAATAATTTTTACTTAAAATACAAGCTTTTGAGATGGAGACGAGATTCTACGAAACACTATGACATAATAGAGAACTGAAAACTATTTCATTCTTTTTAGGTCTGGAAGTTGGTTTTTACTTTTTATTAAATGGTTAATTTTTGTTTATTCACAAAGTATCATTAGCATTTTCAGTCAACTACAGAGCCTCTCCGTGAAGTGTAAGCAGGTTAGCAATTCTTGGAAAAATATCATCCTGGTTAGGCGGTTTGGTGAGGGTAGTGCCGATAATCTCTCACAACAGGCCTGTGGAATGTGAAATTGCGGACGGTCATCTCAACAGAATTCAAGTCAACAGAATGCATCACGTACTGATGAGATCAATATATTGAATTGTTTGGAGAGAAATTTAATAAAGCACTTTGCACGTTATTGCACACATTTTTTCAATTTCCACTTGCATAATTGACGTATTTAGAGTTTGATGGCGGTTTATGAAGTTGGTGTCAATATGGCGGCCAATGTTTGGCTAGTTTCAATCCCAATTTATTTTTAACAAAGCGAGCATTATTACGTCTGTAATGGAAATCATTACCTCTGCGTTTTGAGCAAGGTAAAAAAGTAAAGTTAGAACCTATATACATACGTCCCACTGTTGGGTACAGGCCTCCTCTCACTTTTGAGAGGGTTTCAAAGTAAGAAAATGTCCGCCGTGATGCTCCAAAGCGTGTTGGTGAACTTCACATATTTTCGAATTTTTTTTTTCATTTAAATTATTGATATTGAAGAAAAACCTTAATACGTAGATACAGCGCGGCTTTATATCTTTTTACTTTTAACTTTATCATTTAACGTAGGCATGCGACGGTCTTTAACTAGGGTTTTATACTTATATTTATACTCGCAATCTAATGTAACCGCTTGCATAACAGCATCTCACATGATACTAAAAGTTACACGAAAATCTAATATAATACATAAATCAGAAGATAGAATTTGAAATTTCCAAAACTTTCCGTAACTTATCATTATGATAAATGGAAGCAGGACCCAAGATGGCGCTTACTGCCGTATAACGCGTTACCGTAGGTAACAAATGATAGCTCCTTAAGTTTCTAAAACTTTGAATCGATCCTCACTTGCCTTGGAAGTATTAAAGCATGTGCATGCCTTTGACCTAAATATTTGAAAAAAAAAGGATGTTTATACTTATGTCTTGGCAGCATTGGCATAGAGATTTGTACAAATTATTAGCGCCGAACAAAATTGTGTTCATTAACACTCCAATGTGGGCCGGGCCTACTTTGCGTAGATTTATGCCTTAACATTGTAAGTTGAAGACTGTGGATTAAGAATGGGTGAGTTGATCGGCAAATGTCTTTTGTACACCGACGATAAAGTAACAATTGCGTCGTCGGTGGATGAGTTGCAAATGATGGTTTCATTAATGAACTGATTTGATGAATTATTTTAATGACCTGTAAAAATAAAGAGGAATGGAAGTGAGTGCAAGTAAGACGAAAGTGATTGTTTTTAAAAGATAGAAAGAAAAACGATATATGAGTTATGAATAGAAGGGAAGTTGATTTAGCGAGTGGATGGTATTGTATACTTAGGATGTGTTTTTAGCAGAGATGGTATACTAGATAATGATAAGGATATAGAACGACGAGTATATGTAGAACGCAGAGTAAATAGGACAGTTGACTCCATTGTGGGAAGTCGAAATGGGCAAAACTAAGAATACCCTAAGAGTACCCAGCAGCGGACATATTCCTAACCTATACGTTACCTCAGATGTTGCCATAGTTGCCACGCTTGGCAGGCAAGACATCCGCAATAAATTTTGAGTTGTTATCAGGAAGATGCTGCTGCCCATCTCTTGTAAGATTTCTCTCAATCGCCTCTTAAGATGTTTACCGGCTGATATGTGGTCGGGGACTCAGTATAAATAGTGGATTTCCTTACGCCGTTACTGGGCGCCAAATTTAATCATAAAGGAATTTTTTGTTATTTTATTGATATCGAGATAAATTAATATGTTCCTCTAGAGGCAACTTGATATTCAGTTACTGTAAACAGAGCACCCGCACGCTCCGGTTATTGCGTTATATCCTTTATTATCTCCCACGGAACGAGACCGAAGTTTTTCTCGAAAATTTTCACCGCGTGTGTATCTCAATTTGTATTCCGGGGTCGCAGCGGTGTCTATTTGATATCAAACGACACTTTATATTGGTTAACGTATTTTCTGAAATGTACATACATATATTATAGCGTCACGCTTGTAATTTATGGGGCCTGCATGTTTGTTTGTCACCCATACTCTGTAAAAGAATCCCTGAGCGTGGGCAGAGACCAGAAAGCAGCGAGTTCGTCTTATCACGTTTAGTTAAAATTAGAATAAAAGTATATGGAAAAGTAGATAGAAAATTGTAAAAGGAGTGCTGGGCGGCTAGCTCACAACCTACACAATCACAAACCCTGCACAATATCCCATTACTCACCTTTTACAACGTGCTAGACAAGCACCAGAGTTGGCACGTTATTTTTTGTTAAATGTGCCACACAAGCATGGAATTTTTTATAAAATATTTTAATATTTCTTTAAATATCTTCTGGATGTCAGAATGATTGATGCTGATGAATGTTGTGAGAAAATTTTACGTGATACAGCCACGTTTCAGGGCAGTATGGTAGCAGCACGATTAGGTCGGTTCAAGCGGGTTAGACGCTCCGTAGTAAAGCCGCAGCAACGTATCCGTATACAACCAAGCTCGGCAAAGATGGGGCGCGGTCCGCTAGTAATAAATTTAATAATAAATATTGAAACCGCTATCATTATCTAATTTCTATGTACACAGAAATAGAACCTTTTTATATTATTGATCTTCTAATTATAAGTGTGAAAATGTATTCATTTAAATGTTTGTTGGTCGCCAAGGTATATAGGATTCATCATCACTATCATCATTACAACCCTTCACAATTCTACTGCTAAGCAAAGACCTCCCATAAGGAATGCCGCAAAGCACAGTTCAAAGCCACCTGTATCCATCAACCGGGTCGTCAATCCATCTAATGGCAGGCCGCCCTACACTTCGCCTAATGGTATGAGGCTGCCAATTGAGAACCTTTCTTCAAAATCAGTTGTCGGTTCTTCGAGCTATACGGCCGGTCTATCGCTAATCAATCAGCTTACTAATCCGTTGGACTATGTCCGTTATACCGAGTTTCTATTTTTACCGTCTGGAATAATATGGTGGTAAAAAAATATTTGGTGTAAGTGGAATAGAAGCCATTCTCGAAAGTATTTTGAAAGTATTTTGCAGGAAATAGAGTAAATGGGGCTCTACACTCTATTGTGAAAAGTCAGAATGTGTCAAAAAGGCACGTATGGCAATGCACAATGCTGTGCGACTCCCTACTTAAACGTATGGTAGTGAAAGTTGGGTGTAGCAGAAGAAACACGAGAGTAGAATAAACGCAGTAGAAATGCTGTCGTTAAGGAGTATGTGGAGTGTGGTTTGCAAGATGATGTTGTGACCAGGATTAAGCAAGGAAATCTTCGGTAGTTTGGTCGTGTGGAAAGAGTGAATGACAAAGCAAATTTATGCTGCAAAAGTGAGCGCCAGAGATGGAAAGGGACATCCTAGGCGAAAGTTTATTGACCAAATTTGCGATGTATTGAAAATGGGTCAAATTATTATTAACTACACAGATTGATATTTACAAAATTATTCTACATTATTGTTGTTTCAAAATTAAACGATTTACCAGTTTGCAAAACTTTAACGAAACCTATTCAGTGGCTGTGATACAAAATTGCATCAGAACTAACCTTTCTTCTCCTTAATCAGCCCCCAAAAGTCCACAGGTGCGCAGAGGATTCGCCATAATCGATTGACGATGGTGATTCCAGATATTTGCTGATGCTGCTCTACGTCGCGGGTTCAGATGTTTCGGTGTCTGATGTAAACGAGATGATTATATGAGCACCACAAAAATCTTAAAAAATATCCTCTGTAACATTTATTTACTAAATTCAGTAGAAAATGAAGTAGGTATTTGAGAATAAGAACTCTATATACTTCATTTTGCACTGGATTATTAATAGTTACGCCAGTGAATTAATCTTTGCAAGCAAAGACTGGATGATATCGTGGAACGATTGTTTGTGAACGTATTTGATGAAGGAACCCTTGTCTCGACTCCCGACTAATGGAGGCTTTGATCGCTCCTTAGAAACGATGACTGTTGAAAACTTATTAAAATTTAACCTTACCCGATGAACTTCCATTTGGTGTTTTCCATTCAAGATTTACTACCGGGACTGTCACAGCTTATAAAAGTCCACTTCAAAACGTAGGCCTACCTCATAGATTGCTCATAAGGTTATATTTGCCATAGTTGCCACGCTTGGCGGGCGGATGGGAAACCGAAGTTTTAGTTGTAATGTTGTAATTTCTTGTTGCGTAATGGTACTTCCTCATTCACTTCACATGAACCAATCACTCACACATACACGCAAACACGTACACAATTCATAAAAATTTTTTGCTGTATGGTATACCACCTTTAATCCTTTGTCATCTCTACGCCATCAATGTAGCACTGGTCTGATTTTGGTAGGTTCCCTAACTTTATTTTTAAGCTGGGTGGAGACCATTTTGGGGCATATTAAGTTATTTCTTTTCTTAAATATTTTTGTTAAGATGAAATATGTTTTTTTCTGTTTGACGTGATTTATTTTCTTTGTTATAATTTATGTGTCAAATAAATTTATTTCTATATTTATTTCTTTCATTTTTTATAGAATGATAGAGACAAAGGAGCTCACAGTCCTTCTGATGGATAGTGGACGCAGGGTGCATAGACTCCCACATCTATCTTCAATTAAGAATCAAAATGTAGATGCGTTGTCACCTCTGAGTACTTAGATGGAATGACTCGTTTCCAGTAAAAAGGATCTCTGTCTCTCATTCTCACGTTACGAAGCACAACATTATTCTGCTGCTTTACGCTGGTACACAGTGAGATCATGGTCCTATCCCGGCCGTTCCAATCTATTCGTGCTGCAGCCATAATACAGCCGCAGGGTGGTTCTACCACGTTATAAATATATTCATATGTGACACTCTTTCGCAAATCCATGTTTGTTTGTGCCTTCTTAGAGAAGCAAAGCTGGCGTCGTAACACTTACATTGCGTGCGCTGCAACAATACATCAAACTATTAAGCAACCGTTCAGATCGCGAAAGTCTTTATGTGTTTTCGATATCGCAGTATGTGACAAAGTTATGTTTATTTCGTTGCTATAAGGCTATAGCTTTAACATTCGTACCTGTGGGAGTCATCGCTGGTTGTGTTCGATGTTATTTGGGACAGCAACAGCTATATAACAGTAAATCTTAATATATATAAATTACGTGTCACGTTGTTTGTCCGCGATGGACTCCTAAACTACTTAACGATTTTAATCAAATTTGCACACCGTGTGCCGTTTGGTTCAGCTTGAGAGATAGTATTTTTGCCTACAATTTTTTTTGCGCATTTAAGGATTTTGAATAGGATATGACAAATTGTCGTCGAAAAGGGCAGGACAACGTCTGCCTGGCAAGCTTGTTGAATATAAAACAACACAATTATTTCTATGAATATTAACGGCTCCATGGCTCAGTTGTATGGCATTGAGTTACGACGCTGTGGGCTGCGGTTTCGAATCCAGCACGGGACAAATATTTGTATGACCTACGAATAATTGTTCCGGGTATGGATGTTTGTCCTTGTGCAATTTAGGTAGCGTTTAAAAAAAAGTAAGAAAAGCAGTAGTATCATTGTAGTATGTAGTATTATCATAATTATAGCCCCTCACAAGTGCACTACTAAACATTAGCCTCGTCTAAGTAATGCTACACAACACGGTGATGATTCAACTACATCAATCGAACATCAATCCACTTCCTGTATATCTTGCTAGAAAGTCACTTTTTCTAGTAGGCCCACTAAACTCCACTAGTGTAGTGTAGTGGTACTAGACTGCCACTCGAAAATCGTTCATTGCCTCTGCAGCTCACTAAACCTTTGAGCTATGACATCTACTCTAGTTCTATTACAAGAGTAAAGTATCATTAGTACGTATTTCCAAAAAGTAAAAACATGAATACTGCACCTACTTCGTGGGGAATCAGTACTGATTAGAGTTGGTCATTTCTTGCGCAGGAAAAGTGTACACGTAGTGTAGTGTAGTGTACACATAGGGTCGATTTGCGGAATTTGACCTAGTGGGTTATATTATCCGTTGTTTATATGTGGTAGAGCCATGCTGCAATTATATTAGTAGTATATAGTTGGATGGGTCGACTTGACCGGGGAATGAAAATGCTCTCTCAGAATACCAGCGTCAAATAGTAGCTTAATGCTGCTATGTTTCGTATGGTGAATGTAGAGAACCGAAGAACCTTTCCAGTGGAAACGAGGCATTCCATCTTAGTTCTCGCGGGTGACATCGTATCCGCATTTTGGTTCGTAATCGAAGATAGATGTAGATGTCTATGGGCCACAGCAACCACTTGCCATCAAGTGGACTATTCTAAAAAATCTTGATCTACTGTTACTGTTATCGTTAATTTTTTCGAATTTTAAAAAACATAAAAGCATTGGCAAAGCCATTATTAATCGTATATTGGCGGCACAAGAATATCCACTACGCCATTTCTTACCGTTAATCTCGTGGGTGTCGTATGGACTACAGAAGGAAGTTGAACGAGTTCGTGACAATAAAACTGCCGATTGAGTTACCAAAATTGACACTTCAATTACCGACACCAATTAAAACTTAAAACACACTAATTATTAATCACACTTATAAAGTATTAAGTGTGATTCACTTTATTTCGCTCCGAGTACTTCACTTGTGTCGCCAGTTCAATACTGCCCCGGTCGCGGTCCTAACGCCTTTATATAGGGTTTAACGATTTTCTACTGAAACATCCAGAATGCTCGAGCATATACCAGTCCCGATCGACTTGGTGTAGAAAGTTCTCTCCCAGTTCCGCCACTCGACACTAGATGGCGATAGTGGGAAAGTTCTAACATGGAACTTTCTAGAAAGCTCTTCTCGCTCTGCTACTGGACACTAGATGGCGCTAGTGGTACTAATTATGGCTTGCAACAATAATATAGGGGATAAGTTGCTCGCACCCATAGGCTTCGACCACCTAATCCTAGGCTCACCCTACACGTTTCCCCCGGGTGGTGCTAAAACATTTAAAATGTTTCCTCGTAGTGTTTAAGCTATTTTCTACATAATATGTATAATGTGATGAGCGTATAAGTGTTGTTATCATACATTACGTTGATGCAGTCGTCTAGCCAATCAAATTACCACAATATAACGTGATATTCGAGGTCAGGCTCGTGAAGAAAAGGCAATGTTTTTCGTACTTTCTTATTATAACTTACTTACCTGTCAGCATTCAACCAGTTAACCATTATTTTCTGTAATTTATATATACGCAATAAAACTACATGCAGAAAGGTTGAGGTGTTTTAAATACACTTCCATTATGTCAGCTTAGACATATAGTATAGCTATAGAAATTCTTTTTGTTACGGAAATACTACAACAAGGCTTACTTATGTCAGCCGTGGACAGATAATTCAATAATTATTACGAATTGTTCTGCAAGTATCCACCTTCAAATTGATATTCATTGCAGCCTATAAAGTTCAGCTGAACACAGTTGTTCCTACAGATTGCCTTATAAGCGATTTTTCCGTAGTTGGCATGCTCGGCAGGAGGATTGACAAACGCAGTTTTTTTATTGTTTTGAATTCTAATCAAGACTGATGATGAAGATGCTGTGTCGCCTCTAAATATATCACCGACATCGATAATCATCAATATTATATCAATATTTGTGTTTTTCAAATGTTTCCCATTTATGCGCCTACCTTGATACCAAATTTCAAAATTTTAAATGATTAATATTTAAATGTGGTAGAGCCACGCTGCAGCTATATTATGGTTGTAGCACGAATGAGTCGGCTTATAACCGCAGAAGAACCACGCTCTCACAGAATACCAGCGTAAAATAGCAGCTTAATGCAAATGTGTTTCGTGTAGAATGTGTAGAGCTGTAGAGGACCGGAGACCATTTTACCGGAAACGAGGCATTCCATCTTTATCCTCACTTTGTCCAAAATGGCATTTTCGACATGTATAATTTAAGAACCGTAATAGGTTTATTCATGAAATATACGCAAAAATTATAAGTAGGTAAAAGTATAGGTACTAACTAGTTACTATTTTTGACCTATGGGGTAAGGGGTTGATAGTAACTCGAAATGACCCGTTTAAATACTCGTATACACACTGTCAGTACGTTGCCTTTTCCTTTTCCGTAAGAGACAAACTGCTATGTGTCCAGAAACTGTGGTTACTGTGAAGCGTTGCTATTATGACAAATATCCACACCCCTGTGAGGTGATCAATGGGGGAGGCCAATGTTCAGCAGTGAATATTTCACAGGCTTTAATGAATGAGCCAATGCGCTTAACTTTTAATAAACTGCCTTTAGATGTATAAAGAAAATTATGCCTTCGGTAGATTGCTTTGACATTTTATATCGTAAAAATAACTGTGATATGAGATAAGTATCTTAACTGTAATGAAAAATGTAAGTTTTACGAGGTTAGCGCTTGTACGATATCGCGTGTCGTATAAAAATGAAGGCTCTTTAGAGGCGTGTCTCCTCAAACTTTTACAAACTTCCGGATCTACTTTTAAAGATTGCGTTGTTTACAATGATGTTGTAATACATTGTACAGTTAATTTATTATAAACAACAGATTTTAAAAAACACATAATGTTCGTGTCATACAATAACAAAATTAGTTGCAGAAAAAAAAACAATAATGATTGAGTTATATCATTTGTATAATGGTTTGAATGGACTTTGATACGTAAAAGTGGTGCGGTTTTGTGAATTGAATGTCTGCGTATGTGAACTTGCTGCATTAGTGGAAACAATGAAACAAATGCTGTATGCTGGTGATGTGAACCTCAAGATAATGTGTCTGCTTAGGTACCTAAAGGTACCGTCATCGACTGTCTGCTGGCTCATACTGCCATCTAAATCTTCCAAAACCATATGGCACAGCAACATATGATGAAGAAGTTTTCAAACTAAATAATATTAGGGATAATTATCTTTTACTTGAAACTAGGAAAAGTAAACAGTACGAGTCCTTAATCTAAGCAAATATGGATAATGATATTACGTACAAACCAAGTTATTATTTAAGTTATCAATTTTTTGATGATACCTGTATATGGTAAAATTTCCAGACCGGCTACGGAACCTACGCTTCCAAAGTCCAAATGTCTAGTACTACGATTGTAAATCCGATATCGAATTGTGGCAATCAAGGAAAATCTTCCCAATATATATTTTTTCACTATTATAAGCCAGTGATTGACTATCCCACCTAAAGGTAAGTGGCCATGCTGCCGAAAATAGTAAAAAGCAAAAGTTGTATATTAATCTTTGAATATATGCATGTTATGTAAGCTGCTATTATTTTAAATAAGTTTCACCGACCGAATTCCAAGAACCTTGCAAAACATCTGCGCAAGCAATAGGTATGGGCGATAAGTTATAAAAAACTTTGTCATCTCATCGTCATCACAACCACTCATAAGATCACCACCGATTAAAAGCCTCCACTAAAGTCCAGAGCTATCTGCATCAATCAACTTTCTTCTTACTAGTTCTTTACTATGTTAAAGGAGTCCTTCTTCTCCTCTCTTCCTTTCTTCCTCACCAGTTGTTGGTTTGTCGAACTATATGGTTTGGCCACTTCAGTTCACTGATCCGTAAATAAGTAAATAGCGTAACGTAGCGAATTAGAAAATGATTAAGGAAAATTGCTTTTAAAGCAGTTTAATATGAAATCGATATAATGCAATTTGCAGTAACGCTACATTCTTAGTCCGAATAACAAGCCCGCACCCTAAATGTTCCTTTCCCGCTTTTGAAATGGGCTTGATTATAACAAAACGGTCTTGCTTTCTTTTTTTACTTATTCAAAACAAATTCAATAAAATGTACGGACATTATCAAATAAAAAATTACTTTATAAAAAGTAAAACCTGATGTCAATCATTGAATATCAGATTCCGAAGTGTGTGCTAACACAAAGTGTATTGTAGAAAACCCGATTTAATAGCCGATAATTTTTATTAAAATTCTGAATTTTTGACCTTTCGATCTTGATTTGATTTGATTTGAATGGACTCAGGAGTGTTAGCTAAAGTGACTCAAGATTACTACTCGAATGTCGTCTAATTATTTACATTAAATATTTCATCCCCAATTTTTCATCCTTAGGTGTGGACTTTATACAAGGCAACATTAGAAGTATTAAACTATTTAATAAAGGATGAATTATTAAAAATGATTCATAGTTTACGGAGATATCTTGTAACATACAGACAAAAAATCCATACAGTCAAATTGAGAACCTTTTATTAAGTCGGCTAAAAAAGAATAAGCTTTTTCCTCTTTTTAAAGTTCTGCGCGTGAAATTTTGTGAAAAAAAAAATCATTAACCACAGTTTGATCGTAGCAGTTTGTTTGACAAATAAAGATGCAAACTTGTTTTCAAACTCACTAAATGCTTTTTGTAGTGTCCATATCGTTTGAGAATGAATATTTTAATTAGAGTAGGATTGAGTATCGACTTTTGTTCTTCTAAAAAGTTTAATCGAGCTAATTTGCCAATATGTTTCGCGAAATATTAATTTTACTGAATTTTATTAATTTACATACGTACTTTCCCAAATGTGATTTAACATTTACTATAGCTGCATTTATTGTTTGATATTTAAACGATAGCATTTTTGACAGACATAGAAAAACATTGTGCCCTGTTGGGTAACATAAGTTTGTTCCCCAGAAATGATTTGTTTAATTTTTTGAAAATTAAGCATCAAGATGACTCAAACATACACAGAGGAAACAATCAGATACGTGATTAGTGATTGGTAGTCGTTAGAGAGGTCCAGTATTACGGTAGTCAAATCAACAAATGATACGTCATGGCTTGTGTACAAATAGTAAAGGTAGCACGAACAGGTCGACTCGACCGCGCTCTCAAAGAATACCAGCGTAAAATAGCAGCTTAATACTGTTGTGTTTCGTGTGGCCAGTGTAGAGGTCCGGAGATTCCTTTTTACTAGAAACGAGACCTTCTGTCTTAGTCTTTATGGGTGACAACGCATCTGTGTTTTGATTCTTAATCGTGGATAAAAGTAGATGTCTATGGACCATAGTATCACTTACTATCAGGTGGGCTGTGTGCTCGTTTGTCACCCTTGTTCTATAAAAAATAAACTATAGGAAAATATATTTGTAAAGGTTTATTTTTACGTAATGTCCTTTATTAGTCCTTGTCTACGTTAACCAGACTGCTTAATTAATATTCGAACGTGGTACACCGATACATCGCACACGTCCGCCACTGTTTATTGAGTTATTAATTAACGCTTACAAATGAATATACTGGCTTCCCACGTATCGCAGTTATCACATACCTAAGTTGTTATTTCTCAACCGGATTTCGAAAATATTTTATTATTTTAATTAGTATCAAATTTATAACTCAGGGAATTAATAACTCAAGCAATCAACTTAAGTTAAGTCCCCATTTATCACCCGATGGGATTGTAGTCAAGCACTGACTTTAAATAAGTAAAAATGGAGTCTTTACTTGTCATCATTTACCATACAAAATACAGAAGTCTTATTACACTGCTGCTGGTAAATATGTAAAAATGGAGACTTTAGCTGTCGTCATTTAACATACAAAATATAGCAGTCTTATTACACTGCTGCTGGCAAATTACTTAATTAGGCTGATACTTTGTATGTGCGTTGTCCTATCGTAATTAATTAAGAATGTAGTTTATTAAAGATTAATTTAATAAAAATTAATAAGCTAAGATCTGCGTAATAAAATTAATATATCTTAAAATAGCAATAATTTACACGGATCTACATAGAATATACATACATAATTATAGTATTCTATGGGGATCTACTTATTTTACTACTTAGTCTTAAAAATTCGTAACAAAAGCTTGGGAATGTGACACATGTATGGTTCCTTTATGCATAAAATCAACCAAATATATATATATATATATATATATATATATATATATATATAATCGCGATCTCGGAAACGGCTCCAACGATTTTCATAAAATTTTGTGTGCAGGGAGTTTCGGGGGCAATAAATCGATCTAGCTAGGATTTATTTTTAGAAAATGTCTTTTTGTCCGTGTTTTTAGGCAATGAAAAACTGCTATAATATCGTTAGAATAAGAAGGTAAATTTTGACGGTTTATTAATGATTACAAATAGCTTAATGGTATATTGGGCGGTCACAAAATTGTAATGCCATGGTTCGAGCCCAGACCGGCCGACCGACTTTTTTTTATTTTTTTTTAAGTTCCTTTCTTTTTTGTGAAAATCTATTTTTTTCGAGCCCTTTTTTTAGTATTTTTTAAAAACACGAAAATTTAAATTAAACTAATTGCACTCATGATTTTTTAATCAAATAAACAGTTCAGTTTTTTTCTATTACGTCGCTACGATCAATAAATATTATTCGTATTTCATCAGTATGTAATTTGTATCTAAATATAATTTCCAAAACACACGAATCAAAAAAAAACCGAGCGAAAATTACCGAGCAAAGCTCGGTCAACCGGGTACTATATATATATATATATATATATATATATATATATATATATATATATATATATATATATATATATATATATATATATATATATATATATATATATATATATATATATATATATATATATATAATAAATTACATCTAAGAGTTAAAAACATTACAAAAAGTTTAAAATATTACGCGGATCTGAGTTAATTAATTTTTAACATCTTTAATAAATTATTGAGTTTATCGCACGTCAAATTTAGAAGTGTAAATGAAATACCTAAATTTTATCGCTATATTAAATGAGAGTGATGACATTATTTGAATTTTTATATAACACTCCACTTACTTGGAATGTCTTTAACCTCAGTCGTTTTATCGGTGACTGATTCGCACATTTCTTGGTTAAATCAGCCTTTCCTTCCAAATAATTTTGCTTTCAACCACATCCTTATTGGATTCTATCGAATCAATACAATGTGTTTTATTTTATTTAGCCATCCTCAAAAAAGGTAACCTACCTTTTCCTTTTCAACATGACTGTATTTTTTGTATACTCGTATATAAGTGACGTGATATCTTCGCTAATGTTTAAACGATTTTAAAAATGTCTTTATTAAATAGGTTAAATTATAGGGAAGATTTCAAATATTTCTGAAGGAAAATTTCAGGTGGAATGATAGCGGATGAAATTTTTAATGTTATTTAAACGATATTACAGTTGTTAGTTGAGTTTGCAGCGCAAAATAGACCATTTTCAAGGTTTTTGAGTCCGCCGCAATCCTCAATTTTTTAAAAACTGGAATAATTTTTCGAACCCGGGGTGCCATGTTATCTATTTGAGGTGTCCAAGTAAGGGCACTGTCGAGTATATTTCCCAGATATTTTATGTTATCCGTGTGTTCAATTGCCATGCATCCACAGTTTGCATGTATCGAGTTACAGTGGTGAATTTTGATGTAGGAGGGATCAGGTTTAGGTTGTGTTGTCTTTGATGCAGAAAAGGTAATATACTTGGTCTTGTCAATATTTAAGGTCAGCGGATTGTCACAGAACCAGTTTGATATAACACGCAGGGCCTCTTCCATTCGGCATCGAGCACTCAACCAGGTTTTGTCGTGTGCCAAGAGAACAGTGTCATCTGGGTACGTGATGATGCGACAATTCGGAATAGTCAAGCGACAACATATACAATTCACCTGTATTGAATTCATTCATTCTATACAACCTACAAGTGTCATATTAGTGTGGTAACGAGGCAAATACGCTTCGTAGTAATTTTATTAAATAGTCACGTTAAAGTATCTGACGTTATTTTATAGAATAAGGTTGAAAAGCGAGCAAACCCAATGTTAAGTAAATGCTGTGGCCTATTCTCAATTAAGAATCAATATACAGATGCATTGTAGCCCCTCAGGACTAAAATGGTATCCTCGTATCCAGTAAAAAGGGCCATAGGTTTCGTAGCTCACCCATCCCATCCATCGAAAGCTATTTGTTTTTCTGGCGTTTCCTATAGCCACCCCTTACTTCACCCATGAGGCGCAATGGAGGTATGGATTATCCTACCGTAAATACAGGCTTAGCTTTAGTTATTGTCTTACATCTTTCATCTTATCTACCTAAATTATATAACTACATATTTTTGATAAAAATCGGAATTATTATTATTATAATTTCTTTTCGTAGTAATTGTAATTAAGTAATTGATTTTATGTCTGTAAAGGCAGAAAATTAGATCAATCAGCTTTCCTCTTCAAACGATCTTGTTTTTAATGGAATTTAATGGAATGGAATAGGTTTATTTAACTTTTTAAATACCCGACGTTTCGAGAGCTTTACAGCACCCATGGTCACGGGAAGGACTGAGATGTTCAACGTCCAAATGTCATAGTTAACCGCGGTTACGATAGATTAAAATTTAACTTTTGTTCCGATCTACACAGTATGAACTTATGGTATCATGAAGTCTTGCAGTTGTATGCTTGGGTTGGGATTTAATTTTATTTATTATAGGATCCCAAGCAGATGGTAGCACCCAGCCATCTTCTCTATTGAAATTGGGATGTTTTTTGATTTCAATAGCCTCGCGAATCATCCTTGGAAGGAATCGGTGTTCTTTAGCGAGGATTTGTGGTCTATCAAATCTGATGTAATGACGGGGGCGATCCTGTACGTGTTCACAGACTGCAGACTTCCCGGAGCGTCGATTCTTCACATCAGCTATATGTTCTTTAACGCGGGTTTTAATTGATCTTTTAATTTGTCCTATGGAGGAGAGACCACATTCACAATCAAGCTTGTACACTCCTGCATCTTGCAGAGGGACGTTACACTTGACTGATGGTAAAAACTGACCAATCTTCTTCGGCGGCTTAAAGTATGTTTTGATGGAAGCGCTCTTCAAGATGTAGCCAATCTTGTCAGTGACTCCTCTAACATATGGCAGTACAGCAGGTACACGCTCGACTGTGGCCGGCTTCACTCGTTCTCTGTGACGTAGGCGCGGGACCCGAAGCTTGTTGTCATGCAAAACTTGCTTGACGTGTTGGAGCTCGGCAGCCAGGTGTTTAGGTTAGTATAGGTTTTCAATTACCTATTGCTGTAACTAAGCTCAAACGACTAAACTAGAAAACTGAAATAAACAACAAAAAAATATTACAAATTAATCATTTCGTATAAACCTGTTTCCTCCTCCCAAAGACTTTTGATCCGAATTTTTTATATGTCCAATATTATTGTATGATAATATTGTATATTTATAATATTGATATATGAGGAAGCTCAAGGTTACACAGCGAGCTATGAAAAATGCTATGTTCGGGGCTACTCTGCGTGATAGATTTAGAATTGAAGAAAGTTAACTATTACAAAGTAAATAAAAGTAAATAAATTAAAATTTTAAGTTAATTTTAGAAAGTTCCTAAACTTAAATGTGATAATTTACGGAAAAGCAATACGTAGAAATATGGCAGTTTAGGCATGGATTGCGACGTAAAAAATATTTGCACTAGTGCTAGTACCCGTATCCAGTGAGAATTCATGATGTTTGATATGGACTAAACGCAGCCCGGATATCCATTTACTATCTGAAATAATAGAAAATAATGTAAGTATTTGATTCACATTGAATTGTTATGTGATGTCTACACACATATTTATTTTGGTTTTATTTTATTATTTATTTTCTCCATCTTTTTCTTGATTGACTGGTGGAGAATGCCATAGGGCATTTAGTCCGCCATTTGCAATAATTTTTTTTACATGCGTAGGCATAGCCATCTTATTGGGGCAAGGACGGGTTATAGCGGACTCGCGCCAACTAAACCCCATGGTGTTCTTCCTTCGCACACACATTCGCGGCCCCAACAGCGCCGCATGGAAAATGCGTCCAAAGGATAAATAAATAAATTAACAAATAGGTATTACTTAAGCATACGAATAAGCACAACCTAGTAACACCAGTAGCTCGATTCCAAAAATCCAAAAATTCAGTAATTCTCTTAGAAAACAATGTATGCGATTTTAGGCAAACTATCAAAAATATTCAATCTGCCTTTTTATAAGCCTATGAACTCACTGTTGCCTGGTGGCAGAAATAGATAAGAGAATTCTTGCTGGTTCTTGTCGAGACATAGAATCTTTTTCCGAACTAGTGGTAAAAGCATAAATGACTATCAATCTACATTACTTATAATCTATTAGCTGGTACCCGGTACGTTGCTACTGCAGAAGAAAAATTTTTGGAAATAGATTTAAAGTTTAATTAGAAATGATAATACATGATTTGAAACTGAATGATATATAATTTACAAATAAATTTGTCAATACGATGCGTGCGCCACCTATTGTTAGTAAAATGTACTATGCATATAAGCTTAGCGCCAGTACAAGCAATAATTTGACAAAGTTGTATTTCAATCTGATGGACGTTATGGCCGGGCATGAAATACGAGCAAACAAACATATTTTTTTATATACTAAGGAAAGAACGTATGACATAAAATTATTCTATACTCAAAGATGAGTGTTGTCTGTGCCCAATAAATAGTTATTGAATTAGCGCTGCAAGTATTACGAAGGCAAATTTTGTGGCTAGGTCTTTTTGAATACGACTGATTCTAAATGTTGGCTGCAACGATGTGTCGCCTGATCCTACTCGGCCGCCTGGTGCCTACATAATGACGATATTCCAGCGTTGTTCCTGACAAATTTAGAGTTGCCGTATTCTAACTCCAAAATTGCCGGATTTTTAGGGAAAACAAACAAAAATGCCGTATTGTGCAAAATATTTGTTTAGAAAGTTACAATAAAAAAAAACACGTGAAATACATTTTGTTTACATAATAAATAAGTGTGTACTATAAATGTACTAATTTAATTCCTCACCATATAAGTTTTGAATAGTTTCCAGTACTTCTGATTCTGTTGCATTGGGGTCGTTTTTTATACAGCTTTTTATCATTCATTATACGAATCATTTAGTTTGGCACTTGAAGTTTTGTACAATTACAGTTGTCGATCCGGATCTCCATGTTTCTAAAGGTTAGAGAACAGGAGAATGATCGCCATAGAAAATAGTGTCCCAGAAATATGGACACCATAAGTGAGGCGCTGCGATCGCTAAGTTCGGTCAATAAAAGTCATTTTCAATCCATTTTTTCGATCAGATGCTAATTCACTTGCATATCCACGCACAATAAAATATTTCTCCATTTATTTATTTATTTTTTTGTCAAAAATTACAAAATTACGGAGCATGAAAATTTTCTCACCAATGCCGCGGAGAAAATTTGTACATTATTCAAAACTTCATCTACTTATACTCAACAACAGTAACATAACAAACGGAAATAACAACAGTACCTAATAATTTTGACCGACAGCGTACCTACGCTGGTTCAACCCCCACCATAGTTCATCTGTGCTCACTTTTCATGCCGGCAACTATACGTAGTGATTGTTGTCCTTTTCTCTAACCTTCATGGTTCACAAGTTGGTGTGTTCCATTATACGAAATATTTTTTTTTTACTTTGACAATTACCGTATATTTTAATACGGTAATCAAATAGCTGCCGTATACCGTATTTTCGTTGCTTAAGATGCCTGAATGCCGTATATTACGGCAATTGCCGTATCAAGAACAACGCTGCGATATTCATCGTAGGCATCGGTAGGCATTCACCTAACAAAATAAATATACATGCGTCTCGCTCGCGCTTACAACTTTCATTCACTAGCGATTGCAGCCTACGCCGCATCGTTTAAAATAATATCACCAATTTTTGGTTTAGGCAAGTGCCTTAGGATAAATTGTTTTTATTTCTTTTTTTGGATGTTCGAAAATTTTGCCTATCAGTTATATTTTGATATTTTACAAATACCTTCGAGGATAATTTCTATTCCACTTACAAAACACCATATTATTTCCCAGACGGTAAAAAAGTCATCCAGTGTTTATATTTATAAAGTAGCGTGGTAGATTTACAGTGCAGCACGAATCTGTAGGCTTGATCTAGGAAGAGCTACGCCCGCATAGACTATCAGCGTGAAAAGCAGCATACTTGTAATTGTGGTGTATTATGTCGTATCGTGAGTGACTGCGTGTATTTTACTCTTCTCTAGTTAGTCCTCAGGAATGGCAACTCACCTGCATTTTGATTCCTAATAGTTTTCGTTTGTCGGCTTTAGTTCTATACGAACATAGTTTCATCGATCTTAGACTGTGCCAGTATTAAAATCCTTACTAGAATACATACTAGTGATTTCTATAGTACTGTACAAATTGAATAAAATTCTCGAAAATGTAACGTCCACAAATAAAAACAGAAAGGGTTGTCGCTTATTTTTAATATATTTTTTATAATATTTAAATATGCTTAGTAGGTATTACAGTGTATCTTTTTTTCATATTACTGAAATTTTTATTGCAGCCGGTTCGGAGACCGACTTTAGTTTAACCAATAAAATTTTAAAAAAGAAGAAAAAATTTTGTTAATTCAACTTTAAGCATGCAGAAAAAAAATATGATAAGGTAATAATAGGCAAAAAGATAAATAAAACGAAGTACTTGCCAAAATAATTTTAAGAAAATATTTAGTAGACATGTTTTTTTTTTTTTTTTTTTATAGGATAGGGTGACAAACGAGCACACAGTCCACCTGATGGTAAGTGGTTGCTGTGGCCCATAGACATCTACATCTATCCTCGATTACGAATCAAAATGCAGATGCGTTGTCACCCGTGAGGACTAAGATGGAATGCCTCGTTTCCAGTAAAATGGGTCTCCGGTTCTCTCCGTGTTCTCCGGTACACTCACCATACGAAATACAGCAGCATTAAGCTACTATTTCACGCTGGTATTCTGTGAGAGCGTGGTCCTTCCCCAGTCGAGCCGACCCAATCGTGCTACAACTATACTACTAATATAACTGCAGCATGGCTCTACCACGTATAATGTATGTGTATGTGAACTACGTTACGTGGTAGTGGGAAGTATATAGGCTATTTTTTAAAGGAAATTGGTATGACACATTCGAAAGTGCCTAGTCTAGTTAGTCTAGTCTAGCCTAAGTACATTTGTAGAGATTGGTGGGTTAAAGCAAAGAAAGAAGATAAAAAGGTTTTTTCAAATATCGTTTAATGAAAAGAAAGTATTTAAGCTTTATTTACTGACCGTACTCAGAAGAGAGTCTGTCCCATAAATATTGTTCCATCTTGGTTTCACAGCCGTTTGCTTGGTCGAGTGGAACTGCGAACAGAACTGAACTAAGGGAGAATAAAAACTAGCTACATTCTTGTATTTGCAGTTAATCGTGTTTCTCAATTTTACTGTATTATATTATCCCTTTCTTTTTTAAATCTGTACAAGTGTAAATTAAAAATAAATAAAACAAAGTATTTGCCAACATCATTTTAAGAAAATATTTCGAAGACATGTGAAGTCTGATAATACGCGCAGCGCAGCGACCCTCTCAGAAATTAGGGGAAAACTGTTCCTGGCATTTCCTGGGAGTGATAATAGGCAATTTTTTTTAAATAATAATTGGTATGGCACCGTTTGAAAATGTTAGTTTAGTCTAAGTCCGTTCGTAGAGATTTATAGGCTAAAGCAGAAAAAGGTAAAGAGGTTTGTACAAAAATCGTTTCACGAAAAAAAAGTGCTTAAATTTTATTTACTGACCGTACACAGAAGAGAGTCCTATAAATCTTGTTCCGTCTTGGTTTCACAGCTGTCTGCATGATCGAGTGGAACTGCGAAATAGAACCTAACTAAGGAAGAATAACAACTGGCTACATCCTTGTATTTAAAGTAAATCGTGTTTAACCTTATTAAGGCCGAATACGACGCAAATGACCTTGCTCGTTTCGCAGCAAACCACCCGCCGCCAGTACCTACGCTTTGTTTATATAGATATGTATAATACCTATAACCAAAGCCGTACGGGCTTTGATTATATTTGACTGAGCTAGCTTAGATGCAGAGTAATGAACAACACAGAGAGCATTGCTTACTTCTTAAATAAATTTTTCTTATTTATAATATTAGTTCCTATAGATTATAAACTCTGTACTTTATTCGTTATAAAATATTGTTCGAAAAGTTATTGAATTGATAATGATTTTTTTTTCTTAATTGGTGCAGCGTACGTAAAGAACCTTACTTACGTAAAGAACCTCATATAACTGAAAATGTTTGTTCTTGTGAGTCTTATAAGATGCCGTAATGCAAATTGCATAAATAAAAAAAAAACTAAAAAGTCGGTGAATTCCCCATAGTGGGGATAGGTACTGTGTATGTAAATTCTCACTACTCCGACTGGTCAATCATTTTACATCCGAAGTATTCCGGTTTTTGTTAATTATGTACTTTTACCCCATGCTTTCGGACAATACATTGACTGACATTATTTGCAGTCTCTATGCTTGCACTACTCTGTACATTCTTTTCCGACTGGGTCTTGATATTTTACAGTTTTAGTGTTTCTCACTTGAAACTAGAAAAGTATAAATGATCAGTTTGGCTAATGTAAATGAGTAAAAATGCAACCTATTAGGCAGTCTCAAACAAAAAATTACCTTACAAAAATATAAGTATTAAACTCAAAATACAACATTCGAGCAGCGTTCATGCGATAAACTCTCTTTGTTTTACCACTTAGGTAACATTTATTTCTTTTCCTACCCATATTTACATTTATAGACACTTAAACGCGTATAAAACAATAAATTAACGATTTTCGCTACAGACACATCGACTGTTGTTACCTTACGTCACACGTCGAAGCGCCTGGTAATTTATTACGGCAAACTTTTATCTGGCAATATACGATATTATTATTAGGTGTTTTAAATTAAAACGAATTATGTTAATAAATAATATTTTGTATCGAAAATAAAGATAGCAGGTACCTTCGGAATCACAATACAAACATTTTTACGTAAAAGAATTTTTCCTAAATTAAAATTCACAGAGTTATGGAAGAACAATAATTTTATATATCATTTCTTAACATTTTTTATTTGTTGGTATATTCATTTATTTTAAAATTTTAAAATGACGGTGACCTTGTGAAGGACCCGAACAAACCTACAAAAATGTTTTAAAGCTTAGAATTGCTTCAGGTCAAAGTTCTAGTCAAGAGAAATACATTACTTTTCGCCAGTTCTCTTCATATTCGGCCTTAAGTATGTAAATAAACTTTTCATTCTAAAAATCGTGAATAAATTAGGCAGATCAGGCACAGGGCCAACGAATTTTACGTGCTTTACTGCCAACTTCCTGAGTCCAGGCTGATACTAAATTTTTTGTCAGAAAAATTCAATAACTTAATTTGGCCGGACCCAAGACCTCATGATGAGCAGTCGGACTTACGGTCACTAGACCAATGATACAAGTCTTTTAAATTTACAACACAACCATTCATAAAATTTGATTTACTTGTGTAGTTGTAGTCCCGGAGAAAACATATAATATGTAATTTAAACAAGTTTGTGTTTATGCAATGACGAATTTAATAATATCGGTCTGAATTGTAATGCAACAATTAGAACATAATATTAATTCATTATAATTTAGTACAGTTAGCCAACATTTTATAATAATAAAGAAAATCTATTCAAGCACGCGCTGCTTGCGACTGTTCATTGTGTTTAGTGACATCATAAAGTCGTTCCACCCCAAGTGAAACAACAGACAATATTACTGAAATGCGCCTTATTATACGTCCGCTTCATTTTATGCTAGCGAAACGAAATTGGATTTCATGTCCATCCAATGAAGTTGCGAGTGTTTTATTTGCGGTTTAAGGTTTCATGCAAAATAAAAACAATAAAAAATAAATCAAACGATATCGGCATATTACTTAACTAGGAAAGCTTACGCATAGCCGTAAGAATCCGATAAAGACTGGCATCTGATTTAATAATATCCTAGTTGTAGCAGGTTCGACGAGTTTGGGCTCCATGGACTTTCTGTAAGAAATGTGCTCTGGTGGGTGGTCGGGTCACGGTTCTCGTCAATATTATATTTCTTAAATTTACGGATGTACGGCTTTACGGCTTACGGTGTTACGGCTTCTGTATAAATATATATACATATATATATATACAGTTTACAGTTTTTTTTCCGTAATGTCTTTTATAAGTCCTCGTCTACGTTAGCCGGGCTGTTTTATATTCAAACGCAGTTATTCCGCCATATTTATTAAGTTAGCAAGTATCACTTGCGAATAAGAATACTGGCTTCCCCCGTATCGCATTTATCACATATCCAAGATGTTATTTCTCAACCCGATACCCAACATTTTTCATTACTGTAATTAGTGCTAAACTTAGGCATACAGTACGATGCAATGGAAAAATAGCCCAGAGCTTTTCATCGCAGATAATGCATTCAAGCGCTTTTTAAAAGATAATATTATATTTATTGTAGTAGTATGTACGTTCTGTAATACTAAGAAAAAGCGCATATTAGTAAAGTAAAGTTACAGCCTATATACGTCCCACTGCTGGGCACAGGCCTCCCCTCATTTCTGAGAGGGTTTATTTTCTGAGAGGGTTCTGAGAGAGCATGTTATTACTATCAGTTAATGATTTTTTTATAGAATAAGGATGAAAAATGAGCACACAGTCCACCTGATGGTAAGTGGATGCTGTGACCCATAGACATCCACATTTATCCTCGATTAAGAATCAAAACGCAGATACGTTGTCACCCCTGAGGACTACGATCGAGTGTCTCGTTTTTAGTAAAAACCGGCCAAGAGCGTGTCGGGTCACGCTCAGTGTAGGGTTCCGTAGTTTCCCGGCCGTCACAATAATTGTTCCCACTTATGAGTTTAAAGGTGAGTATCCATTATGTTTGCGCTCCAGCAGCGCTCCGCGCTCCTGCAACTGCTCCCAGTAGTGGGTACTGTTGTTTCTATCCAAGTTCAAAATGATTTTCCTAGAAAGTCCTTATAAAGTTCTACTATTCAGATTTTTTTCATATTTTCTAAACTTATGGTTCAAAAGTTAGAGGGGGGGACACATTGTTTTTTACTTTTGGAGCGATTATTTCGGAAATTATTGACATTATCAAAAAGTGATTTTAGTAAACCCCTATTCATTTTTAAATACCTTTCCAACAATATATCACACGTTAGGGTTGAAATTAAAAAAAATCACTTCCCACTTTACATATAGGGGGGCTACCCTAATGAAACATTTTTTTCCAATTTTTATTTTACCACTTTGTCGGCGTGATTGATACATATTGGTACCAAATTTCAGCTTTCTAGTGCTAACGGTCACAGAGATTAAGCGAGGACGGACAGACGGACAGACAGACATGGCGAAACTATAAAGGTTCCTAGTTGACTACGGAACCCTAAAAAAGGGTCTCCGGATCCCTACACTCACCGTACGAAACACAGCTGTATTAAGCTGTTATTTTAGCTGGTATTCTGTAAGAGCGTGGTCCTTCCCCGGTCGAGCCGACCCAATCGTGCTACAACCATAATTTTGCTACAGCGTACCTACCAGAGTAGGGTGAAAACTTCCTAACGACCGCTGAGGGCTGCGGGCTAGAATCCCGCACGGAACGAGTATTCGTATGGCCTACAAATAATTGTTGAGGGTCTGTATGTTTGTACGTGTGCAATTTATGTTTGTAAATTGCTTCCACGATACAGGAAAAAAACTCAAATGTTTATTATCAAATCATAGTGTTTATCGTTTAAAACGAAGAAAATAGCCTGCTATGTTAACAATTTAATACGAAAGAGACAGTGTAAATAACTTTTTAGAGTTTTAATTTTTTTCTTGTGACTATGTATATTACAATAATAGAAAGTTATTTATAATTTGAATAGACTGTAGGAAATCTCGACGTTTCGACTTTCTGACTTGATCGGGGAAGGCCTGGTTCGTTCTTTTCACTGATAACGGAGCATTCGATGGAAAAAATATAATCCAATAGAAGCTGGCTCGACTGATGTGTTGGCTCCAATAGAAGCTGGCTCGACTGATGTGTTGGCTCCAATAGAAGCTGGCTCGACTGATGTGTTGGCTCCAATAGATGGTGCGTAGACTTTCACCTCGAATTTCAAGAATTCACTTCCGGACTTTTCAAATTGTAAATATACATACATAAATTACATAAACACTCACGCCTGTCACCCAGAGGGGTAGGCAGAGACTACAGACTTCCATTTGGCACGACCCTGACACACCTCTCTCGCCTCCTTCACATCCATACACCTACGCATACATGCTCGTCGGTTAAGGGTACTCCTAATTTGGCCCATTTCCAATAAATCGCCAATTTGGTCGATAAATTTTCGCCTAGGACGTCCCTTTCCGACTCTGCCATTCACTTCTGCAACATAAATTTTCTTTGTCACTCTTTCCTCGTTCATTCTTTCCACATGACCAAACCACCGAAGCATTCCTTTCTTAATCCTGGTCACAACATCATCTTGCAAACCACACTCTTCTCTTATTACACAAATTCTTACCCTGTCATTCAGATTCAGCCCTAACATACTCCTTAAGGACCGCATTTCTACTGCATTCGTTCTACTCTCGTGCTTCTTCTGCCACACCCAACTTTCACTACCATACGTTAAAGTAGGGACCAACACAGCATTGTGAATTGCCATACGTGCCTTTTTCGACACATTCTGACTCTTCACAATAGAGTGCAAGGCCCCATTTACTCTATAATTCCGCATTCTAACAAATGTATTCGAGCTAATAAAAAATTGTAAATATACAATTTATTATTAGCTCGAATACAGAACCTACTATCAGGCCTAGATTATGTTTTTTTGGCACTACATTAGAAGCCATTTTGGTCCGAGAATTTGTTAGAAACTTGACTATATGTGCCATATATCGGAAGCTAAGAGCTTCGAAAAAAATATATTGTGTGAATATTACCTCAATCGGTCAAATCAAGATGATTACATACAAAAATTAATTGAAAACATATTTTACGGGTACTGTACGGTTTACTTATTTTGGTATTTATCAAGGTCTTACAAAATTCTAAGAAACTATAAATTATTGATAGTTAATAGAATCAGGCGTAACTTTTCGGAATTCCATTACATTAGAGATGTTAAAAATTTATCAGCTAAGATCCGCGTAGTAAAATAAATAATTATTAATATAGAAATTAAAATTATTATAGAAATTAAAAAAATTATTAATATAAAACACCTTACATGAATCCACTTATCTTATTAGCAGTTTTAAAAATCATGTTTTAGAAATAAAACAAAAAAAGTTTAAAATTATTACGAGGATCTTAGCTAATTAATTTTAACATCTTTAGTAAATTATTGAGATTATCGTACGTCAAATTTATGAGTGTAAATAAGATTTTCGCTATATTAAATGAGAGAGATGGAGGTATTTGAATCGAGTTGTCATTTGAGATAATATTCCACTTACTTGAAATGTCTTTATCCTCAGTCCTCAGTCGATTTCTCGGGGATTGATTCGCATATTGCTTTGTTAAATCAGCCCTTCCTTCCAAATAATATTTGCTTTCAACCAAATCCTTATTGGCTTTATCGAATACATACAGTGTGTTCTATTTTATTTAGCCATTTTACAAAATGGTAGGTTCTCAATAAGATACAATTTTTTGTATATATGTTACGCGACGTCTCCGCTAACGTTTAAACGATTTTAATAATTTCTTCGTTAAGTAGGTTACACTTCAGGGGTGGTCTTAAATATATCTGAAGGAAAATTTTGGGTGGAATGGTACGGGATGAAATTTTTAATTTTATTTAAACAACATTTCAGTTGTTAGCTTGAGTTTGTGATATTGCTAGGCCCATTGAAATGGCTAAAATATTTTTTAAACAATGAGATTTCAGAAAATTAAAATGCATTAAATAATTTCTATACAATTTAACACAGTGTTGTGGCGGTGTAAGCATATCCACTACCCCATATCGGCCCGTGGGTAGGAGATGGTCAGAAGCGTCTTCCTAATAATGACTAAAAATAAAAAAACTGAGGCTGCCAAACTGTTTGCCAAACTTGCTTATCAACTGAGGCAAATATCTCCCCTATGATACAATCTTTGGGGGAGGTCTATGTTCAGCAGTGGACTATATATATATATATATATATATATATATATATATATATATATATATATATATATATATATATATATATATATATATATATATAGTTCAGCAGTGGCTGTAACAGTAACGGTATTAAAATAAAAACTTTTGGAGCCGGTGCTGAGAACCACATTCATGGTGTACCAATGAATTAAATACCCGACTTCAGCTGTTACTAAATTTATTCTTTTAAGATTTATGTAGTCGCTTTTTTCTTCTTTATTTATTTAACTTCATATACACATAATGTATATAGGCGGAGTTAATGCCTGAGGCATTATCTACCAGTCTACCTTAGAGTAGTGCAGAGATAAAAGAGGTAGGTGTAATAAGAAGTATGTAAAGCAATTAATATTAACATATATAAACGCTATGTAGGTATATATACATAAAATTAAATACACACACACACATATATATATATATATATATATATATATATATATATATATATATATATATGTATATGTATACATTAAATATAATATTAAACACGCTAACTACGAACGCTAAGTTGATTCTGCTATTTGATTAACGAGCAGTTCTCGCACTTTAGACTTGAACGAAATCCGGTTTTTGGCACTCCTGATTTCCGAAGGAAGAGCGTTCCAAAGAAGAAAAGATTGAACAAAGAACGATGACTGTACAAAGTTAGTACTAAAAGGGGGGAAGTGAAGCAAAAGGTTATTACTAGAACGGAGAACTTTATCATGGTTGAAGCTAAGATATTGAAAATGAGGAGTTAAATAAGATGGAGGATTAGGAGACATCAAGATAGAGTAAAGAGTAGTGAGTGCACGTAGACTACGGCGCTGACGAATGGGTAACCAGTTAAGTTGAGAGTGATAAGTAGACACATGATCATACTTTCGAAGATTAAAAATGAATCGAATGCAGTTATTAAGAAGACGGTCATATTTGTTCAAGAGTTCCGCATTCAGGTCGAAATAACACACATAACCACAGTCAAAAATGGGAAAAATTAAGGTCTGCACAATAATCGTCTTGGTCCTGGATGGGAGAAATTTCTCCAGCCGGTAGAGAGAACGCAAAATACCTGTCACTTTCTGACAAACATTTGCCACTTGAGTTTGCCAGCTCAAGGTGGAGTCAATGTGCAATCCAAGGTCTTTCACCTTCACAGTTCTAAAATAAAACCGTTAAAAATGATCGGCGGTAAAGCTGTGGGATCCAGTTTCTTTATCATCCTACCTATTATTATAGCCTGACATTTGGATGGGTTAACTTTAAGGCCAAACTTGTCAGACCAGTTCTTTATATACTCTAGGTCCCTATTAAGTGACTCAATTGCTGTAGATATACAATCGAACTTCGCGTGTGAGTACAACTACAAGTCATCAGCATAAAAATGATACGCACACTGAAGATTTGGGTAATGAGATTTATAAATATTGAAAATAACAACGGAGATAGAATAAGGATTGAGGAACACCAGCATGCAAGTCACACCAACTTGATGAGGACTCGTCAATGCGCACTCCAAAGCCTCAGATGAGATCATAGAAAGTGAAAGGATTAATAATAGGATGTCATGACTGATGGCATTAAAGGCGTTAGAGAAGTCAACCAAAACCATTTCATTCGCCGTGTGGAGTCAGTCTTGCGCAGACGTATAAAATACGAACAGTTTAGCTTGGTGAATACGTGCACTCTAATTAGGACCTTAACTAGTTAGTGACTGAGTTCGCCTTTGTGTGTCTTGTGTGTGCAGTGATAAATAGCCTGCGCATCTCTTGTGAATCGCTTACAACGCTGTGCTTGAAAAGGCAAGCTATATTACATCTTGCTGCCGTAATGCAACGTACACAGCCATCGGCTACTTTTAAATGTGCATCCAACTTCGATATTCCTAACTCAGCGCTTAATATCCGAGATACTGATTGCTTTGTCAACCTAAGTAAGCGTAAACAATCCGAATCGGATATGGCGAGCTCCGTAGTGGAGGTTGTCGAGCAAAAAATAAATGAACAGCTTGCAGCTTGGAAGAATCGGCTGGACACAAACATCGCTGAAACCATAAGAAACGCTGTTAACGCGACACTTGAGCACGAAATGAGTAAATTAATCTCGTCTATTAACAACTCACTGAAAGATATAACTACTAGACTGGATGACATAGAAAAATCTATCACCTACTCAGGTGAAAGACAAGATAATTTTGAGAGTCGATTGAAGTTATTTGAAGAAAAAGTTGTCGCGGGTAGCACTGTGAATTCCCAAATTGCCGCCTTAGAGAATAAAATTGAATCAATGGAGCAACAGGCAAGGCAATATAATATCGAGATTGCTAATCTCCCGGAACGCCGTAACGAAAATCTTATAACCTTATTAGAGAAAATAGGTGCAATAATAAAACATCCTATCAAGGCCACAGACATTCTCTCCGCTCATCGTGTACCCCATTTTGATCAGAAAAATCAACATCCCAAAAATGTGATTGTTAAATTATCCTCTAAAATATTGCGAGACAACATAGTTCTGGCGGCGAGGGCAGTAAGAGGAGTCAGATCTGACCAACTCTCAATCTCTGGCACTCCGTGTACCATTTATTTAAATGAACACCTGACTCCAAAAAATAAACAATTATTTCGTTTATGCCGTGTCGCTGCGAAAAAGCATAATTATAAATATACTTGGATTAAGCATGGTACTGTACTTGTTCGCCAAACCGATTCATCACCAATATTTGCAATACGTAACGAACAAGACATTGATAAGATCAAGTAGTAACGTCAATAACAATTTGCATTTTTTGTTTTATCGTGTAAAAATATATATATCAGTATCACGGTTAAAAAAATAATAAGTCTACCCTATGTCTATTGTTATTTACCCCGTGTCTCTTATTTGTACGAATTGCAAATAATAATAATAATAATAATAATAATTTTAGTTGTGTGTTCCTATACTGAAAATAGTGCATTAATCTGTTATGATAAAGTATGTCATAAATATCACTGTATGTATTATAATAACTTGTGCGGTTTTAATCTGAGTTATAACCATGAAGTGGAAAATAATTTATGTTTGATGGAATTTTGGAAAACGGTACAAAACATAGCACTTAATTATTTTAGTAAAAATTATTTGGCAACAGTCTCAATAATGGTATATTACATTAATTATATCTCTCAAATTTCGTAGGAATTATTCATTCTAAATGGCTAATAGTTATTTAACACTGTACTACCAAAACTGCAGAGGACTTAAAACAAAACTACACACTCTTTACACTAATGTTATCACCAGTACCTACGACATAATAATCTTAACAGAAACTTGGTTGCGTAATGACATCTCCGATAGTGAATACATTGATTCTAGGTATCAGGTGTTTAGGATGGATCGGGACCGATCGACCAGTGGCCGGCGGGATGGAGGTGGCGTGCTTGTTGCCGTGTCGCGAGCGCTCTGTGCTACTGCGCTCGCGCTGCCCGCCGCCGACGTACCCCTCCCACCTCTTGTTGACCAGTTGATGATTCAACTCAACATAGGAAAACGTAAACTGATTATTTGCGCTGTGTATATCCCACCTAAACAGCACTACGACACATACCGTGCTTATTTAGACGTTTTACACAGCGCGGTGCATGATTTAGATACTGACATTTATATAATAGGTGACTTTAATCTGCCTAGTCTAAAGTGGGAAAATAAAGGCATTTTCACTCAACCAATTATGAATTCTGATATAACTCCAACGCACAGATACTTAATTAACTTTATGTCATCACTTGAATGTTATCAGTTGAATTCGTTAAAAAATAAAACAAATAATATATTAGACTTATGCATCAGTAATAATATATGTAGCAAAACTTCTCCTGTACAATTACCTTTGATTCCACCAGATGGACATCACCCTCCGTTCCAGGTAGTTGTATCTTTTGTTGAGGAATTCAAACGCTTGAAAAATAAAAACTATCTTAAATATTGTTACAAACACGCGGACTATGCAAAAATTAATGAAGAAATAGCAAATACTAATTGGAATCTTCTCATCATGGAAAAAGAAGTAGAGGAGGCAGTCTCTAATTTCTATGAAAGGATATATGCAATAATAAAAAAACATGTGCCTACTAAAGTTATTAAATCGTCACTTTTTCCTAATTGGTTTACTCCTGCACTTATTAATTTATATAAGAAAAAGGAGCGAGCCTGGATACAAATGAAAAGATATAATACGGAATCAAATTATTGTATTTTTGCTATACACAGAAAACAATTTAAAGAAATGTCGGATCGGCGTTATAAAGCTTACCTCAAACATGTAGAACACAGTATAAAAAATAACATTAAATTTTTCTGGACATACATTAATAATCGTAAAAAGAACTCAGATATACCCAACACAATGCACTACAAAAACGTAACTGCCAATACACCTTCTGAAGTATGTAGTCTTTTCTCGACGTTTTTCCAATCAGTATTCGAACCTTCTTCTGTACCAGACAACTTTGAAATTAAAGATATTAATATAGATGACCGTCAAACGCCTGATACCTTAATCTGTAGTGTAGAAATTTCAAAGGAAGAAGTTCATACCTCAATTAAAGTGCTTGATGTTAATAAAGGTGCTGGAGTTGATAACATTAATGCCTATTTCTTGAGACAGACTGCTGATACTATTGATGAACCTATATGCTATTTATTTAATAAATGTTTACGTGATGGTGTCTTTCCTAAGATCTGGAAATCAGCCAGAATCGTCCCTGTATATAAAGGAGGATCCAAGAAAGACGTAGAAAATTATAGGCCTATCTCTATTTTGCCTACCCTGTCGAAGCTTTGCGAAAGATTAGTACATAAAGCTATTTACCCGTGTCTCCATAGTTCCATTTTACAGCAACAACATGGATTCGTTGAGCGTCGTTCCACGATTACTAATCTACTTATTTATACAACGGATCTCTTTGAAGGACTAGATACAAATAAACAGATTGACAGCGTGTACACTGATTTTCGCAAAGCTTTTGACAGGGTGGATCATAAAATCCTCCTTCAAAAGATAGCCTTTAATGGTATACGAGGAAACCTTTGGAGATGGTTTAAATCTTACATATCGAATAGAACTCAAAAGGTCGTTATTAAGGGATTCGAATCTCCATGTGTAAATATAAGCTCAGGTGTACCACAGGGTTCCATTCTTGGCCCTCTACTATTCGTATTATTCATTAACGATATTAATAAATGTTTTGATCACTGTAAGTTTCTTTTATACGCAGATGACTTAAAGATTTACAAGATTATTAACACTTTAGATGATCATGTTAAACTCCAAAATGACCTGAATCAACTCTCTTTATACTGCAGTAAAAATAAACTTGAACTGAGTATTAATAAATGCAAATCCATAACTTTCACAAGAAAGAGGAATTTTAGTAATTACTATTATTCACTTTGCGGAATAACCTTAACAAGAGAAAACACTATTAAAGATCTTGGAATCACACTTGATAGTAAACTACATTTCGATGTACATATAGAGAACATTATTAATAAAGCATTTAGAATGTATGGGTTCGTCATTAGGTCAGGTGTTATGTTTAAACAAACTTCTACATTCTTATATTTATTTAAATCATTGATACGTTGTCAGCTAGAATACGCTGTATCAATATGGAATCCACTTTATGAAAAATACAATTATATGCTTGAAAGGATACAAAAGAAATATCTTCGATACATACATTTTAAATGCCACCGCAAAAGATTGTCGTATAATTTGTTACTAAAAACATACAATTTAATTGATCTTAAATCTAGACGCACACAACTTGAAGTAATGTTATTACATGATCTTACTCATAATAGATATGACTCTATAGAAATATCAAACAAACTTTGTTATAGCGTACCTTCTAGATCATTAATGAGGTCTACACGTCCGCATAGATTGTTTGCAACCTTATCCTGCCGAACGAATGCGGGCATTCGTTCTCCACTCCACCGTATGGCCAAAACATACAATAACATTTTCAATGATATCGATATTATTGCATTACGACATACATCTTTCAAGAAATCAGTCATTGATAGGCTTGGCTTAGTAACACATAAAAAATGATTTTATTTTCACACGCAATAACACATACACACCTACCTCCACTCTAAAACACACAAACACACGCACACACGCACGCACACACACACGCACGCACACACACACACACATGCGCACATGGATTCACGCACGCGCGCGTGCGCACACACACACACACACACACACACACACACACACATGTATTAATAATGTTTATTAGTTACTTCATGATTTCTTAACTAGTTAACTAACACTTGTTATAATGTAAGATGAGCTCCACTTTAACACTAGATTATATGTATAATGAGACCAGCGCTGTTGGATTCATAATGATAATTGCATTTCTTTGTCTTGAATATTTTATATATATTTAATTGTGAATCCGTTTGTGGTCCTATAAATAAATGAAAAAAAAAAAAAAACCAGTACTGTGACTTTAGTTTCCTCCATGCCTGCCCTAATGTCACCAGTGACTTTAAGGAGCGCGGAAACAGTGCTATGACCTGGCCTGAAACTAGACTGTAAAGAGTTTAACAGGTTATTCGAGAAGATAAAATGTGATAGCTGTTTGTGTACACAAGCCTCTAGCACCTTTGATAAAAAGGGAAGAATGGATATAGGTCGGAAGTTAGGTAAAGAAGGATTAGAAATTTTTGGCACAGGTATAATGTAAGCTTTACGCCACAGTGACGGGAAAACTCCAGAATCCTGAGAGAAGTTAATTGTATGGGAAATAGCAGAGAGGAGATTGTCTATAATATTAATAATCATACGGCGACTGATATTGTCACAACCAATCGCATTAGACTTAATGGAGAGTATAACCTTCCTGATCTCATTCGTCACTATTGGAGAGAAGCGGAAAGGAGCGATATTAGGACGAGGTAAACCCATTAACTGATTAACAGTTTGACACTTGGTTTGGTGATCCAAAGGTGTATGTGAAGAGAAGTGATGACTGATATCATCCATACCAATTGTCCTCTGAAACTCAGAATGGGACTTCTTACCAATACCCATGATTCCAAGGAACTTCTAGATATCTGCGGGGGAAGAGGATATAATGTTGTTAAGAATATATCGGCGTTTCGCGTTGCGTATCATCTGGTTACACCGATTTCTTGCAGTTTTAACAATGGACCAATTTTCCTCACACCGCACTTTTTTATATTTCTGAAAGGCTCGGTCTCTACGCTTCATCACAACGCGGATCTCTGTTGTCATCCAAGGTGCTGGCAGCCATTTTAGCTTTACTTTTTTAATAGGAACATGCATATTATATAGATCAATTAATATGTTATTAAATGCGCTAACTTTTTCGTCTACCGTGGGAGCGGCTGTTACTTTGTCCCAGTTAATTTTAGAAGCATCCTGACACAACTTCTCTACATCCGTACGGCCAAAACAACGCAAGTGCAGGATTTTAGGCGAGGGTTTATGAGGTTTCGGGATACAGGAAAGGAAAATGAGATCATGATGGGAGAAACCAGACGCATAATGTTGACCATGACATCATTGATGGGTGGGGTTTGAGGTGAATATTAAATCGAGCCAGGTATCCTCCCCGTCCACATTGTGGTGAGTGGCTTGTAGAGGTAGAACATGAAGGCCAACCGACTCGATTATTTGAAGGAACTTACAGGAACGGGATGAGTGTGAAGCCTTAGTGATTTGTATTAAAATCACCCATGATGATGTGATGTGAGTATTCCGACCCTAAAGATTCCAGAGTTGTTTCAAGGCTGGAGAAGTAATCAACAGAGGGGGGACAATATACAACACCAAGAACGGTTTTAGCTCCCTCACACATACTTCAAGAAAAAGAAATTCAGCAGATGCGGAGTAAAAGGGCGAGGAGGAAGCTAGAAGTTTATAAGATAAGTCACTGCGGAAGTATATAGCAACACCACCCCTTCTCTTATCAACCCGATCGTTACGTATCAAAGTGAAACCAGAGAGAGGGTAAGTGGTTGAAAGAAGATGGGGCTACAACCAGCTCTCCGAAATCAGAATGGCATGAACGTTCACGTTAGTAAAGTCTTCAACGAGATCACTGCAGTGGCTGGGTACACTTTGTGCATTGATATGACACACATTTAGCGAAGAGCTAGACTGATCAAATGTGTGACGTAGAAAATCACCCAGCGTATCAGTTATTGAACAAAAACTATCGTCAATAGATGTAGCAGTTTCGTCAAAATATATAAAATTAATTAAATTATCATTAAAACGTACCTAACTTAGGTTGTAGACCAAGGCGTACTGTCATCTCTGCACCACCCGCCAGCTAACATACGCACCTTAAATGACTAATTTATCAAATAATAAGTAAAATGAATTAAAAGGATAATGTAAAACACGAAGCATATTATGTACGTTAAACACATAAGTACCGAATAGAGTATTACAACAGATTGAGATGAAAAAAAAAACACAGACCACTGACCTCTATATATACAAGTACGCTGGACTGGCTATACCATAGAAAATGACTGTGCCAATTTGAAGCGCCGCTAAAGGATGTCTTGAAAAATAAAATTGACATAATATGCCAGTCTGTTGTCATATTTAAATTGTCTTATTTAATAAATCTGTATTTTGAACTTTTAAACTAAAAAATGAAAGTATTTTATGCTGTTTGATTGTGTATAATATTAGTTACATAATAAGAATTATTTTTATTAATAATGAGAGTGTGCGTAATCTGTAAAACTCGTTACCAAAAGGGAAGTGGTATTTATAACATTTCACAAGTAAGTGAATTTGTTTTTTTTTTATTTGTTGTAAAATTATAATATTTACGATTAAAACTAATTATATATACAATATAAAAGAAGAAACTATAATATAGAAAACCTAAAACTAAAAATTTAAATCGTCAAAAAGACCTGCTCCCCGTGGTATAGTGCCAAGAACGCTGGCTGCGTTTCCTCGCTGAATAGCTATACTTAGCCTTTGAGCGAGGAAAGAACCAGCCCTCTTATCACCAGCAGCGACGACCAGTCGTGGATACAGTTCCTTTAGAAACTTCATTGCACGTGGACCCCACGGACCAATAGTCTCTACAGCAAACGGAACAAATATGTAGTCATTTCTCAAAGACTCATATTTGCGCCATTTACTAGATTCGGCTGCCTCTGATGCCGCCCCGGCTCTAAAACAGGTACCCTTGAGATGAGAGGCCGCCAAAGTGTCAACGCAAGTAGCATCCCACACTAGGGCTTTACCTCTCTCCCAAGGGACCAAAGTCATACCGTCGGGTCTCCTGCCATCGTCTCTAAATATCCCGCAAGGCTCTAAAACCGAGGGGATATTTATAGAGACAAGAGCCCTTCGGATGATTTCGTTCAAAGAACCGTGACGGGAAAACCTACCTGCACTTTTTTTGCATGAAAGTCCGTGGAGCCCAAACTCATCGACGCTGCTACCACAGGGACACTGGTGAGGTTGACAAATAGCCACTCCTAGCCGGATTCCTACGGCGATGCGCAAGCTTTCCCCATCAAGCAATGTGCCGAGATTACTTGATGGTAGAGCATGTAACCAGTGGCTAGATTCCTTAGTCGAAACAGCTAGAAGGCGAGCCTGATATTGTTGAATATGGAAATTTTGAAATAAATTTTTGTGGACACTCCGTACCAACGGAATATCCCACTGTTTTTGTTGGTTAACTTCCAGTGGGAAATTTTCGCCGGGACAGAGCGTTAGCCATATTTGCTTTGCCTCCGCAGCAAAGCATAGGTCTACTTTATTATTTAAAATTGTGTTACATAGGTCATTGACACTATGCACGGAAGCAAGGAAAGCAGGCAATGCGACGCTAGAAATATTTCTTATACCAATTCCACCAAATTTGATAGGTAAAGTGGCTTGATTCCAGGCTATTGTATTTAATCTCAAATTTAGAATGTTTTCTAAAGCAATTTTAAGATTATTATCAATATCTTTTAAAATATCCGAACATTTCCAGACTGGACTTGAGCGTAACAAGTATGTAAATTTAGGTACAAGGACACAATATTTTAAAATGGTAAGGGCAATATGGGGATTTAAAATATATAATTTATCAACATGATTTAAAAATTGATCAAATTTTGTTTTTAAAACAGGTTTAATACTATCGAAAAACAACGGAGCACCAAGCAGGTAAAGCGATTCCGAATTGACAGTTTTTATTCCTGGAGAAATCTGATCGAAATTTTGAATTAAGGTATCTCTTTTAGAATTAGATAAATTATTAGAAATAAATATTTCACATTTATTTGTATTTGGTTCAAGACCAATATTTTTTGAAATTTTGAAAAATATGAGTAAGGTCATTGAGGACGTCATCTGCTTTACCTCCCAGTGTACCGTCGTCCAGATACCAGACATTCAGCTTGGATTTTAAATTTGAAATAATAGGTTGAATTCCCAAACTGAAAAGAGCTGGACCTAATGGATCACCCTGCTGAACACCGACAGCAGACTCAATAATACGGTTTTGATAAAACAAGTTTGAATTTTGACTGTAACATTGCCAAACGTAATGATATATTTCGGGGGTATTGTTAGCCACTTCTTTCAGCAGGGTTATCCTATCAATAGAGTTGAAAGCATTTCTAAGATCAACCTTCAGAAGAACATCTGCATCGGAATTAGTTAGGAAAGTACGCACCGAATGTACCGCCGCCTCACAGCCACCTTTGGTGCCAAAGCCTAGTTGAGTAGGTTGAAATTTTGTCTTAAGGTTTGAGATTATGTGCCTGCAAGCTAATTTTGAAGTTAAGCGTCGAAATGTCGAACCAACAGCAATAGGACGGATACCGTTATCCTTTTTTTTGAAGGCACACAATCTTGCCCCATATAAGTAGGGAATGAAATTGGGATTGACATTACCAGAAAGCATAAAATTACATAATTTTGTTATGTCATTAAGAAGTACCCTACCGGCGTCACCGGCAGATACGCTTACAAGGTCTTTGAGATGCTGAGGCGTAATCCCGTCAATGCCGCCGGCAGAGCCATTCGAAAATGACAATATTGCGTCTAAAGTGTCTTTTTCGGAAACTTGTAATGGTTGCATAGAAGTATTGGGAGGCAGCGGTAAATTCTGGGAAGGATTGACCGAAGGGTGTTTCTGACGGAGGCCTTCAAGAGTTTCGACATTACGAGGAGCGAGGATGTCATCTGAGAATAAAATACGGGATGCATTTTTTAAGTCGCCGTCCATTACTTTTGATTCAACTACTTTTTTTAAATCAAATTTAGGATAAGGTCGAGGGAAATGAGTATTAATCGGGTAATTCAAATTTTGAAAAGAATTTTCTTTTAGTTGAGACGTAATTGATTTATTTATTGTTTTACTAAAATGAAAGTGGGAATACGCGAATGTAAATAATTTTTGCCAACTTTCTTCACAATTCGTTAGACAATTTTGAATGGTTAATGATAACGCTTTAGCAAGTTGCATCCTCGCGCCTCTTGGAATTCTTTTAACCACTGGTACGTTACTATACAAATTGTATAATTGTTTCGAAAAAAGTGAAGAATTTGTGTCATTAGGTATATTATCAGAAGAGTCATGAATTTCTACGGTAGGCTGTGAAGCCGAAATATTTTTACTATGGCATCGTTTAATGTGTATATTTAATCCCTTCTTACCCTTAAACAGCCTACCATCGGTACAATTTTGACATCGTAGGAAATCCGGCTGTGAATGTATTGGAGCGATAATATTCATAGAAAATGTAAAAAAATTAAAAATGTAAAAATATATCTACAGCACTCAAAAGTCTATAATTTAGTAAAAATCAAAATCTTGAAATTAAAAGAAAAACCTAGTTCTCGAGCTTTGTTTATCGCCTTAAAGCAATCTAATATTAATTTTGTGTACGATGAATCACCAGGCCGTTGTTTTCTTGGGATCAGTAGAAGTGTAGTGAGCATTGATTTTGTTATTTTGACGCTGTTCTATTTTCTCATTTAATATTTCTTTAAAGTTCTCCTTGGCATTAATGTTGCAAAATAAAATATATTCTTGGTGTATTCGGCCATCGTCATTTCGTGTCATCACTTCAGGCAAACGAACTTGTAAATATATTATCACATATTCATTAATATTGAAATATATTATTTACATAAAACGTTATTTTTCGGAATTTCAGGAATGAAATATAAATATATTTTAATTAAAATATTTGGTTAAAATATATCGGGGAGCAGGTCTTTTTGACGATTTAAATTTTTAGTTTTAGGTTTTCTATATTATAGTTTCTTCTTTTATATTGTATATATAATTAGTTTTAATCGTAAATATTATAATTTTACAAAAAAAAAAAGTGAATTTGCAGCAAATATGAAACAAATTAAAACTATTTGATAATATACCAACACACCTTCAACACACCTTCTCGTCAGTCAGTGTCAGTGATGACCTATGGACCTGAGACCAGGTCTTTCACTGCTGGCCGTATGAGGAAGCTCGAAGTCACTCAGCGAGCTATGAAAAGGGCTATGCTCGGGGGTTCAAACTTAGGAATGAGGATATCTGCAGCAGAACCAGAGTGACCGACATTGCCCAATGGATTAGTAAGCTGAAGTGGTAATTGACCGGCCATATAGCTCGAAGAACCGAATACTGATGAGGAAAAAAGGTTCTCGAGTAGCAGCCTCGTACCAGCAGGTGAAGTGTAGGACGTTTCCCCACTAGATGGAGTCAAAATCTGGTAAGACATACAGGAAGTTGATGGATGCAGGTGGCTCAGGACCGTGCTTTGTGGCATTTCTTGGGGGAGACCTATGTTCAGCAGTGGACTTGTGAAAGGCTTTAATGATGATAAATGATAATTGCATTATATTAATATGATGCATAAATATAATGGACGTTACGGGTAGAGTCCCTCTATACATAGAGTCCATTCTATTTAGGTATAGGTAGAGTATAGAATTTTATCGATATAATTTGGTACACTGTCTCATCCCTATTATTAGTTCCGTGGACGTGCACTTCTGCTGTCAGCGTCAAAATGGCGGAAATCAAATCGCTTCATCATGTTACGGTATATAGCCAGTCCAGCGTACTTGTATATATAGAGGTCAGTGACACAGACAAAATTATTTCATAGAGTTAATCGGTACACAAAGTGTATAGACTATAAACTATAACACTACGTGACAGGTTAGCAAAATTCGAAATATTTACCCTTAAGTTGTGAAACGTCAAATTGACATTACACTAGAATAGGAATGACAACTGACAATTATTCAAACAACATACAAAAGCATGTTTACATCGTAGTTCGAAAAAATGGGGGATGAGTCGCTCGCGTCCGTAGGCTTCGACCACCAAATCTTAGGCCTACCCTACACGTGTCCCCCGGGTGGTGCTAAACGAGCGACAAAGCCGAAAAAATAGACTCGGCTTCCCGCCGTGTGGTAGCGGCGTAAAAGCTACCACCACCCCTTGTTCGCACCATGAGTCAGGAGATAAAAGAAATGGCCCCGAGTTCCCGGCGCCCCTTTAATAATCTTTATTTATTTCAGACAAGAGTCCATAAATTGGTTAGTAACGTTGATTAGTTAAATTGCTTAAAAATCTAAGAAAAGAAAAAAATCATACATTTTAACAACAATATCAATAATTACTAAAACTTACTTATATTAAAAAAATACATTTTATTATAATTACTTAAATTCACATTTTAATTCTTATGCATGTGAATGCGGATCCAGTGTCTTAAAAGCGCAGAGTCCCACCTATCGGCTAAGGCGGTTAAGATGCTATTAGAAGAGTCTCTAATACTTAACTTAATGGGGCAGGGGTGCGAAGAATCTCCGGGAGAAAAACCGGCGACGAGGTTCGCCACCCGTCACGTTCTGTCTCCCGGAGGGGCGAAAAGTGGATTGCGGAAGCCCGTCTGGCTACGCTGAATGTATGTGGAGCAATGAATGATAAGATGGATGAAGTATGCGAAATGATGAATGACAGAGGAATAGATGTGTTATGTGTAAATGAGACGAAACGAAAGGGAAAGGATGCCACTGCATATGGCACGTATACCGCGTATTGGTCTGGTGTAGACGAGACCGAACGGGCATGCCAGGGAGTCGGTTTCATCCTTTCAGAAAGAATGGGTCAATGTGTGAAAGAGTATGAATGTGTAAGCCCGAGGCTGCTATGGATACGAATGAAAGTGGGCTTAAAGAAGCTGTTCTTGCTAGGGGTGTACGCCCCAACATGTCTAAGCTCACTTACATCCAAGAGCAGTTTCGGGACATGGTAAGGATGGTGTTGACGAAATGTAAGGAAAATGAAAATATTATTAGGTTAGGAGACTAATGGAAGGGTTGGAGTGAAGAGGTCTGGTTATGAAAGGATATTGGGAACGTTTGGTGATGAAAGTATAAATGAGAATGGTGAAGACCCCTTCACCGTATGTGTGGAAAAGAATCTCCTTGTGACGAATACTTTTTTTCGTCATAAGAAGATTCACATGTATACATGGGAAAGAGGTGATGATAGAAGCATGATAGATTTCGTAATTGTGGATGAAAGAATGAGGAGCGCAGTCGTAGATACAAGGGTTTACCGGAGGTCCAACGTAGGGACGGATCATTACTTGGTCTTATGTCGAATTAATGGTCTTTTCAAGCGTTGGCGGCATCGGACATCTGTGTCTACCACTGCGTTACAGCGTATAAGAATAGAGAAGTTACAAGATAAAGATGTGAAAAAGAAGTATAAATGCAGACTGAGAGAAAATATTAGGTGTTTGAATGAGTTGTGTATGAATGATTTAGACTTGAATAATGTCTGGGATAATATTAAGAAAGGTTTGGTGGATGCAGCCACCGAAGTATGTGGTGTAAGTAAGAGAACAAATGAAAGGAAAAGGAATACGTTGTGGTGGGATGATGAGGTACGGGTGGAAGTTGAATCAAAGAAGAAAGCATGGTTAGACTTACTAGCAACCAAAACTGGTAATTCTGGTGGTATGAATAATGAGATTGAAAGAAAAAAGGCAGAATTTAGACGTCTAAATAAGAGAGTAAAAGAAGTAGTTGAAAGGAAAAAGAAAGAAAGAACGGATAAGAATGATAGAAGGATATCTGATAATTTCCAGGCTAATATAAAAATGTTCTGGAAACTCGTTAGAACTGCCAGGGGAAATACTAAACAGCCTATAATTAATACTATAAGAGACGAGAATGGATGTATTTTGAATGATGAAGTTTCGAATTTAAACAGATGGAAGGAATACTTTGAAAGCGTGTTTATGAGTGAAGAGTCGTCTGAATCAAATGAACAAGAAATTCCAAAAGATTTGGAAAGGGGTATGGAGATAAGTGTAGATGAAATAATGAAAGCAATGAAAAGCATGAAAGCAGGTAAGGCAGCTGGATATGATAGAGTATCACTCGAGATGCTAAGGGCTGGAGAGGGAGTGGTGGCAGGCCTGCTGTATACCTTGTTTAATTTGTGTTTGGAATTAAAACGGGTACCGGATGACTGGTGTAAAGCAGTTATAGTACCAATATATAAAGGAAAAGGGTCACAGCGGGACTGCAAAAACTACCGTGGTATCAGCTTGCTTAGTATTGTGGGTAAACTGTATGCTAAGGTGTTAATTGAAAGAGTTATGAAAGAAATTGATGGAAAAATTTGGGATGTGCAAGCGGGTTTTCGAAAGGGAATGGGGTGTACAGATCAAGTCTTTTCCATGCGCATGATTGCGGAGAAGTTTTTGGCTAAAAACCAGAAAGTTCTTTGTGCGTTCATGGAGTTGGAAAAGGCTTATGACAGAGTGGACAGGAATGTGTTATGGCAAACACTGAACTCATGTGGGTTGAGCGCTGGTTTGATACAGGCATTGAGGTCTCTTTATTGGGATTCTAGAGCTTGTGTCAGGATCAATGGGGTCTACTCGGACTGGTTTGGCATCCGAAAAGGTGTCAGACAGGGTTGTGTTGCTTCCCCTTGGCTGTTCAACCTATTTATGGTCAGGTGTTTGCAAACTTTGAAAGATGAAGAATGTGGGTTAAGAATGGGCGAGTTAACCGTCAAATGCCTTTTTTTTATGCCAATGATTAAGTCATATTTGCGACATCGGCGGCTGAGTTGCAAATGATGGTTACATTAATGAAATGGGCATTAAAAGAAAGGGGAATGAAAGTGAACGCAAGTAAGACGAAAGTGATGGTTTTTGAAAGAGAGGAAAGCAAAACGGTATGTGAAATAAGAATAGAAGGAGAGTTAATTGAGCAAGTGGATGAGTTTGTGTATTTGGGATGTGTATTTAGCAGGGATGGTAGATATGATAAGGATATAGAACGACGAGTAAATGCAGGGAATAGAGTGAATGGGGCACTACACTCTATTGTGAAGAACCAGAATGTATCAAAAAAGGCACGTATGGTAATTCATAATGCTGTGTTAGTCCCTACTTTAATGTATGGTAGTGAAAGCTGGGTGTGGCGGAAGAAGTAGAATAAATGCTGTAGAAATGCGGTCTTTAAGGAGTATGCTAGGGTTGAATCTTAATGACAGGGTGAGAAATTGCGTGATAAGAGATAAATGTGGTATGCAAGATGATGTTGCGACCAGGATTAAGAAAGGAATGCTTCGGTGGTTTGGTCACGTAGAAAGAATGAATGAGGAAAGAGTGACAAAGCAAATTTATATGGCAGATGTGAACGGAAGAGTCGGGAAGGGACGCCCTAGAAAAAAGTTTATCGACCAAATTGGCGATATTTTGAAAATGGGCCACGTTAAAAGTACCCTTAACCGACGAGCATGTATGCGTAGATATACGGATGTAAAGGAGGCGAAAGAGGTATGTCAGGATCGTGTCAAATGGAAGTCTGTAGTCTCTGCCTACCCCACTGGGTGACAGGCGTGAGTGTTTATGTATGTATTCGAGAAAATAAATAGCGAATATTATCTTAGTAATTATAAATACGATATCCATGTACAAGAACAAGGAAGGAGGATATAATTAGTATAGAAAGAAAACAAATACAACGCTTCATAGTGAACACAGAAGCCATTTTGGAGTTACGTACCTATAATAGAAATAAATGAAAATAAAATTCTATACATTTTACCTTAAAAAAATTTTTTTAAATAATTAAAAAAGTTTGATAAAAAAAAAGTTTGGTGGTCTGAAAGAAGATGTAGTGACAAAAATTGAGAAAGGTATGCTGAGATGGTTTGGCCACATCGAGAGAAGGAATGAAGAACGATTGACGAAAAAAGTGTATAAGGCGAGTGTGGATGAAAGGGCTGGAAGGGGTAGACCTAGGCGGACTTTTCTAGACCAAATTAGGGACGACTTGAAAAAAGGCCAGGTTAAGAGTACCCTAAACCGTAGAGCATGTATGAAGGGAATAATGAAAGTGGACGAGGCGAAACAAGTATGTAAGGATCGTAGCAAGTGGAAAGAAGTGGTCTCTGCCTACCCCTACGGGAAAGAGGCGTGATTATATGTATTATATGTAAAAAAGTTTGTATTAAGGCCGAATACGACGCAAATGACCTTGTTCGTTTCGCAGCAAACCACGCGCCGCCCGTACGTTTTGTTTATATAGACATGTATAATATAATCAAAGCCGTACGGGCTTTGATTATATTATATTTGACTGAGCTAGCTCAGTATGCAGATAATGAACAACACAGAATCTTTCTTATTTATAATATTAGTTCCTATAGATTATAAATTCTGAACTTTATTCGTTATAAAATATTGTTCGAAAAGTTATTGAATTGATAACGGTTTTTTTTTCTTAATTGGTGCATCGTACGTAAAGAACCTCATATAACTGAAAATGTTTGTTCTTGTGAGTCTATTATTTATATATTTGCACTTCAGTTTAAAATTTGTCTACTCTTTGAAAATTAACCTCGTATATATAAAGATGGTATTTCTCAAGCCGCGTTTACACGACTAAAGTTTGCTTTGACAAAGTAACTTTGACAATATAGCTTTGACCCAAGTTCGCTTTGATACCGGTTGACATGTGTCAGTGGTCAGTGGACTTGGATCAGTTTGTTCATATTTACCAAAGTACAAATATAGACTGAGAGACAATATAAGTGATCTGGATGAATTGTGTGTGAATAAGTTAGACTTAGAGAATGTGTGGTATAACGTTAAGAAAAGTTAAATGGATGCAGCTACTGAAGCATGTAGTGTTAGTAAGAGAAAAAAATGAAAGGAAAGATAATACGTTATGGTGGGATGATGAGGTACGTATGGAAGTTGAAGCAAAGAAGAGAGCATGGCTAGATTTACTAGCAACCAAAGCTGGTAATTCTGGCGCTGGCTGGCTAAGGTACTAATTGAAACAGTTATGAAAGAAACTGATGGAAAAATTTGGGATATGCAATCGGGATTTAGAAAGGGAATGGGGTGTACAGATCAAGTCTTTTCCATACGCATGATCGTGGAGAAGTTTTTGGCAAAAAACCAAATTGCTTTTTGTGCATTCATGGACTTGGAAAGGCAGAGTGGACAGGGATGTGTTATAGCAAACGCTGAACTCATTGAGGTTGAGCGCTGGGTTGATACAGGCATTAAAGTCTCTGTATAGGGACTCAAGTGTTTGTGTTACGATCAACGGGGCCTATTCGGACTGGTTTTGCATCCATAAAGGTGTCAGACAGAGCTGTTTGGCTTCCCCGTGGCTGTTCAACCTATTTATGGACAGTTGTTTGGAAAATTTGAAAGTTGAAGAATGCGGGTTAAGAATGGGTGAGTTAACCGTCAAATGCCTTTTGTACACCGATGATCAAGTCATACTTGCACCGTCGGTGGCCGAGTTGCAATTGATGGTTACATTAATGAACAGGTCATTAAAAGAATGGGGAATGAAATTGAATGCAAGTAAGACGAAAGTTATGGTTTTTAAAAGAGTAGAAAGTAAAACAATATGTAAAATATGAAAAGAAGAGGAAATGGTTAAGCTCGTCGAACAGTTTGTATATTTAGGATGTATATTCAGCAGAAGTCAGTTCAGTAGAAATGCGGTCGCTAAGGAGTATGTTAGGGCTGAATCTGAGTGACAGGGTGAGAAACTGTGTGATATGGAAGGATGTGGTTTGCAAGATGATGCGGTCACCAGGATTAAGAAAGGAATGCTTCGGTGGTATGGTCAAGTAGAAAGAATGAAGAAGAAAAGACTGACAAAGCAACTATATGTTGCAGAAGTGAATGTAAGAGTCGGAAAGGGACGTCTAGGCGAAAGTTTGTCCACCAAATTGGCGATATATTAAAAATGGGCCAAATTAAGAGTACCCTTAACCGACCAGCATGTATGCGTAGGTATATAGACGTGGAGGAGGCGAGAGAGGTATGTCAGGATCGTGCTAAATGGAACTTCGCAGTCTCTGCCTACCTCTCTGAGTGACAGGCGTGAGTGTTTATCTGTTTTATGTAAATTTATGTACATTACTTTTCAAAAGCCAATAATGTAAACCTAACCACATACATCTTTGTATAGATTTACAAGTATACATAAATAGTAAATGCGTGATTCAGTCCAATGCAGTTACGAGAATGCTACATAGCCACGTTAATGCTACGAAACGTAAGGAAAAATGTCGAGTTTAGTTTAAGCTTGCATATAACATATCACCGAATTGAATAGAGAGATAAGCATCTTTTAGATCACAAGTATGTTTCACTTATGAGTATCACTAGTTCAATAAATATAATAGCTATACCAAGTCTCTATTGACATTGATTTAACGAAAGATCATTGTTCTTGTATCTATCTTTAGTATCCGTAGTTCAGAAATCTCTATTTACATAATATATTTTACCAACGTTTATTACTAAAAATAAAGCTTAAATGTATCTCGTTTGAATTGTAATGTATGATAAGCCGCAAAATTTATTAAGTATCTACCTAATTACTAATTATTCGGCTGTGACCAATGAGAATATGTAATTGATTGAATATCTTTGACATTAACTTAAATTAAATTTATATTTTACAATATTTACATGACATAGAGAAAGAGAGAGAGAGAGAGAGAGAGAGAGAGAGAGAGAGAGAGGCAGAGAGGCAGAAAGAGAGAGGGCATATGATTTGTATCTTTCGTTTGCGAACTACCCACGTTATGTTTAGTAAAATAAAATACAGTAAAATAAAATACAGTTACGAGAATGCTACATAGCCACGTTAATGCTACGAAACGTAAGGAAAAATGTCGAGTTTAGTTTAAGCTTGCATATAACATATCACCGAATTGAATAGAGAGATAAGCATCTTTTAGATCACAAGTATGTTTCACTTATGAGTATCACTAGTTCAATAAATATAATAGCTATACCAAGTCTCTATTGACATTGATTTAACGAAAGATCATTGTTCTTGTATCTATCTTTAGTATCCGTAGTTCAGAAATCTCTATTTACATAATATATTTTACCAACGTTTATTACTAAAAATAAAGCTTAAATGTATCTCGTTTGAATTGTAATGTATGATAAGCCGCAAAATTTATTAAGTATCTACCTAATTACTAATTATTCGGCTGTGACCAATTAGAATATGTAATTGATTGAATATCTTTGACATTAACTTAAATTAAATTTATATTTTACAATATTTACATGACATAGAGAAAGAGAGAGAGAGAGAGAGAGAGAGAGAGAGAGAGAGGCAGAGAGGCAGAAAGAGAGAGGGCATATGATTTGTATCTTTCGTTTGCGAACTACCCACGTTATGTTTAGTAAAATAAAATACATACTCAAATAGTAACTAATTCTTACACATTTCTTTCTAAAACATTACGTAAAACGAATGCATAAGCGATGTCTGATGTAAAGAAAATGCATGGTCTGCAACAAAGTTTAAAATATTATTAAAAAATTGTGTTTCTACTAGATTTACATAAAATTCTCAGATGTGCAACGAAAAGCAACGTTAAATGTTATCCCGTACTGTAATCGCCTGTCGCCTAAGAAGCCTGTGAAATGAAAAAACTTGTTAGTTATTAACGTATTAAAATTATAATATCGTTTGTCAACGCTGATCTGTTTTTTATTTACCACCGTTAAAAAAACAAAGAGCCACGCTGCAGCGCATTATGACTGCGAAGTATTATATTTCCGCAAGCAATGCATATTAAAAATGCAACAAATGCAGGATGCAGCCCTGATGTTACTATAGCATAGCATACTGTTACAACATTATAGCTATACTAGCTTTTTACTTCTATTAAAATTCAATTTAGAAACATTAATAAATGTTATTCCTAATATTCAGCCAAATTCGATCACTATCAGAGTCACCTCTGTGTATCTGTGTCTATGTCTGTTTGTTAAAGAATTTTTTTGAATTCTCTAGAACCTTTGGACGTAGATGATTGATATTTTGCATAGATATAATATATTAGAGGAACACTTGAATAAATAAGTTTTTCATAATTGCATTAATATCTTATGTATATATACACCTACTATTTTTATATCAGGTGTGTCTTACAATATATATATAATATAAGAAAGGCCAATTGTCTTGGAATCAAAATTGCGAAATGATAAAAGAATTTAAAGTGTAAAATGTAAATGTTTTACACTTTACATTCTTTTATTATACACAAGATTTATCAGTTTCTACGTATTTGTTGTTACTGCTTATTTCTAGAGGCACAGTTATAAAAATTTAAGATTAAAACTAGATTAAAAATACATTTATTTAATCACTTTCAGTACAACTGCTTATTTCTAGAGGCACAGTTATAAAAATTTAAGAATAAAACTAGATTAAAAATAAATTTGTTTAATCACTTTCAGTACAACTGGTTGAGCTGTCGTTGTTTAGATTATTATTTGTTTTTCATTAATGCAGTCAATATTAATGTCTCTATCAAAGTCATCCATAATAATTTTTTTGTGTTTTTTACCACTTTTGCCCAAAGATCCTTTGTGACATGGGCACATGCTTCAACGAGTATAGAAGAAACAGTCTAAAAAGTTAAAGCTGAGTCACAAAATAAGAAGACAAACACAAAATTACACATAGTAAGGTCCCGAAATGGCGGATATTGAAATTACGTAGTGGTTTTTCAGCGCGGCCTTGTATATGAGTTTTTTTGCCTACACAAATTTACGTAGACAAATTTAAAAAAACAAATGTGTTTTATTCATGATTCATGTAATTTAAGAAATTTTAAAAATAAAAATTAAATTAAACAAATAAAAAAATAATGGTTCGATTATTTGAATATTTTTACCGATTATTTGAATATTTTTGCCGATTATTCGCATAACAATGAATTTTAATCACCCAAACACTACGATAATGTACATAGCGACATATCATTGAAACGATGTGAAGTAAAAAAAGTTGATACCCGTTATTTTTTATTATTTTGCTTTGTTTGAAAGATTCGAATTTAAACTAGTGGTAAAAACTATACATGTTGTAAAGAAATATAGATAACTTCATAATTCTTTGGATTTGCGCAAAAGGTTATTTTAAATCGAGTGAGTACGCTTGTGCAAAGTTATTGCTGAATGATTAATGTGAAACGTCAAAAGGTATTTCTTAGTTTTGGTTGACTATAGTTACTGAAGGCATATGTGCAGGTGACCGGAGGCCCAATTCTCCCCCTCCCCCCTTAACATGGTAGCGGAATAAAATAAAACCCCACGAGGGATTCCGCCCCGAAATCTCTCGCTAAACATCCACGGCTAAACTAACCTACTCTTCCTGAGCCTGGACCGTCAGGCTGCCCCATATTATGAAGGGGGGTCGGCTAATTGGGATAGGATGCGGTCTTTTTTTGGTCTTGGGGGGGGGGGGGCGACATTCCGATCGTGACTAAAACTATTCGGGGCAAGCGGAGCAATAAGACCAAGGAGACTCTTGTCACGCTATTCGTGAATTTTTGCAACATTATTCCAACTTTAACGCGGTCCACTACCTTCTGGAGACGGCGCAGCCAGTCTTGCTATTTTTTAACCGAGCTCTGGTGTCCTCTGCGGTTGATAATTCATATCTTTCCTGCCTGGGATAAAAATTGGATACTTCTTTATGCCCCGGGCTGGAGTTTGCTTATACAACAGAGAGGGCATCTGTTTACGACGCCTCAACAGTGTTGTAGGTACAGACCTGTCCATCCCATAGTTGTGCGTAGACAGCGACGACCATACCCCCGTTTATGGGTGCCTCTATAGGTCCCATAGTGGTAATGCCAAACAGGCCGACTCATCGACCACATCCAAGTGGCTACAGATTCCTTGCTACAGCAGATCCCTCTCACGGGGACGTGATTCTTGGCGATTCTAACTTCCACCATGCCGAATGGCTCAGTTCACGCTTAAACGATCATACGGGAAGATCAGTTTATGACTTTGCCTTGGCTTGTGTTCTTACACAGCTAGTTACTTTGCCTACGCGGATTTCACATGAGGAGGATCATGTATGTTCCCTGTTGGACATTCAGCTGACTTCTCATCTGGATGGATATCGGGTTTCCGTTGACACCCCTCTAGGCTCGTTAGACCGTTGTCTTGTCCGTAATGTGGTGTCTCTCACATTACCGTCGCGGTTGCATTTTGCAGGCTGCCGCCGTGTTTGGAACTATTGGTGGTCGGCTAATTGGGATAGGATGCGGTCTTTTTTTGGTCTTGGGGGCGGGTTTTCTTTTCACCGGACGATCCCAGCGTTGTTGCTGATTCTGTTGCTGGTATGAAACTTCAGGGTATGGAACTTTTTATTTCATCTTATGTAGTGCTCATCGGAGGCAGATCCAAGTCATGGTTTGGCTTGGATCTACCTCCGATGGGCAGTCAATTAGTCGGCACGTGGTCGCTCCTGTAAAAAGGCATCACGCTATAGTGGGATGCTATTTGCCTGCCTGATAGCACTCTGCTTATAAGCAGGACTACTATCGGGCAGGCTGTCGCATTAACGTGTCGAGAGGTGAACAACAGCGCTCCTAAAAAAGTATAATTCCACCTCCAGGTCATTCTAAAGGGTTATTGCTAAGGAAAGGTCTGAGTACATCGGGAGTATTGGCGAAAATTTAGTTCGCCTTCCTCCCGAAACCCGTGCATTCTGGTCTCTTGCCAAGTCTGTCCCGAGGAACTTCTGTCAGCCATCTCTTCCATCTCTGCACAGAGAGGATGACTCACTGGCCCATGCCATAAAGGACGAAGCCCATATGTTAGACTCACTCTTTGCTACCAACTAGTCTCACTATGACGGGGGGACACACCACCGACTATCCCGCGGTGTGAATGCTCTATGCCGAGTGTGCGGTTTACATAGCGCTCGGTTCGCAGAGCATTCCTTTCCCTGGACGTCAGTCAGTCAAGTGAACCTGACGGAGTCCCTCCCATTGTGCTGAAAACGTAACCGATTTTAACGCTTCTTTTCCGGTACCCCTACTCCCAAGGCATAGTTCCGAATACAAAGAAGACCGATTTGGTACACCCGATTCCTAGAAAAGGCAAGCGCTCAGACCCATTCAACTATAGACCTATCGCCATCACCTCATTGTTCTCCAATATAATGGAGGCCATTATAAACTGCCTACTCTTGAGGTACCTTAGTGATCACGATCTGATTAGAGACACCCAACACGATTTTCGTAATGTTTGATCAGCTGGTGATCTTCTGGTCTACCTGACTCATAAAATGACATAGTGAAGACCTTTGATCTGGTCTGGCACAAAGCGCTTCTTTTGAAGCTGCCTTCCTATGAACGTCCCGAGAAATTATGGAATTTGATTAACAATTTCCGTACCGTACGCTCTGGTATGGTATGAGCCTATTAACGCTGGTGTTCCACAATGCTGCGTGATATTTCCGTTTCTTGTGCTTATCAATGATATGTAGCAAACTGGTAACATTCATTGTTACGGAGACAACAGCACTGGTGATACACCGATCGTGCCAATATTTCTCGGGAAAACGTTGCCGAGTACCGGGACAAACTTGTGTCTGAAGTCGAGTCTTTGGTGAACAAAGTCTCGAATCGGGAGCGATTAAATCCAGTCTAGCTCAATCTCCAGATGACACAAGTTACACACGCTAAAAAGAACCCCTTGGTTTCAAGGCACTTTCCTAGCTAGCATTGGAATCCTCGGCGTCGACATATCGAATAGTGTGCAGTTTTGTGTTCACTTGGAAGGGAAGGCAAATAATGGATCTAAAAATTTATTTCATGTCCTTGACATACTTGGGATTTATGCTTTGTTTTTATATTATATATGTGAAGAAATATCGCTACATCACTGTCGGGGTAGCAATCTGTAAATCTGTAAACTTAATGTTTCCTGAATTTTGGAGAGCAAACTCGCTAAGGAACCATTTCCCATTGGACATCTTTCATAACAAGCTCGCATCATATGAGGGAAAACTTCTCGGCTTATTACTTTTTTATATAAGATTAGGGTGACAAACGAGCACACAGTCCACCTGGTGATAAGTGGTTACTGCAGCCCGTAGAAATCTACATGTCTCCTCGATTACGAATCAAAATGCAGATGCGTTGTCACCCGTGAGGACTAAGATGGAATGCCTCGTTTCTAGTAAAAAGGGCTCCGGTTCTCTACACTCACCGTACTGAACACAGCAGCGTTAAATTGCTATTTTACTCTGGTAGTCTGGGAGCGTGGTCCTACCCCGCTTTGATTTGAAAATGAAGTCACCGATAAAATATAAGTTGATTTTGAATAAATAAGCTTGAACTAAATCAATAAATGTTACTATAATGTATAATTATTAATATTTTAATAATAAATTTGAATTTATTTTATACATCTATTGAAAATAAAATAAATAATATGTAACATTTTAAAATCTAAAGTTATTTTAAGAACTTTTTTTATAACTCTTTACAATGCACGCACTTTGGACAAAAGCGCATGATATGAATAGGAATGTCAAACTGACTTTTCGCGTATTTACGCCATTGAATTTTCGCGTTATTGCGTCATAGCATAGCGCACTGAACGTTAATGTTCCGTTACATCCTATTAAAGTCCGCAGCTCTATATAGACCTTTCGACATAGTTGCTACGCCTGGCAAGAGGGTTGGCAACCGCAGTTTTTACTATTAGTCGTTATTAAGAAGACGCTGCTGCCCATCTCCTGATCCGCTTCCCTCAATCGCCTCTTGCGACACCCACGGGAAAATATGGGATAGTGGATATCCTTTCATCGCCTCTATACGGTTTTATATACTATACGCATTGCGCACTTGCATCAAGTCAAATATATTGAGTTGTAATATTTAAGAAATAATGAGTTATTTTTGGTGTTTTTAGCGTTTCACCTTTTAAGAACAGCCTTTAATAATATTAGGATTTTCTCCTTTTTGTGAAGGCGTTTTACCTGCATAAATTGCATATAGACAAACATCCAGACCGGCATTTTAAATAGGCCATATGAACACTGTTGTGTAGTAGTGACATAAGAGAACCCATTGGGCAATATCATATCGTTGGTGCTAAAAAGACGACAGAGGGAAATTGAATCTGGAGTTGGACAGCAGCATCTTCCTGATTACATGAAAATAATAAAAAAATGCTCGCCTGGCAAGCGTGGCTAGTAAGGCGATTTATGGGTGAAGTCTTTATTGCACAAATACTTGTTAGAGCGGATTTAGAACCCGTGGCTTCACAAACCGCCAAACGCTTATCCACTGCGCTACGCTCGGTTTTAGCCGATTTCACAAAGAAGTGGGAGAAAGAAAACATTAGCACACTGGCACCGCCAACCATTAAATAGTGTGGATGATATCGTGATTTTTGTCACGATGTGTGATGATGGACCTTGACGAAATCCCGCTAATAACGGTACATCGTTATAGTATTATATTATTCGGTTAATTGCAATTTTTTATTAGGAAATATTTGTTTAATAAAATTAAATTTACGGATTTTATCGCGTTTATTTAACTACTTTTACTTATTTTTAATTCCGTTAATTAAACCGTACCAATAGCTTTGCCAACATTTTTGTCAACACCGAATATTGATAGTTTCTAGTTTTGAGATTTTTTCTTTGTAATGATGCTTTAATATCAAACTTTCTTGATGGAAGATCTGGAAAGGTCTGGCTTTTGATAAGTCTTAAGACATATACATCTATCCTCGATTACGAATTAAAAGGCAGATGCGTCGTCACCCGTGAGGAGTAAGATGGAATGCCTCATTTCTAGTAAATGGGTCTCCGGTTCTCTACACTCACCACACGAAACAACAGCATTAAGCTTTTTACGCTGGTATGATGTGAGAGCGGTCTTCCCCGGTCGAATCGACCCATTCATGCTACAACTATACTACTAATAAAACTGCAGCATGCACAGAAATCGTAATTACTTAATAAATTAATACACTCAAAACGCACTAAGCGATACGAGACGAGTGATCATAGATCGAGTCGGGCAGTTGTCACTGACTGTCGGGATAGTAAAAATAAATCAAAGTTATAATAAAACGCGATAAAATCCTTAAATAATAGACAGTTGATAATAATAAATTGTGGCGGCCATCGACCACTTGTCACCGCAGCAGGAGAAGAAAGTCACCGTGACTGTGGCCATAGATCCTATGGCTGTGGTCCAAATATTGCATTATATTCTATAAAAATATATATTACAATCGAATTTTCCACATAGCGAAGTAACTGAATGTTTCTATTTTCTCTACTTCAAATATGGAACATAACAACGGTAGAAGTGGAATAACGAAGTATTAGTTATTCACCTTCGATTTAAAGCCTCTTACGACACCTATGGCATGAAATAAAACGTTGAATTAGCTTATTTTTCCACTTATGTAGTATAGTATATAATCGAAAGATATATCTCTGTTTCTAAGGCAGTCGTAAAGGTATAAAAGAAAATTTCTAATGACGCTATCTCTTCAAACTGTCCAAGAGAATTTTTATTCACTCATTTTCTAAGCGGTAATCTACTCTAACATATCGAAAGTAATACACTTTACTAACTTTCTTCGACTTAGCTCTAACTTACCAACTTTCCTACATTCATTGAGTTGGAGAATTCATATTATGTTCCCTCTTTTTCACAAGTCATCGATGTATTAAATGTTTTCAAGCTATTGGACTGAAAAGGATGCGGTATCAATATCAATAGCGAGTATACCACTCACATAAGGGATACTGACAATATAGTCAATATGGCAGAATAGCTGGAAGATTTAACAATATTCTCTAGTACCGATCTAATTAGGCGTCTTGCAAGCTACGAGTAACTTACCAATGTATTTTTTTTTGTTCAATGCAGATCAAACATCTTATGGTTTTTCTAAAAATGATGTTAGTGGAAAATACGCTGTTAAGTTTGTAAACTCAGTAGAGAATTAGTTTTCTTCAGGTAAAAGGTTAATGTAAAAATGGTATAAGGTTAAAATATGAAGAAAGTGATCATGCTTTTCCATATGCGTACAACAACCTTATCACAAATTTTTGAAGTGAGAACATTTTTACGCAGGTTAGGCCCTTTTAGAACGTATTAATGACGATGATATAAATTACGATCGATACATTGATAAAAATAATTTCTAATAAAAATACTTCCTAAAATATATCTTGACAACCCAATAATGTGTACAATTATGTGAAGCTGAGAAGTATTCACTTCTGACATGTAAGCCTACGACTGACAGTTTTTAATTTTAAGCCTTGGTAGTGAAAAATGATAATAAAACGAAAAGTATTCTAGCACAGGTATCTCGTAAATTGAGTAAAGATAAAGAATGCTTAAAATGAAGTTCAGCTTTTTTTTGCAGACGCAATTGGAGTGCTCTGATAAGAAATTCATAAGCAGAAAACACCAAGAAAATAAAAATGGCTGTGACGCACGTCAAGATTGATATTATCTTATTTTGTTCATATTATGCTCTGTAAGTGTGTGACTTGCACTCCGGGGTTCCAACCGCATATACTTGTAACTACTTAGTAATAAAGCGTTAAATATTTTTTATAAATAAAATTCTTTTGTACGTATGTTGATCACTGAACTCCTAAACGACTTGACCGATTTTGATGAACATTTTTTATTTGTATGAGTAAGTCCATGGAGGGTTTAGAGTCACACTTGGACTCGTTAGGTGACACTGTTGTCGAGCTCCTGAAATAACCAGTGCGAAGGAGGTGCGTATCGCACGGGTATAAATATTACTATTTAATAAATATTCTTTAAAGTGCACCGTCCTTACAGATGCATTATACTATTTGAAGAAATTTTAATGTTTTCTTTATAAAATTCAAGTGACAAATAAACTTCGCTCCAACTGATATTTGCTACTGCTGTCCATGAAGATCTGCAGCTAAATGAAGCCATATAAGAGGCTACAGATACATTGCCACCTCTAAAGACTAAGATGGAATGCCTCACAGCGTCTAATTACACTTGGTCGCTAGACCGGAACACAGCAGTGTAAGTAAAGACTTAGATGGAGTACCTCACAGCGTGTAATTACACTCACTCGCTATACCTTCAGACCGGAACACAGCTGTGCAAGTAAAGACTAAGACGGATTGCCTCACAGCGTGTAATTACACTCACTCGCTAGGTATACCTTCAGACCGGAACACAGCAGTGCAAGTAAAAACTAAGATGGAATGCCTCACAGCGTGTAATTACACTCACTCGCTATACCCTTCAGACAGGAACACAGCAGTGCAAGTAGACTAAGATGGAATACCTCACGGCGTGTAATTACACTCACTCGCTATACCTTCAGACCGGAACACAGCAGTGCAAGTAAAACTAAGATGGAATGCCTCACAGCGTGTAATTACACTCACTCGATATACCTTCAGACCGGAACACAGCAGCGCAAGTAAAAACTAAGATGGAATGCCTCACAGCGTGTAATTACACTCACTCGCTATACCCTTCAGACCGGAACACGGCAGTGCAAGTAGACTAAGATGGATTGCCTCACAGTGTGTAATTACACTCACTCGCTATACCCTTCAGATCAGCAGTGCCAGTAATGCTAGCGAGTAACTCAGACGAACTTCTAGTCAGGAAACGTGTCCATCAATAGTAATAATAAAATTTAAAAATATTTTATTTATTTTTGTTATCATTAAAAGCAAATAACATAGAAAAAAAGTGATTAATCAATGTCGTTATATAATATTTAAGGAGATTGCTATGTACAAAAACATATTTAAATGAAGTATATGTGTCTCAAACTTGATTTTATATAGGACCGTTTACAAAATTAGGCTGGCGGCCGAGATTCAAACTAATTAACGTAAAAAGCAATGATAAAAATAATATTTGCATAGGAACTAAAGAAAAAGGCACGTAGTTTTAAATCGAAACATTGGCTGCACCATTGAATTTACTCAACTTTGTCATAAAATTAGTAATTAAAATCTGATGCTCGTGCCATATAACCTATGTTTGACATGACTGGTGAAAGTGTATACTCTCTATATACTAAAAAATATTGCATTATTATATTTTTAAATGTAATTTATTATTCATATTTATACCTTTTTGACTTAGATAGTAGTCATTCAAACAAACTCATTATATTGTGTCCTCCCATAGTTTGTGAGTAGATAAATTAGATAATTATGACACACAATGTCACCAAGTGGGCTTGTGACTTGTCTCGTCGGCCAAGTGTACCTGATGGGCCTGTCTACTGTCCGTTTCTCACCAGTTATTAGTGCAGTAGTAGTCCTAACTCCTGTAATATATTATACGAACGTACGTGCTGTTTCTATGCTGAAAAAATGTAATTTTATATAAAATAAAATCCTACTTCAAAGAACTATTAATATAAAGTATAGAAGAAGTTGGTGCTAAGTTATAGTGTGTAGAAGGTTATAGAGAAATTCGAATTTTCCTTATTATAACCGAAACCGATCGGTTAAATACTTATCTAATTTGGTTCACAAAAAAAGTAAAATCTTAAAAGAAAACCATGCCGTCGATTAAGAACCTTCTCTTTTTCGAAGTCGGCTGAACACAAAACACTTTGCTTATTTTTTATAGATTTTATTTTTATAACTGCCTTTATAGTTATTTTTAAAGAATTTCCTATATTGTGTAAAGGACACATATATTAAACTTAAAAGTTTAAGCTCTTTGCCAAGTCTACTACTGACAAAACTAAATCAAACAGGTAAAATGAAAGTTCAGAAACGTTGAAGTGATCCTTAAATTTAAATAAAACGCCAAAAATATAACCATTTTTTTCTATCAAACCCTAAAGTGCTGCGCACTACATTTCGAATATTCTTGGGTAAAACTGTTTGTTACTCGTAATACTAAACACAACTGATAGTTGGAGTCGGCTCATGCTCGCTCTATCCAATTTATTTTATTGTTCTTATACGAGTATATCATGGTGGTCCGTATTGGTCAAAGCTCAGCGATATATTTGGTATACAATTTTAGTGTTATTAGATTTCGTTTTATGTTTTATTTATAATCCTGGATTAATTCACCATTTTTGTGTGAATGTATTATTTCCGGAATGATTGTGGTTAAGAAATTTCGGTGTAATAATATTTATAATATAGTCATAATAAACATTATTAGTATAAAACATTAATAATATTTAACAGCATCTATGTGTTCAAAATCACCTTAAAGTTATAGATATTATGTATATTAAATGGATATTATATGTATACTATACAAAACAAAAAAATTGCGTGAACACTTTGAAGTCCGATAAGGTTATTATTAATTAAAAGCAACAGGCTTTGCCATCATCACCATAACAGGCCATCATCACAGCTGAACATAGGCCTCCTACATAGATTGTCACAAACTGCTTACACCAGGTCATTACTCCATCGAGTGCTAGTATGAGGCTGTCACTTGAAAACTTCTTTTCTCCTCCGGTTGTCAGCTCTTCGTGCCGTTCACTGGCCCATTCGTTCGTTGTTGCTTTTCGTCGTTTTAACCATTTGCATCTAAACCTATATTTTGTCTTATAAACGTGATCAGCGTAACTCGCTAGTTTTGCCTCGCTTCGGTTTATATGTGTATGTGGGTATGCATATTTGCTTATTTTATTTTATTGATAGAACCACCAACGGAATAACATGTTGTTTTAAAAAAATGTGACAATAGGCTTAGGAACTAAGATTTACATGTTTCCATTTAAAGGTAGTTACAGCATGTTTAAAAAAGACGATAACTGTACGATAACTTAATAATTGTTACAAGTACGGGTAAAATACTAATATAAAACAAACAAAAACAATTAGACAATACGAAATATATGAAAAATAAAAATATATAAAAATAACAACATTTATATCGAGTATATATAAAAATATGGTATAATTTTTACTACGAGTTATTAAATAGATTGATAATTTTGGCTCTAAAAGATTTTATACTATCGCTGAATAAGTCAATAGTCTTATCTTTAAGGACACATTCGTTTTACAATCTGCTTATTCTCCGTATAAGAGAGTGATGACCAAGATTAGTTTTATACAATTTGTGTTTGAGTAAGGGAATCGAGAAACGCGGTACATGGCAGGGAACTTTGAAAAATATTTGTGATAGTAATTCTGCAGAATCTATAGTCCCATTTGTAAGCTTGTACAAAAAACTAAATCATGTAGTTTACATCTGTCCGATAGTGAGTTTCATTTTAGTTTTAGGAGACGAGTGGAATAGGATTCCATATGATTACCACTATACGAACAATATTGAGTGAATCGTCTTTGAATGCTTTCTATACGATCTTTGTGTATTTGATAATTAGAGCTCCATATGATGGTGTCGTACTCTAATTTATTTCTAACTGAGGAAGTGTAAAGAAGTTTTTTTGTTTTGAAAATTTTAAAACATTTTGAATTCCTGTATAAAAACCCTAATAGTAATATAATAACATTTACGCTGAAAATACGGTATTTCCTAGTATCGATAATTCCATATATATTGCTTCGTAGCGAGGATACATGCTGTAGTAGCCACTCTTGGCTGGTGGGTCGCAGTCAAAGTTTTTTATTTTTTATAGCACTCAGGACGACGCTGCTGCACATCTGTTTCACTTCTCTCTATCGACTCTTACGACATCCACGGGTTGAAATGGTGTAGAGTGGTTTGTCTTACGCCGCCATTTATAGGAAATTATTTGGTAACAAAATAGTTTAATTTGTCCATATAAACAATATATTGTTTATTTATTCATACGAATTTACCGCAACCGCATTCAAAAAAGTAACATTGTTTCTTTCGCTCATAGCTTGAGTTTCGTGCAATTTCCTTATGTTATTTAAATTTTGTTCCAATATTGAGCGAGCAACGCCGCGTTATTCAGTGAATCGAAAATATCGACGCCTTCGAAGAACGTCGCTTCGTTTTATCGGAAGTGCTCTTAAATCCTCATACACTTTATATTTCTCAATATTTCACAATTTCGTACTTATTTTTGAGAGAAATTTCTATTATAGTTTTTAAAACATTTCCGACAGATTTTTGACTGAATGCTTACTATTATGGAACTTAGATGAACCATTCAATGTTTTTTTTATTCTGCAAGTGGTAATTTAATTATGTAATCATATTGTATATTACTAACTGAAACTATTAACAGTTATCATCAGCCTTATAATAGCAAAATCTCTATCAAGAACCCGGCCGTCCTAAAGGAGGCGAGAAGAGTTATATCGGACTTCTATCAACATGACACCACATTGTCCGAACTCAGCGTCACCAAGCAGTCAAGGCATCTTTTTGGGAATGTGACCGGAGCCCTATATTAACGATCCTCTAAAGTAATGATTTCTTATATTTACGCGAACACTACACATGATTAAAACTACTTTTACGGATTTTATCGCGTTTATTTTTACTTTTTATTTTTAATTCCCGACGTTTCGGGCGCTTTCCAGCACCCATGGTCACGGGGGACTGAGATGACTGTTATCCCGTGTCCCGATATCATTGTTAACCCCGGAGTACCTTCAGCTTTTTTAATTATTGTAAGATCGGACCATAAACAACAATTAAAAAAGCTGAAGGTACTCCGGGTTTAACAATGACATCGGGACGTCAGTCATCTCAGTCCCCCGTGACCATGGGTGCTGGATAGCGCCCGAAACGTCGGGAATTAAAAATAAAAAGTAAAAATAAACGCGATAAAATCCGTAAAAGTAGTTTTGATCCTCTAAAGCCCCATTAGAACTGTTACGATGGCTCGAAACCACAACGAATCACTGTCTCCCTCAGTTATTGAAATAACGTTTTTAGTTATTTATTTATAACGTAATTATAACATCATTACAGTTCTATTAACCAATACGATGCTGTAACTTACCCATATGTAAGAACACAACTGACTTATAAATAATAATATCTAACTATCAAAATGAAATTAGGCATTTGTATGCTGCAATTATAAACTTCGTCTGACTACATATAAAATAATTGTATCGGGCTCTACGACAAGGCGTGTAGTTACTTCATAAGTTGCAGTATAACAAACAAATGTCATTGACTTATATATTACTAGCTAAATATATGAACCTCACGTCTGTATTTGCTTTAACTGCTTATTTTATTTATTATGACAACATTCAATTATATGTCAAAATGTCAGGCAGATTCACACAGATTAAACAACAAGTTTAACTCGTAGCCGGTATGCATGCGACGGATATAACATACGTGATGTCTAGAAAGGGAAGTGACAAACTTGTAAAATCTGAATAATATTCACTCGTGATATTTTATATATTTGCTTTAATTAGTGAATAGTGAGTACTTAGAAATAGTGAATGGAAGAATTAAAACGCCGACTTCAGAAGCTAAGTATTATGTGGAAATTATTTCGAGTTTTTGCCGTCGGTTTTCACTTTTTATTTAAATTTTTTTTATTATTGGATGATCTAATAAATGCCACAAATGCAGGATAACAAATAAAACGATGTCGAAATAATTAAATTAAAGTCAAAATCCCCTATTGTTTCTTCCGTAGGGATACATTGTTTATTGTTAAAATACTTAAATTTTATTTGGGACCACTCCTGGACTATAACCTATTTAATCCAAAAAATATATTTGAGATCGGTTTAGCCGTTTCTGATAAATTGGAAAACGTACATAAAAATACTCGAACAACTTTGAAAGCTCTGAAAACCTCTCGTTTTCAGAGTTAAGTAAAAAATATTTTAATACCATATTTTTCGGAAACACTGTGAAGTTTCGACTACATTTCCATGGACTTCTTAGTATTCAGAAGCGGTCACGGAGGCAGTCTACAGATACCATGTAGTGGCGTACTATATTCGTTTCGATTTTCTTCTTTATCGCCTATGAGCTGCTTCCAAAATTTTCCCCATAATTATCAGCGAGCTCATTCGCATTTGTATTCGACTAGCATGTTATAAAAGCTTGATCAAAATGCGTTCGCTTATATATGAAGTTATACATATACGGTTTTGTTCGAAATATTTTACTTGTAATATTTATACGTTTTATTTGGTACGATTGTAGTTTAGCTGAGCTTTTCTATTTAACTTCGTATAACAGTGTGAACCGCGTTAAGAATATCCACTAAACCACATCGTTTCCTAGTTGTCTGAAGATGTGATGATGTGTGAAACTGATACAGGTGATAGACAGAAGCATCTGCCAGATAGCAACTAAAATAATAATAAGCTGCAGTTGCCTGCCAAACTTGGCAACTGTGGCCTATGGGAGATATGGGAGAGACCTATGTTCAGCAGAGGAATTTATGGGCTGTAATGGATCGATTCATTTCTTATGGTGAGTGTATGTACTGTGTAGAGAACCAGAGATATATTTATTTACCCACACAACTCCACGGCATGACAAAGGCTTCCCTCGCATTAGAGAGAATTTGGCTTGATCGTCACGCCTGGCAGGCGCACTGACGACCGCAGTACAGATGGCGTCTCAGGGTGAGGATGTTTGTAGTGATCAAAATTATCATTAATAATGTCATTGGTGGAGATTGAACTCGGTTTGATGGTGAACTTAGAAATTAAGGCAAATTCTTATCCCCTAATATAACAAGGCTTACCATAAAAGTAAAAAAAAAAGAAAAATTATTGTGTGTATATTCTTTTTTCGCTATCTTGCTACTCTCTTTTTTTCCTCGTCTATCTGTAGCAGTCATTTCTAGACGTAGGCCTTTTGCTATACTATTTGGAAAATTCGGCACGCTCGCCAGGGAAATTAACTATTGCAGCACCAGAAGTATGTGAAGTTCCAGAATGTAGAAAGCAATCAGAAGTATTGTTCATTTGGCACTGTACTCTGTCGCTGTTTCTTTTGTTTGTTTGTCTTGTTCCATGATTAAACCGCAGGTAGCTATGAGATGTCTCTGGCATATCTAAGAGACTTCTCAAACAACACTCTCTACACAGAAAGAAATGTAGGCTATTATTTTAATTATTACTAGTTTTAAGCTTCAAGAGTGTACAGTCTCTTAAAACGACAAAATCGCTGAAGGTTAACATCATCGCCTTCTTCGATATTATCCCCCAAATAGGAATACATAAATAAGTGAGGAATAACTCAAATCAGGGTCATGGACACGGCTTATGCGACTGCATCAACTGACTTCGTGCATGTCTTACCAAGTCGTCACTCCATCTAATGTAGGACGGTGCGCCTACTGCTCGTACCATCGGTATGAAGCTCCCACTCGAAAACCATTTTTCTCTAACGATTAAGAGCTTTTCAAATCGAAAAAATTACATCTGTATTCCATTCGAGAAAAAAATAGAGAAAAAATGAGATTTTAATATGTTGCTTCATGTAATAATTTCGTTTGAATAATTCAAGCGGCTCGAGCTCGAGACGATCTAGATTTAAAGATTTGTGAAGCGCGAGACCACGTTTCAAATAGCGAAGGTTAAGAAAAATAGAATATACAGATTGCGCCATACGCGGTTTACGACTTCAGAGCACGCGTTCAGGCTTGCGTGATTCTACTGATTGTTAGCCAGTGCAGCGTCAGCCGTAAAGAATTGCACTCGCCGAGGACATAAACCGCGTCGTGAAATTTTCTATAATCTTATACAAACATTTGTTATATCCTACGTGTATCGCGGTTCCGCTACCATTGGATAAATATCGCTTCACGAGTTCTTATCCTTAATGTGGCACTCGATGAGGATGTAGAGCATGTCCAGGTACACCTCTTTACAAGTAACGTCATTGGCAAATGACTCAGAATGAAAAAAAAAAACAAAGACACCATGGCTTTCATCATTCTCTAAACCATTTCCCATTATCTGGGGTCGGCGCAGTAAACCTTCTTGTTCCATTCCTCTCTATCAGCCGTCATTTCCATACTTACTCCTTTCATTCTCATATCACTCTTCACATAATCGATCCATCTTTTATTCGGCCTTCCTCTGCCCGTGTGTCCCTCCACATTCATATTCAACACTCGTTTTGTGACATGACTTTCATTCCTCCGCATCACATGCCCAAACCATGCCAATCTGCTTCCTCTCACCTTTTCTACCACTGGCGCTACTTTCAGGCTTCCTCTTATATACTCATTCCTTATCTTATCCATCCTTGTCACACCACACATCCATCGTAACATTCTCATTTCATTCGCATGCAGTCTATTTTCATCCTTCTTCTTGACGGCCCAGCATTCACTTCCATACATGACGACAGGTCGGATGATCGATTTGTAAATTTTCCCCTTCAGCCTTATTGGCATTCGGGGATCGCACGTTGTGGCTGTGACCTGTCGCCATTTCATCCAACCTGCGTTATCCGTAATCCGTAATCCTATGCTGCACAGCTCTATCTATTCCGCCGTCGCCTTGAATGAGGGAACCGAGGTACTTGAAATCTGAGCAGGTAGGCAGTATAGCGCCATCAAACGACATGGGTACAGGACTGGAAAGACCGCCGAAATCACAGCACAGATATTCGGTTTTGGATCTGCTGATCTTCAAGCCAACACTTTCCAGCCTCTGTTGCCACCCCGTCAGTCTGCTCTGTACCTCGATGCCTTCTTCCCCGACAAGCACGATGTCATCGGCAAAGAGCATGCACCAGGGTGCCACATCCTGCAGGTCCGACGTCAAAGCGTCCATAATCAGTAGGAAGAGGTAAGGGCTCAATGCCGACCCTTGGTGCAGCCCTACCGCCACATCGATACTGCCCGTAGTTCCCGCGGCAGATCGTACACATGTACGGGATGCTCTGTACATAGCACGGACTAACCTCACATACTTCCCAGGCATACCTTTCTTCTTTAACGCCCACCACAAAACATCACGGGGAACCCGATCGTACGCCTTTTCAAGGTCGACAAAAACCATGTGCAGATTTTTATGCACGCACTTGTACTTTTCGCACAATTGGCGTAATGCGAAAATGGCATCTGTCGTACCTCGACCGGGCATGAATCCGAACTGGTTTTGTGTTATCTCACACTCTTCTCTCATTCTTCTCTCTATTATTCTTTCCCAGACTTTCATCGTATGTGACATGAGTTTTATTCCCCGGTAACTGCTGCAGTTTTGAACATCTCCTTTGTTTTTAAAAATGGGGACCAGTATACTACTGCACCATTCCTCAGGTATTTGTTCTTCCTGCAACAATTTACCGAAAAATAAACTCAACCACTTCCATCCATCCGCACTCAGCAACTTCCACACTTCTACTGGTATTCCATCTGGGCCGACTGCCTTCCCATTCTTCATATTCCTAACAGCCATTTTTACTTCTTCCACACTAATTTCTCTCACTAAGCCCATATTCACTGGTGGGTTTTCAAGCATACCATTCCATTCATTCTCCTCATTCATCAATTTCTCAAAATACTCCTTCCATCGCTTCTTTATACTTTCATCGTCAGTCAAAATCCTTCCAGAATCATCTTTTATACATTTTACATGTGAAACATCTCCTCCATTCCTTTCTCTCGCTCTTGCAATTTGAAAAAGTCGTTTTTGACCTTCGGGGCTTTCAAGGGACCGATATAATTTATCTTGCGCCTCCGCCCTACAAATAGCAACTTCCTTCTTCGCTCTTTTCTTACATTCTTTATACGCCCTCTCTTACTTTCTTTTATGGATTTATTCTGGTCTTCTACGCTCTGCCATTCTTTAAAGGCATTTTTCTTTTCTCTCAAAACTTCTCTAATACTTTCACTCCACCACCACCCATCCTTATCTATCATACGCTTTCCTTTTGTTTCTCCTAACACCTTCCTTGCCACACTTCGGATACAATCAGCCATTTCCTTCCAGCACTCATTCACACTCATTCCTTCCATATCACCCATCTCTATTATCTTGTTTACAACTAGCTCTCTAAATTCACTTGCATACTCCTCCTTATGCAACAAATGCCACTTTATTTTGGGTGGGGGACGATCCTTATGTGTGTTGAGGCGAACAGTTAAGCAGATGTCAGCCAGCAGAATTCGGTGCTGGTACTAAGTCTTCACCTGGAAGCACTTTGCAGTTTTTTACACTCTTGATTTGGTTCCGTCTTAACAGAAGATAGTCGATCTGTGTCGCGTGGTGGCCACTTTTATAAGTAACAAGATGCTGATCTCGATTTTGGAACCACGTGTTTACTACAGCCAGGTAGAAAGCACATGCTGCTTGCAGAAGAACTTCCCCCTCACGGTTGCGCACTCCGTACCCCCATCCACCGCGTACTCTTTCATACCCGTCATTCACTCTCCCTACATGTCCATTAAAATCTCCTCCCATATATACATCCTCACTCTCAGGTATTCCCATCATCATACAATCAAATTCCTCCCAAAACTTCTCTTTCACACTCTCTTCACAGCCTGTTTGCGGAGCATACATACTTACAACATTCACTACTTTGTTTTCAATCATTAATTTAACAACTATCATTCTGTCATTTACTCACTATCTAACACACTGTTCATTCCACTATCTAACACAACTCCTACTCCATTTCGCTTCCCATCACTTCCACAATAATAAAACTTGTATCCTTCCCCAATCTCTCTTGCTTTATTGCCCTTCCATTTTGTTTCCTGCAAACAGGCAACATTCACTCTTCGTCGTTGCAAAACATCTGCTAACTCTCTTCCTCTTCCAGTCATCGTACCTATATTCTAGCTTGCAAACCTCACTCTGACATTCTTCTCTCTCCGGGCTCGCCTCTTACGTCGCACCCGCTCCGTAAGGTGCGACAACCCTTGCCCACTTCCCACAGGAGCCGGGTGCTGCCCCTGCGCGAAAGACACCATGGCTTTGTTGAAAGTAAATTGGGATGACGTCTGTAATGGAAATTGTTACATATGCGTTTTCAGTAACGAAAAAAGAATACTTAGAGCATACACATACGTTTCACTGCTGGGCACAGGCCTCCTCTCATTCCTGAAAGGATTTTAAGATAAGGAAATGTCCGCCGTGCTGCCCCATTGCGTGTTTGTGAACTTTACATGTCTCCGAAAATATTTCTTTTCATTAAAATGATTGATATTTAAGAAAAATGCAAAGTATTGTTGCAAATGTGTGGATACAGCGCGGCTTTGTGTTATTCGTTTTCAAAGACATGCGACTTTTGACTTCATATACGTGGTAGTTATATTAGAATACCAGCGTAAAATAGTAGCTTAATGCTGCTGTGTTTCGTATGGTGAGTGTAGAGAACCGGAAACCCTTTTTACTTATTCATAATCGAGGATAAATGTAGCGATGTCTATGGGCCACAGCAACCGCTTACCATCAGGTGGACTGTGTGCTCGTTTGTCACCCTATCCTACAATAAAAAATTTAGGTATGCGACGGTCTTTAACAAGGGTTTTAATTTATACTCGCAATCTAATCTAACCGCTTGCATAACAATTTCTCACATAATACTGAAAGTTACACGAAAAGCATAATATAATATTTAAATCATAAGATAGAATTTGAAATTTCCATAACTTTCCATAACTTATCATTATGATAAATGGAAGCAAGTCTCAAGATGGAGCTTACTGCCGTATAACGCGTTACCGTGACAAATGATAGCTATCATCTTAAGTTTCAAAAACTTTGACTCGATCCTCACTTACCTCGCAAGTATTAAAGCATGTGCGTGCTTTTGACCTAAATATTTGAAGAATTAAAAAAAATGAAAATATCTAGATATTTATGTCTTGGCAGCATTGGCATAGAGATTTATACCAGTTATAAGCACCGAACAAAATTGTGTATTTAGTGGGCCTAGTTTGCGAAGATTTACCCCTCAACTGTGAAAGTTGAAGAATGTGAGTTAAGAATGGGTAAGTTAACAATCAAAATGTTTTTTGTACGCCGACGATTAAGTCATAATTGCGTCGTCGCCGGACGCGTTGCAAATTATTGAACAGGTCGTTCAAATAAAGAGGAATGGAAATGAATGCAAGTAAGGTGAAAAATGGTTTTTGAAAGACAAGAAAGAAAAACGAGATGTTACTTAAGAATAGAAGGGAAGTTGATTAAGCAAGTGGATGGAATTGTGTACTTAGGATGTGCCTTTAGCTGGGATGATATGGTAGGTAGTGATAATGATATAGAACGACGAGTAAATGCAGAACACAGAGTAAATACAGCAGGGCACGTTTACGGGCAGTTTACTATATTGCGGGAAGTCAAATGGGCAAAATTAAGTGTACCCTAAGAGTACCCAGCAGCGGACATAGTCCTCCCCTATATATTACCTTACATTTTTACTGTAGTTGTCATGCTTGGCGGGAAAGGTGACAACCGCAGTATTTTTATTTTAAGTTGTTATCAGGAAGTTGCTGCTGCCCATCTCCTGTTTGATTTCTCTCAGTCGCCTCTCACGATACTCACGAGATGATATAAGGTCGTGAATTTTCCATCTAGTAGTGCAGGGGAGGTGCCCGTTGCTATGCCTAACGGGACGTGGCTAACACTCGTAAAACCTTTCCTCCACGTCAAAATTTATATGATACATAAGTTAGGCATGATGTGATGTAGAATTTATTTAAAATTCTATCAACAGTACGCGTCAACATGTTTTTTATTTTGTCATGGACTCGTATAATTTTATATTTGGCAGTGTCATGTAATGAGGAATTATCCAATATAAAATTATTGTTTTAAATTCTTCACAATATGCCGATGCGTCACGTTGCGTTTGCGAGATTTTGACAGCTCAACCCAACGGACTTAGTCGATAAACAGAGTAGCTCAAGTTCTTATGGTTCCTAATTGAATAAAGTAACTTGTGCAGACACATAATACACAAAATCGAATCATTTTAACCTATCAACATCCACTTCAAACCATTATTTAAACCATTATAAAAAAGCTGCAACAATCAACTGTCAAATTCCCGCCAAAACTTCAACATCTTGTTAATTTACTACTACTATTCTACTAAGTCTGATCTAGGTTGTACGAGTCGGTGAGCAACTGTCGTAGTTTTCACGTTCATCATTGAATACATTTTGTTCACAAGGTAGTATGCGAATCGCTTTGATGCAGAAATATTTATCTTGCTACTTTCAGTCACGTCTGCCGAAAATTTTAAATCTTAAATTGTTTTCCGTCATCGTTGAGAACGTAGTAAACCAGAATTTAAAATTGAATTCAACAATTTCTGTGATGCTGGCGGAGATCAAACCTGGTTTGCTTACTTATTATAGAATTTTAATTCGGGCACTTATCTCCTGAGTTACTACGGCTCTATTATTTATCAAATATAAATCGTATCGTCTCTCTCCTGTCAAGCTACGACTTATTAATAAGCTCATTAAGGAGACGCTAACGAACATCCTTTCACCTACTTAATTGAATAATAAAGGAGATTAATTTTGGCAGACTTGTATTATTGCTTTGATAATTTTGAGCTAGAGGAATTATTTTACTGCAAGATTAAGTGGTATTTTTCACAACGGATTATTTTATCTTTTATTAGCCTTAAATACTGTCCCGTGGGTGTCGTAAGTGACGAAGAGGGAAAAACAGGAAATGGGTAGCATTGTCTGCCTAATATCTACTAGAAAATGAAGAAGAGTAGTTACAAACGAGGCTGCCTACTTAGCGTGCTAACTATAACAAATATTCCCCTTATGACGCATCTATGGGAAACCCTATATTCAGCAGTGGTCATTGACAGACTGGAGGTGGCGTGAGAGAACTCATTACCTTTTAGTCTCGTGGGTATCGTAAGATAACTATGAGAAATGCCAGAAAAATCTAGTGGTTAATAGATGGTATTGTTCCACCTCTTTTACGGAAGATATAACACCGGCGTCAATAAGCGAGACGTCTAGAGCTGTGATCGTCAATCTGCCAATTAAAGTAAATGGAAGAGGACCATAACAGCAGTGGTCTTTTACGAGCTGATGATGATAAAGAAATAAAGGTTGGTTCCAACACATTTATTTATCTAAAAACTTACTTGTAATACCTTAAGCTAAAGGGTACGTAGGGCGGACTTAATGCCATGTGGCATTCTCTACCAGTCAATCCTGGGTGCCAAGGACAATTGTTGGCAGGTGTGACCACTATACATAAATAAGTGCACATACATACACAGTACATTTAAATATATACACATAGTATAAATATACGTATAATATATATATATATATATATATATATATATATATATATATATATATATATATATATATATATATATATATATATATATATATATATATATATATATATATATATATATATATATGTATATATATATATATATATACATAAACACTCACGCCTGTCACCCAGAGGGGTAGGCAGAGACTACAGACTTCCATTTGGCACGATCCTGAAACACCTCTCTCGCCTCCTTCACATCCACACACCTACGCATGCATGCTCGTCGGTTAAGGGTACTCCTAATTTGGCCCGTTTTCAATAAATCGCCAATTTGGTCGATAAATTTTCGCCTAGGACGTCCCTTTCCGACTCTGCCATTCACTTCAGCAACATAAATTTTCTTTGTCACTCTTTCCTCAGCCATTCTTTCCACACGACCAAACCACCGAAGCATTCCTTTCTTAATCCTGGGCACAGCATCATCTTGCAAACCACACTCTTCTCTTATCACACAATTTTTCACCCTGTCATTCAGATTCAGCCCTAACATACTCCTTAACGACCGCATTTCTACTGCATTCGTTCTACTCTCGTGCTTCTTCTGCCACACCCAACTTTCACTACCATACGTTAAAGTAGGGACCAACACAGCATTGTGAATTGCCATACGTGCCTTTTTTAACACATTTTGACTCTTCACAATAGAGTGTAGGGCCCCATTTACTCTGTTTCCTGCGTTTATATATATATATATATATATATATATATATAACTCTTAATATCATTGGGGAGGGTGTTTCAAAGTTGTATAGCTTGTATCTTAAAAGACGACCTAAGAAAATTAGACTTATGCTGTGGAAACCTTAACCTCAGACGGTTTGACTGTCGGGATGTTCAACCGTCGATCAAATGAAAAGAATTGAAATTCTAGAACATCGCCTTTGACGTATAGGTAGCCATTTAAGCTTTGAACAATAGGATGATATGTGGTCATACTTATGTAAACCTTACACATTCTTCACGTTCCAACAAATTCTTGACAGGTAAAACATTTAATAAAAATGCCGCATTCTTGTCAACATGGTCGTATTGCTTTTTATATAATTATGGGTGACAATCGAACACACAGTCTACCTGATGGTAATTGGGTGCTGTGGCCCATAACCGTAGCTACATTTATCATCAACTAAGAATTAAAATGCGTTGTCACCCCTGAGGACTAAGATGTTATGGCCCGTTTCCAGTAAAAAGAGTCTCCGGTCCTCTACACTTACCTTATGAAACACAGCAGCTGCTATTTTACGCTGGTATTCTGAGAATGAACCCAGTCGAGCCGCCGATTCCTGCTATTGTTTGTAGCTGCAGCGTGACTCTACCACGTAAAATCGGACTCATAACTACTAACCTACTAAAAAAAAAATTTACTGCAATTTAAAAATATCCATATTGGAAGGAGATTTTTATCAGCTTAATAAATTGTGAAATAAAAAAAAAACTAACTACAGATTTTAAAGCGTTGAATTTTATCTTTTATAAATAGTAACGTGACAGGCTCATGTCCCACCGCTGGCCTCTCAGCAATGTATAAGAAGTTTGTGGAACATTATTGGCATAAAAAAGATGATATGGAAACCTCCTTTCATTATGTACAAAGTCTTCTTAAAATAATTAAATGAAAAATGAAAACAAAACCTTTAACTAGAAAGTCCAAAAACACTCTAATGAAATTTACGGACCTAAGACGTTACGTAAACGATATCTGAAAGTTTGTATTGAGTTGGGGAAAAATTTCTTTGCGATCAAAATAACTGGTTATATTAGACTTAGGTATATTTCAAAAGAACTTTTTACGTGATCGTTCAAGTCGTAATCTCCTACTTAATTTGCAAATGGAGATTCTAATTTACTTTTCAGTATAGATGTGGATGTCTACGGGCCATAGCATTCACTTACCATCAGGTGGACTGTGTGCTCGTTTAACATCTCTACTTACACCTGTTGGCCAATTGCTAATTTTCCACAATACTTTAAAACGAATACTTGCACAACTTCCGATATTACAGTGTAATCATTAACTATTATAAAATCACAGTTATAAAAAATATTGTAAAACTTAATTTATAATTGGTAGCTTCACTATAGGTTGTGTATTGTATTACTTTTATTTTATGCTTAGTACTTAATGTTTAATTATAAATACCATTTAGTTATTTTTTTTCTCAATCTTTAAACTTATTGTGTTTGCAATCTTTTAATATGTTTTAGATATCTGTGGAAACTTCATTGGTTTTAGGATTACTTTTATATGTTTTATAATGTATTTTTTATTGTACTGTATGTTTCCCCGAAAAAGCAAAAAAAAAGGCTATAGGTACTCGGGGTTTCTCTTCCTGATAGACTTAGAAATGAGGGTATTCGCCGTATTACCAGAGTAACTAACATAAGCCAACGGATCAGTGAGTTGAAGTGGCAATGGGCCAGCCATATAGCTCGAAGAATTAACAATCAATGTGAAAAAAGTTTTGTGGCAGCTTCGTATTGGTAAGTGAAGTGTAGGGCGGCCCTCCACTAGATGTAGTATTCACCTCGTAAGAAATGCAGGAAGTCGATGAATGCAAGTGGCGTAAGACCTTGCTTTGAGGCATTACCTAGAGAAAGACTTGTGTTCACCAGTGGACTTGGGAATGGCTGTAATAGTAATATAGGTTGAACAAAGACAGTATAAATGCGCAGTTTTTGTAATTTTAGAAGGTTCCTAAGTTTTAATAAAATAATTTACGGAAAAAACAAAACATAGAAACATGGCAGTGAAGACATAGATTGCAACGTAAAGAAAAATTTCAACAGAAAAAATTATAACAGAGACAGTTTACTGCCGCGTTCTTTTTCTCAACAGACGTCGGCCTGGTGAACTGCAACGTCTCCCACTCAGCATCTACCAAGAGAGCAGCAATGACAAAAGCGCATATGAGGAATTTGACCGAGCTATTTCAAGTGCGGAAAAAGTGTTGGTAAATAGTTTTAAGCGTATTGTTATACGGGGCAAAAGAGGTCGAGGTGTGCCCGTTCTGTTGACTGACGAAGTCCAAAGTGACATCAATTTGCTTATCTCTGTGAGACGTAATTACATATGTGAAAAAAACGACTTTTTGTTTGCAAAACCCGGATCTGAAAGTACATCATGTGGTTATAAGGTCTTGAAAAAGTATGCCACTGCAAATGGAGCTCGAAATCCTGCAGCTTTTACTACGACTAAGCTACGCAAACATTTGGCTACGTTGACTCAGATGTTTAACCTTAAAGAATCAGACATTGAACAACTAGCTAACTTTATGGGGCACACACAGGCTGTCCACAGACAAAACTATAGATTACCCGATGACGAGTATCAGACGGCCAAACTATCAATACTACTGCTGCTCATGGAGAGTGGCAAAGCAGACACTTATAGAGGCAAATGTTTGGATGACATAAACTTAGATTTAGAACAAGATTTACTAGAAAACGCACAGGGCCACGATAATTACGACAGTGATGAATTAATAGATTACGATGCTGCATTACCAACTGAAAAATCAAAAGAAACGGAGTTCACAGACGATAACCCTGTCCTTACTCCGCAGTCAACTCTACTTAGCGATGCTACCAATGCTACACATATTAAAACAAAGAAAAAACGAAACCTTGTTCCTTGGACCACAGAACAGAAAAGTATAGTTAAAAAGTTTTTTAGCAAACATATTAAAAATAAACAACCGCCAAAACGCCATGAGTGCGAGGAATTTCGTAGTCAACATACTGAAATTCTGCACAACAAAGACTGGTTAAAAATAAAAGTCTTCGTCCAAAATGCCTATACAAACAACAAATAGCCATATTCGGGAATTCTCCTACGAATTACTGTGGTATTTTTGTTTAGTTTCGTATTTCGTTTTTAAAACATTGCTGGTTGTCAAAATTCCATCTCGCTCTCTTAGTCCAACCTTATCGAATTTAATGATTGATTGGATCCATGAATAATAGACGTAAAAAGAGGATTGTTATAAGTTTTACGTGAATGTTTGTCTGTGTGGCTACCTGTCTGTGACACCGTAGCTCCTAAAGAGGTGAACCGTAGAAGTTAAGGTCATAAGCTTTTTTCATAGCTGATGAAGGGATCTCAGTAACTTATATTATCGGTTTACGTCATGCTGCACTATATTTTTACATTTTACATTTATGTACTGTACAGTACTAAACTGCCTATAAGAACTTTTGTTATGTCGTAAGCAACCCATAATTCTGTTTGAGTATAAATTACCTTCTGATTGAGTACAAAAAGATGGAGTTAATTGTAGATATTGACAGGTTTTTAAATAGAAGTTTGTTTTGTTATATTCTGACTAATAACCTAATATGGCCTTGGGAAGAAATTCATTTTAATAAAAGGTTTTACTGGATTAGTTGCCAAAGATTTGTTAATTCCTACAACAGACCGTGGCATAATTTTGCTGACATGAATAACTCCGAAAATATAATTTATTTACTTGATCGTGTTGAGTTTTGGTGCTCTCACTGCGAGTTTACTGTTTATGATCACTATCTTAAGGATGAGTGCGACTATTGTACCTAATCTGTAAGAAATTACTATCTACTTAACTTGATTTTATTTTGTGAAAGGCTATTTTTGTTAAATTATGATATGTTTGGTTTTGCATTTAGTTGAAATACAATTATAATTTTTATTCATATTGGACGCTATATTACTAAAAAACATGCATACCGTGCTTTATTTGGCGTCCGTACTGTGACCTACGCACATTAAGAACTTTCCACGCTTGTTTGTTTGCATTTAAGTTTCCTTAGTTAAACTTGTTTAAGTTGATTAATGTATAGTTGAGTATTTACCCATATACGGCCGTAAGAATATCCTAAAATATTCTCACAAAGTTTTATTTGACATCCATTTCTTTGATATCTGATGTCCAATGTTGTTGATTATTGCGTTTTACTATTTATTTATGTTGATTACTTATTTATTTAGTGCTCAAGGTATATTTTGGTATTTTTTGTCGGTTTATACTGTACTCAGTGCTATTTTTACTTTCAAATTTCTTTACGTGTCCTTAGATTTAGCTACATATAATAATACGGACGTTCGAATATCCTAAAACATTCGTACAGAATGATATTTAACGTCCATACTTTTGAATTTTGTTATATTTTTATATGTGGACGTCAGATTATCGGTAAAGTTTCATACCGCACGATATTTGACGTCCATATAACAATGAATATATTTATATTTTAATTCCTTGTGTATAAAACACACTTTAATGACCATTGCTTTGATGACATTTTTCGCTATTGTTTTTATATTTCAGTGTAGGGATGCCATGCGGTGTAAAATAGTCACTTTTCTAGAACAGTTTTTTCACATTACACAATTCTAGAAATGATAAAACGCTTAGAACACCTTTCTTATTTCTTTTTTAATTAATGTTGCCGTTTGTAGCGGTTTTTGGGGCACTGTGTGCGTCAAAAGTTTTGCTCTAAATTACTACCTATGTTATTTCAAGTGCCAAATTGTGTTAATTATGTTCCTTATTATAAATCTTTATTCTAAGTATCTACTTCATTGAACAAATGTTTGAAAGAAGATGCTTGTTCAATAAACGTTTTATTTGATCTCAATATTTGTTTCATTTTACATCAGTACGTATTTACAATTAAAGTAAATAATAATATATTCAATCTATAATTTATCACGGCTCGGCAATTTTTGATATTTTTTGTATTGACTCAACGAATAACTAGTTGGTAAATTAATCATGATACATAGTCTATTTTTTTTGCCGTAGACAAAAATTATATTTTCTCAATTTCACATTGCACATTCTGTACATTTATTTCATTATTTTGCACAATATACGAAACTTAAGTGACTAAAATTAAATCTAATCTGAATCACAATGATAAAAACTATATTATTCGTGCTAAACGAATCAAATATATTTTTAATTTGACGTAAAGATGATTCGACTCGACCGGGGAAGCACTACGTTCTCACAGAATGCCAGAGTAAAATCGCTGCTGTGTTTTGTATGGTGAGTGTAGAGAAATTCAAATTTAAATTCAAGTTCATTTATTCGTTGGCAATATATGGGTTACAATAGTTCTTAACAATTTAACAAAAATACTGCAATATTCTTCCTGCCGGTGTGAAAAGTAATAATTAAATACAAAATATTTTTTATTTTATTATTAAAATGAAAATTTCTGATAATTATATTAACATAAAATAATCTTATTCTTATTACTAACATCATAATAATTCACATTATAATGTGTTAAAATTAAACTATATAGTCAATTAAAATTTTGCGGTTATATTCAATAAATTTTATAGTTCTACATTAAACAAAATATCACCTATAAATAAAATATTACAAAACAGAATAACTAATAAGAGTGGCAACGTCGCACTATACAAAGGAATTGCGATAAGCAGGAGAATGAATTAAAAACTATGTATATTACGGGGATTCTGAATAATTGGTAATATGGAAGGGAGTCTCGATTGGTTTCCCTCCGTCTGGCAATATACGTATATTTGTATATCGACATATACTAAATATTCAAAAAAATGAGTTGAACACTATCTTTGAATTTGTTTAATGGACCAATATACGCTGTCATAGTTTTCAAAAATTGCCTACAAGTGGTGGACGCTATAATAATGCGAAATGAAAGGACGTAGAATCAATATCGTGATGTATATATATATATATATATATATATATATATATATATATATATATATATATATATATATATATATATATATATATATATATATATATATATATATATATATATATGGTGGATTTGGCGTTGGCCTTCAACCACCAAACTGCTGGTTCAAATGTTAAATAATGTTATGCGGTGCGGCTATTAATTTAAATAGAATAGTGGACTGTATATGAGCGCGGTGCGAGCGGTGAATGGAATCTAATTTATTCGTGATACTGCAAATCCCCTAAATTCGGGATATAGGAAGGACGTGAAGGAATGCATGTGCACCCACCTGGACTTCCGCTGATCTGCCTCGTGTCTCGATGGCTGCCGGCTGTCTTCACACTTATTAACTTCACAGATAATCACGAAATATAGCGTTATTGCAAATGTCTATACTTTTTACTATATGCTTGTATAATTAAATATCCAAATTACACAAGGGCGGGAGCGATGATGCGAGATATAAGCGGTGCGGTTGATTGCGTGACTTCTCAACTTGTGTGAGCCCGTAACAAGAATGCACATGCTGGGCATAAAGCGGTAGATAGGAAACCGGAAATGGGCTTTGCAGTAATCTTATTGGATAATAATTAACGAATCCCTTATAAGCGTTAAGCGATAGTGCAAAGTGGCGCAAACACCCCCCCCCCCGGCCTTGAGGTATCCTCAACTAGCAAGTAAAGTATAAAATATAGATATATATAGATAAATACTTATATAGTAGCGAAATGAAGCGACATTATGACCTAAGAATTAAACTAAATATATAAACGTTAATGTAAAATTAACTATATTAATCACTGTGTTGGTAAAGGACACAGTTTGATAAGAGGGCGTTTTAAAGTGGAATTCTTAAGTTTAACTTGCGCAACCCGTACCACACCATCCTTACCGGGAAACAATTCGGTGACAACGCCTAAAGGCCACTGAAGCGGTGGAGTATTATCCACGTCTATTAGAACAATCGTCCATACAGAAATGGCAGTAGAGTTCTTATTCCACTTCACTCTACTCTGTAATGTATGTAAGTATTCGAATCTGAAGCGTTTTCAAAAGGACTGAACTAAAGAATCTATTAAAGAAAAGCGTGATAACAGATTAATACGTTCCTTGCTTAAACCTGCAGCTGGTAAGCATTCAAGTGGTTTTAAATTTAGAAAATGTGCGGGTGTAAGTACGGTAGGTTCCGATGGATCACTGCTTAATACATAAAGCGGGCGAGAGTTTAAGATACACTCGATCTGACAAAGAGTAGTAAGCATTTCTTCATACGTGAGGATTTGCTTATCTATTACGCGAAACAAATGGGTTTTTACAACCTTAATATTGGACTCCCATAAACCCCCGAAATGTGGAGCGCTTGGAGGGTTGAGTTTCCAAACAATGCAATTATCAGTGAGCACCTGACTGAATGCCTTATAATATTCTTCTGATTTTAAAAATCCATGTAATTCATGTAAATATGAACGCGAGGCGACAAAATTAGTACCGTTATCGTTGTATATAAATCGACACGGACCTCTACGAGAGATAAATCTCTTAAAAGCGTCTAAAAAACTTGCCGAACTTAGATCAGACGCTAATTCTAAATGCACTGCCTTAGTAACGAGGCATATAAATAAACATAAATAAGCCTTCTGGCTTCGTATACCACGTTTACGCGTCAATGTGATATAAAGTGGGCCCGAAAAATCCACACCTGTGTGTGTAAACGCATTACACTGCTCTAGGCGGCAAGCAGGCAAGGCAGACATCATGGGGTAAATAGGTTTTGGTTTATGTCGAAAACAAATGTTACACCTATGAATGCGGTATCTCACTACACGGCGAGCTGATAATATCCAATATTTCTCCCGTAATGCAGCAAGTAAATACTGAGGACCAGCGTGGAAATGTTTATAGTGATAATAATCAATTATAAGATCAACAATATGCCCCTTTTTTGGTAGCAATATTGGGTGCTTTTGGGAATCCGATAAAGACGAATAATCTGACCGACCACCTACTCGAAGTACATCGTCCGTGATAAATGGCGATAACCTTCGTAATGTTGATGAACATAGTTGTCCTTTTTTAATATTTTTTCTATCTTCGGCGAAAGCGATGCCTTGCACAATTTTAATAACTGTGATTTCAGAAATCTCCATGTCGGATGCGGTTATAATTTTATTTATGCGCGGTAATTTATTTAAAAACCTTAAAACGTAAACAACGGATTGTAAATACTTATTCCAATTAGAAAATTTTAAGCTTAACGAGATAAATGGGTTTTCTTCCATGTCACTGACTCCAAGCGACACAGTCTTTTCTTCTGGTAAACTGATATCAGTTGATGCGAACCTTTGTACAGGCCATTCTTTACACGGCAAGGAAACCCACGAAGGCCCATGTAACCAAAGGTCACAATTTAAAATTTGTGAGGGTAACAGTCCACGCGAAATATGATCTGCAGGATTTTCCGAGCCGGCAATGTGGTAAAAGTTATCCGGTAGTAAATAGGACTGTATTTGCGAAATACGGTTAGCAACAAAGGTGTTGAACTTATGCGGTGAAGAACACGCCCAACAAAGCGCGACTTCCGAATCTGAAAACGCATAAATGTTGTCGATCGGATGCCTCAATGATAACGAATCGTAAACGGTGCGTACTAACTTAGCGAGCAAAACCAAGGCACACAACTCAAGCCTGGCTAAAGTTCTAACCTTTAATGGGGATACCCGAGATTTAGAACATAGGAGCGTAATAATTGGAGGATTATTTCCGTTAACAACATGGGAATAGATGACACACCCGTAGGCTTTTTCACTAGCGTCGGCGAAGGCTAGTAGCGACACATAGGATTTTTCATTTACGCCGATATGACGTGGAATCTGTAACTGTGAGATTAAAGGTAACTCTGATATATATCGCTGCCATGTATTGACAATATTAGTGGGTGGAGTCTCATCCCAGTTAAGTTTAAGAACCCACAAGGCTTTAATTAATAATTTGGCGTAAAGTATTACTGGACCGACAAGTCCTAAAACATCGTACAAGCGAGCGGTTGCGGAGAGGATAGCGCGTTTGGTACAAGTGACCGGTGGCGGCGAAACAAGAAAGGAAAACTTATCGGTAGCGGGATACCAACGAAGGCCTAAAATTTTTAAAATGTCATTATCATCAAATGATACCGAGTCTTGTTGACGATGTGATGCTGGTATATGTTGTAAAAGCTCCTTGCAGTTACTTGTCCATTTAACCAAATCGAACCCACCTCGGCGAAACATTTGGATAAGTTGAGTGGCGGTGTTGACTGCGTTGTTGACGCAAGGCGCGGAGGAAACGAGGTCATCCATATAAATATCCCTTTCCACTACAGAAGTTGCAAGGGGATAGGACTCCCTTTCGTCAGCGGCTAACTGGCGTAAAGTGCGAAGTGCGAGGAAAGGGGAAGAGCGTAATCCGAATGTGACGCGATTAAATTCATATATTCGTATAGTTTCTTATGTAGAAAACCGATATAAAATGCGTTGAAAAGAACGATGGGATTTTTGGACTTCGATACACAAGTACATTTGCCTAACATCTGCAAAGAAAGCGATGCGATAAACTCTAACGTTTAATAAAATATTAAAAATGTCTGTTTGTAAATTTTGCCCGGTGTGCAAAATGTCATTCAAAGAAATATCGTTATCCGACTTAGCACTAGCGTCTAAAACGATGCGCAACTTCGTTGTACTTTTATCATTCCGTACGACAGGGTGATGCGGCAAATAAAAAGAAGGCTGTATACAATCATTATCAGAAACAGTGGATAAAATACCCTTATTAATGTATTCCCGTATAACAACATTGTATTGATCGCGAAGATCGGGATATTTGTTAAAGCGTTTTTCCAAAAGTAGGAGGCGTTTTTTTGCATTCATTAAAGAGTCACCCAATATTTCGGGCCTTTTCTTAAATGGCAGGGCGACCACATACCGTCCGTCGTTTTGGCGGTAAGTAGTAGAAGTATAAATGTGTTCACATTCCTGCTCATCACGGCTCAAATATATTTTTTGCGGAAGTTCTTCAATTTTCCAAAATTTTTCCATTATATCATTAAGACAATTTTGATTTAAATTTGTATCGTAAGAACAGGAAACAAATAAACGCGGGGAATGATGTGATATAGCGACTTCAGCATCACCCATAATAATATATCCGAGTGATGTTTCTATGGCACTAGGCCATTGCGAATGAATTAAGTTTTCAGGCGACAAAAGTTTTATGTAGGTATTAACCCCCAATAAAATATCTATAGACCCAGGTTGATAAAACTGATCATCTGCTAAGCGTATTTTATATAAATAGCGAATTTTTGAAACATCTACTATCGAATCTGGCAACTGACCCGTGATGATCGGAACAACTAATGGTTCAATATGATAAAATTTGTTATCATTAAAACGAGACGTGAACTGCAGTGAAGTGACTCCTAAAATCTTTTGGGACACACCACCGATCCCGTGTACTTCGGTAAAATGATTTTTATTCGAAACGGAAAGAAATAAGCGTTTACAACAATCCTTCGTAATATAGTCGCTTTGGGATCCGGGGTCAACTAAACACCGAATAAAATGTTCATTGTCGTATTTATCTACGACCTTTATTTTTGCAGTCCCCAATAAAGTAGTATAGCGCGGGAGAGTACTATAATCGCGAGAAATATTACATGAAGAGGTAAGTGTTTTTTCATCTTCCGCTGTATTCGAATTGTGAGCGACAGAAGAATTAACCTTATTATCGTTAACTGCGCGGTAGTTAATCGAACGCGAGCTGCTTGCATTAGCGTCAAGCGTCTGCACAACCTCTGAGTGTAATGTATTGCTACTACGAAAAGCAGTCTTAAAACCATTCTGATGCGGGTCAGAATGAATTAAAGAATGGTGGCGCCGCGCGCAGTATATACACTTACGCTTCGATTTACGAAAAGAAGTCGAGTGTTTATTACTTAAACAATTAATACAACAATTGTTTTGTTTAATAATATCGTAACGTTGTTGTGTATTTAATTTTAAAAAGCGTGGACAAACATACAAGTGTTCATGATCATTTGATTTACAAAAGATACATGAATGCGAAGGATCTGTATTAATAAATGTTTTACTAAATTTATTAGAAAGCGATTTGTTTCGATTATTATTGGATGTAGATAAAGTATGCGAATTATTAAATGTATGGCACATAGCCCTATTCTGTTCGTATAAAAACTGTACTAAAGAGGCGTAGTTTGGTATGCTAATTGTGCGACAAGACATTTCAAATGACTTAAGTGTCATGATCTAATTTTCTAAGTGCAATATTTAAAAACAAAAAATCAGCTAAGTCCTCAATTTTTAATTGCTTTAGAGCATTAATTGAAGCATCAAATTTGTCCAAAATTTATGATAACCTCCTGTTGTGTTTGCGTTCACCTATGTTAAATCCAATAGTTGGTTAATATACGTAGATGCGAGTGTGCGTTCGTCATTATATCTTCCTAAAAGCGCATTCCAAATAATGGAATAATTTTCTGCGATAGGGTAGGGCTAACCCGGCACAAACTGATAACGCCCTGTCACTCAATTTGTTAACCAAATAATAAACACGTTCGGCATCAGGTAATTGTAAATTGTCGTGAATTAATGTCTTAAATTGTTGATAAAACATGGACCACTGGCGTATGTGTCCGTTAAATGACATTAATTCAATTGGCGGAAGTGAAGTTTTTAATTTAGTAGGAAATCTATTTTCTAACGTAACAGTGGAAGGCGATGTGGATATTTTCGTAATTTGGCACTTAATACGACTATATAAATCTTCAAATGAGTTCCATGCCTCGTAATCAACGTCTGCATTAGGGTTTAATTTTAAATGTTTAGTATTATAGTTATCTAGAACTTCTTGAAATTCACTACGTAATTGTTCTATATTCAAAGCGATGCTGAGAAATAAATTCTGCTTGTCCAAGGAATTAAATGCGCCCTTTGAGGTCTCGTAAATTTTTGTAATCGTTCGTAAATATAATTACGTTTAGCGATAATAATTTTTAAACTAACTTCTTCATCCGAAACCAGTTTAGATTCTTTGCTTCTCGTCGTCATTTTCAACAAACAAATGCGGACTAAAATTATTGCGATAAGTGACGGTAGAATTAGTTAACTGGGGAACGAAGCAATCTCGCGTTACTAGAAAGATGGCGGTTAATCAACAAGAAAAATATCATTAATGGAATAATGAAGCGGTGTGGTATGCGTTACAAAGGTATTATAATACGTGTAATAAGCGATGCGGGACAAATAAATATTGTAGTTAGTATAATTAGAACTACAATTTATTATGATTTAATAATATATACGTATATAATTTTTTGGAATATATAAAAAAAAATGAATTTACTTCTCCGGGGCGAAAGGTTAATTTAATCCGGCTCGAAGGACCAAAAAATATATGGTGAATTTGGCGTTGGCCTTCAACCACCAAACTGCTGGTTCAAATGTTAAATAATGTTATGCGGTGCGGCTATTAATTTAAATAGAATAGTGGACTGTATATGAGCGCGGTGCGAGCGGTGAATGGAATTTATTCGTGATTCTGCAAATCCCCTAAATTCGGGATATAGAAAGGACGTGAAGGAATGCATGTGCACCCACCTGGACTTCCGCTGATCTGCCTCGTGTCTCGATGGCTGCCGGCTGTCTTCACACTTATTAACTTCACAGATAATCACGAAATATAGCGTTATTGCAAATGTCTATACTTTTTACTATATGCTTGTATAATTCAATATCCAAATTACACAAGGGCGGGAGCGATGATGCGAGATATAAGCGGTGCGGTTGATTGCGTGTCTTCTCAACTTGTGTGAGCCCGTAACAAGAATGCACATGCTGGGCATAAAGCGGTAGATAGGAAACCGGAAATGGGCTTTGCAGTAATCTTATTGGATAATAATTAACGAATCCCTTATAAGCGTTAAGCGATAGTGCAAAGTGGCGCGAACACTATATATATATAGTGTTCAAATCAGAAAGGATCGTCGCTTATTTTAATATATGTTTTATAATCTTTAAACATGCCTAATAATCATCACAGTGTATCGTTATCGTTTTATTTATATAACTGAAGTAGCAAACAAACCTACGGTCTACCTGATGGTATGTGGCTACTGCAGTCCATGGACACCTGCAATCAACTTCATACAATGCGTTGTCACCTCTGAGGGCTAGGATAGAATGACTCACAGCCAGTAATTACACTGACTCTCTAAGCCCTTCAGACTTGAACACAGCAATGCAAGCACTGCTATTTTGTGTCAGAAATAGGTAACAGGATGGCTTCTACCCATAGGCAAAAAAGGAGCCCCATTACCAGTAACGAGTCCTGAAACCACTAAAAAGTCTTGTTAAATATTTGTTCAAACTTTAGTATAACCAATTAATTTTAAGAAAGGAAGAAAAAATATGTTTAGTTCACTTTAAGCATGCTGCACAAAATATAAAAAGGTGATAATAGACAAAAAGATAATTAAAACGAAGTATTTGCCAACATCATTTTAAGAAAATATTTCGAAGGCATGTGAAGTCTGTCAATACGCGTCAGAGCAACGCAGCAACTCCCTCAAAAATTAGAGGAAACCTGTTCCTGGCAGTGAGAATTATATAGGCTATTTTTTGAAATGAAAATGGTATGACACCGTTCGAAAATTTCTAGTTAGTCTAGTGTAAGTCCATTAGTTGAGATTGATGAGCTAAAGCAGTAGAAGATAAAGAGGTTTGTTCAAAAGTCATTTAACGAAAAGAAAGTGCTTAAGCTTTATTTTCTGACCGTACATAGACAACGTCCTATAAATCTTGATCCGTCTCGGTTTCACAGCCGTCTGCTTGATCGAGTAGAACTGCGAACAGAACTGTACTAAAAGAGATTAGCGACTGGCTAAATCCTTCTATTTAAAGTTAATCGTACTTCTGAATTATACTGTCTTATATTGTTCCTTTCTTTTTTTAAATCCGGACGAAGTGCAAGAAAGACTCGTGTCCTGAGGGTTCCATATTAACATAATTATGTTTGTAAATAGTTTTTCATCCTAAAAATCATGGGTAAATTAATCACCGGACATCGCTGAGACTACTGAGATCAGTCGCAGGGCTAACGTATTTTACGTGTTTAGCGAGACACGGGGTGAACACCGGAATCAAGAAGTTGGCAGTGTCAGTTGAATACTGCCAACTTCTTGAGTCTGGGCTGCTACTGAGATTTCCTTGTCTTAAAAAACCAATAACTTAATTTGGCCCAACGGGTTGGGCTCCTCATGATGAGCAGTCGGACTTAGGATCATTAGACCAACGAGACAAAGTCTTTGAAATGTACAACATAACCATTTATGAAATTTGATTTACTTGTGTACGAGGGCTGCACTGAAAATTTCGGGAATCAAGGAAGTGACACAACATTACTATTTAAAAATGTATTTATTGCTTTTCGAAGTATTTTCCGCGAAATTTGACACATTTTGTCATACGACGGAACCAATCATGGAAGCAACCATTCCATTCGGAAGTTGGGGTCTCCAAAATGGCCGTTTTGTAGGCGTCCACATCTTCTTCAGGTGATGAAAATCTCTGTCCACGCAATTTATTCTTTATTTTAGGGAAAGTATAGAAATCATTAGGGCTTAGGTCGGGGCTGTACGGCGGATGGTCTAATAATTCTATGTTTTCTTGCTCTAAAAACTCTTTTGTTCTGTGTGCGGTGTGAGAACTCGCATTGTCGTGATGGAGGATGATGCGGCGGTTGCAGTTCTCTTTACGGAGTTCAGAAACGACCTGTGGCAAACAAATGCTAGCATACCATTCTCCATTAACCGTTCTTTGTCCCTCAAGAGGAATAGTCGTAACATGGCCGGTTTTGGAGACAAACGTGGCCACCATTTTTTTGCAACACTCCGTGAACGAACAATTTTTGTTGGCTTTAAATCATTTTCGAACACCCAAACTCGTGACTGGTTTTTTGTTTCGGGTTCGTACGTGTATATCCAGGATTCGTCACCTGATACGATGTTGTATACAGCATTTGAGGATCCTGCGTGAAATCTTTCGAGAGTTCTGACGCACCAAGTAACGCGAGCCGCTTTTTGCTCTTAACAGAGCGAATGCGATATCCATCGGAAAAACAACTTTTTTACACCTAATTGTTCATGCAAGATTATTTGTATTTGACTCATGCCAATTTCCAAAGTTGCTTGAATTTCGCGGTATGTCACATGTCGATCTTCCTCAATGAGATTACGCACAGCATCAACGTTTTCTTGGGTGACTGCAGTTTTTGGACGACCTTGACGGGGATCATCACTGAGCTTGACACGTCCAACAAACGGTATTCCATTTCTAAAACCAAGGAATTTTCAATTAAAAAGATTTTAATATGACAGGAACAGGACAGGAATATTTCCATATTCCATTCTCGATACTTTTAGTGCAGCCTAGTAGTTGTTGTCCCGGAGAAAACATATAATTTAGATAGGTTTGTGTTTATGCAACGACAAATTTAATAATATCAATTAGACTTTTAATGCAACAATAAGAACATAATATTCACTATAATTTAGCCAACGTTTTAGAACAATAAAAAAAAATCTATTCAAGCACGCGCTGCTTGCGACTGTTCATTGTGTTTAGTGACGTCATAAAGTCGTTCCACCCCAAGTGAAACAACAGATAATATTACTGAAATGCGCCTTATTATACGTCTGCTTCATTTTATGCTAGCGAAACGAAATTGGATTTCATGTCCATCCTATGAAGTTGCGAGTGTTTTTTTGCCGGTCGTGGTTTTTTTCGAAAAAAAAACAATTAAAAATAAATCAAAGGATCTCGGCACATTACTTGAATAAGCAAGCTTACGAATAGCCGTAGGAATGTGATAAAGACTAGCGTCCGGTTTATTGATGTCCTAGTAGTAGCGGCATCGACAAGTTTGGGCTCCGTGGACTTTCATGTGAGAAATGTGCTGGTGGGTTGTCGGGTCACGGTTCTCGTCAATATTATATTTCTTAAATTTACGGATGTACGGCTATGCCACACAATAATCTACTGTTGCTGATATTACTAAATGATACCGTCACCATTACAGCCTATAAAAGTTCACAGCTGAACATCAATATCATCGATATCTATGAACTCGCAACACCATCCTTAACATCTCGATGACTGGCGGTCCACCGCTGTTCAGCGTGGACCACCACAGCTTCCTTCCTCGCAAAACTTCCTTGTGAAATCGACTTCAAGAAAAGAGCCTACTCCATTTTTTAAAGGCCGGCAACGAATCTACAAATCCCCTGGCGTTGCAGTTGTTCACAGATGGCTTCACTAGAACTAGTTTAGCCATCTACAATAGGCTGTACTTACTGTAGCCGGTTACACCCTAATAGCCGGATAAATAAAATATTATCAATTTCCGGATCATTAGATATTTATCTAACTAAAGGTGCAGTAGACAAACGAAATACTTGAATGTCATACTATTTTTAGGTTTTATTTGAAATAACAAAAGCCATGGCTGTCTGATGTCTATATTACTTTTTTGTACAGTAAGAAGTATAACGTTACACTTTGATAATATTTTTTAATGACGGTATTCATTAATGCAAACAAACTAAACGGAGAGCAACATTTTGTAAGGAATACGGGACATGGAAAACACATTTTGGAAGCTACTACGAAGCGTATTAGCGCGTTACTACATTTATTACTTAGGTATTTCGTTTATTATAGCCTCATCATCAAAACTCAACTTTTGAAGATAGGTGTTTTCCGTAGATTGCCATTCTATGGCAACCATATATTTTACTCTAAAACATGGAGTTCTTTTGTAGCAAAAAAGAAACTGTTAAAATAAACGGTTTTGTTTACTATAATTTATAACATATGCTCTTTATATAATCTCATAGAGATATAAAAAAATTGAATATTTTTTTTTGTAATTTTACACACAAAAGATCCTTAGACTCTATCTACTGTTTCCAAAAATATTGAACACAATCAGTTTTAAACTTTTTTAGTGTAGTACAATCAGTTTTGAACTAATATTGAGGATGTATTCTCAATTTTTAATTTTATACATTTTCCCATACATACAACTTAAGCTGACCACAATAGCAGCTTCTCAAGATAATAGCAAAATCTGGTTATTCGATAATTAATTACTTGCCAAAAGACCATTATTTTTAAGTTCAACTTGGGCGAAGAGCCAGATAAAAGATAGTACTAAATAAAGTTCTTTGAATATCAAACGACCCTGTAACGCCTTTTTCCTCCTAGCAGTAAAAATATATTGAAAACGCCGATTAAGGTTATAAATCGTATCAAGTTTAATTTTGGGGCAATCTTTTGACAAAATCTTTTTTTATTACATTCCAACTTAGAGCATTGGCATGAAACACGCTCCAAGCTCCAAACTCTCGCCACATTCGTGTGACGTTACAGAATTATTGATGCTTTGCTTTCAGCCACACTTCCACAGTATCCGGCACTGGTAGAATAATAATATTATAATAAAATCCTTTATTTTGACAAACAATAGTATAGAATATTTGTAAAACAAACCTTAACTTAATGTTTGTATAAAATAAAATAGAAGTTAATATCAAAATGTTAGTAATAATGATACTTATATTAGTAACTTAACCTACACCTGGCCTTACATAGCGAAATCCAGATGGGGTTCTCCTGGTGCTGGTGTGTGCACCATTCCATGTTCTAGAGAGGGCCAGCTTCATTGCCGCAAACATTGCCAACGCACTGCAGTGTCGAGGCCTCCTCAATATCACCCTCAGCATATTGTTGTACTGTACACGCAGAGCACTGTACGCTTGTTGCGTATACTCGTAGTTAGTCCACAGACTGCACGTGTCTTGATCACGTGCGTGGATTGGCAAAACGCCTTGAACAAAGTTAACTTGACTTGTGTCGTACTACGTGTAAATCTTCAAGCAAACACATTGCCCCGGACAGCGCTCGGCGATCTCGTTCAATGTCGCTGTCTCATCCAGGCGTTCAGTTACAACATGTCCGAGGTACCCTCAGCCACTTGTCTCAGAGCCGTGCCACATAGCTGGATACGTGGTTTAAAGTCAAGTGGTTTGTTTTTATCTCTGAAGACAATAAATTCACTCTTTTTTGAGTTGTAGCTGAGTCCAGCCTCCTTGGAATATTTTTCACAAATTCTCAACAGTTTACGAAGCCCGCTGACTGAGAGGCTCAACACAACCATGTAGTCTGCGTAACTAAAGTTATGCTTCGACACATCATCTATTGAGCCACCGACACCTACTTTGCTGTGCCTCTCAATCAGTCTGTTAACATAAAGATTAAACAGCCTGGGTAACGCCAGTCCTCCCTGCCTCACTCCGCACTCTAGTTTATAGGGGTCACTTAAGGGTTTACCCCATTTAACTGTGTTAGTCTGGTTACCGTACCAATATTCCAGCAGTGAAACCAACTCTGGTTTTAAGAGCTACTTTCCCGTCTTAGTTTCCACCATAGGGTTCTGTAAGACACACGGTTGAAGGCTTTAGGCAAATCCAGGAAACACGCATACACCTGAGTCTTTCTGTCCGTATAGTACCGCACAGTCCGCTTGAGACAGCATTGCGCTCTCCGTTTACAGTTCAGGCCTAAACCCGAACTGTGCGTCATGTAACTTGACTGCCTTACTTAACTGTGTATCAAGCAGACTATCCAGAACCTTAGCCGAGATGGTCGCTAAGGATATCGGCATGTAGTTGGCACAACTACTGTCCTCATCATTGTATCAGGCAAGTAACCATGACCTACACGTAGGTTGTAGAGCAATTCGAGGACTCTGTAAAGGTGCACACCCGCATATCTGAGGTGTTCGACGCTGACGCTATCGTGACCTGGTGATTTCCCACGCTTCATATTGTTTATAGCTGATTTAACTTCAGCGATTGTGAAGCCCAGAGGGCTACCCCCATAATCAGACCGTCCCCTGCGTCACCATCATTCACCATATAACTAACCCCGCACGGTTCCACCTTTAACTGCGAGATGAACGGGTTCGCTATATTCCGACACCCACTTATGACCCCCACTTGAGCTGAGAGACTCGACTTTGGACTCAGTCTATTCGTATGCTGCCAGAATTTATAAAATTGCTTAGCCTCAGACGAAGCCGCCAGAATCATCATCATCATTACAGCCCTTCACACGTCCACTGCTAAAAATAGGCCTCCCCCAAGGTATGCCACAAAGTACGGTCCTGAGCCACCTGCATCCATTGACTTCCTGCATGTCTTACCAGGTCGTCACTCCATCTAGTGGGGGGTCGCCCTACATTTCACCTACCGGTACAAGGCTGCCACTCGAGAACCTTTTTTCCCCAACGGTTGTCGGTTCTTCGAGCTATATGGCCGGCCCATTGCCACGTCAGCTTACTAATCTGTTGGGCTATGCCGGTCACTCTGGTTCTACTGTGGATATCCTCATTTCTAAGTCTATCACGCAGAGAAACTCCGAGCATAGCCCTCTCCATAGCTCGCTGAGCGACTTTGAGCGTCCTCATACGGCCAGCAGTGAAGGACCACGTCTCGGTTCCGTAGGTCATCACTGGCAACACGCACTGGTTGTACAACTTAGTTTTCAGGTTTTGAGGTATACCTGACGAGAAGATGCGTCGTAGTTTCCCGAACGCTGCCCAGCCGAGTTGAATCCGTCGATTGACCTCTCGGTTGAAGTTGGGCTTACCTAGTCGGACTATTTGTCCCAGGTAAACGTACTCGTCAACAACTACGAGCGTAGTGCTCCCAACAACTACCGGCATAGGTGTGACATGGACATTAAACATGATCTTTGTTTTGTCCATGTTCATCTTAAGACCTATCCGTTGGGAGGCACTATTGAGGTCATTGAGCATAGTGCTTAAGTCCTCCAGCGATTCTGCCATAAGGACTATATCGTCGGCAAATTGTGAGTGAGATTGAGAGGTTCTATGGGCAGCTGTACACCATCGTTGGAGCCACACGCAAGTGTGAGTAACGATTCAAGAGCAAGTCTTATCCGACACTATTCCGATGATATCCCGGACGTTATTCTGAGCGAGGTTAGAATGGCTCTACAGCACCTTAAAAACGGCAAGTCCCCGGGCGAGGATGGAATTACAGCGGAGCTTCTGAAAGCGGGTGGAAAATTGGTACTCGAAGTCCTTCAGAGGCTCTTTAATTTTGTCCTCCATGGTGGCACTACTCCGGAGGCGTGGAGCAGAAGTGCGGTGGTATTGTTCTTCAAGAAAGGTGACAACGCCCTCTTGAAGAAGTACAGACCGATATCCCTTCTGAGTCGAATCGTCTCGCACGCAGACTCGACGACTTCCAGCCTCCCGAATAAGCCGGTATCCGAAGAGGCTTTAGTACCATAGACCACATACATATCCTTCGGCAAATTGTACAGAAGTCCTAAGAGTACTGTCATGGTGAGTTACACATGGTGAGTTAGCAAGTCAATCAGTGAATAATCAAAATAGCACTTTTCAGACAATACTAACTTAAAAATCGTTAGGTTTATTCATGAAATCTCTTTAAATTAAAATCAATTGCTATCCGTTAGTCCCGCAAAAATTTGAAAATGCCTCGGCCGATTTTGATGAATGTTTGTGTGTATTTGAGAGCGTCTCTGGATGATTTAAAAACTCAATTGGATCCGTTTGACGGTGCCGTCGTCAAGATCCAGAAATTACCCGTGCAAAGCCGGGGCGGATCACTACTATACGATAAAATTACAAGTAGGTATAACGGTTTTTGAGCTATGGGGTTGATAGTAACTCGAAATGATTCGTTTAAATGTACACACTGTCAGTACGTCGCCCTTTCCTTTTCTATAATTGACCCACTGCCATGTGTGTCGAAAATGCGGTTGCCAACTCGACTGCAAAACCTAGCTACTAAAGCATTTATCCCCGCTATGACGAGATCAATGGGGGAGGCCAATGTTCAGCAGTGAATATTTTGTAGGCTGTACGGAATGAAGAACGTTAATTATTAGAATTATATTGGGCTAAGCCAATGCTTTTAACTATTAATTAACTACCCTAACATATTTAAAAAAATGCCTTTGTTACATAGTTTTGAGTATAAATATCGTAAAAATAACCATGATACGGGATAAATATCTTAACTGTAATGAAGAATGCAAATTTTGCAAAGTTAGCGCTTGTACGATATCGCGTGTCGTATGAAAAATAGTAACTCCTTTTTAGAGACGTGCACCCTCTAACTTCTAGAAACTTCCGGAAACACTTTTAAAAATTTCGTTGTCTACAATGACATTGTACAGTTATTTTATTATACATAATAATTTTTCAAAAACACAATATAATGTTCGTGATATACAAGAACAAAATCAGTTGCAGAGAAAAATAATAACGATGGAGTTTTAGCGGAGACTAGTCCACTGATGAATTGCTGCTCCTGTTTTATCATTTGTTTAATGGCTTGAATAAATATAACAGAACGCGAGTAACCCGGGTTCGATCCCCGCCGGCACCAATGAAATTGTTAATTGCAATTTTAAGTTACCACGTGCTCGCCGGTGAAGGAAAACATCGCGAGGAAACCTGCATGTCTGAGGAATAAGAAAAAAATATATTTCGAAGACATGTGAAGTTCGCCAACACGCATTGGGGCAGCGCGGCGGACACTTCCTTGCCCTAAAGCCCTCTCAGAAATGAGGGGAGGCCTGTGCCCAGCAGTGGGACGTATATAGGCTGTAACTTTACTTTTACTTTACTTTAATGGTTTGAATGGACTTTGATACGTCAAAGTGATGCAGTTTTGTGAATTAAATGTCTGCGCATGTGAACTTGCTGCGTTAGTGAAAACTATGTAACAAGTGTTGTATGCTGGTGATGTGAACCTCACGATTATGTATGTGTCTGCTCAGGCACCTTGAGATACCGTCATCGATTGTCTAGTTTTGTGTTCGTCAATCCTACAGCCAATTGTGACAATTTAACGCAAATCTTCCGAATGGGAGGGGCCCATGTCCATTTTTCATCTTCAGGTGTGGACTTTATACAGGACTACATTAGAAGTATTAAACTATTTAATAAAGAAAGAATTATCAAAATTGATTCATAACTAACGAAGATATCGCGTAACATACAGACAAAAAAGCCATCTAATCAAATTGAGAACTTTTTATTAAGTCGGCTAAAAAGAATAAGCTTTTCCCTCTTTTTAGTAATCTGTGCCAAATGCACCGCCGAGTCTGTTAATCTGTAGATCTAATTTTTTAACGTTTATTAAAAAATGCAGCAAGAGCCTATAACCACGTTGCTCGACGGAGAGCTGATGAAAAAATCGTGAGTAAACCTACATGTCTAAGGAAACCTGTATGTCGGGATATGTCACTGGTCGATAACTCAATATATTCAAAAAGCCTGACCGAAGAGAGAGAGAGAGAGAGAGAGAGAGAGAGAGGGAGAGAGATAGGTTCTAAACTTTTTCATTTTTGGCGTCGAAAATTAATAGATCTGCTTTCAAACTTGTAAATTAAAAGTTATTTAATTAATTGAGATGTTACATTCCTAATATTTTCACATTATATTTCAGTTTAAAGTTATGATAACTTAACTACAACTGTGTATGAGTATTCCATATACTGGAAATCTGTCAGTAAGTTAACTATTAAGTTACGTCTTCAAACGTTGCCAAGCATCTTTATTAGCTGCAAAGTTTAGATTGTTATATTAATTGCTGTATAATCGCTTTTGCTTCACCGATTTGATTAATAAATCTTACTATACACTGAAAGTTTGCTATTATAGGATAATAAAAAGATAACAAAAATTAGAAAAGTTTAAGTTACAGCCTATATACGTTCCACTGCCGGGCACACGTCTTCCCTCATTTCTGAGAGGGTTTTAGGGCAAGGAAGTGGCCGCCGCACTACTCCAATGCTTGTTGGCAAACTTCACATGTCTTCGAAATATGTTTTTTTCTTATTTCTCAGACATGCAGGTTTCCTCACGTGGAAGAAGAGCAGTTAAAATTGCAATTAACAATTTTATTGGTGCCCACGGGGATCGAACATGGGTTCCTCACGTACAGTGAAATTTACAACGAGCGCTAACCATCTGAACTGTCACAGTTCTAAATCAGCTCATAAAATTAATTGCGACGATTACAGTAAAAACCCACTACGATAAAGGCCCATGACTGCGGTTGCCTAGCGTGGCAACTATGGCAAATATGAGAAAATCTAAGGGGAAATCTGGTGAAAGGTAAGCTCGTTTGTAATTTTAATTTTATAAAAAAAACATACATCCCAGTACTGGGCGCAGGCCTCCTTCCATTTCTGTGCGGGTGTTTTGATTGAGGAAAAAACGCCTCAATTAGTTTTGGCAGACTACATATCCTGGATATAGTTTTAATTTCCCAAATACGTAGATAACCATATGATGTAAAACATCACCGCCGAGCATGATGTGTTAAATCAATAGTCGATTTCATTGGTGTTGGTGGAGATCAAATTCGGTTCGCTCGAATACATTGACTTTAATGGTGAGTGCGTTTGCACAAAACCTTATCCAAAATAAATTTTTGGCCTTTAACGATTCATTGAAAAACTGTAATTCTTGTGGGTTTGCCATTAAGCCAAGTAAATTAGCTGAAAACGAAAGTATTTGAGGATTCATTCAAGAAATGCGAGAGTCAATCCGCGCGTAATGAAATAGAGTGAGACATTTCACATCACGTATACAAAAGTCATCGCGATTCTAATTACTTTTGCTATTAAAATGGAACTTTTATTTGAAAAAAATAAAATAAAACGTTAGCCACAGTTTGATACATATAAATAAAGATGTAAACTTTTTTTCCAAACTCATTTAATGCATGTAGTAATGTCCATATTGTTTCAGAATGAGAATATTAATTAGAATAAGATTGAGTACAGACTTTGGTTCTTGTAAAAAGTTCTACTGAGTTAGCTTACTAAAATATTTTGTGAGAGTCTGGAGACACTATTAGAAATATTAATTTCATTTAATTACATATACATACAAACTTCCCTCAATATGAGTGGTAATATTTATAGTCGTTTGAAATTTATATATAATTAATAATATCTGAAAAATAGCATTTTTACAGACCTAGATAAAACATTGTGCCCTGTGGGGTGACGTAAGTTTGTCTCTCAGAAATGATTTGTTTAATTATGTGAAAACTAAGCATACCATCATCAAGCTGTCTCAAAAATCCAACGAGGAAACAACCAGGTAGGTGATTGATGATCATTTGGGGGGTCTGGCATTACGGTAGCCAAATCAAGAGATGATACGTCATGGCTTGTGTATAGTAAGTATCGGCTAGCTAGAGGAAAGGTTTTTTTTTGTTTAGTTCTTTATTAGTCCTCGACTACGTTAAACGGGCTGCTTAGTATTCGAACGCGGTACACCGATACAGCGCACACGTCCGCCACTAATTATTGAGTTATTAATTATCGCTTACAAATAACAATATTGGCTTCCCACGTATCGCATTTATCACATAACCAGGTTGTTATTTCTCAAACGGATACCCAAAATATTTTCTTACTGTAATTAGTACCAAAGTTGCGATGGAAAAAAGCATAGAACTTTTCATTGCAGATAACGCGTAGATAGATAGGATAATATTATATTTAGTTTAGAAGTGTACATTCTATAATACTAAGAAAAAGCACAAACTAGTACTATCAGCCACTCGACTACATTGAGTGGGATATTCCTTCACTGGGCAAAGTATGCGCTTTTACAACTATGTCTCAGAATATACAATCAGATCATTCCTTTATTTGTTATTTACTTATTCCTTTTAAGGGTTTCGTAACCAAATGGCAGCCAATTGATATACAATTGAATTTTCACAGAATATGTATTTCTGTAGCCGCTATAAAACAATTAATAAAAATAAATTGAAGGGGGCTACTCTACTAGAAACGTGTTTTTACGATGGTACGGAAACCTTCATGCGCGAATCCGACTCGCACTTGGCTTTTTTTTATAAAAATAAAGTAACAAGCGAATTTGCAACAACTTTTACGGTGGAGTGGTTGCGGCAGCCCATGGACATCTGCAACTAAATTCAAACAAATAAGGCTACAGATTCGTCACTGAAAGCTATGTCGCCTCTGAAAGCTAAGACGGAACGCCTCACAGCGTGTAATTATACTGACCTTTAGACCGAAAACAGGAAAGTGATTAGCGGCAGAAAATGGTGAGAGGCTGGTATTTCATCTACCCAATACGTGTAAAGAGAATGCACTACGTTTGTCATTGACGTGCGCTAAGATGTCACTTCTATCACATTGCTAAGTTGATTAAAGAATCTAATCGAGTTTTACTTAATCAGGCAACCTCAACTACGCTGTTCTCAATTATTATAAAAGGTATAGGAAAACTTTTATCAGTGTTAAATTTTATTTTTATAAGTTGCAACATTATGCAATTTAATACATCTTGAATGTATATGTATGTGTATGTGTGAGTGTTTGAATAAAACTATTATAACATTATTATATTTTGAATAAAACTAAATTTACGGATTCTATCGCGTTTATTTAACTAATTTTACTAACTTTTTTATTATTTTTTTACTTATTTTTAATTCCCGAAGTTTCGGGTGCTTTACAGCAACCATGGTCACGGGGTTTAAGAAATCATTATTATTATATTTATTTGTAGTGTAGATTTAGCGACATATATGATGTTATTTTAGATTTTTATTTCAACAATTTTTTTTAATTTACTCATTCATAAAAACATAGACACTGAAGATGCAATGCATAGGCCATCGCTCGGTTCATCCATAAATATTGTAGAATAAAGATGAAGGAATTATTTTGAAGTAAAATAAATTACAACGAAGTAAAAAAGACAAACGTTAGGAAAATTATAAAATAATTATAGCATTTTACAGTCTTAAAGGATCATGTCATGAAACTTATTATAAATGAACCAGAGACCAGTAGATATTGCCGTGTAGTGGTGGTATAAACTATATATAAATATACACTACCCCAAATCATCCTGTGGGTGCCGTAAGAGGTGACAGAGGGAAACTTAAAAATTAAAAATAGTAAAAAAATCTGCGGTTACCAATCCGCCTGCCAAACGTGGCAAATACGAACCCCCCCCCCTGCCTTTGAGGCCATTCATGAAGCAGGCATATGCTCATCTGTGGACTTTTATAGGCTGTAATCGAAAACATCTGTTATCGTCTGATTTTAGTACTCTATAAAAATGTACACGCTTTAGTTTCCGACCTAGAAATATTTATTTGTCTTTAACGCGCTTCGTGTTGACTTACCCTGGCAGTAATGTACTCGAGATCGAATGCAGGCCACTAGGGAGTATCCGTAAAATCCGAGAAGCCATTCGGAATAATTTATGCATCTACTCCCACCTGCAGACGCTTTCGTCGCCGAAAGCTTACCACAGTGTGTTTTATTTTGAACTGTATAAAACTCGATTAGTATTTTATTATAGTGTCTCTAAATATAAATCGATGGGAAAGACAACGTTTTAAATATAAATTACAAATATATAGACTCTGGGAATTTTATTTTTTTATAATTTATACCTGAAAATATTGAAACTACGAGTACTTGAAAAAATTATCTTTATTCGATTGTAAGGCGAAACCGGTCAGTTTAAAGTAAATAAATTAAATTAAAATTGAAACAAGAAAGTTCTGCATGATTTACAGAAGTGACCAATCTATAGGATCGACACGCGTGTGTGAAAAAACTGTTAAATTAATAGTTTTTTTTCGATTAGTAGAAAATTATTTTTTGTGATACTCCTGTGGATTGTGGTTGTTAAGTAGCTTGTTTAAGTGGTTTGATTTATTTTTTTGGGATTTGAAACTATTCAAATATGTAAAAAATGTGATTTAGCTGACTGACTGAACTGACTGCAGTTTAATCATACATTATTTGGGACTTGATTGAATCTTCAATTGACTTAGCAAGAGACCGTATTTCAGAGCGAGCTCCTGGTGTAGAATTCTGGCTACTAGGTTGTGTCTGTGCAATACAGGATCAGGTTATTAAGACCAACAACTATCGGAGATACATACTAAAGTATGGCACCGTCGACGTCTGTCGAGCTTGTTGCCATCCCGGTGAGTCGTTTAGGCATGTCATCTCCGGTTGTTCGGCGCTTTCTAACTCTGAATACTTGCACAGACACAACCTAGTAGCCAGAATTCTACACCAGGAGCTCGCTCTGAAATACGGTCTCGTGGACCGGAAATTGCCGTATTACAAGTACTTACAGGAAAACGTGCTCGAAAGTGACCGCGCCAGGCTCTACTGGGACCAGGCCATCATCACAAACAGCACTATTCTTGGGAATAAGCCTGATATTTTGCTGATGGACCGGACACGGTCAAGGATATTTTTGGTCGATATTACCATTCCGTATAGAAAGCCGAAACAGATAAGCAATCAAAATATCTGGACCTGGCTCACGAGGTGACCGACATGGGGATGGCCTGCCGATCGAAATTATTCCTGTAGTCGTGTCTGCAAACGGGTTAATCCCAGCCTCTTGGGTCATCTGAGGCGGCTGGGACTCCGTGACAGGCCGCTCCGGGCTTAAATGCAGAAGGCGGTGCTCCTCAATACCGCCCGCATCATCCGCCGGTTTTTTTCCCCTTCCCACAAACCCTCGGCCGTTTGGTCTCCCCTGCCGAGGGCGTCCGTCTGGTTGAACTTTTATTTATTTATGTATTATTTATTTATGATAGTATATTAAATATATATTTATGTATATTTATAATTTCCTTTTATATATTTATCCAGCCCAACCAGATGTGAATACGCTATCAATAACCCCCATGTAATAATGTCCTCCAGACCAAATTTCGGCCACGGTGGCCTGCCTCAACGGAGGCTAGCTATCGGCGCAGGACAGGATTATAGTGTCTAAGTGTATGCGCAAGCACAGGTGCACTCTCTATTTTCTCACTCTCATAATCCGTTGGGACCTTAAACCGTAACGACTGGAGAGAGATCAGGTGCAGGACCAACGGTTTTATGTGCTTTCCGAGGCACGGGGGTGAGACACCGCCAACTTCCTGACTCCGGGTAACTACTGAGAATTTCCTGACGGAAAAACTTCAACTTGAAAATTGAACCCCATGGTTGTCTGAAAACTTGAGTCAACAATGACGAATAAAAGGAGATTGTTGAAGCTGATGATACTCAGTATACGGCTGAATTAGCAGCAGCTTTCGCCGTTAGCATCGAAACAATATCGTTCCATTGTGTCAAATGGGCATGATAAAAAAGCTTGACAAATGCCCCACGAACTCAGACATGACTTGCACTGCTCAACAGGCACACAAATGAAGAAATTTTGAACCATATTATTTGCTGCGAGGCAAAATGGATTCTGTTTGGCAATTGCAAGCGCTCAGAAATGTTGATGGATCCTGGTTCAGCACCTAAACAACGCCCTAAATGAATACTATCCTCTAGAAAAGTGATGGTCACTGTTTGGTGGTCTAGAGCCGTTGTGATTAATCACAGCTTCTTACCAAACGTGATGATCATTACTGCAGATGTGTACTGTGAAGAACTGAACCCATTTTTAGAGAAGCTAGCTCATCTCCAATCAGCTTTGGTAATTCCCCTCCCATCCATTTACGACAACGCGCGACCTCATACTGCGTAACAGGTGGTCTCCAATTTACAAGAGCTGGGGTTGGGAGCTCTCCGTCATCCGCCGTATTCACCAGATCTCGCGCCTGGAGACTTCTACTTTTTTCAGTATTTCGATAATTTTTTGGCGGGAAGAAATTCAATACTCAAAGTAAGCTGTACAAAATACCTTTGAAGAATTTATTGTCTCCCGTCCAGCTGATTTCTTCAAGAAGGGCATCAATAACTGCCAGTGCGTTGTCAAAAATGCATCGATTTCATGGGTGATTACTTTGATTAATAAAAACAAAAAAATATAGAAAAAGCATTACGCTAACTTATTTCATAAAATACGGCCATTTCATCGACAAAGACTGTGAAAGGTACTTGACAATGAACGAAAAAGAAAGAGGTAGAAAGAGAGAGTGCAGAATATTTGTATCATTCATTCGCAAACTACGCACGTCAAATTTAGTAAAACACACACTCAAATACTAACCAACTCTTATACATTTCTTTTTAAAATAGTACATAAAGCGGTTGTATCATCATCATCATCATCATCATTACAGCCTTTCACACGTCCACTGCTGAACATAGGACTCCCCCAAGTAATGCCACAAAGCACGGTCCTGAGCCACCTGCATCCATCGACTTCCTGCATGTCTTACCAGGTCGTCACTCCATCTAGTGGGGGGTCGCCCTACACTACGCCTACCGGTACGAGGCTGCCACTCGAGAACCTTTCTTCCCCATCGGTTATCGGTTCTTCGAGCTATATGGCCGGCCCGTTGCCACTTCAGCTTACTAATTCGTTGGGCTATGTCGGTCACTCTGGTTTTACTGCGGATATCCTCATTTCTGAGTCTATCACGCAGAGAAACTCCGAGCATAGCCCTCTCCATAGCTCGCTGAGCGACCTTAAGCGTCCTCATACGGCCAGCAGTGAAGGACCACGTCTCAAATCCGTAAGTCATCACTGGCAACACGCACTGGTTGTACAATCTAGTTTTTAGAGATTGAGGTATACCTGACGAAAAGATATGTCGTAATTTCCCGAACGCTGCCCAGCCGAGTTGAATCCGCCGATTGACCTCTCGGTCGAAGTTGGACTTACCTAGTCGGACTATTTGTCCCAGGTAAACGTACTCGTCAACAACTTCGAGCATAGTGCTCCCAACAACTACCGGCACAGGTGTGACATGGACATTAAACATGATCTTTGTTTTGTCCATGTTCATCTTAAGACCTATCCGTTGGGAGGCACTATTGAGGTCATTGAGCATAAAGCTTAAGTCCTCCAGCGATTCTGCCACAAGGACTATATCGTCGGCAAATCGAAGGTGAGTGATGTACTCGCCATTGATGTTAATACCGTATCCTTTCCAGTCCAGTAGCTTGAAAACGTCTTCCAACGCAGCGGTGAAGAGTTTCGGGGATATAACATCACCCTGTCTTACACCTCTCTGCAGTTGGATAGGTTTCGAACTCTGGTTCTGTACTCGGATAGCCATCGTAGCCCTACTGTACAAACACTTCAGCACTTCGATGTACCGACAGTCAACTTGGCACCGCTGAAGGGACTGTAGCACCGCCCAAATTTCGACGGAATCAAAGGCTTTCTCATAGTCCACATATGCCAGGCAAAGTGGCAGATTGTATTCTTCGGTCTTCTGTACAATCTGCCGCAGGGTATGTATGTGGTCTATGGTACTGAAGCCTTTTCGGAAACCAGCTTGTTCGGGAGGCTGGAAGTCGACGAGTCTGCGTGCGAGACGATTCGTAATGACTCTCGAAAATAGCATGTAGACGCGGCTCAGAAGGGAAATCGGTCTGTAGTTCTTCAAGAGAGCGTTGTCGCCTTTCTTAAAGAACAAAACCACCACGCTTCTGCTCCACGCCTCCGGAGTAGTGCCACCATGGAGGACGGAATTGAAGAGCTTCTGAAGGACTTCAAGTACCGGTGTTCCACCCGTTTTCAGAAGCTCCGCTGTAATTCCATCCTCGCCCGGGGCCTTGCCGTTTTTAAGGTGGTGGAGAGCCATTCCAATCTCGCTCAGACTGACGTCCGGGATATCATAAGAATAGTGTCGGATAAAACTTGCTCTTGGATCGTTACTCACACTTGCGTGTGGCTCCAACGATGATGTGTACAGCTGCCCATAGAACCTCTCAATCTCACTCAGAATCTCAGGTGTCCCGGAAACGATGTTGGCACACTCAGTCTTCAGCTTTGACAGTTGGCTCTTTCTAGCAGACAGATCTCTGGCAAAGACTTTGGAGCCCTGGTTCCACTCGATCGCTTCTTTAATACGAGAAGTATTAAAGTTGCGTAAGTCTCGCCGCATGCATTTGGAGATCTGTCTGTTCAGTTGCCTGTATGCTGTCAAATCTGTTGACGATTGCAGCCTCATCTCCCGTCTAACAGCCATGAGATTAAGAGTGTGATCGGAGAGTTTTTGTGTTCTTCTGCGGCGGGTCCTGCAAAACTTAGCTCCGACCGCATGGACAGTTTCCACGAACTTGTCGTTCATATCGTCCACTGCATTGCAATCTTCTAGGCACTGGAAGCGGTTACGAGACTCGAGCTGAAAGGTTTCGGGATTATGGATTAGAGCACGAGGGGGACGGAGCGTTGACTTCATTAGACGAGACCTCTCCAACTTAACGTTTAGGTTCAGTGTGCCTCTAACCATTCGGTGATCGCTGCCAGTTTTCACCCTTGCGATCACTGAGACATCACTGAACAGTTGGCGTCTGGTCGTCATAGTGAAGTCAATCTCATTTTTTGTCGAACCGTCGGGGCTCGACCAGGTCCACTTCCTGTGGGGCCGCTTCTGGAAGAAAGAGTTCATCATAAAGAGTCCCTCTTTCTCCATAAAGTCAGCCAGCTGCTGGCCCCTTCGGTTCCGTTGCCCTACTCCAAATTTCCCTACCTTCAGCTCACCGCTTTCTCTTGTGCCTAGTTTTGCATTGAAGTCTCCCATCAACACGTGTAGTGGGTTTTGGAGGAATGTATGGCTCTGGAAATATCCTCATACATTTCCTCCACCTCCTCATCGGGATGTACCGAGGTTGGTGCGTAAACCTGAATGACCTTCAGCGAATACCGTTTGGTGATTCTGAGTATCAGGTACGCGACCCTCGTCGACACACTCCCAATCTTTACAACGTTGTTGACGAGAGACTTGTGGACGATAAATCCGACACCTCCTTGGGACAGATGGTCGCCCTCCCGGTGATAGAACAAGTTGCCGGACTCGAGGATTGCCGTGTCCTCCCCCTCTCTTCGGACCTCGGATAATCCAATAATATGCCAGCGCAACTTGTCTACCTCTTCTTCCAGCTCCAGTATCTTCTCGTCAGTCCTCAGGGTGCGTGCGTTATATGTTGCCAGGTCGAGTCGTCTTAGGTGGCAACCGAACCTCCACCGGAGATTCTTAGCACCCCCTGCCCCGCCGTTACCATGGTCGCCACCATAGCCAGATATAGCGGGGCCGCCGGGGACTGGGGGCCGTCTGTTTGTGTATTTATTCATTGGGGGGTAATTGCCATAGTTGCCACGCTTGGCGAGCGGGTTGGCAACCGCAGTTTTTTATTACGTCACAGTTGTTATCAGGAAGATGCTGCTGCCCATCTCCTGCCTGTCTCCCTCTGTCGCCTCTTACGACACCCACGGGAAGATATGGGGTAGTGGATATTCTCAACCGCCACTACACGGCAAAAAGCGGTTGTATAAATATATAAAATCTTTCGGCCTTTAACATTAAATTACGCGGCTACAAGATTTTGCATGATCTGCAAAAAAAGTGAAATACTATTAAAATTCATCTTTATAAAAATTGTTTTTAATCTAGATTTACATAAAATTTTCAGATAGACGGCGGAAATCAACGATAAATGTTATCCGGTACTCTAATTGTCATTCCACTTGTAAAACTTTGTAAGAGGACTTTGGGTGAAGCCTGTGAAACCAAAAGCTTTTCAGTCAATCAAGTCAAAAACTACTTGGTTAGTAACGTAAAAAAAATGTCGTTTGTCAAAGTTGATTTGTTTTTTATCTACTATCGTTTCAAAATGAGCTGCATGTTTTTTACATGCAGTGTTTTATGACTGTGGAGTATACTCGTAATATATCCGTAATAAATGCATATTAACAGTGCGACGATTGCATTTGTTGTTGCAGCCCTGTTGTTATTACAACATATCACACTGTTATGTCATAGTTACGAGTATGTTATACTTGTGACACGAGTGGGTCAGTTTGACCGGGGAACGAGCATCCTCTCACAAAATATCAGCGTAATGTATCAGTTTATTGATAACGTGTTTTGTATTGTGAGTGTAGCGAACCATATGTCCTTTTTACCGAAAACGAAGAATTTAATATTAGTTTTCAGAGGTGACAATGCTTGTGTATTTGGAGTCTTAGTCGAAGATAGGTGTAAGTGTCCATGAATGGACTATATGCTTTTTCGTCAACCTTATTCTGTAAAAACAGAGTCAAAACGAGGCCAACCGAATTCACAGCAGCATTAAACAGTCTTTGTAAAAAAAACGAGTTAAAATCGATACTGATACGCAATGCAACTAAAACAAACGATAATACCAAATATGTGGTACGTGGTAGAACCATGCTGCAGCTATATTTAAATTGTAACACCAATGGGTCGGCTCGGTTAGGAAAAGATCACATTTGAACTTGAAAACCTGCCTGAAATAGCAACATGCTGCTGTGTTATGTATGGTGAGTGTTGAGAACCGAAGGCCCTTTTTACTGACCATTTGAGTCTTTAGGAGTGACATTTCGATTCCAAATGGAGGATAGATGTAGATTGTCTATGGGTCAAAACTAGCTGTTATTGTCATTACATCAGTTGGAATGTGCGCCTACCTTCTATATAAAAATGATACGTCCATTACAGCGAAAATACAACCATTTATAAATAAAAACTTATTTTAAGAACAATTAAATTATATGGTTTTTTATACTTTGCTATCTGTACTAGATTCGGTTAAACCTGTAAATCTTATTCAGCCTCGGATTTCTCAACCGTCCGTTTGATCAAGCTGAACTCCGAAACCAAAATGAATTACTCGGGAATACAAACCGTTTAATCTTTGTATCTAGTGAGTTGTAATAACCCTCTGATTTGTAATTGTAGCAATTTCTGAGCTAAATTACATTAGTAGATATTAATTAATTTGTTGTACGAAGTATCACATTCAAGATATAATTTTTAAAATATCTCAAGTATGACTTATATATAATTATTTATTAATTTAAATCATAAAGTAATACGAAAAAATCATTAGAAAGAGTTCGTATTACATTTAAAGCTGTCTAATTCTGGACTGAACCCATCCCAAATTTAGGAGTCGTCGTCACGCTTAACGGGCGGATTAGTGTTTGTATTCGAATTACACTATTGACTCTTCTTCCCATCACAACACCTGAGGAGTAGTGGATTTTCTTACGCTGGCACTACCCGGCGTATTTTTTTTGACGGGATTCTTTATTATTTGCTTAAAATTTTGTAAGCAAACAATATATGTGTCCACGTGTTAGACAATATGTGATGCATAAGCGTATTGTACACTTTTAAACAAAAAATAGTACGTTTTAATAAAAAATACAACTCTTAACAAAAAGTAGAACCGACTTCAAAAATAAAAAGAATAATAATTTAATAGTTTTTGAAGTCGGTGTTAAGACTAACTAGTTATGTCTTAATGACATGCAAAAAAAACCCTGAGCTTTAACTGAAGCCCGTTATTTGGATATTATAGACAGAAACTTTATTTATAAGTACTTACATTGAAATTATAATAATGTATCTATAAGTTATATCAGGATTGAAAGGGATATTACAAAATTTTATTGTGTGGCTGCTCAGGTGATAATAATATTTGAATTATTTAGCGGGGAAGAGCACTGATTGTTCGTGTTAAATATGCATGTAATATTAACATCTAACCTGTCGTTACTTTTTTGTAAAGGTTATCACACTAGGATTTCCTCTGGTATCTTGGAGATCCTTTGAATGCTTAAATGACACAAGAAAGAACATCCAGTTCTAGAACAATTATTTGTGGGCACTCGTTTAGTGCAGGAATCGCACCCGCGCCCCCTCAGCGCCGCAGTTCATTGCTTAGCCACTGCGCCACAGGGCTATAAATGCAAACAGCATCGTGCTTTCACTGTAGTCTGTTGGCATATGGGATTATGTGGTAGAATTGTAAGGCAGTGAATGACGTCTGTAATATAATTCACAAAGCTTCCTTAATACAGCCGCAGTGTAGCTCGACAAAGTGAATTAACAATTAATAGAATCAGGCGTTACTTTGCGGAAATCCATTATATTAAAGTTGTTAACAAATTAAATTGCTTATATAGATGAAACATTCATTAAGTGGATGTAATAAAATTGATTTTAACAACTTTAAAGTAAATTAAACGTATTGTGGTAGTTATATAATACAATTACAATAATTATTGATAAAGCTTTGGTAGTAATAACATGTAGCAAATCTTAATTGTACGATTAGGCAAGTCAAACATCAACCAATTGTTTGAGACACGTAGTAGAGCCATGCTGCAGTTATTAGAAGTATAATTGTAGCCCGAATGGGTTGGCTCGACAGGGGAAGGACCACGCTCTCACAGAATACCAGCGTAAATTAGTAGCTTAATGCTGCTGTGTTTCGTATGGTGAGTGTAGAGAACCGGAGACCATTTTTACTGGGAACGAGGCATTCCATCATGGTCTTCACGGGTGACAACTCATCTGCATTTTGATTCGTAATCGAGGATAGATGTATATGTTTACGGGCCACTGCAACCACTTACCATCAGGTGGACTGTGTGCTCGTTTGATATAATAGGTTAGATATGACATAGAATAGGAATATCAAACTGACATTTCTCTTCGTATTGCGTCGTAGTGCACTTAACGTTGACGTTACGGTACAGCCTACTAAAGTCCACTGCTGAACATAGGCCTGCCCCATAGACGTCCTCACAGTGAGAATATATGCCACAGTTACCACGCTTGACATGCGAATTGACAACCGCAGTTCTTTTATTCGTTATTAGGAAGATACGACTACCTATCTCCCAATCCGCCTCCCTCTGTCAACTCTTACGACACCCACGGGAAGATATGGGGTAGTAATTTTATATATTATATACATTGCGCACTTACATCAAGTCAAATATATTGCAGCTTTTAATAATATTCCATGCGGAACCCGCAGTGAAACAAAAAAGAAGAAAATCTGGAAATGGAACCCTTATAGTTTCGCCATGTCTGACCGTCCGTCCACGGTTTTATTCGGAGACCGTAGGTTCTACAAAGCTGTAAATTAGCACAGTTATAGACATTAATCACACCTACAAACTGTGTAATAAAATCTTATAAAAACATTTTTATTTTAGGTATCTTCCATACGGGTAAAGGGGGGATAATATGGGGGGATAATAACTAACTCTTTCAAAAATACGGGTTTATGGAATAATATTTTTGAATCAGGGATCCGTTTGCGAAATATTTAGCTTTAAAGTAGTATTTTTATTGGAGTCATGTGTCCCCCCCCCCCCTCAACCAACAAAACCCGTGTCTTTGGAAGTGTGAAAAGTATGTACGATACTAGTATATACGAGTTCAAATACGTTAAAAGGAAAATCATCTCAGCCAAGTAGGCTTTACAAGTTGACAACTTATAAAATGCACTTGGGTTAGTAAAAATTTCGTTACAATTTCATATAAAATGATCTAAAACTAAAACTAAAAACTTTGTAATGTTATTGTAAACTGTAAGAAATAAACATTTTCAGTAGCAGCTTGGAGTCAGGAAGTTAGCGATTATTCACTCCCGTGCTTCAGAAAGCACGTAAAGCCGTTGGTCCTATTCCTAAACTCTCCTGGTCGTGTCGAATTGCCGTCGAAAACATTAGATGTGGAATTATGAAGCATTATTAATTATTATTATTTTTCTGATTTTATAATTAATTACAATTATTTTTCTGGCATTATCAGTATTGGCTTCTTACGACAACAACAACATGAAATAAGGGGTTGAATTATCATTTTTCGCCATATTTTGTAATACATACAATCCAAATTTCTGTTTCTAAAGCAGTCGAAAAGGCATAAAAGAAAATTTCTATGTAACTCCATCTCTTAAATATCAAATATAAGAGAATTATATTCACCCACTTTCTAAGCAGTAATCTACTCTAATATATCGAAAGTACTTAAGCAAGAAGTTTCTTCTCAATCTAAGTTTCGTAATATACTTTACTAACTTACTTAGACTTGGCTGTAATTTATTAACTTTCCTACATTCATTGAGTTGGAATATATATTGTTCCCTTTTTTTCACAATTACACGATGTAATAGATGTTTTCAAGCTACTGGACTGAAAAGAATGCGGCATCAATATCAATAGCGAGTACATCACTCGCCTTAGAGATACCTATGAAATAATCAATATGACAAAATGGCTGGAAGATTCAACACTATTCTCAGTAACTTCAGTGGTGTGTCATTTGACGCGGTTGCCCGTTAAAATGTCGGAGTCATAAAATTTTTCTGGCTTTTATTGTAGTCGTTACAACTATCCAATTGAGAAAAAAGGCAGAAAAATAATTCATCACACCATTTCTACCATTTCGTTGGTCAAATTGAATCATTAATATAAAAATAAAAATGTCACGTAATTCTATCTACTGCTACCACTGGTCTCTATATATTCATACTTGTATAGTAGAGGTCGGTGACTGCTACCTAAAATATGCTATGTCCATGTGTAACTCAGTGTATCGAGTGTGTGACGTTGAGAATAAGAAAAGTACGCTAATATCAATCTAAGACAAACAGAGAGAAAACGAATCTAAAACCTAAATTAAGAGCGACAGTGTCAAGTATCACGTGATACGGGTTTTTTATCATTTGTTAAGGCGCTATCATTTGTAAGACAATAGCTGACAAAGTAAACCAAAATAACAACTAAATGAGAATCAATTTTCTAAGCAACGAATTTCGTCAATTCAAAAACAAACTATACGTTTTTTTTTAAATGATGTTAGTGAAAAAATACGCAGAACAGTTTGTATAATTAAGAAAGAAGTAATAAATCAAGTTTCTTCAGGTAAAAGGTTCATTTTTGGTAGAAGAAAGATGAAGAAAGTGCTCATGTTCTTTCACACGCGACCTTATCACAATTTTTTAAACTTTTCTAACGCAGTGCCAGAATAAAAGTGTCTCGTAAATTGATTCAATATACAAAACAATAGTTAAAACGAATTGAAGCTTTTTGTTTTGCAGAGACAAACGGAGTGCTCTGATAAGAAATTCATAAGCAGAAAACACCAAGAAAAAAACGGTTGTGATGCACGTCAAGATTAATATATCAATTTGTTTATATGCTCTGTAAGTGTGTAACCTAAAGCATTCTTTAGTTCAAATTTCATGTGGCTATAGCGACTTTGGATGTGACGCCGAGTTCGGGTGTAGCGACTGTTTTTAATGAATGATTTGTAACAAATTAAGAAATCCCATACACAAAGATTTTTTTCCTTCACAAACATTTCTTATCTTTTGTTTACATCCACATAGAGGGTCAGCAAGTGTGGCGACCTTTAACTTTTGTTTATGAATATCAGCTAAGTAGGTAGGGAAGCGTGTACATTTCGGAGTTAAATTTATGGTTCAGTTACAAAGTGATATTCTGAGTAGCATTTTGAAATGTACCAGCGAATGCCATTTCACCAACTATGTGTGCAAATATTTTCAATAATAAATAAATTTAAACTATATACATTTTATTGTCTGTATCTCTTTACCTTTGCCTGTAACGACTTCCGGATATAACGACGAAAATAATGTGGTCCCTTCATCGTTTTTAGGGTTCCGTAGTCAACTAGGAACCCTTATAGTTTCGCCATGTCTGTCTGTCCGTCTGTCCATCCTCGCTTAATCTCTGTGACCGTTAGCACTAGAAAGCTGACATTTCACGCCGACAAATTGTTAAAATAAAAATTTGAAAAAAATGTTTTATTAGGGTAGCCCCCCTATATGTAAAGTGGGAAGTGATTTTTTTTTAATTTCAACCCTAACGTGTGGTAAATTGTTAGAAATGTATTTAAAAATGAATAGGGGTTTACTAAAATCATTTTTTGATAATGTTAATAATTTCGGAAATAATCGCTCCAAAAGTTAAAAACAATGTGTCCCACCCCCTTTAACTTTTGAAACATAAGTTTAGAAAATATGAAAAAAATCTGAAAAGTAGAACTTTATAAGGACTTTCTAGGAAAATCATTTTGAACTTGGATGGAAACAACAGTACCCACTACCGGGAGCAGTTGCAGGAGCGCGGAGCGCTGCTGGAGCGCGAACATAATGGATACCCACCTTTAAACTCATAAGTGGGAACACTTATTGTGACGAACGGGAAACTACCGAACCCTACACTGAGCGTGGCCCGACACGCTCTTGGCCGGTTTATTATACCTGAAATCCACTGTATACGAATACTCGTGCTATTACCATATTGAAAAAAAATAATTTTAATAAAAAGTAAAGTACAAATTCAAAGAACTGTAAAAAATAAAATAATTTCACACAATAGCATCTAAAGTCGATGCTAAGGCATAGTGTACAGATGAGTCAAAGCTACGGCTTAAGATATTATGGAGAAATTCGGAGTTACCTTATTATTACTTTTTGTGCCCTTCTGGTGAAATGAGGAATATCACAAGTCCAAATTAACGACTACTGTGTTGTCTATTAGCACTAGCATCAATGATAACTTCACAACATTTTTCCAATCGTAAGGGTGACGTAAACCCGATCGGTGAAATATTTATGGACATTGTGTCACTATTATTGATGAAGATATCGCGTTAATATACATATAAATAAATAGAAAAGAAAATCATGCTGTCGAATTAAGAACCTGCTCTTTTAAGAAGTCAGCAAAACACTTTGTTTATTTTTTATAGATCTTGTTTTTATAACTGCCTTTATAGTTAATTTACAGGATTGTCTTTATTGTATAAAATACATATACATATAAATTAAAAATGTAAACTCATACAGTTTGACAATTTCACTACTGGAAAAACTTTAAAATCGAACCGACATAATGAAATTCAGAAAGGTTGAAGTAAGAGTTTAAATAAAACGCCGCCAGTTAAAACCATCGCACTTCATTTCAAATATTCTTTAGTAAAACTATTTGTTACTCGTGTTACTAAACACAACACACATATAGTTGGGGTCGGCTCGTGCTCGCTCTATCCAATTTATTTTATTGTTCTTATATGTCATGATGGTCCATTTTAACCAAAACTCAGCGATATATTTGTATACAATTTAAGTGTTATTCGATTTCGTTTCATGGCTTATTTACAATCCTAAATAAATTCACCTTTTTGTGTGAATGTATTTATTTCTGGAATTATTGTGGTTCAGAAATTTCCCTGTAATAAGATTTATAATATAATTATCAAAAAATTATTATTTTATAACACTGAATATTTAATAGCATCTAATCATTCATCTGATGTTCAAAAAATCAAGATGAAATTATATCGAAAGCTTCTTTACTCCATCGGTTTTCAGCTCTTTGTGCTGTTGGCTGGCCTATTCGTTCATTGTTGGTTTTTGTCGTTATAATCATCTGCATATAAACCTATATTTTGGCTTCAACGTGGTCGGTGTAACTAGCTGGTTCTGGCTCGTTTAGGTTTGTATATGTATGTGTGTATGCATATATTAACAACTAATATAGCACGCTGGAAATACAAAATTTCCTAGTATCGAAAATTCCATATATATTGCTTCGTGGCGAGGATATTTGCCGTAGTAGCCACACATGGCTGGTGGATGGATCGCACTCAAGGTTTTTTTCAATTCCACTCAGGAAGATGCTGCTGCCGATCTCCCGTTTCATTTCTGCCTGTCACCTCTTACGACATCCACGAAATGATATGGTGTAGTGTAGTTTCTCTTACGGAACGGTGTCGTAACTCTTATTTTATAGGAAATTATTTACGAACAAAATAGTTTATTTTATCCCAATAATTCATATTATTAATATATAATTTAGTATTACTTAGAAATTTATTCACCTCTGTATTATATTGCATGTTCAAATTACGCGAATTTATCGCAACCACATTCGAAAAAGTAACATTGTTTCATTCGCTCATAGCTTGAGTTTCGTGCAGTTCCTTCACGTTATTTAAATTTTGTTCCAATATTCAGCGAGCAGCGCAACGCCTGTTATTAAGTGAATCGAAAATATCGACGCCTTCGAAGAACGTCGCTTCGTTTTATCGGAAGTCCTCTTAAATCCTCATACACTTTTTAATACTCAATATTTCACGATTTCATACTTATTTTAGAGGAAATTTCTATTATAGTTTCTAAAACATAACAGTCAGATTTTTGACTGAATGCTTACTATTATAGAACAAAGACGAACTATTTAACGTTTTTCATTCGGCAAGTGGTACTTTAATTAAGTGTCATATTGTATATCACTAACTGAAACTATTAACAGTTATCATCAGTCTCATAACAGCAGAATCTCTACTAAGAACCCGGCCGTCCTGAAGGAGTTGAAACGAGTTATGTCGGTTTTCTACCAACATAACACTACATTAGCTGACCTCAGCGTCATTAAGTGATCAAGACATCTCCTTTCAGAAAGTGACCGGAGCCGCTCTACCGCTTTGCTATGGTTCAGGATTATTGGGCGTCATTGACGACCCACCTTAGCCCTATTAGAACTGATACGTTGGCTCGAAATCATTAGAAAAGTCTCCTAAGTTATTAGAAGATTTTTTATTTATTTATTAATTTATTACGTAATTGAACATCAATACAGTTCTATTAACTAATACGATGCTATTAACTAACCTATATGTAAGAATACTACTGATTTGTAAATAATAATATTTAACTATCAACATGGATAAAATACTAATTAAAGAAAGCTACTTCAGTATATCTAACAAATACCCATTATGAACCTTACGTCCGTATTTGATTTACTGTTTATTTTATATATTATGGCAACATTCAATTGTATACGTGAATAAAAATACCAGGCACATTAACACAAACGAAAGACATGTCGATGTAATTCCATAAATGTCCTATTTACTTAATTTTGTTACAGTTACATTACGGTTATGTAATGTATATTTTAAAATATTATTATAGAACATCTAAACTCAATACACATTGCATGTATTGATTTTATCTACCCGCCCATTCTGAGTTATTGCAAGCGTTTCTTGTCAGCTTGTCACCTGCAACTTGTGACGGAACAACGAAGTTTAACTCATAGCCGGTATGCATGTGACGGTTATTATATCAGTGAAGTCTAGAAATGGAAGTGTGAAACTTATAAAATGTGGAGAACATTAACTCACGATATTTTATACACCGATTAGGTTCAATATTTATGCTAAAAAACAGTGAATCGAATAAATAAAGCCTCGACTTCAGAAGCTAAGTATTATGTGAAATTATTTTGAGTTTTTGGTGTCAGTTTTTAATTTTTATTTAAAAGTTATTTTTTTACTCTTGGATGGTCCAATAAATATCACAAGTTCAAGGTAACAACATAACATACATACATAAACAATCACGCTTGTCACCCAGAGGGGTAGGCAGAGACTACAGACTTCCATTTGGCACGATCCTGACACACCTCTCTAGCCTCCTTCACATCCATACACCTACGCATACATGCTCGTCAGTTAAGAGTACTCCTAATTTGGCCCGTTTTCAATAAATCGCCAATTTGGTCGATAAATTTTCACCTAGGACGTCCCTTTCCGACTCTGCCATTTACTTCTGCAGTATAAATTTTCTTTGTCACTCTTTCCTCATTCATTTTTTCCACATGACCAAACCACCCAAGCATTCCTTTCTTAATCCTGGTCACAACATCGTCTTGCGAACCACACTCTTCTCTTATTACACACAAGGTAACAAATAGAAAGATTTCCAAATAGTTACATTAAAGTCTGCATACCGTATTGTTTTTTCCTTAGGGATAGAATGTTTCTTGTTTCTGATTAGTAATTATTGTATGCCTGGAGCATCCTTTAGTCCTATAATGAAAAAAAGTTTTAACTAGTAAGTTTTGTCTTAATAGCACATTAATAATTCTTGTTGGGAGAAGAGGCAATGTAAACAAAAAAAGACGTGTGGCACTCGGGGACTGCCGCGGTAAAGCTATTATTATAACATTTTGTATCAACTTATGCAATTATAATTATTTGTTTATTTTATTTATGCAGTATTTCTTTTTCTTTGATATTAATTCAAGTTACACTTTTTGAGCGTGGTGACCGATAAGAAAACAATTTTTTTTCTTTTATTAAATAAATAAATAATAAATGTACTTTGTTCATCCATATTCAAAACACTTTATACACAAATTTTACAAGTACAGCTATTCACTGTTGTACATAAATACCTATACACCTATACACTTTCTCATAAACAGCTGCTTATGTATTCGTCCGATTTCGGAGCAGCTCGTCTCGATTCGTGCGAGCTTCGTAGAGTCGTACAATACGTCTATTTGCACGCACACAAACACCGTGTCGAAGACTGCCGAAAAGAAACGACGTTAGACAATGCACGGCCTTCAAGCCACACCTCCGTGCCCATCGGAGTGGGGAGCGTGAGGTTTTTTCGTTACGGAATAAATTTCTGGATTCGGTCCCCGCGCTCAAGGCCCGCGATAGAAGCTATGCAATAGCTTAAAATCAATTATTAAAATATATTGATTACCTCAATACATTAAATGTACATAAAATTATCTTGTTTACATTGCCTTACATACAGGGTTGGTCACAGGAGAATAAAATAAGATATGATTTAAATTTATTAATAAATAATTTATCATGTAATAATAATTTAAATTTGACATTTAATTGTGACAATTATACCAATAGAATTAATTTAATAGATATTAATAATTTAATTAAGAAATTTTTGACTACAGATAGGTATTACCTATCCAAATATAATTTAAGACAGATAGCAAATGTGCTATCTTATTATTTATATATTACCTCAGCCAAGGAATTTAATTAGAAAATGAGACAATAGAGGTAATCTCTAGCTGTTATAATAATTTAAATAATTTAGAATGTAGATTACAAATCCTTAATAGTTGCAATTGTATAACTCCACAAAATGATAATAAAAATTGTTTTCACCTGGTGCATCAGAATAAACAAGGCATGATAGGCAAAGAACTAGAAATTGAATTGTTCTTAAATAGAAACAATATTTATATCATATGTATTAATGAACATTGGTTAAAAGCTCATAATTTAATGTTTAACTTCAGTAATCTCCAGGTGGTCAGTTCTTTCAATAGAGAAACGGTTTTAAGAGGTTGCTTCTTAATTTTAGTTAGAAATGGCATGTGTTGAGTTTGAGCACCTCATTGTTGTAAGCGTTTTCAGACCCCCATATTCTTTGTATGATACTTTCGAAAAAATTATGGAGGAAGTTTTCGCTAAGCTTAATAAACAGAATAAATGTGTTGTAATTGTTCATTTAGGGAACATGAATAAAATAGGTGACTCACACGATAGGCAAAATTATGTATTTAAATAACAAAATACAAAATAATTTGGTGGCGATCGGGTCGCGAGCTATCGGCGAGTGCCGGTCTTAGGCGCGGTGGTGAGAAACCCCCCGCACTTCACCTACTCCCCGCAAACACCGTCGGTGCTGTCGTAACGGCGTCGACATACTCCCGGCGCTGGAAAGCTTAACAGCTTTCAAGATCTTCCAACTCATCGGGCTTCGGTAGTAGGACGATTCTATTTAGGGCGCGCCGCACAATTCCTCTTGCAGTGTCTATATCTGCGACGCGTGTCAATCCGTCAGATCCCGTGAAGAGTCTTCTTACACGTCCGAGACGCCAATAGAGCGGTGGAGCGTTTTCCTCTTTCAAAAGGACTAGGTCGTCAATTTGTAGGCTCTCTTTGGACTTCGTGCGCCACTTCGTCCTCAACTGCAGCTCCGCAATGTACTCGTGACTCCAGCGTCGCCAAAAGTGTTGCTTAAACTGCTCGATGCGCTGGAATCTGTCGAGACGATTGGCATTAGCGGATTGTAGACACGGAGATGGCAGCGAGCTTAGTGGTCTACCAATTAAAAAGTGGCCCGGAGTTAAGGGATAATAGTCAGTGGGAGAGGAACTTAATGGACATAGGGGGCGGCTATTTAGGATGCATTCTATTTGTGTGAACAAGGATGACAATTCCTCATAGGTTAGGTGCGTAGTTCCTAATATCCTAGCCAGGTGGAATTTGGCTGACTTTACACCGGCCTCCATCAAACCATTGAAGTGAGGAGCGTATGCAGGCGAAAAACAAAATTCAACGCCTTCGTTAGCGGCAAAATCAGCGATAGTTTTGGCATTAACTTCAAAAAACTCTTTAAGTTCCTTTGAAGCAGCTACAAAGTTTCCACCATTGTCGCAGAATATCTGCTTTGGTAGCCCTCTCCGCGAAACAAAGCGTCTTAAAGTTAATATAAAAGCATCCTTGGACAGCTCACTAACAGCCTCCAAATGGATGCACTTATACCTAAAACATATGAAAATACACAAATAACATTTTGTAATTTTACAACCACGACCTTTGCGATCCGTGACCAGAAATGGCCCAGCGAAATCAGTCCCCACTGTAATAAAAGGAAAGTCGGGCATTAGTCTTTGAGCAGGTAGGTTGCCCATTATGGTTTTCATAGACTGACCCTTAAAACGCCTACATACGGTGCAATTACGCACAGTACGTCTAGCCAGACTTCTTCCACTAATGGGCCAAAAACGCGTTCTAATAGAAGCTAGTAAGGCTTGGGGCCCTAGATGTAGAAGCCGTACGTGTTCTTGTTGGAATAAAAGTTGAGTAAAATGGTGTTTAGAGCTTAACAACATGGGATGCTTCATATCGAAACTATATTCAGAAGCCTGAATTCGACCACCTACTCTTATCACTCCTTCATGTAAAAATGGATTAAGTGCCGAAATGTGCGACTTAGGACTTAGGGAATTTCCTTTTAATAATAAATCGTATTCTTTAGGGAATGCCTCTAATTGGGAAATATAAACTAATGAATTAAGAGCTTTATTGAGCTCGGCGGTAGTTAAGGAACCTGTAATTTTAGTTTTAGAATTTTTACAGTTATTAATAAATCTATGTACATAGGCTAAAATGTGCTGTAATTGTTTTAATTTAGAATATTTGTTAAAGTTAATAATTGATTGATAATTATCACAAATAGCAACTGGATGTGCTTTAACTTCCGACAAATTCTTCATCTCAATAATAGTCTGCGACTGCATAGAAGGCCACTCGGACTCTGGCAACAATAAAAACTTAGGTCCATACCACCACATATCACATGCAGCGATCTGGTGTGGGTTCACGCCACGGGATAGCAGGTCAGCTGGGTTGTGTTCTGTAGGAACGTGGTGCCATGAATTTGCGTCAGTCAACTCTCTAATGGCGGCGACTCTGTTGGCAACGAATGCTTTCAAGTTAGAAGAACCGCAGCGCAACCAACTAAGGACTACGCTCGAGTCAGTCCAATAGACATGACGCGATATTTTACGTCGCAAGGCCTTGGTCACAGATGAGCTCATTTCAGCTGCTAGAAGAGCACCTGAAAGCTCCAAACGAGGAATTGTAATAGGGCTGGATGCTGGGGCAACGCGAGATTTCGCACATAAAAGTTGGACATGTATTTGTCCTTCTTTATTTGTAGAGCGAAGGTACAAACATGCACCATAGGCGCGTTGCGATGCATCGCAAAAACAGTGGATTTCAGCAGAGACTGGATATTCTATTGATACCCATCTAGGTATTTTTAGTGAAGAAATGCATTTAAGTCCATCAACAAAAGGTCTCCAGACATCGACAATTTCCTTTGGAGCGGGCTCATCCCAGTCCAATTTGAGAGACCATAAGGTCTGAATTAAAATTTTGGGAACGATAGTGGACAAGGATAGGAGCCCCAAGGGATCGAAGATCTTGAAAGTTGAAGAAAGTATAGTGCGCTTAGTGACGACCTCAGACTGATCCACTGCAATGGGAAAATTAATGCTGTCGGTCGAAGGATTCCAATCTAGGCCCAGCGTATTTGTAGACTGACTCAATGTCAGGTTGCCGGATGACTGGACAACGTCTGAAGGCAGTAAAGAAGGTAAGTTGGATCGGTACTTACGTAAATTAAAACCAGCCATAGAAAGAGCCATATGTGTTGATTTCTGTATAGACCGTAATTGATCTTCATCATCGCTAGAAGTTAGTAAGTCATCAACATATATGTCCTCCTGTATGACTGCCTTAATAACGTCATCGTCACACTCCTCGCCCACTTGCCAGAGACACCTGGTGGCAAGGAAACTAGCGCTAGCAAATCCGTAGGTGACCGTGTTAAGCCTGAGTGTTTGTAATGGTTTGTCCTCCGCATCACGCCATAAAATCAGCTGTAGGTTTCGGTCAGACTCATCTATTAAAACCTGCCGGTACATTTTTTCAATATCCGCTGACAACACATAACGATATTGCCGGAACCGGATGAGGATATTGAAAAGAGAGTCTTGAACTGTAGGGCCTATCATTTGAATGTCGTTTATAGACAAACCAGATGAAGTGCGAGCTGATGCGTCAAAAACGACGCGTAGACGTGTTGACTCACTGTCTTCACGAATGACAGGATGATGCGGAACAAAATAGGCAAGCTCAGGTCGGTCTACCTCAGATATTGCTAGATGTCCTAGTTTGCGATACTCCTCAATGAAATCAACATAGGCGGACTTAAGTTCCGGTTGCTTGCGAAAGCGACGTTCCAGGTTTATAAATCGCCGCCTGGCCATGAAATATGAAGTGCCTAGGCAGTCTGGTTCGTCAATCAATGGCAGCTTGACACAAAAACGACCTTCTTCAGTGCGTTTTGTGTGCTGTAAAAAATGTTGTTCGCAAGCTTTCTCTTGGTCTGTAAGAAGGGGCCTTTGTGGCAAGCTTTCAAGCTCCCAAAACCTCTTCAAATCATTGTGAAGCTCAACTAAAGTATTGTTGTTTTCAATACTTACAAAATTACATTTCACTGGGGAATTTAAATTGAGATTGTCATTTTGAGTATAGTGCATGGGACCTGCGATAAGCCATCCTAATTTAGACTCATGTAGAATAGGATTTCCTTTGCCTAAAGAGTGCTGTTTGGTTCCAATAATGGACCAAAATAGGTCAGCACCGATGAGCAGTCCTATGTCAGATGGTTCATAAAAGCTGGGGTCTGCTAATTCAAAGGACTTCAGGTTAAGGTGTGTAATAGACACAAGAGACTTAGGTATCTTACCTGATATTTGGGGTATGACTAAACATGACGTCATAACGCTGAAAGAACCCACCTTTGAACGAATTCGAACATTGCAACGTTCAGCATTAAGCTTGACAATAGTGTTACGTATGCCGACAACATTCCTAACATCGGACGTGAAAGAAGTTAAATTTAATTTTGATTTAAGTGCTTCTGTAATAAAGCTAGACTGACTACCGTTGTCTAAGAGAGCTTTAGTGGTAATGTGATTGTTTGTTGTGGGATTAAAAATATCAACCAAAGCCGTACATAATAGTGTCTCAGAAGCAGAGGTAGCTGACATCGAAACTGGCTCAGAGACTGCAACATCAGTGACTACCACATTGGTATCAGAATCCGTAGGTTTGTGTAAAAAGGTATTGTGACGTTTTTTGCATATTTTGCACGTACCTGGAAGCTTGCATGCGCGCGTATTATGCCCTTTGCGTAAACAGTTGGGGCACAACTTTAGCTCGGACACTAATGAAAGTCTATCATCAATAGATTTCGATTGAAATTGTGAGCACTCATAATTACGATGACCTTGACTACAGAAAATACACTTGTGAGACGCAGTTGATGATGATTCGCCCTGCTCAGCGCTAACGAATGACTTAGTATGAGAAACGGGATTTTGTTTGGCGCCTTGATTGTGATTCGGGTTTGACTTTATATTTTTGTCTTGTTTACTGCGATAAACAGACTCTAAAACTTCAGCGCGGCCCTTAATAAAAGTCATGAAATCATCTAGGCTAGGCATATCCGAAGCCTTAACATTAGCTTGAATGTACTCCTCCCATTTAACACGCGTATTGCTGTCTAATTTCGCTGAGACTATGAATATGATCAGGGTATCCCAATGATCAGTTGGCTGTTTTAAAGTATTTAAAGCACGTAGGTTTTTTGTGACGTGGTCTACTGGAAATCTTAAAGACTTGTCAGACTCACGCAACGGCTCAATATTAAACAAAGATTTCAAATGATTATTTATTAATTGACGAATATTATTAAAACGCTCGCAAAGAAGACTCCATGCCTCAGGATAATTACTGTCGCAAACTTCTAAATTACATATTACACGAGCAGCTTCACCTTCTAGATAGGAATTTAAATAATGAAATTTGTGTATATTTTTTATTTTTGTATTATTATGTATCAGAGAACTGAACGTATCACGAAATTCCAACCATTTGTTGAACGTACCATCAAACTTATTAATTTTAATGACTGGTAAACGAAAGCCGATAACTTCGTGATCATCTTCATCAGCTGTGTAAATACTGCTATGCTGAAGCGACGACTTTTTTGTCGTACTGCTTACGGAAATAATTTCCTGAGCCAATGCGATCGAATTGTGGAAAGCTTGTTCGATAACTTCTCTGGTATCCAATTCTAAGCTTAAATTATTTTCCTCCAATGCTTCAATCTGATTCTGCACGTTATCGAATTCGCCAAATAAAGTCTCAAGTTTAACCAATCGCTGCGATAGCACGCTAACTTCCGTAGGAGTAAGCTTTTTACCTTTTAATTCTTCTAAATGGTTATTAAATTTCGTAACACGGCCTCTAATTGAGGCGCGTTTTAAATTAAGATTTTTGTACTTTGCCTCCATACTAGCAAAGTTAGCGCGCAGACAATCAAAACAACTAGTTATGCGCTGTACTAATCAAATAAATAAGAATTGCATACGATACGCTCCTCGCCTCGTAGCCGCTGTGACGGAAACCGGTTCAAAATCAGCAGAAGCGCGGTGAAAGGTGGGATTGATGACGCGCGACGCCCGCGGTCCAGTACCACGACGTGAGCCCGCAGTGCTGGCAGTGACACGGGATGCGATGATAGTCTCGAGCGACCGCTGCACAGTAGCTGAAATTGATTGTTGGAATGCTTTGCAGATATCTACGTACATAAAATAATAACGGGAAGCAAGGTTGATCGTAAATTTAATTGATTTGTGCAAATAATGGTTTAATTAGCGTAATATAGGGCTTAGCGAATGATTATGCTATAGTGATGACTAATTTATTTGCGTGCATTAACAGCTAACAGTGAATAGCGAGAAGTGAATTTACTTGCATTGAGAACTAACTAATTAAATGCTAGTGAAGACTTTCAAGTCGTAAAATAGGCGCAATGAATGCAAATTATAAGCGGCTTGAAAATAGCACTGATTACCTAGCAAATAATACGGCTAAATAATAGTAAGAAATAATAGACAATTAGCTGATAGGTAAGCAAATAGGTGTAAATAGGTGATTTTAACTCGCTAGGTATGTAAATTGTCGGTAGGTTTATCTAGGTAATTCTTTTAGGATTGTTTTAATAGGTATTTTATTTGGTAGGATTATTGAGTAGGAATAGTTTATATGCGAAACAGTTTTATATGCGAAAGGGTATAAGATAGACAAGGAATATAAAGGATGTTGCTTAAGAATAGGTAGGTAGGGTAAGGCAACAAAAAATAGGATTAGATTCCTTGTTTCCCTGTTCACACAAATAAAATTTTTAGGAATAGTGGGACACGAAGGGGTTAAATAACAGGAACGGGCTCACTTTTAGTTGGCAAAACCGCTGCTGTGGCGCGTACACTCCGCTGGACCTCAGCTTGGCCGTTTCTCAATAGCTGCCCTCTTGTCTTCTCTCCGCTCCAGACGAATTCTTCTTGACCGCTTCGTGTTTCTTTGGAATCGGGATGTGGCTTCCTTTGTTCTCGTAGCTCGTAGTACTTGCGTTCGCGACGTTGTAAACGCGGGGTAAGTGCTACGACCTTTGGACCGTACTACGCGGCGGAATCGGAATTCGTTATTTTAATTTATCACGGTCGCCACTATGTTCATTTAGGGAACATGAATAAAATAGGTGACTCACACGATAGGCAAAATTATGTATTTAAATAACAAAATACAAAATAATTTGGTGGCGATCGGGTCGCGAGCTATCGGCGAGTGCCGGTCTTAGGCGCGGTGGTGAGAAACCCCCCGCACTTCACCTACTCCCCGCAAACACCGTCGGTGCTGTCGTAACGGCGTCGACAGTAATATGTGGAAACTTTAATATTAATCTCCTAGAAGCTTCCTCCACCAATATTAAATTTAGATCATTGTTTAAATCTCATGGTCTTTTTAATTTATTTTTGGAGCCAACATGTATTGTTGAATGTAGTGCAACCTGTGTAGATAACATTTTTACAGATGTTAAGCCATTCAATAAAGTATAATTCAAAAATTGAGCTCTGATCACTGTGGACAATTAGTTTCATTACCTTATGTTCACAAAAAGCAAATAGATAAAAAGTAGTGTTTGTTCCAGTAAATGCACATCGCTTGGAGAAGTTTAGAGGTAACAAAGTAAAAAAAAATTCCATTACTTTCATACAAAAATAATCCAAATTTTTTATATGGAACATTATTTAAGCTTATTTGCAATGAATTTCATAATACTTTTACTTCTAAAACATTCTCCTTGAACAATCGCAAAGCATTTGAATGGGCGACAGTATGAGTCCATAAGAGTAGACAAAGGTTATATGAACTTTACAATGAAAGGTCATATAATCCTAGCGTCAAATTTAGGGAATATGTAAAAAAATATTACAAAATATTTAAAAGAGTGTGCTCCTTAGCCAAGTCATTGTATTTGAGCAACAAAATAAAGACTGCGTCTAATAAAATTAAAATGACATGGAGTATAATTAATAGTGAAACTGGTAAGGTCAACTCTCGCAATTCAAACTACCAGTTAATTTTTAACAATAAATTAACTAAATCAGATCAGGACGTTGCAATGGTTTTTGAGAAATATTTTACTGATATTCCGATCTTAACCACTAAGTGACTGAATGCTTCTCCTGCCGTCGCCGAATCATTACTTAAACAAAATGTAAATGTGTGTACAAAAAATTTTATATTTCATAAAGTGTCATCCAAATATATTGTAAAATATTTTAAGACTACTGATATTAAGAGAACCGCCGATCTGTGGGGGATTTCTGTTAAAGTTATTGCGTCTATAATAGATGCGATCGCACCTCAACTATCTATTATTTTTAATACTAGTATTGAATCTGGTGTGTATCCTGATTTAATGAAGCATAGTAAAGTAATACCTCTATTTAAATCTGGTAGTACATTGGACCCCGCTAATTTTAGACCTACTTCTATACTGCCAGCACTTGGGCAAATACAAATGGGCGTGCCTCAGGGCTCAATTCTCGGCCCTTTTTTATTTCCTGTATATATTAATGACTTACCTTACATAGTAGGGGATAACCATGATATAGTATTATTTGCTGATGATACTTCATTAATTTTCAAATTAAAACGACAGTTATTAAATTACGACGAATTAAATAATGCTATAGCTAAGTTAGTCAATTGGTTTAATGTTAATAATTTGCATTTGAATGGAACTAAAACTAAATGTATGAAATTCGTAACTCCTAATATTAAACATCTCAATACTAATGTAATTTTAAATGGGGGGGGGGGGGGAACTGAGTCTTGTTGATACCACCATTTTTTTTGGAATCACACTGGATGCAAAGCTTCAATGGCTCCTCCATATATCAAAACTATCTTGCAGACTTAGTTCTCCAGCATATGCTGTGAAAAATATTAGAACTATTACTGTATTGTTGAAACATCTAGAATAGTTTACTTTAGTTATTTCCATAGCATTATGTCGTATGGTATTTTGCTATGGGGCCACGCGACTGACAATGAAATTATATTTATTTTACAGAACAGGGCCATTAGAGCAATATATAATTTAAAACCAAAAGACACTCAGAGAAAAATTTAAGGAAATTAATATAGTAACTCTGGCCTCTCAATATATTTATGAAAATGTAATGTACGTACACAAAAATAAAAGTAGTTTTACGAAAATAAGTGATATTCATTCTGTAAATACTAGAAACAGACACAAGCTACCAGTCACTCGACTCCACCGAGTCAGTAATTCATTCTTGGGGCGATGTATACGGTTTTACAACAAAATCCCAGAAAATATACAAAATTTGTCATACACGAATTTCAAAAATGTTAAACTAAGTTTGTATAAAAAGGGTAATTATAATACTAAGGAATTTATGGATGATTATAACCCCTGGGAAGGGTGATCGCTACCAAGCTATTTCTTATTTGTCTTGTGTTGTTGATTGTAAACATTATTGAAAGCTATTATTGGGAAAAAAAGTAGTCCCGCTGGGTTTCTTGCTGGTTCTTCTTAGGACAGAGGTTTTTTTGCGAACCAGTGCTAAATGAAAAAAGTGACTTTCAATAAGTATTGTTATAATCTACATTTAATAAAAAAGTTTCTGTTTCTGTTTCTGTTAAAATTCTTAAAATGTATACTATATATTTATATTCCTTAAAATTATATAAACTAATTTAATACAAAAAGCTGTGAAAACCTCTCGTTTTCACATTTTAATTAAATTTTTTTTCATATTATTTTTTTCGTAAACACAGTGAAGTAACGACTATATTTCCATGGGCTTAATATTCAGAAGATTTTAGATTTTTCCGGACCGATACGACCTACTTTAAGAAAAGAGCCTATTCTTAAAGTAATGTAAGTATAAAGGTAGGCAACGCATCTGCAATTCCTCTGGTGTTGCAGCTGTTCATGGGCGGCGGTAATCACTTACTATCAGGTGAGCCGTAAGCTCGTTTGCCCCCTCTCATATAAAAAAGAAGCATATTCGTTTCGATATTCTTGTTTTTCTCCTCTGAGCCGATTTCAAAGTTTCCCGCAAATAACCAGCGAGCTCATTCGCATTGGTATTCGACTAGCATGTTATGAAAACGCTTCGCTTATTTATGAAATTATTCATATACAGTTTTGCTTGAATTATTTGACTTAAAGTTTTTATATATGTTTTATTTGGTAGTATTGCCGTTAACAGCAGCATCTCTTTTTTTAAATTGAAGTATCAAACAGACTTCTAGTCCACGTGATGGTAAACATACAGAATACCATTCTTAAACAGCAGCATAATACTGTTGTATTTCGTATAGTAGCGTGAAACGTCGTTGTCTTAATATGTGACAAAGGAAAACTAATACAGGTGACAGGCGGTAGCATTTGCCTAATAACAACTTAAAATAATAAAAAGCTGTGCTTGCTAGATAGATTTCTTATGGTGAGTTTATGTACTATGTAGAGAACGTAAGATTTATATTTATTAGCTCATACAACTCCACGGCATGGCAAAGGCTTCCCTCGTATTAGAGAACATTTGTCTTAATCTTCACGCAAGGCGGATTGATAACTGCAGTACAGATGGCATCTATGGAGGATATTCGTGGCGATCAAAACTACCATTAATAATGTCATTGGTGGTGATTGAAACCGGTATTATGACGTACTTTGAAATGAAGGCGAGCTAATATCCCCTAAGTTAACACGGCTCAACAAAATATTTTAAAAAAAGAAAAATTCTTTTTTTTACATTTTAACGCTAATTAGGAAGTATCATAGAAGTTCCAGAATGTGAAAAGCATCTGTGGTCTTGTACATTTAGCGTACTCTGTGCCCGTATCTTTTGTTTGTTTGTCTCTTTCCACGGATATAGGAAGCAATACCGTCACTGTAGGAAGCAATGAGATGTTTCTAGCATATTATCTTACAGTTTTTTTTAACGACGTTTTAGCGACGCAAAGAAATGTAGGTAAATTTTATTTTAGTTCTTACTCGTTTTAAACTTCGTAAATACACAAAACTTTTAAAGCGACTAAATCGTTTAAGGCAACACCGCGAAAAAATGCACCTCCTTTCATCGAATAGTATAGGACTATGACACCACTAACGAAAGTGGAATTTTAATATTCTTTATCTTTATCTTGAATTTGCTTGTTAAAAAACACGATTGTATAATTTTGACTCGATCATAATTATATGCGAAAATACCTCTAAATATCACTATAGTTAAAATTACAACGAAATTACTTAATTCCTTGGGGATCACGAAAATATATCCATAACATCAATATTCATAATTTACTTGCTCATTATTTTGATAACTTATATCAATAATTTCAAAAAAAATATTTTAAGATTGTGAAAATTTCTAAGCGGTTTTAATCGTCGCGGGCGCTACGCAATTTCAGACGGCGTTTTTTAAGTTTTTATAGAAATTATGTATTCACTCGGATCAGTAGGGCGATAGCCCGGAGCCACTTTTTCGATTTGTCGTCTTAATGTTATCGTCTTCATCATCGACATTATTCCTCAAATAGGAATATATATATATATATATATATATAGGATAGAGGCATAACTTAAAACACGGTCATGCACATGCTTTATGTGACTGACTGCATACACACACTTCGAGCATACATATTTTACTAAGTCGTCACTCTATCCATGGTATCGGTATGAAGCTCCAACTTGAAAATCATTTTTCCCCAACGGTTAACAATTTCGCAAATTATTTTCGCATAAAGCCGAGTAATCATCTGTAATTCATTCTAGAAGAAAATAGAGACAAAATAAGATTTTAATGTATTGCTTGATGTGATAATTTGAATAATCGTTCGAATAATTGAAGCGGCGCGAGCTCGAGTCGATCGGGATTTAAACATTTATGTCACGCAAAAACGTCTAATATAGCGAAGGTCAAGACGATCTCCATTTTCCAAATTCCAAGGTGCAAGACAATTCTAACATGGTATGTGTGACAGTTAAGGCAAATCCTCGAAAATCTAATATATAATCTAAAATATATTTCACCTTCAAAACTATTTAATATTCTATCCGGTATTATATACATGTCAAAATCACATGTTTATGTAATAATTTTCACGCTATGTAATTTTCCATTGACGCGCTTTGAATGGATTTTAATTATCGAAAAATACTGCCGAAAGCTTTGGAACATACACTTCTGACAAACGTCAGATTTGTTTGGAACTACATATTATCGTGGAAGCCACAGACCAGTATTTGTTTGTAACATAATTATTGCGAAACAAAAGTTCAGTGTCGTGTGTAAATTTTCGATAATTTTCAACCGTTTCACTAACTTTAATTTAATGATGATGGATTACAATATCGTATTATAATATTAAAACTATTTATAAATACTGCTGAGATACAAAGTTATAATTTTGTGATAGTCGTCACTCTGGTCAGGTTTGCTGACGGTTGCAGTACGTTTCGCACTGAGATTCTTGAGTGTATACAAGCCTAACCTTAGAATATGCATTATAATCATTGTTTGCTTATGTGGACTTTAAGGTTTTGCACTTTTAACATGCTGCACAAGGCATGGTGTAAAGTGATGGTGATCTATCGAAAATCATGAAATCATTTTTGGGTTTCTAATAGTTCTAATAGTTCTAATAGTTGCACGTGCTAGAGCCATCCTGAAGCAAGATTGTGGTTATAGCACAAATAGATTGGTTCGACCGTGGAAGCACAACGCTCTCACAGAATATCAGCGTAAAATGGCATAAAGCTGCTATGTTTCGTATGATGAGTGTAAAGAACTGTAGACCCTTTTATTAAAAATACGGGGAGTTCCATCTTAGGAGTCTTCAGGAGTCACAACGCATCTGCATTTTGATTCTTAATCGAGAATAGATGTAGATGTCAATAAGCCACGGCATCTACTTACATTTAGGTGTACTGTGCGCTCGTTTGTCACACTTATTCTATAAAAAAAAAGTCGACTCTAAAGCCACTACCACACGAAACACAGTGTAATCTTAGTTTTACAGGCCGATAAAAAAAAGAAAGATACATGATATCATCATAATAGCTTATTAAAGTCTACAGCTGAATATGAGCTTCCTCCTTACATTGCCTCTTGGGGGAAGGGATATTTGCTTTGTAGATGGGTTGACAAGTGCAATATTTTATTACTACAAGCTATTGTCGCAAATCTGATGTTTTTTTATTTTATAGAAGAAGGGGCAAACGAGCATGCGGCTCACCTGATGTTAAGTGACTACCGCCGCCCATGATCAACCGCAACACCAGGAGAATTGCGGGTGCGTTGTCGGCCCCTATGCCGGTTAATGTTTCCCTCTATTATCTCCTGCAATACCCACGGGATGCTATGGGGAAGAGAAAAAAGAACGAAAGAACTGCTCCCTTAAAAGATATATTGAGGTGACAGTAGACTAATAGGCAGGGTGCGGGCCGCAACGTGGATTCGAATCCATCATTGGACTACTGTCGTGAACCACTTCTAACAAAAGCAATTTAAGCATACCAGTAGTCTTTACAGGGAGTGTTATTAATGTTGATAGCATTAAATTAAAAAAAAAATGTTTAAGTTGTTGTTGGAAGTACTTAACAAATAGGCAAAATAAAAGACTATGTATAAGTTATCTTGACTTTGACCGGAAGAAAGTAGAGACGATTAAAAGTTCTCTTCTAGCATTACCAGACGCACTGATTTTCTGAGTTTGGGTATTATGACGACATATGTTATATTCTATGTTACGTGCGTAATTATGATAAATCCATTGTGATATCGTTTGTTCAAATTTAACAACTAGGTCAGAAGGTACGAGCGAATATAGAGCCGGACGTACGTTTATAAATACCAACCAAAAATGAAAGACACATTTAAAAAATCTAAATTTGCGTACCATTTCTTTTATGTATAGTATTTATTTTATTATAAAATTTTAACGAGTTGGAGTTTAGTGCATTTTTAAATTACACGTTTTCTACTTTTCTTTTGGGCTCTACTCTGTTAGAATGAAAAAACAGGGAGAAACAATACATTTTTAGTTAGTAGATTTTTTACCGTTTACTGAACTTTTGTTTTCTTCACCACCTTTTAAAGCTCACTGGTGAACATGGGCCTCTCCCGTTGTAGGGTTAATCATCACTCTTGGCAGTCAGGCTTGCCAATCACACCAGTGCTGCTGCCCGTCTCTGAGTATTTTACATCTAGCGTAAACGGGAAATTATACCGCCATTTATTGGAAACCATAACATGTTTCTTCATCACCAACGGAACGAATGGAGTGATAATTTTACACAACCATCCCTCACTTGGATTAGTCACCTCTTCACGTAGCACTGTTGACTAATATACGTAAACATATCGCGTTGTTTACCTGCCTCGTTAAACAACTGTACACAATCTGCTATTTTGATGTGTTGGAAATTTGATTTATGATATAGGTGGATACAGAATGTATGAAGTTCACAACGAACCCATTTGTCATGATCAAATAACGACAACGCCTTAATAACGTGTACACAGAACATTACTTTTGAAAAGTATAATCAGATAACGAATGATTTTTTTATAAAATTAAGGGTGACAGACGTACACAAATTCAATATGAATGTTATTGAATATTGTGGTTCAACTGCCTCGTTGGTCTATTCGTAGTAAAGGCGATTGCTGGTCACGAGATCCCGGGTTCGACTTTCGGGTCGGATGAAAATTTAGTTATTAGTTTTTTGTCAAGAAATTCTCAGCAACAGCCTGGAGTCAGGAAGTTGGCAGTGTTCCACTTCAGTGCCTCGTAAAGCACGTAAAGCCTCGTAAAACATCAGGATCATATTGCTATTAAACTATCTACTTAATAGATTTAGTACCCGGTTGACCGAGCTTTGCTCGCTATTTTTCGCTCGGTTTGTTTAATTCGTGTGTTTTGGAAATTATATTTAGATACAAATTACATACTGATGAAATACGAATAATATTTTTTGATCTTAGCGACATAATAGAAAAAACTGAACTGGTTATTTGAATAAAAAATCATGAGTGCATTTAGTTTAATTTAAATTTTCGTGTTTTTAAAAAATACTAAAAAAGGGCTCGAAAAAATAGATTTTCTCAAAAAAGAAATAACTTGAAAAAAAATTAAAAAAGTCGGCGGTCGGTCTGGGCTCGAACCATGGTATTACGATTTTATGACCGCCCTATATACCAACTAAGCTATTTGTAATCATTAATAAACTGTCAAAATTTACCTTCTTATTCTAACGATATTGTTGCAGTTTTTCATTGCCTAAAAACACGGACAAAAAGACATTTTCTAAATATAAATCCTAGCTAGATCGATTTATTGCCACCGAAACTCCCTGCACACAAAATTATATATATATATATATATATATATATATATATATATATATATATATATATATATATATATATATATATATATATATATTAATATACAAGAATTGCTCGTTTAAAGGTATAGGATAGGATTTGATTCATTGCATTAATTTCTGAATAGAGTTAGTTTGAGTCGAAAGTATTTGAGTGAGTAACTTACGTCTAATTTTGGTTTCCCCATTTTGCCCATTTATGTAGCGATCAAAGGAGACAATTATTTTTGGGCTACTACTATAAATGATAAAATGATAAATACAATACACACACATATATATATATATATATATATATATATATATTTTCATTCATTCTCTAAACCATTTCCCATTATCTGGGGTCGGCGCAGTAAACCTTCTTGTTCCATTCCTCTCTATCAGCCGTCATTTCCATACTTACTCCTTTCATTCTCATATCACTCTTCACACAATCGATCCATCTTTTATTCGGCCTTCCTCTGCCCGTGTGTCCCTCCACATTCATATTCAACACTCGTATTGTGACATGACTTTCATTCCTCCGCATCACATGCCCAAACCATGCCAATCTGCATATATCTGCATATAGCTGCATATATCTGCTATATATATATATATATATATATATATATATATATGTGTGTGTGTGTGTGTGTGTGTGTGTGTGTGTGTGGAATTTGTTTTGTTGAGAATGAAACACAGCGATGTTTGACTTGAAGGTTTAATCTCTCTCTTAGCAGCTATATCGTCTTGTCACAATGGCTTCCCGTTTGCTAGTCCTTTATAATTGTTGTTATCAACACACACCGTCGTAAGCAACATGCCGATAGCTTTAATTTGAGACGCTCCAAGTTCATGGAAAATTTTCCATGAACTTGGAGCGTCGTTTCGTCTATAGCATTTACACAGTCGGTTGTCATCAAATTCACATATATATATATGTATCCAGGTATGAACCCAGGATCCATTAATTAATAAGCAGGTACTCTAAACCGATATTAAATTTACGGAACATACGTTATATGCCTGCATTAATAAGGTATGTTAGATGAACAAGCACTATACATGCAAATATCGTCCATGTTCGGTTTCCTTTATTCGTGTGTGATTGCAAACATTGTTACATTCACAAACGTATGGCTTAACGAGCATATCCATTATTCTGTTAACAATTTAGGCGGTGTATGCTTGTGGTGATAGATACGTAAATTGTTTAAATAAGTAAGTGGCTCTGTATGAGCTTTGGCAATTAAATCAGTTAAAGTTTAGTTTAAAATCACTTTATATTCATATTTATTAAAATAAAGTAACAGTCCACTTCAAAGAATTAATAATAATAAAATCGTTTCCACATAAAGGCTTCAGAATTCGGTGGCAAAACAAAAGAATCAAAATTTTGACTTCAGAAGCTCTTAGGTGGAAACTATTTTATTGCTTTTAGTTCGTTGGTTTCGGTTACGCTATTGTTGTTTCCTCTTTAGTGTCCATATCGGTTTTCTCCTTCTGCTACTGCGGGATATTAGATCGTTAGCTAAGCGAAAAATAACTTTTAAATACACCAATTCAAGTGAAAAATAACTTTATTATATTCAAATTTAATAAGAATAAAAATAACGAAACCAAGTTTTTAGGGTTTTATCGCATATACTTATTTTATCCAATAACCATGGTCACGGGGAAACTGACAAATTTCTTAGTTAACCACGGCTACCTATAGTTCAAAATTATTAATTTTTGGTCGGATCTACTTCTGCGTAGAGCTTATATTATCTTTAAATCTTGAAGTATGCTTGGATTGATTTAATTTAGTATGGCTAAATTTTAATATGGCCGACAAACGGAAATTGACATAGGAGATGGGCAGTAGCATCTTCCTGATAACAACTTAAAATTATACAAACTTGTTGTCAACCCGTTTACCAAGCGTGGCAACTATGGCAAAATTCCCTCCACGAGGCAATCTATGAGGCCTATGTTCAGCAGCGGATGTTTAAAGGCTGCAATGAAGTGATGAATTAATGATAAAAATGATTGATTTTTATAGACGTCGATTCCCCACGTTAGCTACATTTTTTACGCCGTTTTATTGATCTTTTAGTTACAAATAAGTTGTTGAAACGCTATCCGTTCCGTAAAACTAGTTTTAATTCATGTAGTTGTCGTATAAATATAAGAAATCATTATAATTTCCCAATAAGTATTTTTATACGTGGTAGAACCGTGCTGCAATTATATTAGTATACTACTAACGTAGCACGAATGGGTCGGCTCGACTGGGGAAGGACCACGCTCTCACAGAATACCAGCGTAAAATAGTAGCTTAATGCTGCTGTGTTTCGTATGGTGAGTGTAGAGAACCGGAGACTCTTTTTACTGGAAACGAGGCATTCCATCTTAGTCCTAACGGGTGACAACGCATCTGCATTTTGATTTGTAATCGAGGATAGATGTAGATGTCTATGGGCCGCAGCAACCACTTACCATCAGGTGGATTGTGTCCTCTTTTGTCACCATATACTATAAAAAATCTATGGGGAGCATTCAGCAGTGGATTAAATAGGTTTTAACGGTATTAATATTATATAGATGGTTTTTAATCACCGTCGATTCATTATGATAGGGTCAATTACGAAATTGTTATTTATTGTCCGTGACACCATTTCAGATCCATCCATTCTAACAATAGATATAGGCATACCAAACACTAAAACCAGACATTGTGCCTAAACTATAGCCATATTGAAACGAGCGGTCAAAATGGTAGATGACATGCCGCACATTAAATGGATATTCTTAGCTGATGACGATACTATTATGTGGTGAGTTATTGTAGTATTTTAAGAAACTAAATATGTTATATCCCAATGGTTTAATCAGCCAGTTAAACAAACTGCTACAGTGCTAGTGAAACTGCAACGATGTTAAATGACAGCGTTCAGGATATGATAATAAAACTAAAATAAACACACGTGCGCACGACGACGCAACGTCACGCTCGCGCACTCGCCGCACTTCCACCAGGTGCGTCATGGAATAGAATAGAACCAAATAGCGCCATCTGTCGAGCGTTAGATTAATCAATATAGGTAACGTGAATACTTATTGAAAGCCATTTATGATTTTGCTACTGGTTCGGAAAAAATCTTTGCCGTGGTAAGAACCAACAAGAAAGCCAAAGTGGCAATTTTTAAAACAATAATTTACAATATAAAATTTCATATAATTAAATATGAAAAGATTTAGAAACAGCATGGCAGCGAGCACCTCATTTCCAGGAGTTATTATCAGTCATGTACTCTTTAGTGGTATAATAACTCTAATAAATGTTTTTTTTTGTAAAGTGATTTTCATAAATAAGCTACGGCCAACGTTAAATTCAGCGTAGCCGCGACAATTTAAAAAAAATTCACTGTAAATTTTTACGTAGTAGAGCAACGCTGCAGCCATATTATTAGAGCAGAGCGAGCAAAGCGAGCGGAGCTCCCATTGAGCAAGAAAACGATTCTTTGAAATCTATTTCTTCCGTAACCCGTAGGCCAATATACATATTTTTTCGGCAATATTTGTAGCTCAACGCAGACAAGGTTTGTAATCTAATCAAATCGCTAATTTACATCTGCACAATGTCACACCATTTTATTGAATCTTTTGCCGTAACTATCTTTAGTTATGACTTTAGACTTTTAATGCACTCCGTTTATGATGCTAGCAAAAGATTTTACCTTTGCATCTGCATTGGCCCTAGTTATCATAGCACGAATGGGTCGGCTTGACCGAAGTAGGACTACGCTCTCACGGAATAAAAGCGTCAAATAACAGCTTGATTCTGCTTTATTTCGTATGGTAATTGAGTATAGATATTGTAAGACACTTCACTGAGAACATATTAGTCCTCAGGGGATATGTAATGTTTTGGTTAACATCCCTGAGGTCTAATATGTAATGTCTTAGTTATGACCCATGAGGACTAATATGTAATGTCTCCCAGACCCAATTTTGGTCACGGTGGCTCAACGGAGACTAGCATGTGCGCTTGACAGGATCACAGTTCGCAAACACAGGTGCTCTCTCTATTCTCTCACTTACATGGCCCGATGGGCGGTAATTTGACACGACTGAAGAGAGATCAGGCGCAATATAAACAGCTTATTGTGTTGTGGACACAGGCGTTAATGAAACACCGCCAACTTTCTGACTTTCCTTTGTGGAAGTTTACTAATTTTTTTTTTAATTATGTTAAGGTGCAGCCACAGGACTACGCGCGGGAAGTGTTGGCTCGTGACCGGCCGGTTCCTTTCCACCGGCACTCGTCCCCCGACCCGCTGTGGGTGTACGCTACTTGGTTTCAACACGAAGATTTGGCGCTAAAGCGTAGAAAGAACAAAGATGAACTTTAGATCATTAAATTTAATAGTATTGTGTAAATACTTTCTACACACAGTCTTTTACACAAATACCATGACATAATGTTTTGTAATCGTTTAAGTTTAAGAACTTTACTGATATCTTTTATGACACTTCTAATTGGATATAGCTTTTGCGAGGTGTTGCTTTTTCACGTTATAGTCTAATTTTCCTTGTCACTTAAATGAAAAAATCATAAGACTAAGTGGCTTATTAGACTGCCCAGATTAGATTGCCCAGGGTGTACCATACGTACTTATGGTCTAAAAGCTGGTAACGAATTTTGAATAGATATTTTTGGCACATGACATCACATTATCTATGAATAAGGTTTTGCTTGTATTACAGTTATCAAATTTAAATTCATAATATTTTATATAGCTATAAAATATAATAAAATAATATAGGAGAAAAAACTGGACACACAATATTATGTTATTATATAAACAAACATACTCTTTCACTACTTGGACGAAGTATTATTTATAGAAACAGTAACAGTCAATAATTTATAGGTTGTGTCGCAGATCGACCTAAAATAGATTACGCACGATGGATCTGCATTAATAAACGGCCGGGTTGTTATTGATTTGTCCTTAACTTGAGGTGTTCATTTAGCGTTTTACTATATGTTTTATTCTTGGTTTAAATTAGTTAATTTAACTTCATGGACCATAATATAAGACATATAGGCGTACTTAATGCCCAAAGCATTGACAGATTTTGGGGGATGCAGACACAAAAATATGAAGTTGATGTATAGAAGAAGTGTATTGAGTGTATAAGCTGATCAAAGATAAACACATAAATAAAGCAAAGTAAATAAAAAGTATAAATATAAATTTAAAATTATATAATACATTCACGTACTCACACATAAAATCAATCAAATTTTGTTCAAATCACAGTCGGGAAGAAATTTTTTCAATGGAATTTCTAGAGAAAGCCTCGAGGCATTAAGTATGCCCTTGTATTCTTATATATTAAGTTGGTATTATGTTTTGTATTATAATAAGGAATGCAGTAAAGAATAAATAATTGAATAAATAAAAACTTATATATTTCCAATTTGAGATACTATGATAACGTAAATATAACCTAAAAAGACTGTGGTTGGTAACCCGCTTGCCAAGCGTGACAATGACGGCAAATAACTCCCCCAGCGTAAAGCGATATATGGGGGAGGCCTGTGTCCAGCTGTGGACTTTTGATAGGCTGTAATGGTAACGATATGTTGGTCTATGTTTTTTTTTTCAAATAAATATGTTTATTTCTTTGTATTGTCATTTTGCGTGCTGAGGAGAATTCTACGCCCCACGAACTTTTATGTATGTAGATTCTAGTTATATAGTTTGTCATAAAAACAAGTATAATAATAATAATAATAATAATATTCCACAACTATCACACAACGCCATCTAGTCCCAAGCTAAGCAGAGCTTGTGTTATGGGTACTAGACAACTGATAAACATACTTATATATAATGATTTCTTATATTTACGCGAACACTACACATGATTAAAACTACTTTTACGGATTTTATCGCGTTTATTTTTACTTTTTATTTTTAATTCCCGACGTTTCGGGCACTTTCCAGCACCCATGGTCACGGGGGACTGAGATGACTGACGTCCCGATGTCATTGTTAAACCCGGAGTACCTTCAGCTTTTTTAATTATCGTAATCGTCGGGAATTAAAAATAAAAAGTAAAAATAAACGCGATAAAATCCGTAAAAGTAGTTTTAATCATACTTATATATTTTTAAATACATAAATATTATAGATAAATTACACCCAGACACAGAACAAATGATCGTGCTCATCACACAAACATTTGTCATGGGTGGGAATCGAACCCACGACCTCCGGCATAGCAGTCAGGGTCACTAACCACTAGACCAACAGGCCTGCAAGTATATGAGAACAATTTTTAGTACCTCATTATATTATAAGGATCATAATTTTTTATCGTCAAATGTGATGTTCGTAGAAAATTATATTTACAAACATATTATAATGTATTGATAATAAAATGTGATATATTTATAGTAAAATGTGTTTCCTTTTACTCTTTATGGTGTGAATTGATCGTGTTAATGTTTCTGTTCTACTGCGATGTGCTTTGTAAATAGGATTGTATCAAATGCGCGGTAACAATTACAACTAATTAAAGTGAATAAAAAGTTATTCGCGTAACAAAACTATTCGCTTCGGCTGATTCGAACACAAAATAACAGTGCGAGTACCTCTGGCCATCGCGACTTTTGATTAACAGACGCTTCTTCAACGACACCCCTGAGGATTAGATAGAAAGGCTTGCTTAAGGGTCACCGGTTCGCTGTACTCACCATAAGAAATACAGCAGCATTACACTGGTATTTTGTGAGAGTATGATCTTTCTCCGGTCGCACCAACCCATTCACTCATGGCTCTACCACGTCAAAATGGTCAAGGTGCCAAGATAATTAAAAATACTTTTAATAAGAAGGTATAATCACGGTAAATAATGTACCTATTGAGTAAACATAATCTATTACATTTCTTAATAAAAAAATCGTATTATATTTATATTTTATATTCAATGCACAAGCAGAGCGAACATCAAACAAACAGCGGCATTACGTAGGTACCTAACTATATTTCGCAGTCTTAAGTCCCCTTATTTGAAAAGCTTCGCTCAAAGCCTGATGAAATGCAAATAAAGCAACAGAAATACGTGAAAGGTGTTTGAAAGGAGCAATTTCTTTGATAAACGTCGATTGGAAGGAATACTAATGGATATATTTTTATTATACACTAGCGCAAAAAGAAAAATGTGTATCTACTTTTATAAATAAAATTGAAGCGTCTGTCTGTATGATTGAAATAACTGGCTTCTGTTAGCTTAGGGGGTGTTTACACGCTATTAGGCCCATGAACAACTGCAACACTAGGGGAATTGTATATGCGCTACCGGCCTTCTAAAAAGAAGTAGGCTCTCTTCTTGAAGGTCCCTAAGTCGCATCGGTCCGGAAAAATCTCTGGTGTCAGTTGATTCCACAAGGAAGTCGTGCGAGGAAGAAAACTTCTTTTAAATCGCATGGTAGTGGACCGCCAGATATCCAAATGGCATGGATGGTATCGCGAGTTTTGTCTCGATGAGCGATGGTGAAGTCGTGCGGCAGTAATTAGTCCGAACAATTTCTAGAACACTCCGCGTGGTAAATGTGATAAAATATAAAATTTTAAATTTGAAGCGACAAAAGCGCAAAAAGGTCGTGACTTCCAACCCGCCATTCGACTACTGGCGTGAACCACTCATAACACAAGCAATTTAAGCTTACCACGAGTGGTAAAGAGGAATATTAGTAATGTTTATAGCATAGTTGATATTCTTTAAACAAATAAAAAAATATGCAAAGAGATGCAACATTTCTTTGCAGTGCCAGTGAGTCAAGCCGATTGGAAAGAGCTCGGTCACCGACGATTCAAACAGCTCTGCGCTGGATTCGACTAAATGGAAGAAGCTGGCACGGGGGAGTCCCAGCCCGAAGATGGGTACAGTATTCCAGTGCGGCCGAACCTGCGCCTTGTAAAGTTGCAAGCTGTGTCTCAAATACTGTCCCTCTCTATTGAGCACGCAAAGTTTTTTAGAGGCCAATTTGGCCTTCTCTTCCAAGTGACCACGGAACTGCACGTTACTCCATATGTTGACGCCGAGAATTTTTTTAAAAAAATTTTTTTTTCTCAAAAATCTTTGGAATGGCTGACAGATGAGAGCAATGCCAAGAAGAATCTAGGCTATATTTTATACGAATATATTGTTTTTTTTTTTCAAAAAACAAAAAATTGATAATTCAAATGGTATCTGATCATCTGAAATCAAAATAACGTCATATTAGCAGATCCTAGGGCGTGTAGCTAGTATATATATAACGATAGCACATATTAAAACGTTGTTTGTATGTTTAAGTTTTGTTTATCGAGTTATCTACGATCCACAGTAATAACTAAACATATGCCGGTAGAATACTTCTACAAGATGTTCCTGAATAGTGCAGAATAAATTGCTCGTAATATACAATACACGAACTATTCGTACGAACACCCGCTCTTACCGCTCTTATCTACGAATAAAGGTTGTGCTTGGTGACTTGGTAAATGTGAATAGAGCTATGCGCCCAGAAAACCGTAAATATATACTTCCAGTAAAGTGGTTTGAATCTAATTATGTCAACGCAGTACGAATATGAAAAATCGAATAGCGAATCCATTTTATTAGCAAATAAATAGGTTATCGACACAGCATTCAGAGTTCACAAACGGACATATAAACGCTGTGTGCGTTTAAGTAAAGCAATATTGTGTTGTCACAGTAATAATTAGACGACATGTGAAATTACGACTTGTCTAATTATCGAGAGCGAAATAGAGACAAGTATATGTTGCTGCGAGTACCCTGCGTGGAACGAAAGAGGACAGGATAGTTAATTAGAGAAAAGGCTAAGAACTCATGGAGCGATCATTACCCGCGCTCGCAGCGTTAGAGGAAATGCTACTGTATTATTTTCTTAAATCATATGAGACGGCAGTTGGCGGTTGTGACTGGCAAACTTGGCGAGAGATAGTTTTAAGTTAGGCAGACAAGTTGAGTCATTAATTATGAATTGATTACCAGTAAAGTCCCAGAACAAGCCCGCGGTTTCACGACCGCTGCAGCGGTTGTCTTTAATGTGCCACTCGCTGAGAATGTAGAGCTTGTCTAGGTTCACATTTTCGCATGTAATATCACTGGCAAATGACAAGTAACGTAATAACCTCTACGTCCTACTTTAATCTCCTTTAGGTTTTAGTCGATTAAGATATTATTTTAATACTTTTATGCAAAATGGATAATATTATTATACCTCTTGAAATTCCTTTATTTTATTTTTTACTGGTTCGGAATATTTGGTTCTGGGAAAACGCAGCAAAAAACCAAGCGGGATAAGATTTTTAGACAGATAATTTTTGAACTTGTTTTACAAATTTTGAACCTTTTCTGGGATTTTGTTGTAATAGCGTACCTATACTTATATTGGCCCATAAATAAATTACTAATCATTTCGTAGAATCTCATTGTAATGTTGAATTTATCGTAATAATTTCTTGTTATATAACTTGAATTTGTCACTAAAACAAAGTGCTTATTTTATTTATCTCTGGAAATCGTTTGATATTTACTCAGCAAACGGGGAATTTTTTAACAAGGCAAAGCGAACATGTAACGCATTTTAACTGAAGCGTCCTCGATTATAACGGAGAAATATTCTTCATATTTTACTTTTATATTGTTAAAATAATGATTTCAATTTTATTTTTACCCAGCCAAGTGCTACTTCAGGGCTGAGCGTTTTCCTTGAATCAGTAAGAGTGTTCGATCCCCGCCTATAACTGAAATTTCGGAACGTAAAGAAACCACATTACCACACGTAAGACAAACGAGCACGTAGTAAAACTGATGGTAAATATTGCTGTGACCCGTAGGAATCCACATCTAGCCTCGATAAAAACGTATATGCATTATCGCCCCTGAGCACTAAAATGAAATATCTCGTAACCAGTAAAAGGGGTCTGTGATTCGCTATACTTACCATACAAAAACAAAATATTCTGTGAGAGCATGGTCCTATCGTACCCACTCGTGCTATAACTATTATGTACGAGTAGCTGCAACTTGGCTCTACCACGTTTAAAGAATTTGCTCGGCTGTGAAAAAAAACATAATAAGAAAACTTACACAAATATTCGGTGGGCACGAGGTGTTAAGAATCCTTTTCTAGCTAGCAGTTCGTTAGGGCAGGTACCATCCTTTATTTCTGTCACTGTTCAGCAGTAGGTATACATACATTGTGTTCTGGCGCAGAATAAGTAATAGGTTCCGGTCTGAAGGGAACATAGAGCCCGTATACTACAGGCTGTGACCCATTTTAGTCCTCACTGATAGGTAAACATTAATGGAATTCTTTGTTTGCAGTTAGTTGCAGGTACATTGGCTGCAGTATCCACTTGCCCTTAGATACACTGTACTTTGTCACTTGAGTATTATAAAATAGAACGCAGATATCCGCCAACCTAACAACATCAGGACAGCGTGGCAGACTCTTTGCTGCTTGAAAGCTAATCTCCGAGCCAAAAACTAACTTTTTAACTGACTTAAAAGGTGGAGGTTCTATATGAGATATGTGTTTTATACGTATGTTCACCGAATTATCGAAAACGACCGACGCACAGAAATCGTAATAACACAATAGAAGTAACATAGATGTGTGACCTTGTCGCCGATATGATGTTTTGACGAACATCATTCACCATTTTGTGATGTAGTTACGCGGGGAACGTTGTACGTGAATTCATGTTATTATAAGTTTATAATGGTGAACTGCAGCATAATCAGTTGTAAAAACTCATTGAAGACGTGTAATTCAACTAATGAAGGCAACACATTCCATCGGTAAGTTGATTATTTACTAATTATCAATGTTTTAACTAATTTACATCTAGATGAATACTTTACTATTCATCTAGATGTAAATTAACTTATGATATTTACCTTTGTAAACTTTCATTTATTACTTTTCGTATTGTACAAATACCATTGCTGCTTTTGTAGTACCGTAATACGCGACACATGCGACGTTGACAAACTCGCCAAGTAATGTAATGTGAAACATGATATATCATTGTGCATTGAGTATGTTTATAATACGGTAAGATGTAGTGACATTGATTTTGTCTTATTATTACTATTTCTGTGGGCCGAAGCGATTTAGATGAATTTATTTTATTGATTTGCCTATACTTCAAATAAGTCCCATTTTTACTAAGAAATATTTATTAAATTCAAAAATGCTTAATATTGAAGGAAAACGTTGCTTGGCTAAGTTAATTTTTAGCGCCAGTATGTGGATCCGGTGCAACGTTGTGTTTTTTTTTCAACGAAATGCAACAATAATTTTAACTTTATTATTTAACGTTTTAACTTTAAAGTATTTAATTAACGATCCGCCCCGGCTTCGCACGGGTGATTTTTGGATTTCCGGATCCAAATGTCCAAACCATCTAATGATTTCTTATATTTACCCGAACACTACACATTGATAAAATAATTTAAATGAAAAAAATTTAAAAGAAACATACCAATTTCAATAGAGAAGGTGGATGGGTGCTGCCATTTGCATGGAATCCTTCATTTAACTAAATCAAATCCAAACCCAAGCATAAGCTCATGCTGCGTAGATCGGACCAGCACCCGAAACGTTGGGAGTTAAAAATAAGTTAATTAACGCGATAAAGTCCGTATTAAAAATATTATTCAATAAATCGTCTAGGAGCCCATTCAAATACATACAAAAAATTTCATCAAATCGGTTGGATGGTTTCAATGTCTATAACGGTATGCCCCTTCCGGTAGAAACACTTTTTGTATTTTATAGAGATAGATAGATGTCGGTATGCAACGGTCTTCAACTAGGGTTTTAATTTATACTCGCAACCTAATCTAACCGCTTGAAAAACAGTTTATCGCATAATACCTAACGTTAAACGAAAAGATGACATAAAACTTAAATCATAAGATAGAATTTGAAATTTTCAAAACTTTCCGTAACTCATAATTATGATAAATGGAAGCAGATCCCAAGATGGCACTTACTGCCGTAAAACGCTCTACCGTGACAAATGATAGCTCCTTAAGTTTCTAAAACTTTGACTCAAGCCTCACTTACTTTGGAAGTATTAAAGCACGTGCGTGCCTTTGAAGCCGTGCTCAAAATGACCGCGCCAAGCGCTACTGGACCATCATCACAGACAGGACTATTCTTGCGAATAAGCCTGATATTGTGCTGATGGACCGGGCACAGTGAAGGATATTTTTGGTTGACATTACCATTCCGTACGACGAGAACCTCGTGAAAGCCGAAACTCATAAGCGAACAAAATATCTGGACCTGGCTCACGAGGTGACCGACATGTGGGGTGGGCTGTTGACCGAAATTATACCTGTAGTCGTTTCTGCAAACGGGCTAATCCCAGTCAGCCTCTCGGGTCATCTTAGGCGACTGGGACTCCGTGACGGACTGCTCCGGGCTCAAATGCAGAAGGCGGTGCTCTTCGATACTGCCCGCATTATCCGCCGGTTTCTTTCCCTTTGCCCCTAACCCTCGGCCGTTTGGTCTCCCCTGCCGAGGACTTCCATTTGGTTGGGCTTTTATTTATTTATGTATTTTTTACGTATTTATTTTATTTTGTTGTTATTTATGTATATTTATCATTTTCGTTCGCAATTATATATTTATGAAAGCCAACCATATGAGAAAACTATAAGATACCCCGAATAATAATAATAATAGTCTTCCAGGGGTATCTTCCAGGGCGACTGTCTGAGTCCAATCTCGTTCTGCCTCTCTTTGAACCCTCTCAGTACTTTACTGGAGGGCTCCGAAAAGAAAAGAAAGAAAGGGGAAGGGTTGCTAACTCTGAGGGCATAGGCTTATCTATGTCCGTCAACTTAAGGACCCTTTCCGAGGCTGAAACATACCGATACCTGGGTATGTCACAGAACATCGGTATCAATGAGGCTGGTGTGAAACAGTCAGTTTGCGACGTGTTTTATGCACGCTTGACCAAAGTGCTTAACAGCCTTTTGTCCGGTGTGAATAAGACACACGCATATAACGGCTGGGTCATGCCTGTCCTCATGTATACCTTTGGCATACTCAGGTGGACTCAGACTGAACTTAACTTGATAGAAAAGTCCTCACTACCATGACGTCTCATAGGATGCATGTTCCGAAATCGTCGGTAATGAGGCTGTACTTGCCGCGAAAGAATGGTGAGCGTGGCTTCCTAAGCGCGCCCACCATGCATAATCGCGAAGTGTGCAGCCTCCGTCAATACTTCCTGGCAAGATCGGATGATCCATTATATAATGACGTCATTTCTAGTGATAAAGGGCTAACCCCTCTATCCTTAGCCAACGAGCAATGGCAGGACCCAGCAGTGCTTAGCATTTCCGACCGGGAGACCGTATGGAAGGAGAAGGAGCTCCTCGGGGGTACTACAGGGCTCTACATGAGCCCTGCGTAGATACAATCTGCGTAGATACAATCGCCTCCCTCAACTGGCTACGTTTCGGTGACCTCTTCGGGGAAACTGAGGGTTTTGTCTGTGCAATACAAGATCAGGTTATCAAGACCAACAACTATCGGAGATACATCCTAAAGGGTGGCACCGTCGACGTCTGTCGAGCTTGACTTGACTTGAGCTTGAGTCATTTAGTCATATCATCTCCGGTTGTTCGGCCCTTTCTAACTCTGAGTACTTGCACAGGTACAACCTAGTAGCCAGAATTCTTCAACAGGAGCTTGCTCTGAAATACGGTCTCGTGGATCGGAAATTGCCGTGTTACAAGTATTCGCCGGAAGCCGTGCTGAATATGATCACGCCAGGCTCTATTGGGACTGGGCCATCATCACAGACAGGATTATTCTTGCGAATAAGCCTGATATTGTGCTGACCGGGCACAGTCAAGGATATTTTTGGTCGACATTACCATTCTCAAACCAAAAAAAAAAATCTCCAAACTCGTGAAAGCCGAAACAGATAAGCGAACAAAATGTCTGGACCTGGCTCACGAGGTGACCGACATGTGGGGTGGTCGGCCGGCCATAATTATTTCTGTAGTCGTCTCTGCGAACTGTAGTCGTTTCTGCGAATGGGCTAATCCCAGTCAGCCTCTCGGGTCATCTGAGGCGACTGGGACTCCGTGACGGACCGTTCCGGGCTCAAATGCAGAAGGCAGTGCTCCTCGATACCGCCCGCATCGTCCGTCAGTTTTTTTCCCTTTCCTCCTAACCCTCGGCCGTTTAGTCTCCCCTGCCGAGGACTTCCATCTGGTTGAATCTTTATTTATTTATGTATTTTTTATGTTTATTTTATTTTATTGATATTTATGTATATTTATCTTTTCATTTTAATTTATAATTATATGTTTATAGAACCCAACCAGACGAGACAACTATACAGATACCCCAAAAATAATAATAATAATGTCCTACAGACCGAATTTTGGCCACGACGGCTTGCCTCAACGGAGGCTAGCCAACGGCGCAGGACAGGATTATAGTACCCAAGTGTATGCGTAAGCACAGGTGCACTCTCTATTCCCTCACTCTCATAATTCGATGGGACGGTAAACCGACACGACCGGAGAGAGATCAAGCGCAGGACCAACGGCTTTACGTGTGTTCCGAGGCACGGGGATGAGACACCGCCAACTGCGTGTTGTAGTACCAAGTTTCCGATGGATGGATGTGCTACTAGACAAAATAGCGACGTAGGCTACGAATTTATGCCTACAGTATACTGCAACATCTTAAGCGTCTTTAAAAGATAGAAATCTACTTATTTACAAACTACACCGATTGATATTAATAAAGTTATACTACATTATTATTGTTAACAAAAAAAATATTTTATAGCGATATCGCAGTGATTGTTCAAAATGTCTACCGTTTCTTTCTAAACACAAACTTGCACGTCATTGTAAGTTGCTTGTTAAACTTTCACTAATACTTTGTGCTTCATCTGTGTACACTAATCATCTTTGTTCGATCCACAAATAAAAGCCTACAGGGTTTATGTCAGGTGACCTTGTCGGTCAGGTCAACCGTGACCTATCCACCTATCACCGAATTGCGTGTCCAGACATGCACACATAGATCGTTAGTAATGAGCTGGACATCCGTTGTGCTGAAAGCAAATATATATATATATATATATATATATATATATATATATATATATATATATACATACATACATACATAAACACTCACGCCTGTCACCCAGAGGGGTAGGCAGAGACTACGGACTTCCATTTGGCACGATCCTGACACACCTCTTTCGCCTCCTTCACATCCATATATCTACGCATACATGCTCGTCGGTTAAGGGTACTTCTAACGTGGCCCATTTTCAAAATATCGCCAATTTGGTCGATAAACTTTTTCCTAGGGCGTCCCTTCCCGACTCGGCCGTTCACATCTGCCATATAAATTTGCTTTGTCACTCTTTCCTCATTCATTCTTTCCACATGACCAAACTTATATATATATATATATATATATATATATATATATATATATATATATATATATATATATATATATATATAACTTATACATACCATAAGTTCATATTGTGTAGATCGGAACAAAAGTTAAATTTTAATCTATGGTAACCGCGGTTAACTATGACATCTGGACGTTAAACATCTCAGTCCTTCCCGTGACCATGGGTGCTGTAAAGCTCTCGAAACGTCGGGTTAAAAAGTTAAATATACGCGATAAATTCCGTAAAAACGAGTATTATTTCAATGTGTAGTGTTCGCGTAAATATAAGATATCATTATGGTAAATCAGAATTTAAAATTACTATCGATTATTTTTGTGGTGATGGTGGGAATTAAACCTGGTTTACTTACATAATATGAAATTTTAAGGCGGGCGCTTATCTCCTGAATTACTACGGCTCTATTATTTATCAATTATAAGTTGTATCGTCTCTCTCCTCTCAAGCTAGGGCTTTTTGATGTGGATAAGCTCATTATTATTGTCTACGGACAACGTTTCACTGGCTTAATTGAATAATATAGGATATTAATTTTGGTAGACTTGTGTTGTTGCTTTGATAATTTCTGGCTTGAGGAAGTATTTCGAGTGCAAGATTAATTGACGCTTTTTGTTATGGATTATTTTATCCTTGATTAGGTATGATTAGTTTCGTAAGAGGCGACAAGAGAGAACTAGAAGATGGGCAGATTTATCTGCCTATTATCTACTAGAAAATTAAAAAAAAATGTAGTTGAAGACCCGCTAAGCATCGCCCACCAAGGGTGGCAACTATGGCAAATATTATGAAACGTAGTCCACAAAATAACTGGCGAACCTGTAAAACTGGGCTTGCCCCCTTGACAGTGCGTAAGCACAAACATCGACCCATGTCGCGCATGTCAATGCGTGTAAATGCCATACAGAATACGATAAAATCCAGCCACAGTGAATGTACGCCACACGGTTTAGGCAAATAGGCACACTGGCTACAAAAAACCCTTCGTGAGCGCCTCCATCTGCCAGACCGCCGTTTCTGTAGACGTGATGTAAGTGTTTGATATCATTACCGATTGCATGATCAGCACGGAGGAGCTGCTGAGCGTGTCATGAGTCTACCGCTCATCTCAAGGGAATGGGGTCCCACGTTATGCGAATTTCAGCAGCAACCTTTAAGGTCCCCCCTCCATATTCAGCAGAGGAATTTGATAGACTAATGAATGCAATTATGTTATGAGTTTGCGTATGGTGGCGGCGTAGGAGAACCCATTGACTCATGTCTTCTCATGGGTGTCGTAAGAGATATATGGCATATGTCTTTTACGGCAACAGCGTCAAAGGTGCAAGACGTCTGGTACTGTGATCGACAATTCACCTGCCAAGCGTGATAATCGAGGCAAATTCTCCTTGTAACGGAAAATGTCCATTTCCATCCGTGAATTGTCTCCAACTGATGATAATGGTGAAGTAAATGTTTGTTAGAATACTGTTCTTAACAAAACATTTAATGAAAGTGCCGAATGCTGCACGACACTATCAGCTGTCGTGCTTACGACTACTAAATCAAGGAAGCAGTTATAGGGATATATATGATACAGTCCACCAAACGGATTTGTGGTATAAAACTTTACATTTTTAGGATAGGTATATCTTACAATTCGTAAAGGAAATTCAACCGTAGATAACATTCAAACTCTGGAGAACATAGTTGAGAAATATAAGGAATTTCAAAAGCCTCTCTATTTAGTATTTATAGATTACCAAAAAGCATTCGACTCTATCTTACACATTTCAATATGGGAGGCACTGAAGGCGAACAACATAGAAGACATTTATTGTAATATAATTAAAGACATATACAAAAGAAGCACAAGTAGAATTAGCCTGGAAGCAAGTGGCCCAGACATAAATATAAAAAGAGGCGTTAAACAAGGTGACCCTTTATCCCCTAAGCTCTTCATCGTCGTACTTGAGATTATATTCAAAAACTTTGACTGGAAAGATGTTGGTATTAGAATAAACGAGAATTATCTCAGCCATTTATGTTTTTATGACGACATAGTATTATTCTCAGACACAAGTTCACAATTAGAGCAAATGATACAAAATCTACAGGCAGAAAGCGCTCGCGTAGGACTACAAATGAACCTGCAGAAAACTAAACTGATGACCAATTCTACAAAACCATCAATAAAGATAGGAAACGAAAAGCTTGAATATATAGACACCTATATCTACCTTGGAAAGCAAGTATCATTCCACCAAAATAATAACGTAGAAGAAATAATAAGGAGAATAAATATTTCTTGGAAAAAATACTGGGCTCACAAAGAAATAATGAAAAGAGACATGCCGCTTTTTAATGAAAAAATAATTATGGATGGTTGCATCCTTCCCTGCCTAACGTATGGTTCGCAAACTTAGGTATATACAAAAAAGGCAAAAGAAAAAATCAGAATATGTCAAGCTGTTATGGAACGATCTATCCTAGGACTCCGAAGGAGAGATAAAGTACGCCACACCAAGATAAGAGAAAAAACAAACCAAATTGATTTCTTAACCCACTCGATGAAATTGAAGTGGAAATGGGCAGGACATCTAGCTAGAATAGAGGATGCTCGATGGACGCGTCGAGTCGTGGTATGGAAAGGGCCCAAGGGTATAAGAAAACGAGGGAGGCCACGTAGAAGGTGGATTGACGACATCAAAGACATAGCAGGAGATGACAAACTAAGCAAACCAAGGCGAAAGATAAAAAACCATGGTCAAAAATGGAGGAGGCCTTTACCCTGAGATAGGGGTTCTCATTAAATTAACGGAAACTAATATTTTCTTTATTATTATTATTTTTATTTAATAGTAATAATGTGTAAATAATCAAATTATATAATGAAAAATACATTTTTAAATTATATAAATTATATTAAACATTAAAAATTGCCAATTCAAATTAATTATGTAACTAAATATGAATTAATTATGTAAATGATTTGTTAATATGTTATGATTTGTTTATTATTGTTGCATGTAAACCTATAATATCTATTGTAAAACAGCATGAAAATGAGAAATAAAAGGCTTATTTATTTATTTATATATTTATTTATATCTTACAATAGACTTGTAACAGGAATTACCTTTTATGTTTCTTGTATTAGTTTAGTTAGTTTAGTTTACGACGGGCTGTTTTCCGCAACTCCACGTCTAAGCGCGTATTTTGCGTGTGGGCAGGAATAATATGCTTATTCGAGCCATGATATCTCCCCGAAGAAGTCCAGCAGTCCCTTGATGTTGCAAGCAACTTCGTGGAGCGATCCAGGCGTGCCGAGATGTTTAGCCCTGTATGAAGCGACTTCCGGACATGTCAGCAACACGTGAGCCGCCGTTTCTTCCTCTCCCATGCATGCTCTGCACAGGGGGCTGTCAGTAACACCTATGGTGAACAAATGTTTGTTAAAAGAGTCATGTCCTGTGATAGCACTTGCTACTATCCTGATCCGTGGCTTGTTCAGTCTCATTAGAACCTTGGTTAGATGACTGTTTATTTCAGGTAGGGCCTCCCTAGCTTGTCTACAGTCTACTAAATTTTTCCAAAGCTGAGCGTGTAAATTATTGAAGTATCTACTATCTAAGTACCAGGTAACGAATGTAGCCAAAGGGGATTAGTATTATTGGTTCCGGCCCCATAGTTGGTAGGGCCGATCCCCTTCTGGCCAGTTCATCTGCTGCATCGTTGCCTCTAGATCCACTGTGTCCCTTGATCCATTGCAGAGTCACATTGTTGTGCTTACATACTTCATTCAATCGTTGATGGCACTCGTATATCAGTCCCGAGTTCGTCACATTGCAACTCAGAGCTTGTAGTACCGCCATACTGTCGGTCAGTATTCTGATGGAGAACTCTTTCACCTTCCTAGCATCTATTGCTATGGCCACTTGGATGATACCGATGCATTCAGCCTAGAAGACTGTGTTGTGGGTACCCAGCGGTGTGCATATGTGTATATTAAGGTCTTCAGAGAAAGCCCCAGACCCCACACCTTAATTTGTCTTAGAGCCATCCGTGAAAACTTTGAGCTCTCTTGGACCCAATCCTTCCAGATGGTCAGTTTCCTTCAATTGTATCCTGTACTTCTTATCAAATACAAATTGTTTTGGGATCCTATCATACTTGGCTTCTAAGATAGGAATTTTTGAGTAAATTCTATCGATTATATCTGTATGGGGGACTCTACTCTTACTTAAAAGATTTAGGGTCTTGAGTCTAATGGCAGCTAAAGTTGCTTCTTGTTGTATATATAGATGAAGCGGTGTTAGCTCCAGCATAGCCTCCAAAGCTGCTGTTGGTGTTGTCCTTGTGCAGCCCGTGGCAGCCATACAAGCTAATCTCTGGTAACGCTGTAGCTTTTGTATAGTGGTGGATTCATTGGTTTTGGTCCACAATACCAGAGAGCCGTATGTGATCATGGGCCAAATTACAGTTTTGTACAGCCACAGTATAATTTTTGGCGTTAAGCCCCATCGTTTGCCAATCATGTTTCTGCACTGCCAGAAAGTTAAACTAGCTTTGCTGGTTTTGTTTTCTATGTGTTTGTTCCAGTTAAGTTTACTGTCCAAGGTAGGACCTAGGTATTTTACCTCGAAAGAAACTTGGATGTTTCTTGTATATACCTATTTTAGTAACTTTGGTCCAGAAATCGATATGATGAGATTCGCAGCGACTTTGTTTAGTCTAAACATCATATTCTATTGCACATTTTTTAGCTTTGACTCATTCATTATAAGACGATACATATAGAATTCTCATAAAAAACTACCAAAGATGTCTTTTTTTATAGAAGTAAAGGTGTTGAACGTGCACACAGTCCACCTGATGGTAAGTGATTAGAGAGAGATTATGATGGACTTGAACGATCACAACGAACGAACGAACGAGTAAGAACGTCAAAAAGAAGTTCTTTCAAAATATAAGTCAAATATAACCAAGTATTTTGATCGCACAGAACTTTCCCCCAAGTCAATACAAACTTTAAGATATCGGTTACGTGACGTCTCTGGTCCATACATTTTAAAAGCGTATATTTTCGACTTTCTAGTTAAACATTTTGCTTCCATTTTAATTTTTTTATTAAAAGAAGATTCACCATAATGGAAGAAGGTTATGTTATCATCTTTTTATGCCCACAACGTTCCATAACATTCTTATAGAGTGGAAAGATGCAAGTAGTAGGATATAAGTCTGTCACTTCACTATTTATAAAAGTCAAAATTCAACGCAATAAAATCTCTGAATTTATATTTATTTAATAACGCACTTTCTTGACCTCATTTCGATATTAAAAATTGAAAAGAGGCTAGCTGTGGGACATACTCAAGTCTGTCACGTTACGTACATTGTATACCACTTTTAACCCTCTGTTATCTCCACACTATCAATGTAACACTGGTACATGGGATTTTTGTAGGTTCCCTATGTTTATTTTTATAATATTTGTCCTTTTTTGCTTGCTGATCTTTGTGATCTGCCTCGTACTGGCTTCATTGCAAATGAGAGTTACGAATAAATGTTTATCTTCAATTCGTGACTTTAACCAGGGTGGAGACCATTTTGGGGCATATTAAGTTTTTTTTTCAATATTTTTGTTAAAATAAAATATGATTTTTTCTGTTTAACATAATTTATTTTTCTTTGTTATAACTTATGTGTCAAATAAACATATTTCTACACTTAATTCTTTCTTTTTTATAGAATGAGGGAGACAAACGAGCTCACAGTCCTTCCTGGATAAAGTGATGCAGGGCCCATACACACTCATATCTATCCTCAATTAAGAATCAAAATTTGGATGCGTTGTCGCCGCTAAGTACTAAGATGGAATGCCTCGTTTCCAGTAAAAAGGATCTCTGATCCACTCCCTTTACGAAACGCAGCATTATTCTGCTAATTTACGCTTTTTTATTTATTTATTTAGTATAAAATATTAGTATTTACTTATTAATTAACATTACTAATATTCCTTTTAACCACTCCTGGTAAGCTTGCAAATGCTTGTGTTAGGAGTGGTTCACGACAGTAGTCAAATGGCGGATTCGAACTCACGATATTTTGAGTTCGCGATCCGCGCCCTGCCATTAGGCTACTGTCGCTTCGCTTGTATTCGTGAGATTATAGTCCTACCCCGACTGTGCCGATCCATTCGTCAATATGCAGGGTGGATCGACCACGTTACAAATGTATTTATAATATGTGAAACTCTTTCGAAAATCCATGTTTATTTAGGCATTCTTAGGGAAGCAAAGCTGACGTCTCACAGTTACATTGCATGAGCTGCGAGTATACACCAAACTATTAAGCACCCATATTATGTGACAAAGTTATGTTTATTTCGTTGCTATTAGGCTATAGCCTTAACATTCGTACCTGTGGGCGACATCGCTTGTTGTACTCGACGTTATTTGTTACTTCAGCAGCTATATATTAGTAAATTTAATATAAAACAACACAATTACTTCTATTTTTTACTTCTATAAAGGCTCCATGGCTCAGTGACATTGAGTTACAGCGCTGTGGGCTGCGGTTTCGAATCCCGCACGGAACAATTATTTCTACGACCTACAAATAATTGTTCCGGGTCTGGATGTTTGTCCTTGTGTAATTTGGGTAAAGTTTTAAAAAAAAGTAAATTAAAAGCAAGAAAAGCAGATAGTGTAGTATCATCATAATAATAGCCCCTCACAAGCCCAATAATAAAGATTCTTGTCGAAGGAATGTTACAAAGCACGGTGATGAGCCCCCTACATCAATCGATTTCCTACATGTCTTGTTAGGAATCACTTTATCTAGTAGGCCCACCCCGAATTCCACTCGTAGTCACAATAGTACCCGGACTAGGCCGCCACTCGAAAATCGTTCATTGCCTCTTCAGCTTACTAATCCTTTTAGCTATGACGTCTACTCTAGTTCTATTACTAAAGTAAAGACTTATTAGTATGTATTTACCAAAAATGTAAAAACACGAATATTTACTTTGTGTGGAATCAGTATCGCTTGGAGTTGGTCATTTCTTGCGCAGAAAAAATGTATAGGGGCAATTTGCGGAATTTGACCTAATGAGTCATATTAACCGTTGTTGATACGTGGTATAGCTATGCTGCAGTTAAATTAGTAGTATAGCTGTAGCACGAGTCGATCGACTTGATCGGGGAACAACCACGCTCTCTCTCACAGAATACTAGCGTAAAATAATAGCTTAATGCTGCTGAGTTTCGTAAGGTGAGTCTAGAGATCCTGAGACCCTTTTTACTAGAAACGAGGCATTCCATCTTAATCCTCACGGGTGACAACGTATCTGCATTTTGATTCGTAATCGAGGATAGATGTAGATGTCTATGGGCCACAGTAACCACTTGCCATCAGGTAGACTGTGAGCTCGTTTGTCACCCTATCCTATAAAAAAATCTTGATGTACTGTCACAATCATCACTAAACCTTTTTGAGTTTTTTAATAATAATAATAATAGTAAGTACACTTTTATTTCTCAAAAATTAAATATGTCTTTGAGACGCCCTAGAGAGTTATTTCCATACTCGTATTGGGGATGCCTCGCTCTTCAACCCATTTTACAATTTTATAAGATTTAAAATTATTTACATAATTAATGAGGAAAACGTTTATAACATAAAAGAAATAATTTTAGAACATGAAAGCAGGTTAAGCTAAATAAACTTTATATACATAACTTATGAGTGTGTTTATGTGTGTGTGTGTGTGTGTGTGTGTGTGTGTGTGTGCGCGTGCGTGCGTGCGTGCGTACGTGCGTGCGTGCGTGCGTGCGTGCGTGAGTGCGTGCGTGCGTGCGTGCGTGCGTGAGTGCGTGCGTGCGTGCGTGCGTGCGTGCGTGCGTGCGTGCGTGCGTGCGTGCGTGCGTGCGTGCGTGCGTGCGTGCGTGAGAGCGTGCGTGCGTGCGTGCGTGCGAGCGTGCGTGCGTGCGTGCGTGCGTGCGTGCTTGCGTGCGTGCGTGCGTGCGTGCGTGTGTGCGTGCGTGCGTGCGTGCGTGCGTGCGTGCGTGCGTGCGTGCGTGCGTGCGTGCGTGCGTGCGTGCGTGCGTGCATGCGTGCGTGCGTGCGTGCGTGCATGCGTGCGTGCGTGCGTGCGTGCGTGCGTGTGTGCGTGCGTGCGTGCGTGCGTGCGTGCGTGCGTGCGGCCGTGCGTGCGTGCGTGCGGCCGTGCGTGCGTGCGTGCGTGCGTGCGTGCGTGCGAGAGTGCGTGCGTGCGTGCGAGAGTGCGTGCGTGCGTGCGTGCGTGCGTGCGTGCGTGCGTGCGTGCGTGCGTGCGTGCGTGCGTGCGTGCGGGCGTTCGTGCGTGCGTGCGTGCGTGCTTGCGTGCGTGCGTGCGTGCGTGCGTGCGTGCGTGTGTGCGTGTGTGTGTGTGTGTGTGTGTCTTGTATGTGATAAGCATAATATATAAGAAATTAGTTAATATCCTTTTACAATCATATAATTTTTCAGGGTATATATTTAGATCTCGATTTAGAGTATTATATAAGTAAGCGTATCGTGATGTCAGTTGACGGCGAGCAAAGGCAGTACGTACTGCGCGAGACGGTGCAACTTATTGGGGTTTTTGACATTAGCTTTTCGGTGAAGGTAAAAAAGAAGTTTCAAAATATTTAATTTCCTTACAGATAAGAGTCCACAGATTTTATAAAGTTCATGTGTTGAATATCTATACGATTTAAAATATATCACCTTCAAGATTGATTTAAAAACATAAAAGCGTTAGCAAAGCCATTATAAACCGTGTACTGGCAGTACAAGAATATTCACCATCCCAAGTCATCCCATGACTCTCGTGGGTGTCGTAAGGACTACAGAGGGAAGCTGATCCAGGAGATGGCGAGCAGCATCTTCCTTTTAAAAAGACCTGCAGAGCGTGGCCACTGTGGCAAATATCCTCTCTATGAGCCAGAAGGCCTAGCGGTGGACATCAGCTTATAGTCAATGCTTATTGTTTAAGTTTTTATTTATTTCGGTCCAGTGTGTACCTTGATGTCTGTTTATCTGTCGAAGTTGTAGAGCCGAGGTTTTTGATTTGTCTCATATTAATTTGTTGTTTCCTTCTACTGTATTAACTTACTTATCTTATTTACTTACTTATCTTCACACATAATCCCTAATGGGGTAGCCAGAGAGAACAGATCGCCAAGTGTCACGATCCTTACATATCTCTTTCGCTTCTTTCAGGTTCATTAACTTCTTCATACATGCATATCTAGGTATCCGAGTACTCTTGACCTTCCCCTCTTTGAGTAATTTTCTCACATGGTCTTCGAAAGTTAGTTTCGGTCTACCTCGACACCTTTTACTATTTACTTTCGCGCTATATATTTTCTTCACCATTCGGTCTTCACTCATTCGTTATTGTATTAACGTTACTGTGAAAAGATTATTATGAGGATAATTTAGTTGAAAAAGTTTTTCAAGTGCACTTTTTATTTCTCAATGTTCAAATTATAGAAAACAATGTACGGAAGAACAGGAAAACATCTATGTAGGAATTGATATTATGTGATGTCTATACCGTCACCGTTACTGGCTATTAAAGTCATAGATTGCCTCATAGGGGGATAATTGCCATAGTTGCCACGCTTGGCAAGTGGGTTGTCAACAACAGTTTTTTTTTAATTTTAGTCGTTAGTAGGACCCTACTGCCGGTCTCCTGATTTGTTTCCCCCTGTCGCCTCTTACGACACCCACAGGGTTATATGGGGTAGTGGATATTCCTACACCGTCCCTGCACGGTTTATATACACATAATATTTGTTTTAATTTTTAGTATATTCCGTGAACAATAACGACAAGCAGAACCTTGTCATACCATAATGATTTCATACATTTACGCGATTACTGTACACAACATGGAATAGAACTAGGCCAAGGATGATTCGCGAGGATGATTCGCAATACTGTCGAAATAAAAAAAAAAACTAATTTTAATAGAGTCTGGATGACTGAGAAATAGCTTGATTTTTTTTATAGGACAGGGTGATAAACGACCACACAGTCCACCTGATGATAAGTGGTTGCTGTAGCTCAAAGACATCTACATTTATCCTCGCTTACGAATCAAAATGCAAATGCGTTGTGACTCGTGAGGACTAAGATGAAATGCCTCTTTTCCAGCAAAATCGGTCTCCGGTTCTCTACACTCACCATACGAAACACAGCAGCATTACGCTACTATTTAAGCTGGTATTCTGTGATGGTGCTACCATCTGCTTGGGATCCCATAGGTAATAAAATTAAATCCAAATCCAAGCATACTACTGCAAGATTTCAAGACACTGTAAGCTCGTTCTGCGTTGATCGGACCAAAACTAATAATTAAAGTTGAAGGTAGCCTTCGTTAACTATGACATCAGAAAGTTAAAAACCTCAGTCTTTCTCGTAACCATGGATGCTGTAAAGTGCCCGAAATGTCGGGAATTGAATAAATTAAAATCAAAAACAAAATCTGTAAAAATAGTTTTATTCCACTTATAATACCAGTAACTCGACTCCAAAGAGTCGGTATCGGTTAGGGAGTTCAATTCCTTTTTGACGAGGATGTGAATACTGGCTTCTTAGAATAAAACTATTAAATAAAAACTCAGGATCTCTCAACCCAAAAACACAAAGATTTATATTTTCAATAATCATTATGTTTATTTATATTATCGTGGAGCAGTGGCTTAGCAATAAGTTGCGGTTGGTTGGTTCGAATATTCAACTCGGGCGACGTGCCGGGTAAAAACTAGTATTAAGTAAAGTTCTTTGAATATCAAACGACCCTGTGACGCTTTTTTCCTCCAAGCAGTAAAAATATATTGGAAACGCCGATAAAAATTATAAATCCTATCAAGTTTAATTTTGGCGTAATCTTTTGAGAAAATCTTTTTTTATTACATTCCAACCTAGAGCATCGGGACACAACACGACGGAAGCTCTAAACTCTCGCCACATTCGTGTGACGTTACGGAATTATTGATGCATTGCTCATAGCCACACTTCCACAGCATCCGGCACTGGTATAACCTGCGAAATCGCAAACTAAGCCACAATATAGAATTGCTATTGAGATTTTTTTTTGTTACGGAAATACTACTACAAGGTTTACTTATTTCAGCCATGGACAGATAATTCAATAATTATTACGAATTGTTCTGGAAGTATCCGCCTTCAAATTGATATTCATTACAGCATATAAATTCCAGCTGAACACAGGTGTGCCTAATAGATTGCCTTATCAGCGATTTTTCCATAGTTGGCATGCTTGGCGGGCGGGTTGGCAAACGAGTTTTTATTGTTTTGAGTTCTAGTCAATAATGATGATGAAGATGCTGTGTCACCTCTAAATACATTATTAACATCGATTATCCATATTTTTAGTTTTCAGATGTTTCCCTTTTATACGCCTTATGATCTACTTTGATGCCAAATTTCAAATTTTCAAATTATGATATATATATATATATATATATATATATATATATATATATATATATATATATATATATATATATATATATAGCTATATTATGATTACAGCACGAATGGGTCGGCTTAACCGCGGAAGAACCACGCTCTCACAGAATACCAGCGTAAATACCAGCTTAATGCAGCTGTGCTTCGTATGGCGAGTGTAGGGAACCGGAGAAAATTTTACCGCAAAAGAGGCCATCTTAGTCCCCAGGGGTGACAACGTATCTGTGTTTTGATTCTTAATCAAGAATAAATATACATGTATATGGGACACAGCATCCAATTACCATCAGGTGAATTGTGTGCTCGTCTGTCACCCTAATTCTACAAAAAATTATGGCCTTTTTTCTGAGTGAGTCAGCGAGTGAATCTGAGACACACTGCCATGTGTCTAGAAACTGTGGTTGCTAACTCGACTGTGAAGCGTTGCTACTATGACAAATATACACACCCCTGTGAGGTGATCAATGGGGGAGACCAATGTTCAGCAGTGAATATTTCGTAGGTTGTTATGAATGAGCCAATGCTTTTAACTGTTAATAAACTGCCTTTAAATATATATATAAGGAAAATTATGCCTTCGGTACCTATATTGCTTTGATATTTTTTATCGTAAAAACAACTATGGTATGAGATAAGTATCTTAACTGTAATGAAAAATGCAAGTTTTGCGAAGTTAGCGCTTGACACACGCGATATCGTTCGCGTGTCGTATGAAAAATGGAGGCTCTTTAGAGAGGAGTCTTTTCAAACTTTTACAAACTTCTGGAAGTACTTTTAAAGATTGCGTTGTTTACAATGACGTAGTAATACATTGCACGGTTAATTTATTATAAACAACAAACTTTAAGAAACATGTAATGTTTGTGATATACAAGAACAGTTGCAGAAAAAAAACATAATGCAGTTTTTGGGGGAACTAGACTACCGATAGATTGGTGCTCTTGTTTTATCATTTGTTTAATGGTTTGAATGGAATTTGATACGTAAAATTGGTGCGGTTTTGTGTATCAAATATCTGCGCATGTGGACTTGCTGCGTTGGTAGAAACAATGAAACACCTGCTGTATGCTGGTGATGTAAACCTCAAGATTATGAGTCTGCTTAGGCACCTTGAGATACCGTAATCAATTGTCAGCTGGATCATGCTGCCGTCAAAATCATCCAAAGCCTTCGCAATGTGATGCAGTAACCATAGAATACTATAATAGAAAGAAAGAAAGAAAGAAAGAAAGAAAGAAAGAAATGCATTCTATTCCAGTTTAAGCTTGCAGCATAACAAGTAAAAGGTAATTAAATGCCAAAAGATAAATATAACTAAATTATAAGTAATTTAACATCATTATAAATTTAAGAAAACATTTTAAAAATACCTTCTGCTGCAGCATGAAACCGTGAAACGGACCAAACTCGGAGATGGCACTAGTTTTCAGTCCAGCCCTTATCCAGAGGCAGCTCGGGCGGCTGAGTGCAAGCTCGCTCTTGATGTTCGAAAATTCATTATAGTACCCGGTTGACCGAGCTTTGCTCGATATTTTTCGCTCGGTTTTTTTAATTCGTGTGTTTTGGAAATTATATTTAGATAAAAATTACACACTGATGAAATACGAATAATATTTTTTGATCTTAGCGACATAATAGAAAAAACCGGCCAAGAGCGTGTCGGCTACGCTCAGTGTAGGGTTCCGTAGTTTCCCGTCCGTCTCAATAAGTGTTCCCACTTATGAGTTTAAAGGTGGGTATCCATTATGTTCACGCTCCAGCAGCACTCCGCGCTCCTGCAACTGCTCCCGTTAGTGGGTACGTGCGCGAACATGGAGCGTGCAACACTGCACGCTCCGCGGCAGGCGATGCCAAGGAGAGACCAACCGAACAATTCGATAATACCCGACCCAATGTAATAAGTACCTACAGCGCCATCTCTCGGGGAATTGGGTTACTAATTAATACATAGACGTACCAGAAGTTTTTTTAATTATTTTTTTGTTTGAAAAAAGATACGTTCAGGATAATAAAATATGTAAACGAAGTTAAAAAAATGCTTGCATATACGATTATACTACAAACTTAGTCCAGAAACTATTTTGTACAACTTTTTGTCTTTTTTGTACAAAAACTGTTCAAAATGATCCATCCGAGTTCAAAATAATTTTCCTATAAAGTCCTTATAAAGTTCTATTTTTCAGATTTTTTTCATATTTTCTAAACGTATGGTTCAAAAGTTAGAGGGGGGGGGGGGGACACATTGTTTTTTACTTTTGGAGCAATTATTTCCGAAATTATTGACATTATCAAAAATGATTACAGTAAACCCCTATTCATTTTTGAATACCTTTCCAACAATATATCACACGTTAGGGTTGAAATGAAAAAAAAAATCACTTCCCACTTTACATATAGGGGGGCTACCCTAATATAACATTTTTTTTCAATTTTTATTTTACCACTTTGTCGGCGTGATTGATATACATATTGGTACCAAATTTCGGCTGTCTAGTGCTAACGGTCACAGAGATTAAGCGAGGACGGACAGACGGACAGACAGACATGGCGAAACTATAAGGGTTCGTAGTTGACTACGGAACCCTAAAAACAAAACTGGTTATTTGAATAAAAAATCATGAGTGCAATTAGTTTAATTTAAATTTTCGTGTTTTTAAAAAATACTAAAAAAGGGCTCGAAAAAATAGATTTTCTCAAAAAAGAAAGGAACTTGAAAAAAAAAATTAAAAAAAGTCGGCGGTCGGTCTGGGCTCGAAACATGGTATTACGATTTTATGACCGCCCTATATACCAATTAAGCTATTTGTAATCATTAATAAACTGTCAAAATTTACCTTCTTATTCTAACGATATTGTAGCAGTTTTTCATTGCCTCAAAACACGGACAAAAAGACATTTTCTAAAAATAAATCCTAGCTAGATCGATTTATTGCCCCCGAAACTCCCAGCACACAAAATTTTATGAAAATCGTTGGAGCTGTTTCCGAGATTCCGATTATATATATATATATATATATATATATATATATATATATATATATATATATATATATATATATATATATATATATATACAAGAATAGCTCGTTTAAAGGTATACGATATAACATACATATATTTATATGTATATATGCATACCTATATTTATATATAATTGAACTGACATTAGAATTTGCCGTTTTTTTATTCAAAAATGATACAATGTATGGAAATGTATGAAGGCAATATCTACAGTTTTGTATTAATAAAAAAATAAAATAATAACTAAGGTAAATACACATACAACTCGTATAAGGATTTTTAAATTATTTTAAAAGAAAGAAAGGAAAAATCAAAACAAATAGGCTACGCACATTTGCTGAGTTTCATTGTTATTATATCTATATTTTTTAGATACAGGATTTAGTATAATTTAAAGTGCCAAACCGCTCGGTGTCTATAAAATACAGTTACATTACTGGTAAATCCATTCATCGTTAATATAATAAAAATTACTACATTAAAGAATTATCATAAGTTATTTATACTCTCAACCAACATTTTTTTGTTCATTGGTAGTAGTAATTTATATTTGTTTTTAAATTTTACTATTAATTGTTGTAAGGCTACGTAAGGGAAATGGCAGATTATTCCAACACTTTGTTACATTGTGTTTAAAACTACCTCTGAATGCAGTAGAGCGGCTAAAAGGATATACTAATTTTTGATCAACTGATCTGAGATAATGTGTATTATTGTGGATCTTTGGCCCAATCAAGCTTATTGTACAGATATAATGGTTCTTTGTTTTTTACAATACCGAACAAAAGAGTGGCAAAGTGTAGTCGTCTCCGGAGGTCCAGTTTTAATATATTGGCTTCGTTATAAAACGGTGTTAAATGTGTACGTGGTGGTATGTTAAAGCAAAAGCGCGCGCATGTGTTTTGAATCCGTTGTATAATTTGTTTGGTACGAGCTAGAAGTCGCGGACCTATGAGAGAATCAGCATAGTTGAATTTTGAGAGAACAAAGGACTCGCATAAATTAACACGCAGAGTCAGGTTTAGGTAATTGCGAATTCGATAAAGTAGTTTTAGCCTAAAAAAACAATTACGTACAATGTCAAAAATGTGCTTCTCGAATCGCAGCTGCTCGTCCATCACTACACCAGGATTTCTCGCTTCAGGGACTCTCTCTATTGTATCCTTATTTATGACAACAGCAGGACATTTCGAGATAATCTTCCGTATCTGTGTTGGCGTTCCCAGTATCATGTATTTTGTAGATAAAATGACTATCAACCTTATTTTGTACGAGTATTGGCGTCGCCGGGAGCACGCATACTAGCAATTACGTCGTATTACCGGTTATCATCATAGAATACTATAATACACAATAGAATGGCTGTCAACCTTGTTTTGTACGAGGATACGCGTTGCCGGGAGCACACATACAAGCAATTACGTCGTATTATCAGTTATTCACTACTAAAAACCCGATTCGCTGTGTTGACAGACGGATCTAATACATATTTATTTGCAAATAGCGTGCAATTTGGCATTTTCTAAATAATTTGCATGCAAAATTTGGAAACGATTGTAACATCAAAACACATACCGTGTTGACATTTATATGCCGCCTACACCCTAAACGTTCCTTTCCCGCCTTTGCAATTAGCTTGATTATAATAAAAGGGTCTTGCTTTCCTTTTCTTCACATTCAAAATAAGTTCAATGAAATGTACAAATATTATCAAATAAAAACCTTTTACTTTATAAAAAGTAAAAGCTGAAGTCAATGAACTGAATATCAGATTGCGAAGTGTGTGTTACACGCGACAAATTGTATTGTAGAATTAAAACCCGATTTATTACCAGATAATTATTTTTATTAAAATTTTGAATTTTTGACCTTTTGTTCTTGATATTTGAGTGCACTCAGAAATGTCAGCTTAAGTGACTCAAGATTACAACTAGAATGTCGTCTTATTAGTTTATTTAGATATTTCGTCCCCAATTCATTCAACCTTAGGTGTGGACGTTTTCATCCAGGTTTATATAGGACTATCATTGAAGTATAGCCTATTTAATAAAGAAAGAATTATTAAAATTAATTCAAAATTTACGGAGATATCAAGTAACATATAGACAAAAAAGCGCTACAGTCGAATTGTGAACTTTTTATTAAGTTGGCCTAAAAAAGAATAAGCCTTTTCCTCTTTTTAGTGTTCCGTGCAAAATACGCAGCGAAACAGAACACAAATTGAACCATCGTGGTGTCTGTTTATCGGTATACCTGTTTTTTCATTTATCACAAGTTCTTGACTAATATCATACCTGATGGTAAGTGTTGATGTAGCCGAGGTTAGTATCGCTGACTTAACTTAACAAAATTCTTTACATACTTGCTTTAAAGACACCCACATTGTAATGGGATAAAGAGTCAGATGCTGGAAAATTACTTCATTCTACTACAGTCCGCATCACAAGCAACGAGGCATATCTATTGATTTGAATGGACTGTTTGGTTGCCCGACGGTGAAATGGAGATGGACAAATTGAGTAATTTTTTACAGTGATTTTTCTCCACCAGTGTTTCACGTAGATGATTTATGGGCTCGGATATATAAGCCGGTTACCAATTGGAAGGTTAATTATATATAATTGCGCTACAAACGTATGTAACTGCAGCGTGGATCTGTCACGTATAAATTATTTATAATTATCTAAAAATATAACAATAAATATAAATGAAAAATATTCCAAATCATTAAAGTATCAAAAATATTCTATAATTCAATAATTATTAAATTATGTCATAACTTACTCGTACTTTCATTTTATAGAATAAGAAAATATAATTTATAAACATTATCCATTTGGTACATAGCTTAGGAACATGAGCTTACGATGAAAATTTCTTAGTCCGGCAGCAAACATACTACGCGTTCATTTCGAGTTTGCCGTCGTAGACCGTTACGACGTCACAGCTGACGGTACCGTAGACGAAAAAAGTCATCATGTTTATGTTTTTTAGTATTCATATTTTCAATAAAGTTAAATAATAACGTGTTCGATGAAATAAAATATTTTTTGAATGAGGATGATGATGAAATAATAACGTGTTCGATAAAATAAAATATTTTTTTATAGTTTTGGAGACGCCAGTAACTTAAGGTATCTTCGATAAAGATTTAGTGGACTGTATTTTGGTGCATACGGCAAAGGGGAAAATAAATAGGTGGGATAGCACGCACTGACCTGATGAGGGCTGCCGCGCCTTCCTCCTGGAGTGTCTGCTATACAGCAAGCTCGCCACGTGGTTCGGCGCACACGCACTCTCGGAACAGTCTCGTGAAGTCCCACACTCTCCACCTTTGCCCTTACGGGGGCGTCTCACACTTTTATGAGTTACAAAGACACAATGTCTGATGCGGTGAATATTAAACATAAACAGGAGAACTCAATGTTCGTCCTGCGCGGTTTGCGGTTAATGTACATAAGACGCGACGGGTGGTCGTGCGTTGCGGATGGCGTAATATCACTTAGTATAATGACGCGCGCCGAGATCCTCTTTTTCACCTCGGCGGCAGCGCGTGCGGTAGGAAAGGGAAGGAAGAAAGGAAACAAAAAATATGCACTAGTCATGTTGATAAAGTAGATATAACTTAGGACGAACTCAATGCGATATGTAATGTAATGTTGATAAAGTAGATTGTTAACTGGCGTTACCATTTCCTCCCGCCCTTAAAGGGTCACCTTTAAAAGACAACCGTAATATAAAAAGTAAAAGGAAAACAAATAAATAAGCGGTATATACAGTGAGAGGATGCGCTCAATGCGCATGTCTCATCTACTAACCTTACTTGGAAAGCGAGAAAATGTATACATAAATATAATATTGCGGTTTAATACTTTTTTAATATATATAAATATAAACTTAATTCCTAATTTAGATAAATAATTATAATCAAAATAATCGTGATTTATTGTCTTGGGAGAGGGCAAATACGAGCAACAGGACGGAGATATGTTCCCTTAGTAGTTCTCACAGTCACTACTCGAACTACGCCATCCTTCGAAGGATGAACAGACTCGACAATCGCTAATGGCCAAGCAAGGGGCGGTTCATTATCATTTATCACAATTACAACCATGCCTGGTACGATAGCCGTAGACGGGGTGTTCCACTTCTGACGAACTTGTAATCCGTGAAGGTATTCCGTCCTCCACCGGTCCCAAAACGACTGAACTAATTTATCCAGTAAAGAATGCCTGTGTAACAGACTGGTAGAGTCAGATTTGACTTTGGGTGCGGGTAATGACAATAAAGGTGCGGTATTCAAAAAATGACTCGGAGTAAGAGCTGAAGGCTCTGCAGGATCAGAACTTAATACTGTCAAGGGCCGCGAGTTTAGCAAGCACTCAATTTGCGCAAGAACAGTATTAAGCTCTTCGTATGAAAGTAACTGATGTCCGATAACTCGGAACAGATGCGTTTTTACGACTTTGATCATACTCTCCCAGGCGCCTCCAAAATGAGGAGAGTTGGGACAGATGAACTTCCATGTTATACGATTCTCAGCACACTCTTGCTCAAGCTTTGGGCGGTATTCAACGTTTAGAAATTTATAGAGATCGCGAAGATACGAAGCGGCAACTTTAAAATTCGTTCCATTATCCGAATATAAAAACTGAATCGGCCCTCGTCTAGAGAGGAAACGTTTAAGCGCAGCGAGGAAACTAGAACTACTAAGATCTGTAGCGATTTCTATACGTACAGCTTGAGTCGTGAGGCATGTGAAAACACATAAGTACGCCTTCTCGCTGCGTACACCACGACGACGTACAGGAGTGTATGCGATAGGACCGGCATAATCGCAGCCCGTGTGTGTAAATGCCTTAATAGCTTGTCTTACACGACTATGGGGAAGATCAGCCATCAAAGGGTAAGTTGGACGGGGTCTAAGCCGGAAACATATATTACATTTGTAGACTCTGCTTCTCACAGTGCGGCGTGCGGAAAGTATCCAAAATTTTTGACGGAGCAATAACAATTCAGGCCCAGCGTGTAAATTTTTAATATGATAATAGTCAATGATCATGTTCACTACATGATCACTGCGCGGGAGTATAATTGGATGTTTTTGTGTGTAATCTAATGCGGAGTTCGAAAGACGACCACCAATGCGGATTAAACCATTCTCAATAAAAGGCCTTAAACGATTGAAAGCGGGCGAGCAAGGTTTTTTACCTTCAATATTTAAATATTCCACTGCAAAATGCTGTTTTTGCAGAGCGCGGAGGATTATAACCTCAGAGAAACTGAGATTATCAGCAGTCACTACAGTAGTGCTGCGGCGGGGCAATAATTTAGCAAACTTACACACGTACGCAATTATACGTAGAAGTTTACTCCAAGAAGAGATGCGGAGTGCGAGCTCATAAATCGCAGAATTACAGACGGATGTGCACACAGTGTGCGACAAAATCTTCTTCTCAGGCATATTTGCAATAACCTCATTGTCTAAAGTACGAAGAGGCCATTGAGATGGATCTAACGAAGTCCACTGAGGCCCATGGAGCCACAGGGGGTTTGAAACTAATTTATTTGGCGTAACGCCACGTGAAAGTATGTCAGAGGGATTCTCAGTACCTGCGACATGATAAAAGTTATCAGCGCGAATATTCGGTAATCTGAACAACGCGGTTTGCAACAAAGGTCTGCCACTTGTGTGGCGAACTCTTTATCCAGTACAGAGCTACTTTTGAATCTACAAAGGCATAGACTGATATTGTAAGGTCAAGAGAATAATTGTCAAGTACTCTGCGAAGCAATTTTGAGAGTAAAACCGCTCCACAAAGCTCAAGGCGTGCAATAGATAGTGGTTTCGTCGGTGCGACTTTAGTCTTTGCACAAATCAACTGGACGGTGTTACTATTGACGCTCTTTACATGTATGTAGACTACGGCACCGTATGCGCGCTCGCTGGCGTCGGAAAACCCCAGGAGTGACGCAGTACAGTTTTTGGATACACCAACATGTCGCGGGATACGTAAATCATTAAGAGCTGGTAATTCAGCACAGAATTGCCTCCACATCTTAATAATTGGCGGTGGTGGTATGTCGTCCCAATCTAAATTAAGTTGCCAAAGCTGCTTTATTAACAATTTGGCGTACGCTACTGTGGGAGCAACGAAACCCATTATGTCCCACAGGCGAGCGACAGTAGATAAGATGGCGCGCTTAGTGCACGTCACATCAGCGGGAACAGATATCTTAAAATAAAAGGCGTCACTATCGGTAGACCAATGCAAGCCTAGTATTTTATGTGGCATTGATTTATCGAACTCTACTTCTCCTGTAATTTTATGGGAAGTAGGGAGGTCATCTAAAACAGATCGACGGTTGCTATGCCATTTTATCAGGTCCCATTGGGCACCCTTGAATAAGTCTATCAGCTGCCGAGAGGTCTCACTGGCCTCGGATTCACTGGGCATAGAGAACGCGATGTCGTCCATATATAGCGAAGTAAATGCGATACGACTCGCAAGCGGATACTTTGCGCCGTCGTCATCAATGAGCTGTCTTACCGTGCGCAATGCATGGTATGGACTCGAAGTTAAACCGAAGCACACGCGATTGAAGTGGTATAACACAAGTGGGTCTTGTGGACGGAAGCGGTATAGGAAGCATTGGTAACGACGATCAGAATCGCGAACAACTATTTGCAGAAATTGTTGGCGACAGTCGGCTGTCATAGCGATTGGATGTAAGCGGAAAGTTAAAATTATATTGAACAAGTCGCCTTGCAAATTTGGTCCTGAATGCAGAATATCATTTAATGATCGCTCAGTGCTAGTCTTACTGCTAGCGTCCAGGACGATGCGCAGACGCGTTGACTTCTTATCTTCGCGTAAGACTCCATGATGCGGTATGACATATATTGGAGCGGGTTCATGAGAGTCATACGGCGGTGCGGGGGATATATAATTTTTAGTTAAGTATTCCTTTATGACGTCATCATATGCTAACTTTAATGTAGGCGAGGCTTGAAGTTTCCTCTCCAAGCACATGAATCGTCGTCGAGAGGTTTCATAAGAATCTCCGAGAGAGTAAACGTCATCTTTAAATGGCAGGCCAACAATATATCTACCAGTAAAAGGATCGCGGGATGTCGTAGATTTATAAAACTCTTCACATTCAATGTCTGAAGGACACTGAATGGGCGGTGCGGAGGGTGGCTGTTCAAGCTCCCAAAATCGTTGCACTAATTTGTCAACGATAGGAGACTCTAGAACTGAGCAGCACGTTAAAGAATGATTTACCTGAAGTGTCGGCACTGAGCCCATAATAACGTAACCAAATACCGTACTCAAAGCTGAGGGCCCGGACAAGTCGTTAGACGAATAAATTACGTCTGGACACAGTAAGTGCGGGAAAAGGGATGCGCCTATCAAAACATCAATTTTATTAGGCATGCTATAACATTCATCAGCGAGTCTTATGCCATGGAAGTGTGATAAGACAGATGTGTCTACCACAGCAGTGGGCAAAAGGTCGGTGATTTGATCAACAACTAGCGTTGAAATATTGAAGTTAATATTCGAGTCGAATCGTGAGAAAATTTTAATATCAATCGATTTCGATTTTACAATTTTTTCAACTCCACCGAATCCCTTTACTACAGTACATTCGGTATCGTGTTGTTGAACGCCTAAACGATGACAGCACTCTTTAGTCATAAAATGGCTTTGAGCCGCGGAGTCTAATAATATACGAATAATTTGTTTCTCTCCCTTAGCATCGTAAGCAAATACTTGAGCGGTTGATAATAAAACAGTTCTCTGCGAACGACTTGCGCGCGCGGGAGGCGGTGAACGTTGAGAAACATTCTTGAACGAAGTACACAGCGCGACGTCTGAACGCGCACCTGCGGTGAGGGGTGGCGAGTGTGCGGGCGCGGGGGTTGTAGACTTCAGTGTAACTGGCTGAAGCGGTGGAGAACGCGCCAGCGCAGGGGAAGCATTATCGCTTCTGCGGTGGAAGTGCAACAATGTGTGATGTTTAAATTTACAAACTCGACAACTATAATTTGAAGAGCAACTAGACACTCGATGACTTAAACTGAGACAATTCAAACATGCATTGTTACTCTTTACGCATTTAAATCGTTCCTGCGGCGTCATTTTATTAAAGTCTGCACACTTAAATAGGTGTTGATGCACAATATTATCGCACAGACACTTTGAGCAACTAGTCGTCGTGCTTACGTACGCCTGATACTTCGGCGACGAAGTATTATTACAGCGACGATTATTACCGTTACCTCGTCGATTGTTTGGTGCGCTATTAGAATTTGTACTAGAATCGGTGCGTTGCAAAACTTTGGAGCGGGTCTTAATAAAATTTACTAAATCATCAAAGGTAGGTACCAAAGGTAGGCGAATGGTATCCGGGTCCAGCTTCTTAAGCGCGATATGAAGAACAATTAAGTCCGCGAGATTATCTAACTTTAAGTTTTGTAAAGCGCACACTGCACTTATAAAGTTATCAGTAAATAAATCAAAATTATTTGCGGTGGCCGATTGCAATGGCTTAAATTCGAACATCTGATTAATATATGTAGATGCTAGCATACGCCGGTCTTCATATTTGTCAACGAGTTATACCTGAGCATACAGATAGGGCTTTGCCCGTTAGTTTACCTAGCAAATAGTATAACTTTTCAGCGTCGGTAAGCGATGTGTTGTCATGGACGGTTGATTTAAAGCTAGCATAAAATAAAGGCCATGAGCGAATGTCACCCGAAAATGGCATAAGTTCGATAGGCGGAAGTGTGAATCTGGCTTTAGATGGTGTACTAGTACTTTGTAAATTAGATTGCGAATATTGTAAATAAAGCCTATTTATTCTACCGCAAAGAGACTCAAACGCAATGAGGCTGTTATAATCAGGTTTAGCAATAGGGTTTATTTTTAATAAATGTGAATTATAATTATCTAAGACCTGTTTAAACTCAATACGTAAAGCATTAATATTAGAACTTCCATCAAGAAAACGCTCCATCGTGGAAGTGTTTATGTGGATGTCCGAGGACATATCATATATTTTTTGCACTATTTCAAATAAAGCATCTCGTTTAGCTAACAATAAAACCAACTCAGCATCAGGTGTGCCCTCATTATCCGAGGAATCGCTATTATTCGATGCTATTTGTTTTTTAGGCGGCATTATAACTTAAGTTATGCGGCAAAAATAATATAATTATAAGCGGGTAGTCAGTAAGCGACCTCGCTACGCGGTTGAATTTTTAAATATTAGTTTTGTTAACGATGAACTTTAATTGTTAACTTTTATAATAATTATGAAGTTATTTATAACGAATATAATGCTTAAATATATGTGCAAATAATAAATGTAATTTAACAGTATAATCTATAGATGTAGTTAAAAGTTGATGACGTGATGTGAACATACAACAAATAATTTATATAGATAATTATATGCTTATTCATTCTACGAATATAGTTTTAAAATTACTATGAATGTCACCTATTAGGACCTATTCTAGTGTTCTAATAAGGGCGGGGTTAATCCGAAGTCGGATTAAAATATAAATAATTAATTATATAAACGCTTATTACGATAACGGTCTAATAAGGGCGGAAAGTCAAGGTCAATCCAGCGAGAAGTGACCATTAAAAATGGAGACGCCAGTAACTTAAGGTATCTTCGATAAAGATTTGGTGGACTGTAATTTTGGTGCATACGGCAAAGGGGAAAATAAATAGGTGGGATAGCACGCACTGACCTGATGAGGGCTGCCGCGCCTTCCTCCTGGAGTGTCTGCTATACAGCAAGCTCACCACGTGGTTCGGCGCACACGCACTCTCGGAACAGTCTCGTGAAGTCCCACACTCTCCACCTTTGCCCTTACGGGGGCGTCTCACACTTTTATGAGTTACAAAGACACAATGTCTGATGCGGTGAATATTAAACATAAACAGGAGAACTCAATGTTCGTCCTGCGCGGTTTGCGGTTAATGTACATAAGACGCGACGGGTGGCCGTGCGTTGCGGATGGCGTAATATCACTTAGTATAATGACGCGCGCCGAGATCCTCTTTTTCACCTCGGCGGCAGCGCGTGCGGTAGGAAAGGGAAGGAAGGAAGGAAACAAAAAATATGCACTAGTCATGTTGATAAAGTAGATATAACTTAGGACGAACTCAATGCGATATGTAATGTAATGTTGATAAAGTAGATTGTTAACTGGCGTTACCAAGTTTTATTTTACATTTTAAATATATCAAATTAAAGATTTTCGAAATCGCTTGTTTCTGTGTCACTGTCATCACTCCATTCTGGGTCACTGTCATCAGTCTCTCCACCCACCGAAATAATCAATTCTCTTTCGTTGAGTTCTTGCAACCTATCGCTTTCCCAATATTGTTGCCGTAAACGGTCAACGTGGTTTACCTCTTTTTTCCAGTCCTCTACAGAGATACTATTAATAGCTTCCAGAGTGAGTTTTTGTATTTCTTTTTCAGACTGGCTTACATTTTTATCGGCTACTTTTTGCTTCACTAGATTCCACACGTACTCGATGGGATTCAAATCACATTGGTACGGTGGTAGGCGTAAGACTTCGTGTCCATGACTTTGGACAATTTCGTCAATTTCATATTTTTTGGTAGGCTTCGAACGACATACTACATAGTATAATTCTCGCTTCGTCATCTTTGGGTCAAAGGATATACCATTTTCCTGCAACCATTTTTGCATAACTTCTTTGCGTGCCACTGAAGTCGGTGGTTTATCAATCTGGCGGCTGTGATACGGTGCATTGTCAAGTACAAGAATGCTATTGGGAGGTAAGTTGGGTAGGAGTTTTTCCTGTATATACTTTTTTAAATTATTTGCGTCCATTTCATTATGGTAGTCCCCTGTAGTGCTTTTGCATTTATAAAGGAGTTCGGCACCTTTGACAAAACCACTCTCGCTGCCAGCATGGACCACAATCCAACGTTGTCCGGGATTGAAATTCTTTTTTACACTTGCATCAGTTGCATTTTGCCAGCATTTTGAAACGGTATAGTGGCTGTGTATCCACGTTTCATCCAAATATATGACTGGTTTTTTATAGACTCCCTGTTCATCATTTTCACGTAATCTCCGCAAGTAACGTGTTCTCCATGCTGCTATCTCCGGTTTCTGAATAAGATATTGTCTTATATTTTTACATTTTGTAAACTTATATCCAAGATTCCTTCTTATAATTTTCCAGAAAGTAACTTTTTGCCCAGGAAAATTGAAGTCTTTCTTTGCTTCTGCTAATATCTTGCGCAGCGTAGGAACTTCCTTTTTAACTGTGTAGAAACGGTCAATTATGTTTCGAATCGAACACACCATGAAATCATCTATTTCCAACCTCTTTGTGGCTATTTTCTTTTTTCTCGGTGACATCAATTTTATTTCTTGTGTACTTGAAGTACTGGGCTCAGGTGAGCTCGTTTTATTTTTTTTTTTTGCTTCAGTCTTTATATTTCTTAAAGTACGTTCAGATATACCAGTGGTGGCCGCAGTTCTCTTGATAACGTTATAGAATGATTTTAATAGCGCCTGGTACTTCTTTTCATTTTCCAACAACTTAATTTCTATTTCCGACGGTGCATCGGGCTGTGTGAGCAGTGTGCTGCCATAAGTATCACGTGAGTTTTCATTTTTTAATCTGGCAATACTTTTCATAGCTACGACATCGTGAACATCATAAGGCGTTATCAACTGCTTTTCAACCTTTTCTTGTTCAAAGAACGTCATTATCTTATATAATAAATTGCGTTCGCCACTGTGCAAGACCTTTCCTCTTTTACTCATTGTAACAGAACAAATTAACTAATATCAACAGAAACAAAAACAAAAAATCAACAGTAACAAAAACAACAGCAAAAACAGTAACAAACTAGAGAACGTACGGGAGCATAAAAAACGGACGTAAGTACACTTCGACGTAGCTATCGGTACTAAAAGGGCGACGCTTGAGGCGCGGAATGAGGGGGCGCGGCGGGAGGTAACGGCATTCTTGAAGTGAACGACTAGTAATTGTTAAATGACGGCTCCGTGTTTGCAATGAGTTGCAGCGCTGGGGGCCGCGGGTTCGAATCCCGCCCGGATCATGTATTTGTAAGACCTACAAATAATTGTTCCGTGTCAGGATGTCTGTCCTAGTGCAATTAATGTTTGTAAACTACCACCACGACATAGGAGAAAATCCTAGCGTGGACATTACGCTTTTAAAAAGTTTGTCCGTGAACATTTATTAAAGACAACGCATTTTCCATTACTATTTAATACCTATATAATTGCCAAACTGACGTATATATTCATAGTCATTTGTATATACTATTTATGTAAGTATTTAGATATGTATAATTCTATGTATATGGATTTATTTATATATTTGTATACATGTAAGGATAGATCATATGTATAGTTTATTTATTAGTAGTTTGTATATATTATGTAGTTAATTATCATTTGTATTGTGTTCCCTTATTCTATATTGCCACACATACGTGAAATTCTCACCACTCCACGGGTTGAATGGTAGAGATTGCCTCAAAGCATTAAGTCCGCCCTTTGTATTCTTTTGTTTAAGGAAGCAATAAAGAATAAAATAAATATATGAACGTTTATTAAAAAAACCTGCAGTTTCAAGAGCCTATAACCACGTTGCTCGGCGGAGAGTTGATGAAAACATCGTGAGTATACATGTATATCTAAGAAACAAAACACGATTGGGATGTGTAACTACTTTATAAGTCAATATATTTGAGAAACCTGGCCGAAGAGAGAGAGAGGTTGTAAGTTTTGTCTTTTTTTGGAGTCGAACATTAATAGCTTAACTTTAAAACTTGTAAGTCAATAGTTTTTTAATTAGTTGAGACATTCCATCCCTAAAAGAGGATGTTTGTATACATGAAATCGTTTAACTCAAAATCTATTTGAACGATCATCATGAAAATTGGTAAATATTTGTATGTTTCCACGGAGAGGGTTTAAAGGAGATGGCCAAAAATTTTATGAACCTGTGCCCCAGACTGTACAGCGATGAAATCTATGGTATTTGAAAGTACAGATCTTCTATATAAAGAATGCGAAAAGTGCATGTAGCTACGCAGTAGTAGACAAAAGTAATGAAGATTTAAAAAAAAGTTGAGTTTGGCAGTTTGTTTTAATCATAATTACACAATGTAGATATTAATAGAGTTCCAATTCATGAGTGTTATGTAGGTTAATGTATATACATAATGATTAGTCTTTGAAATTATTATTTGCAACTAGTTTTTGTAACATAACTATTATTGATCGAAGTATATTAGACAGAAAATAATTAAACTTACGTATTACACCGTTTATAATTAGTGGAGCACTCGCGTGGGGCTACGGCACTTATTAAATAAAATACGATAAAACACAAATAAAAAGGAAAAGCATACATATATTATATACCGAGAAACGGCACCTGAGCAACCTGAGTCGGTAAACATGAATCGCATGAAGGTTTCTTCATGGTGAATCGGATCAAGTCTGACATTGACACTGACTGTCATTATCAAGTTCGGCAATTAATAAATTAAATTGCACGCGCTAAAATAAAAAACGTTGTTGAACACATCTTAAGATATTGACTGGCAGGACAAAGTCTGCTTGTTTCAGTTATCCCTAATATTTGCAAAAAATACACATTATATTTTAGTTTAAACTTACGATAACTTAACTACAACTTAACTAGAAATGTGTCAGTAACTTAACTATTAACTTAAGTCTTTATCAGCTGTGAAGTTTAGCTTGTTATATAAGTTGCCGTAGAATCTGGGGGCACCGCAGTGCCCCTGCCAAGTCGAGCAAAAAAGCGGCACGGCCGTACCATCCTTTTCTCGAAGCAATTCAGGGCATTTTCGATCCCACATAAATTTTTTGTGGATAGAACTAGAAGTCTGAATTTTCTGTAACCAAGCACCGTAAAAATAAGCACCGTATAAACATGCTATATTTCAAATTTCATTTAATTTGAACCAGTAGTTTAAATATTATAACCAGTCAAATTTCTTAATTTTGTCACTCAATGTCTGACTGACCGATCATTAACTATAGGGTACTTTTAGCAGACATTTTAGCTTTAAATTTAGAATACAATTAGTGTTTAGTGTATAAATTAAGAAAAAACTAAAATATTTTCCAATTTCGGTCTAGTTTTCTGGATACACTACCTGCATAAATAACTTTGTAATCCCATATAAATATATAGGATCACAAAGTTATATTTGCAGTAAGTGAATCAGTGTACCTGTATATGTATAATATAATAGAATAATCGGTGTAAATAGGTACGTTGTTGGAATATTTAAAAAAAATGTTTTAAATAAATAGATTGACTTGGCAATCGCACCAAACATCTAAACAAGATACATTGTGTTTACATTAACTTTATTGTGTATGTAAATAGTCTTTTCATCCTAAAAATCATGGGTAAATTAGGCACTGGACATTGCTGAGACTACTGAGATCAAGCGCAGGGCCAGAGAATTTTTCCAAGACACGGGGGTGAAATTTTGCCAACTTCTTGAGTCCCGGCTGCTGCTGAGATTTTCTTCTGAAAAAAAAACAATAACTTAATTTGACCCGACCCGAGGCCTCACGACGAGTAGTCGGACTTACGATCACTACACCAACGAGACAAGTCTTTGAAATTTACAACATAACCGTTTATGGAATTTGATTTACTAATGTAGTTGTAGTACCTGAGAAATCATATAATTTAGACAGGTTTGTGTTTTTGCAATGACGAATTTAATAAAAACAATTAGACTTTTAATGCAACCATTAGAACATAATATTCACTGTAATTTAGTATAGTTAGCCAACGTTTTAGAACAATAAAGAAAATCTATTCAAGCACGAGCTGCTTGCGACTGTTCATTGTGTTTAGTGACGTCACAAAGTCGTTCCACCCCAAATGAAACAACAAACAATATTACTGAAATGCGCCTTATTATACGTCCGCTTCATTTTATGCTAACGAAACGAAATTGGATTTCATGTCCATCCAATGAAGTTGCGAGTCTTTTCTTTGCCGTTTGTGGTTTCTTTCGAAAAAAAAAACATTACTTAGCTAGGAAAGCTTACGCATAGCCGTAGGAATACGATCGTATCGCTCGACTCGAAGACTTTCAGCCTCCCGAACAAGCCGGTTTTCGAAAAGGCTCTAGCACTATAGACCACATATATACCCTTCGGCAAATTATACAGAAGATCGAAGATTACAATCTGTCACTTTCTCTTACGATGTGGACTGTGAAAAAGCCTTTGATCCCATCGAAATTTGGGCGGTTCTGCAGTCTCTTCAACGGTGCCTTGTTGATTTTCGGTATATCGAATTGCTGACGTGTTTAGACAGTAGAGCTACGATGGCTATCCAATTACAGAGTACGAAACCTATCCAACTGCAGAGAGGTGTAAGACAGACAGTTTTCAAGCTACTTGACTGGAAAAGATACGGTATTAACGTCAATAGCAAGTACATAACTCAACTTCGATTTGCCGATGATATATTTCCGATGGCAGAATTGCTGGAGAACCTAAGCAATATATTCAATGACCTTAATAGTGTCTCACAACGGATAGGTCTTAAGAGGAACACGGATAAAACAAAAGTCATGTGTAACGTCCATGTCACACATATAAAGGTAGTTGTTGAGAGCAGAATGTCTAGCTGAGACAAATAGTTTGACTAGGTAAGTCCAAGTTTAGACCGAGAGGTCAATCGACGGATTCAACTTGTCCGGGCAGCGGTGGGAAGATTACGACACATCTCGTCAAGCGTACCTACCTCAAAACCTCATAAGTAGATTGTACAACCAGTGCGTGTTGTCAATGATGACCTATGGATCTGAGACATGGTTCTTCAGTGCTGACCTTATAAGGAAGCACAAAGTCGCTCAGCGAGCTATGGAGAGGGCTATATGCTCGGGATTTATCTGCGTGATAGACTAAAAATGAGGATATCCACCGTAGAATCAGAGTTAACGACATAGCCCAACGGGTTAGTAAGCTGAAGTGGCAATGGGCCGGCCATATAGCTCAGAGAACCGAGAACTGATGTGGTTTTCGGATGAGGTTTTCGAGTGGCAGCCTCGTACCAGCAGATGAACTGTAGGGCGTCCCCCCACTAGATTGATTGAAGGCGTGGAAAGACATGCAGGAAGTCAATGGATGCAGGTGGCTCGGGACCATGCTTTGTGGCGTTCTTTAGGGGAGGCCTATGTTCAGCAGTAGACTTGTGAAGGGCTGTAATGATGATGATGACGGGACATGTCAGAGACATTTTATAAACTATGTATTAAGAAGTGTTAGTCACGTTACTGTTTTTGTTCATTCATAATAGCCTCATCATCAAATCTCCAGTTTTGAACATAGGTGTCCCCATAGATAACCAATTCTTTGGCAACTATATATTTTATGCTCAGTCATGGAGTTTTTTTTTTTTGTAAAATCGATAAACTGTTAAAATTAATGGTTTTTGATTACCATCTCATACCATATATAATATAAGATCATATAAAAATCATATAATGTAGGGTCATATATGTAATAAAATCGAAAATATATTCTATATTTTTATACTACTACTTCTAAAAGTTGTGATGCAAAATCGGTTTTAATTTTTTTTTACTTCAAGACCATTTTACGACAAAACTACGAGTAATATTAATACTAATATTGTGGATATATTATAAATTTTATGTAAAACATTTTCCAACAGCTATATAGCATATTAGCTTAAGCTAATAGCAATAGCAGCTTCTCAAGATAATAGAAAAAACTGGTTATTCGATAATTGATTAATTGCCAAAAGACCACTATTTCTATTTAATATCAACTCGGGCGAGGTGCCGGGTGAAACGCGGTATTAAATAAAGTTCTTTGTATGTCAAACGACCCTGTAACGCTTTTTCCTCTAAGCAGTAAATATATATTGGAGATGCCGATAAAGGTTATAAATTGTATCATGTTTAATTTTGGGGAAATCTTTTTTTATTACATTTTAATCTTTTTTTATTATATTTCACAACAACAAGCACAAGCTTTAAGCTTTAAGCTCTAAGCTCCCGCCACATTCGTACGACGTTAAAAAATTATTGATGTCTTCACAGTATCTGGCACTGGTATGACATGTGAAGTCGCAAATAAAGCCTCCACATAGTATTGATAATGAAGATTCTTTTTGTTATGGAAATAATACTTACTGAACCATGGGCGGATAATTCAATATTTTTTACGAATTGTTCTGGAAGTATGCACATTCAAATTGATAAAAGTCCAGCCTATAAAATGCCTATAAAAGTCCAGCTAACACAGACGTCCCCTACAGATTGCCTTATAAGCGATTTTTCCATAGTTGCCATGCTTGGCAGGCGGGTTGCAAACGCAGTTTTTTATTATTTTGATTTCTTATCAAGTATGATGATAAAGATGCTGTGTCGCCTCTAATAAATTTATCGACATCGACTATCAACGTTTGTAGTTTTCAGATGTTTCCCTTTTATACGCCTAACGATCTAACTTGATGCAAAATTTCAAATTTTAAAATAACCTAGATGTATGATGAATGTTTAAACTTGGTAGAGCCACTATACAGCTACATTATGGTTGTAGCATGAATAGGTTGGCTCAGTCGGGGAGGACCACGCTCTTATAGGATATCAGCGTAAAATAGCAGGTTAATGCTGCTGCGTTTCGTATGGTGAATGAAGAGTACCTGAGACCTTTTTACTGGAAACGAGGCATTCCATCTTAGTCTTCAAGGGTGACAGCGCATCTACGTTTTAATTCTTAATCGAGGATAAATGTAGATGTCTATGGGCCACAGCATCCGCAAGGTGGACTGTGTACTCATCTGTCACCCTTATTCTATAAAATATTCAGCCTTCTTTATGAGAGTGTCAGCAAGTGAATCATTGACGTTTTCAGACAGTAATAATTTAAGATTTATTCATGAAATATACGACTAAATTACAACTGGGTACGAGTATAGCCGTTTTTGAGCTATAGGGTATGATGGTTGACGGTAATTCGAAATGATTCATTTAAATATACAGACTGTCAGTACGTCACCCTTTCTTTTTCCATGTGTCTAGAAAGTGCGTTTGGCAACTTGAATGTGAAGCGTAACTACTATGGAAATTATCCCCCCTTTAAGGTGGGGTCAATTGGGGTGGCCAATGTTCAGGAGTAAATATTTCATAGGCTGTAATGAATATATGACGTTAAATAATATAATTATATCGGACTAAGCCAACGTTTTTAACTGTTAACTGCCTCCAGATATTTAAAGAAAATTATGCCTTCGGTAACATAGCTCTGACATTTAATATCGTAAAAATAACCATGGTATGGCATAATTTATCTTAACTGTAATGAAAAATGCAAGTTTTGCAAAGTTAGCGCTTGTACAATATCGCGTGTCGTATGAAAAATGGTGACTCCTTAGAGACGTGTCCTCTCAAACTTCTAGAAACTTCCGGAGGGATTTTTTAAAGATTGCGTTATTTACAATAACGTAGTAATACATTGTACAGTTATTGTGTTATTATAAACAATAAATTTTGAAAGATATATAATGCTGTGATATACAAGAACAAAATCAACTGCCCCCAGTCTCCGGTGGCCCCGCTATTCCTGGCTACGGTGGCGATCATGGTAACGGCGAGGCAGGGGGTGCTAAGAATCTTCAGTGGAGTTCAGTTGCCACCTAAGACGACTCTTTGAAAGGACTGGCCCAAGAGAGAGAGGTTGTAAATTTGTGTTTTATTTGGCATAAAAATAATAGCTTTACCTTCGAGCTTCTAAGTTAAAGTTATATGACACATTAAGACTTTTTATCCTTAATATTTTCTCAAAATACGCATTATATTTCGATTTAAAATTATAATAACTTGAACTTAAAAAAAATTGTGTATGTATACTGTAGACTGGAAATCGGTCAGTAATTTAACTATAAAAATAAGTTTTCAAACGTTTTAAACTTCCCAACTAATAAAGATGCTTGATCTTTATCAGTTGCGAAGTTCAGCTTCATAAATCAATATCGTTTTTCGATTTTATTGATTGATATTGATTAATCGAGCCTTTTTTTAGTATTTTTAAAAATACGAAAATTTTAATTAAACTAATTGCACTCATGATTTTTTATTCAAATAACCAGTTCAGTTTTTTTCTATTATGTCAATAAGATCAAAAAATATTATTCATCAGTACGTAATTTCAAAAAAAAAACCGAGCAAAATAATATTGGTAAATTATATTGGTTTACTTTTAAGCGATTCATTGAAAAACTTTAGTTCTTGTGGGTTTGACAATAAACCAATAAGCAATTCGGCTAAAAGCGAAAGTATTTGAGGATAAAAGCCGATTTATTCAAGAAACGCGAGAATTAATCAACGCGTAATGGTATAGAATGAGACATTTCTTATCACGCATAAAATTTCGTCACGATTCCAATTACTTTTTCCATTCCAATAGGACCTTTAAAAAAATAACCACCGTTTGATCATGGGACTCGTATAAATAAAGATGTGAACTAGCGAATAAAGAAGCTCATCTAAAGCATTTGGTAATGTTCATATCGTTTGAGAAGGAGAATATTAATGAGAATAAGATTTAGCATAAAGATTTTAAATTTTCTTTTTGTAGAAAGTCCCATCGAGCTAGCTTGCCAAACTATTTCACGGAGGTATTAGACCTTTCATTCATAGACATCAATATCATCATTACAGCCCTTCACAAGTCCATTACTGTACACAGACTCCCCCCAAGGAATGCCACAAAGCACGGTCCTGAGCCCTCTGCATCCATCTAGGTACTTCCGACATATCTTATCAGGTCGTTACTCCACCTAATGGCAATGTGCCGGGTCTAATGTTACTTTTATTTAATTACATACACATACATTTATAGTCGTATTAATTGCTTAATATTTGTAATATAGCATTTTTTAACTGACAGAAAAAACGCCCTATGGCGTGACGTAAGTTTGTCTCCCGGAAATGATTTGTTTGTACGCCCCTTGTGTGTACGAAACCAAGCTGTCTCACAAAGTAATCGTTTAAGAGGTCTGGCATTGCAGTAGCCAAATATAGCAATGAAAGGTTGTGTACTCGTATAGCGTGCATTAGGCTAGCTAAAGGAAGAGCTGAAGGAAGTTATCGGATAGATATCTTTCCATCGGATTAGTTTCCTATATTACTTTATCGTCTCGTCTATGTTAGTCGGGCTGCTTAGTATTCAAACACGGTACACCGATACAGCGCACACGTTCGCCACTACTTATTGAGTTATTAATTATGGTTTACAAATAACAATATTGGCTTCCTCCGTATCGCATTTATCAGATATCCAAGTTGTTATTTCTTAACCGGATATTTCGTTACTGTAATTAGTACTAAACTTATGACTTTAAATATGTAAATTTCACTTCTATGACTTTAAGGAATGGACATACGGTACGATGCAAAGGAAGAATGGCACAGAACTTCTCATCGCAGATAACGCATTCAAGCGCTTTTAAGAAGATGTTATATTTCGTGCAGTAGTGTGCACTATCAGTTACTCGACTATAATTATTCGAATATTTCATCATTGGGCAAAGTATGCGATTTTGTAAGTATATGTCTTAAAAATATTCAATCTGATTATTCCTTTATTCGTTATTTATTTATTTCTTTTTTATAAAACACTTCAGTGACAAACGAATTTGCACCCCTACTGCAACGTTAGCATGCGGTTACTGCAGCCCGTGCACATCTGCAACCAACTGCAAACAATAAAGGCTGCAGATACGTTATCATCATCACCTCAGAAAGCTAAGATGCAACGCCTGACAGCTTATAATTATACTGCTTAGCGACATAAATAGGCAGAAAGAAACCTACAACCTAGTTTTATCTGCCACTCAGTTTAACTTTTCTACCCTTTTTTTGATGCCTTTAACTCCGGATGAATAAAATGGAATCGCTCGTTACCACTTTAAACTTACCATCAAGAAGCTTGCTCAACATTTACCACCAGGTGGGACTGTAGTCAAGCACTGGGTTAAATAAGTAAAAATGGAGTCTCTAGTTCTCGCCACTCACCATTCGAGATATAGAAGAATTATTACACTACTAACGGTAAATAACTAATTAACGCTGATACTCTTTGGTTGCATGCTCCTTCCCTGGTTGAGTCGACTCGATCCTTTAGCTATAAATTCTACCACGTAGAAAATATATTTCAATATGTATAATTGACGTACGCTAGATGTTACTCCTCTCACAATGCTAAGTTGATAAAAGAATCTAATAGAGATTTACTTAATCACCCAACCCCCTACTCTCATTTATTATCTTGTATAATAAAGGAAAACTTTTATCAGTCTTAAATTATTATCACGAAGTATGCAAGACACATCGCAACATTACGCAATTTTATACATCTTATATTTTTGTGTGTATGTTTGAATAAAATTGTTATTACATTTATATTTATTTTTAGTGTAGTCTAAGCGAAAAATATGATGTGATTTTATATTTTCATCAAAAAGTTATTTTTGAAATCTTCTCATACATAAAATCATAATCACTGAAAATGCAATGAATAGAGCATCGCTTGGTTCATCCATAAACATTGTAGAATAAAGATGAAGGAATTATTTTGAACTAAATAACTACTATTTATTTATTTAAAATGGTAACTCATTACAAATGAACTATAGACTGGTAGATCTTGCCTTGTAGTGATGGTGTAAGCATATCCACTACCTTATGTCATCCGTGGGTGCAGTGGCGAAGTTAGAGCTCCAAACTAGGGCAAGCCCCAGATATGGATAAGATATAGCAGTTTTATAAAAATACACCAATCTTGATCTGTATCCACTCTTCATTTTCATATTCAGTGCTGTCGAGGACGTGTTTAACAAAGCACACGGAAGGCATACTTCTGCTAGATAGATTGTATGACATATCAGCAGTTGCATACCTTCGGTGCTGCTGTATCCAGCTTCTATCTCTAAGATACTAAGACGTTGCTAAGAAGGTAAGAACCATCATTGCGTGAAATTAAGTAGGAAGAGAAAGTTTGGTATTTCATTCCTTGGCAAGCGGGTACATTGTGGAAAACTTTAAGTGCTTTATACTTACAGTTTATAGTGTCTTTAAGAAACTGATTATCTCTCTACTTACTATCTAATATGACTGCCTCGTTGGTCTAGTGGTCGCGATTGCTGATAATGAGGTCCCGGGTTTGAATATCAAGAAATTTTCAGTAGCAGCCTGGAGTAAGGAAGTTGGTGGTGTGAGCGGGGTGAAACCTGTTCCTCAGTAAGCACGTAAAGCCTACCGTCCCATCACACTACGAGACTAAGAGACTACTATCTTGTGCTGCGCTGATGGCTAGCGCTGATAAGGGATGAAATTTTTAATCCAAGGACATTCTAGTTGTTATCTATAAAGTACGATAATGCTTGGCCGATTAAAAAGGGTAAACTAATAAAATTTTAAATAAAATTTGTCTTCAAAAAACTTAAATTCATTAAATAATTTCCATATAGCTTAATAGCTTTTAAAGTCGGTGTTAGTACATAGTATTAAATTCTGCTCTCAAAAAGTACTTAAGCACGAAGTTTCTTCCCACTCTACTTTTCGTAATACACTTTACTAACTTACTTAGATTTAGCTGTAAGTTACCAACTTTCCAACATTAATTGAGTTGGAATATATAATGTTCCCTTTTTTCACAATTCATCGATGCATTAAATGTTTTCAATCTACTGGACTGAGAAGGACGCCGTATCGACATCCATGGCGAGTACATCACTCACCTTAGAGATACCGGCGACATAGTCCTTATGGTAGAATGGCTGGAAGATTTAAATCTATTCTCAATGACCTCAGTAGTATGTCCTAAGGGATATATCTAGTACCAGACGTCCTGCAATTTACAAGTAACTAACCAATGTTAACTACTTGTAAATTGCAGGAGGTTGTTTTTTTTTGCTTAATTCAGATTAAATATCCTATGGTTTTTATAAAAATGATGTTAATGGATAAATAGTCAGTTAAATTGGTAATCTTGTACAGTGTAACTAAGCGAAAAGTAGGGTATCAGTTTTGTTTTGTTAAAACCTTAATTTTTTGGTTGAAACAAGGTGAAGAATGTGATCATGCTCTTACACACGCGACCTTATCGCAAATGCCTCTTTTTTCATTTTGATAAGTTGTACCGTAATTACGTCATTTTGTATATCACTAATCGAAACTGTTAACAGTTATCATCAGCCTTATAACAGCAGAATTTCTACTCAGAACCCGGCCGTCCTGAAGGAGAAGAGGCGAGTTATGTCGGACTTCTATCAACATAACACCACATTAGCCGACCTCAGCGTCAATAAGTGGTCAAGGCATCTCCATTCAGCAAGTGACCGGAGCTTCTCTACCGCTTTGCTATGGTTGAGGCTTATTGGGTGTTATTGACCATCCTCCTAAGCCCTATTAGAATTGTTACGATGGCTCGAAATCACAAAACGATTCACTATCCCCTCTGTTATTAGAATTTTTATCTATTTATTTAATACGTAATTATAACATCATTACGGTTCTATTTACTAATACGATGCTATTCCTAACCTATATGTAAGAGCAAATTACGTTTGCGGCAGCTTAGGGAGGGTTGAAGTAGAAGAAGACGAAGACTTTTTCCTATATTATTTTATTTTCTAACTTACAAATTAACTTAACTACTGTGACGATGTGAGTACAAAGAATTACTAGACTACTTAACTTATAAACTAACATATTTACTACTGGGCTGTCTTAAAAATTAAACTCAGGTTTATATACTATTTTGAAACGTGCTGGGTTTTGCTTAGCAGACGGTAGGTGACATCCTAATTGCACTGTGTCGATTATTCTTAAGTCGCGCACTGTTATTTGCTTAGTCTCCGATGCTATATTGTAGGTGACTTCCTGCTTGCTTGCAAGGTCTCGGCATATGTAACACTAACAAGGCTAACACTACTGAATTATAAAAAATAATATATAACAATCAACTTAAATATAAAATAAATGCTAATTAAGGAAATAACAATTTACAAGGGCATTTTTATGCTGCAATAATAAACTTCGTCTGACTACATGTAAAATAATTGTATCGAGCTCTGCGACGAGGCGTGTGTGGCGAACTTCAAAGTTGCAGTATAATTAACAAATGCTCAGTATGAACCTCACGCCTGTATTTGCTTTACTGTTTATTTTAAATATTATGGCAACATTCAATTATATATGTGAAGTAAAAATGTCAGCTAGATTATCACAGACTACACAAATGCCGATGTAATCCCATAAATGTTCTATGTACTTAATTTTGTCACGGAAATCTCATGTTTATTTTAAAATAATTTTATAGAATATCTAAAATTAACACATTTTGCATTTATTTATTTAATGTACCCATCCATTTTGAGTTTATGCAAGAGTTTCTTGTCAGGTTGTCACCTGCCATTTGTGACGGAACAACGAAGTTTAAACTCGTATCCGGTACGCATGCTACGTATAGTGACGTCTAGGAAGGGAAGTGTCAAACTTACAAAATATGAAGAACATAACCTTACGATATTTTATATATTTGGATTAACATTTATGTTAAGAAATAGAAGAATTATAGCCCCGACTTCAGATGTTAAGTGCTATGTGAAAATTATTTTGAGCTTTTGGTGTCGGTTTTTACTATTTATTTAGAAGTTATTTTTTTACTAATAGATAGTCCAATAAATATCACAAGTTGTTACCAAATAGAAAGATGTCCAAATAGTTACATTAGAGTCTACATCCAATACTTATTCTTCCTTAGGGATACAATGTTTCTTGTTAAAATTCTTAAAATTTTTACCTTATATTTATATTCTTACTTACTTACGTATCTTCACGCACAATCCCTAACGGGGTAGCCAGAGAGAACAGATCGCCAAGTGTCACGATCCTTACATACCTCTTTCGCTTCTTTCAGGTTCATTAACTTCTTCATACATGCACGTCTAGGTATCCGAGTACTTTTGACCCTCCCCTCTTCGAGCAATTTGCTCACATGGTCTTCGAAAGTTAGTCTCGGTCTACCTCGACACCTTTTAATATTTACTTTCGCTCTATATATTTTCTTCACCATTCGGTCTTCACTCATTCGTTCAACGTGCCCAAACCATTGGAGTACGCCCCTATCAATTTTTGTGATAAGGTCATCTTTCAATCCCGCCATATTGCGAATCTCTTCGTTTCGCTTTCGGTCGGCTATGGTAACGCCACACATTTTACGAAGAGATCGCATCTCCACTGCATTCAACTTGTTTTTATGCTTCTTCTGGCATACCCAGGTTTCGCTGCCATATAACAAAGTCGGTAGCAACACTGCGTTATGTATTGCAAGGCGTGCACTCTTCACCACGCCTTGCCTTTTGACTAATGCATTTAGGGCACCATTGACTTTGTTTCCGGCAGCGACACGCCTATCCACATATAAATCACATCTTCCATCCCGGCTGAAAGCACTCCCCAAGTATACAATTTCATTTACCTGTTCTAGACATTGCTGATTTACCCATATTTTACATTTCGTTTTCTCTTCGTCCTTTTCAAATACCAGAACCTTAGTTTTATTAGCATTCAAACGGAGACCTTTAATTTCACATTCCTCTTTCATACACGTGACTAATGCCTGCAGTTCTGCTTCTGATGGTGCAATAAGCACTGCATCATCAGCATACAGCGGACAATTAACTTTTATGTCACCCAATTTCACACCCAAACAGCTATTTTTCAGCTTCTGTAAACAGCTGTCGAGATACAGTATGAACAGCCAGGAAGACATGACACAACCCTGTTTTACGCCCGCTTGGACGCTAAACATGGGTGACAGGTCATGCCCTACCCGCACACAGGCTTTACAGTCATAGTAAAGTGACTGCACAGCCCTTAACAATCGACCATCCACACCATAATATCCTGGCAACAGTTCCCACATTTTCTTCCTTATAACCTTATCAAATGCTTTCTCCAGATCCACAAAAGCACAGAAAATCCTCTGGTTAACACTCAGAAGCTTCCCCGTGATCATGCGGAGAGAAAACATTTGATCCGTGCATCCTCTTCCAGGTCTAAATCCGCATATTTATATTCTTAAAATTTATATAACCTATTTAATACAACGCTCTAAAACCTCTTGTTTTCAAAGTTCAGTTAAAAATATTTTCATAACATTTTTTCGTAATCACTGTGAAGTTTCGACTACATTTCCATGGACTTAATATTCAGGAGCGGTCATGGAGGCACTCCACCGATACAATATTCATTTCGATATTCTTCTTTATAGCCTTTGAGCCGCTTCCAAAGTTTTCTCGCTAATTATCAGCAAACTCATTCGCATTTGTATTTGCATGCATGCATAGCGTGTTATGAAAACACTTGATCAAAATGCTTTTTGAAATAAGTTTTGTTTGAAATAATTTACTTCAAATCTTTATACATGTATTATTTGGTACGATAGTAGTTTTGCCGTGAATAGCCGAATCTCGTTTATTTTAAAAAAAATGACGTATCAAACAGACTTTTAGTCCACGTGATGGTAAACACACACAGTATACTAGTCTAAAACAGCAGCAAAATCCTGTTGTATTCCATATAGTAGCGTGAAGCATATAGTGGCGTTAGGAACATCCACTACACCACCTCGTTCCATGGTTGTCTTATCTGCCTGATAACAACTCAAAATATTAAATTAATGCAATCGCCTGCCAAACGTGGCAACTGTTGCAAAATTTGGCCTATAAGGCAATCTATGGGAAGGCCTGTGTCCAGCAGCGGACTTTTATAGTCAGTAACGGATGCATGAATGGATGGTATTAAACACAGAGATTATTTATGGCCTGTAATGGATGGATGGATTTCTTAAGGTGTGTGTATGTACTGTGTAGAGACAGAGAGTTGTATGGGCTAACAGACACATATCTATTAGCCCATACAACTCCACGGCATGACAAAGGCTTCCCTCTCAAGAACATTTGCCTTGATCGTGCAGGCGCACTGGCGACCGCAGTATAGATGGCGCCTCACAGTGCGGATATTTGTGACGATCAAAGTTACCATTAATAATGTCATTTGTGAAGATTGAACTCGGTTTGATGGCGTAACTTGAAATTAAGGCGAGCTTTCATCCGTGTAAGACCGAGTTTAAGAACAATACTTTTTATTTATTATTATGGGGTATCTCTATAATTTTCTCATCTGGTTGGGTTCTATAAATATATAACTGTAAGTAAAAATGATAAATATACACAAATATCAATAAAATAAATACATAAAAATACATAAATAAATAAAAACCCAACCAGATGGAAGCCCTCGGCAGGGGCGACCAAACGGCCGAAGGTTAGGGGGAAAGGGAAAGAAACCGGCGGACAATGCGAGCGGTAGCCAAGAGCACTGACTTCTGCATTTGAGCCCGAAGCGGTCCGTCACGGAGTCCCAGTCGTCTCAGATAACCCGTGAGGCTGACTGGGATTAACCCGTGCATGCTGTCGCGTCCAGCGCCAGCTCCAGACGCGTCCCGGCTACTTCCAGGCAGCGGCCCTTTGCGCGTTCTATAGAATTCAATCATCCATTCTATTTTATGGGCGTCATTCAACGGGGGACGCCCAGACCGGTGCCATTTCATGGCGAGGCCATGTGCACAAGCGGACCTTTGTACCTTTAATTTTTGCCGAGGCACGGCACTAACACCTCTTGGCAAGGTGCTGACTGACTGTGCTGACGTAGCAGTTTTGTCACATAATAGTTACGTCAGCGGGCGATGGGGTCGTCACTTCCCTACGCCTATTTATTTATTTATTTTTTGCTGTGAGTTTATAAAGTACTTCGATAGTTATGGAATAATTATTAGTTAGTTTTTTTACTGTTTTTACATATGAACATTTTGGTATTTGTAAATAAATTAAATTCACCAAAAAAATTGTTATATCTATTTAGACAAAATTTGCACGCCTCGATAAGGCAGAATGTACAAGAACTTTTATGTTTTAATAATACTCTTGTAATATCTACCTATATTCTATGCAAATAAATAATTATGAATTATGAATTATTATTATTGTTATCCCCTTAGTTAACACGGCTCACCAAAAAAGGAAAAAGTTATTATCCGTATTTGATTTTTCGCTATTCTGCTACACTTTTTCTTTCCCCATCTATCCGTAGCAGTCATTACCAGACGTAGGCGTTTCCTATACTATTTGGCATAATCAGTACGCTCGTTAGGGAGATTAACAATTGCAGCACCAGAAGTATGTGAAGTTCCAGAATGTACAGAACATTTGGCGCTGCACTCACCATGTTTCTTTTGTTTGTTTGTCACGTCCCATGGTTATAGCGCAGGAAGCCATGAGTTGTTTTTAGCATATTATCTAACAGTCTTCTCTAACGACACTTTCTACACGGAAAGAAATGCTATTATTTTACTCGTTACTTTTTTTTAGTTGGTTTAGTTTTAAGCTTCATAAGTGTACACAACTCTTGAAGCGACAAAATCGTTGAAAGTCGACATCATCGCCTTCATCAATATTATTCCTCAAATAGGAATACATAAATAATAGAGGAAAACTCAAAACAGGGTCGTGAACACGGCTAATGCGGCTGAATCCAGCGACGTCGTGCATGTCTTACCAAGTCGTCACTCTATCGAATGTAGTGCAGTGCGCCTTTTATTCGTACCATCGGTATGAAGCTCCCACTCAATAACCAATTTTCCCTTACGGTTGAGAAGTTTGCAAGTTATTTTGGCATAAAGCCGAGTAAAGTACATCTGTATTCCATTCGAGAAAAAAATTAAGACGAAATGAGATTTTAATATGTTGGTTCATGTGATAATTTCGTTTGAATAATTCAAGCGGCGCGAGCTCGAGTCGATCGGGATTTAAGGGTTTACGTAGCGCGAGAATACGTCTTATATAGCGGAGGTAAGGATGAAATAGAATAAAATGACAAAAATTATATTTAATGGATTCCATTTTCCCAATTCAAAGGTGGAAAACGTTCGGCATTCTAACATGATATGTGTGACAATCAAAGCAAATCAAATTCAAAAAATAAAATATTCAAGACATAAATACATTTAATCGATAAGAACATACATAATACTACAATAAATAAATACATTTCAATTAAATTAATAGAAATACCTATAAAAGAGGAGAAAGAGTAAGTAATATATAAAAGCCTTATCGTAAGGAAAAATAAAATGACATTTTTATTAAAAAAAATAACGAAGTCAACAATAGAAAAAGTAATGACTATTTAAGGAGGAAAGAAATGCGCCTTGACAAGTTTTCTAAACTTTTCGCTTTGTCTTTTAAAGATTTTTGTACATTAATGAAGTTTAAAACTAGTAAGAAATAAAATTTCTTTCCGTGTAAAAGGCGTCGTTAGAGGAGATTGTAGGATATGCTAAGCACATTTTATAGCTTCTTGCGGTATAACCATGGGACAAGACAAACAAAGAAAAGCAATAGCGACCAAGTGCAACGCCGAATGTACAAGACTACAGATTGCTTTTTACATTCTGGAAATTCATTTACAGCTGGTGCTTCAATCGTTAATCTCGTAGGAAAGGCCTACGTCTAGTAATAACTACTACGGAGTCACGGGTAAAGAAAGAGTTTTTTTTATTATAGGATAGGGTGACAAACGAGCACACAATCCACCTGATGGTAAGTGGATGCTGTGGCTCATAGACATCTACATCTATCCGCGATTACGAATCAAAATTGCAGATGCGTTGTCATCCGTGAGGTCTAAGATGGAATGCTTCGTTTCCAGTAAAAAGGGTCTCCGGTTCTCTACACTCACCATACGAAGCACATCTACATTGAGCTACTATTTTACACTGGTATTATGTAAGAGCGTGGTCCTTCCCCGGTCGAGCCGGCTCATTCGTGCTACAACTACACTACTAATATAACTGCAGCATGGCTCCACCACGTAAAAAACCACCACCACATACCACGTATCAAAATAGTGAAAAACATATGCACAAAAGAATTTTTTTTTAAATTTTTGTTGAGCCTTGTTAACTTAGGAGATAATAATGATAAATAAAAATAAATAAAAAGTTTTGATTCATAAACACGGTCTTACACAGACAAGAGCTCGCCTTGATTTCAAATCACATCATCATATCGAGTTAAATCTTCACAAATGGCATTATTAATGGTAATTTTGATCGCCACAAATATCCTCACTGTGAGGCGCCATCTGTACTGCGCTCGCCAGTGCGCCTGCCAAGCGGGATGAGTAAGGCAAATGTTAATTTTGATCGCCACAAATATCCGCACTGTGAGGCGCCATCTGTACTGCGCTCGCCAGTGTGCCTGCCAAGCGGGACGAGTAAGGCAAATGTTAATTTTTATCGCCACAAATATCCACACTGTGAGGCGCCATCTGTACTGCGCTCGCCAGTGTGCCTGCCAAGCGGGACGAGTAAGGCAAATGTTAATTTTGATCGCCACAAATATCCGCACTGTGGGGCGCCATCTGTACTGCGCTCGCCAGTGTGCCTGCCAAGCGGGACGAGTAAGGCAAATGTTAATTTTGATCGCCACAAGTATCCGCACTGAGAGGCGCCATTTGTACTGCGCTCGCCAGTGCACCTGCCAAGCGGGACGAGTAAGGCAAATGTAAACTTTGATTGCCACAAATATCCGCACCGTGAGGCGCCATCTGTACTGCGCTCGCCAGTGCGCCCGCCAAGCGGGACGAGTAAGGCAAATGCTAACTTTGATCGCCACAAATATCCGCACTGTGGGGCGCCATCTGTACTGCGCTCGCCAGTGCGCCTGCCAAGCGGGACGAGTAAGGCAAATGTTAATTTTGATCGCCACAAATATCCACACTGTGAGGCGCCATTTGTACTGCGCTCGCCAGTACGCCTGCCAAGCGGGACGAGTAAGGCAAATGCTAACTTTGATCGCCACAAATATCCGCACTGTGAGGCGCCATCTGTACTGCGCTCGCCAGTGCGCCTGCCAAGCGGAACGAGTAAGACAAATGTTAATTTTAATTGCCACAAATATCCGCACTGTGAGGCGCCATCTGTACTGCGCTCGCCAGTGCGCCTGCCAAGTGTGGCGAGTAAGCCAAATATTCTCTAATACGAGGGAAGCCTTTGTCATGCCGTGGAGTTGTATGGGTTAATAGATATGTCTCTGCTTCTCTGCACAGTACATATACTCACCGTAAGATGTCCATCCATCATAGCCCATAAAATTCCTCTGCTGAAGACGTTTTATTGTTTTGTGTTGTTATCAGGCAGATGCTACTGTCTATAACGGCAAAACCAATTTTAAGTATATTTTTTGTATATGTATTACTCCAGGGGTGGTCTTATAAAAAATGTAAGAACTGTAACAAGAAACGTTGTATCCATTTAAACACTTGTATCTTGTATGTTGTTATGTACGAAGAAAAAATAGTGGATGTAGACTTTAATGTCACTATTTAGACATCTTTCTATTTCTTTTCCTGTACTTGTGATATTTTTTACATCACCCAATAGAGTAAAAGATAACGTGTAAATAAAAACTAAAAACCGACATCAAAAACTCAAAAAAATTTCCACATCACCCTCAGCTTCTGAAGTTGACTGTTGGCTCTAATTGTTTTGTTTTATTCTTATTGATTTTGTTTGACTTGATTGTTTAATTCTTCGATTCACTGTTTCTTAGCATATATATTGAACCAATTATATGAAATAGCGTGAGTTAATGATATCCATATTTTAATAATCTGTCACGGATATTATATCCGTCGCATACATATCGGCTACGAGTTAAACTTTGTTGTTACGCTACGAGCACAACCCTATGTTACGTCACAAGTGAAAAAATCAATACATTCAGTACATATTGATTTTAGATATTCTATAAAATTATTTTTAAACATACATAAGTGTTCCGTGACAAAATTAAGTTAATATAACATTTATGGAATAACATCAGCATTTGTTTAGTCTGTGTTAATCTGCCTGACATTTTTTTCTTTATGAATGTAATTGAGTGTTGTCATAATACATAAAATAAGCAGTAAAGCAAATACAGACGTGAGGTTCACAACGAGCATTTGTTAGTTATACTGCAACTTTGAAGTAACTACACGCCTCGTCATAGAGCTCGATACAATTATTTTACATGTAGCCAGACCAAGTTTTACAATTGCAGCATGCAAATGCCCTGAAAATTGTTATTTCTTTAATGAGTATTTTATTTTATATTCATATTGATAGTTAGATATTATTGTGTATAAGTAAGTAGTACTCTTATATATAGTTATAGCATTATTAGTTAATAAAATTGTAATGATGTTATTGTTAAGGAATAAATAAATAAATTTGAAGAAGGACAGTGGTTCGTTGTGCCATCGTAACAATTCTATTAGGGCTTAGGAGGATCGTTAATAACACCCAATAATCCTGAACCATAGTAAAGCAGTAGAGGGGCTCCAGTAACTTTCCGAAAGGAGGGGCCTTGACTATTTGGTGACGCCGAGGTCGGCCAATGTGGTGTTATGTTGATAGAAGTCCGACATAACTCGTCTCGCCTCCTTTAGAACGGCCGAGTTCTTAGTAGATATTCTGCTGTTATAAGGCCAATGATAGCTGTTAATAGGTTTAGTTAGTAATATACAATATTATACATAATTGAAGTATCACTTACCGAATGAAAAAACGTTAATTAGTTCATCTTAGTTGTATAACAGTAAGCATTTAGTCAAAAATCTGTCCGTTACGTTTTAAAAACTATAATAGAAATTTCTTCCAAAATAAATACGAAATTGTGAAATATTGGGTAATATAAAGTGTATGAGGATTTAAGAGGACTTCCGATAAAACGAAGCGACGTTCTTCGAAGGCGTCGATATTTTCGATTCACTGAATAACGCGGCGTTGCTCGCTCAATATTGGAGCAAAATTTAAATAACGTGAAAAAATTGCACGAAACTCAAGCTATGATTGAATGAAAAAAATATTACATTTTTAAATGCGGTTGCGATTAATTCGTATAATTTGAACATGCAATATAACGAAAGGTATGAATAAATAATATAATGGGATAAAATAAACTATTTTGTTACTAAATTATTTCCTATAAATGGTGGCGTAAGAGAAAGTTCTTTACGTGGTAGAGCTATGCTGCAGTTATATTAGTAGTGTGGTTGTAGCACGAATGGGTCGTATCGACCGGGGAAGGACCACGCTCTCACAGAATACCAGCGTAAGATAGTAGAGTTTCGTATGGTGAGTGTAGAGAACTGGAGACACATGTGCATTTTGATTCGTAATCGAGGATAGATGTAGATGTCTATGGGCCACAGCATCCACTTACCATCAGTTGGAATGTGTGCTCGTTTGTCACCCAATCCTATAAAAAAACCACACGACCCTATTTCATCTCGTGCATGGCGTAAGAGGCGACAGAGAGAAATGAAATAGGAGCTGGGCAGCAGCATCTTCCTGAGTGCAATTGAAAAAACATTGATTACGATCCATCCACCAGCAAAGCGTTGCAACTACGGCAAATATCCTCGCTATGAAGCAATATATATGGAAATTTCGATTTTAGGAAATACTGTATCTTCAATGTGCTATAAAAGTTGTTAATATATGCATACACACATACACATACAAACCTAAGCGAGCCAGAACCAGCGAGTTACCCGACTACGTTTAAGCCAAAATATAGGCTTAGACGCAAATGATTAGAATGACGAAAAGCAACAACGAATAAATAGGAGAGCCAATAGGACGAAGAACTGATAACTGATGGAGAAAAGTAGTTTTCGAGTGACAACCTCATCTAGCACTAGATGGAGTGACGACCTGATATAAGATGTGAGATCGTAATGTGTGACAATCTCTAGGGGAGACCTATGTTCGACTGTGATGACGGCCTGTTATTATAATGATATTATTGCCTGTTGTTTTTAATTAATAATAAAGTCGTCAGACTTAATAGTGTTTGCGCAAAATTTTGTATATATAATTAGTATATAATTAAGCTATAATTTAATATACATAATAATATGTGTAATTTTTAAGGTTATTTTGTTTGAAAGCATAGGTGCTATTAAAGATTAAGTGTTTTATACTAAAATGTTTATTATAAATTTTATTACAGCGAAATATTTCAACGACAATAATTCCGGAAAAAAATACGTTCACATAAAAAAGGTGTACTTATCCAGGATTGTAAATAAACGATAAAATGAAATCGAATAACACTTAAGTTGTATACCAAATATGTCCGTCAGCCTTGGTCAAAATAAACCATTACGATGTATAAGAACAATAAAATAAATTGGATAGAGTGAGCATGAGTCGACTCCAACTATCTGTTGTGTTTGGCAATACGAGTAACGAACAGTTTTACCCAAGAATATTCGAAATGTAGAGCGCAGCAATTTAGGGTTTGATGGAAGAAAATGGTTATAATAATACAATACAATACCCTTTATACCACCACTAAGAAGACATATAACATAAAAAGAAACAAACAAAGAGAAAAACAAAAGGCGGTCTTATTGTTATGCAGCAATTTCTTCCAGACAACCGAATCGGAGCGTAATACTTAAATTTAAGAAGCTTGATTTAAAAAAATCCAGCAGTAGTCTTATCAAACTGTATGAGCTTACACTATTTAAATAAATGTATACATGTCAAAAAATTGTGATCATTAGTAATTCCATCAATAGCAACTGTTTTATACCTATCGGCCATCATGGAGCCTCATACGTGATTAAAATCGATGTAGCTTCAATCATAATTCCACTCCAAAAAGACACCGATTTTCCGCCTTGCTTAATGGTTCCAGTAACAGTTCTTTGCTTTTCAGAATACCCAGGTCTTTCCCATACATGGATACGTCGGTTATCTGGATGAGTACTGATTCACGATTCGTCAGCAGACAGTTTTGCTAAATGTTTCCTCCTCATCTTCTTCATTTTTTCGGAGCCTAACCCACTGCAATTTTCGTCACTGACATTGCCGTGAATTCAGAGGTGCTCGCCCAGACCTCCGTGCTAACTTCAAGTTCAAATGTGGCCCGCACTTCTGCTATTTAATGTAGTGGCGTTGATAGTTGGGTCACGAGCTGCCAGCAATCTGATATAGCTTCTAATCTAATCACTTCTGAGCGGCAGTTAGAACAGTAGGGAGACCACCGCGGGGTCGGTCAGCTAAATTATCTATGCCGTGGTACCTCTGCAACGTAGTCACGACACAGGATTGGGATACAGCAGCTCTGCGTACTATTTCTCTCCTCAATTCTTGCTCCTAAAGCTTCTGATAATCCTCGTGGCATCTTTTCAATCACAACTTTACTCGAAAAAATATTTTAAATACGTTAAAATCGACTAGTCAGATTTCTGAACGAGCGTCAGCTTGGATTGAATTTCTTTCATATTAAATTGAATTTGTTTTATTGTTTTATTTTCTTAATCTTTATTTTTAAGTAAAGAATCTAAAAAGAAGAAGAAATTACAATAAAGTGTACCGTAAGAAAAAATATTTCGATTTTTCAAACTGATCGTAAACGTTTGAAGTAAAACCTCTTTACGCACGCTTAACTTGGAGAGTAAGCTGGCGAACGCGTGACCAAAGCGTTACGAAATATATGATCGGGCGAGGCGAACGGGAGTTGAGTGGGGGATATAAGCAAGAGAGAACAGTGCGCACACACATTTTCTTTCTCTCTTTCTCTCATAGCTAGTAATTTTTCGTAATTTAATTTCGTTTTGAACAATGTTATGAATTAATATTTAAATTTAAAGTGAAAAAAATGTGCATTCATTTTAATGTTCATGTTTTGTGAATTTTCGGATGAATAATAACAAATTATGGAAGGAAGCCGACAATAAATTTAAATATTTGTAGAGTAGAAAATTAATATATGTATATGTATATAATATATATAAATTACGCACTAACCTAGGTACATCCCGATGATGAGGTGGAGGAAATGTATGAGGATATTTCTAGAGCCATGCATTCCTCCAAAACCCACTGCACGGTGTTGATGGGAGACTTCAACGCAAAACTAGGCACAAGAGAAAGCGGTGAGCTGAAGTTAGCGAAATTTGGAGTAGGGCAACGGAACCGTAGAGGCCAGCAGCTGGCTCACTTTATGGAGAAAGAGGGACTCTTTATTGTGAACTCTTTCTTCCAGAAGCGGCTCCACAGGAAGTGGACCATGTCGAGCCCCGACGGTTCGACAAAAAATGAGATTGACTTCATTATGACGACCGGACGCCAACTGTTCAGTGATGTCTAAGTGATCGCAAGGGTGAAAACCGGCAGCGATCACCGAATGGTTAGAGGCACACTGAACCTAAACGTTAAGTTGGAGAGGTCTCGTTTAATGAAGTCAACGCTCCGTCCCCCTCGTGCTCTAATCCAGAATCCCGAGACCTTCAGTGCCTAGAAGATTGCAATGCAGTGGACGATATGAATGACAAGCTCGTGGAAACTATCCATGCGGTCGGAGCTAAGTTCTGCAAGACCCGCCGCAGAAGAACACAAAAACTCTCCAATCACACTCTTAATTCCATGGCTGTTAGACGGGAGATGAGGCTGCAATCGTCAACAGATTTAACAGCATACAGGCAACTGAACAGACAGATCTCCAAATGCATGCGGCAAGAATTACGCAACTTTAATACTGCTCGTATTAAAGAAGCGATCGAGCGGAACCAGGGCTCCAAAGTCTTTGCCAGAGATCTGTCTGCCAGAAAGAGCCAACTGTCAAAGCTGAAGACTGAGTGTGGCAGCATCTTCTCCGAGACACCTGAGATTTTGAGTGAGATTGAGAGGTTCTATGGGCAGCTGTACACATCATCGTTGGAGCCACACGCAAGTGTGAGTAACGATCCAAGAGCAAGTTTTACCCGACATTATTCCGATGATATCCCGGACGTCAGTCTGAGCGAGATTAGAATGGCTCTCCAGCACCTTAAAAACGGCAGGGCCCCAGGCGAGGACGGAATTACAGCGGATCTTCTGAAAGCGGGTGGAACGCCGGTACTTGAAGTCCTTCAGAAGCTCTTCAATTCCGTCCTCCATGGTGGCACTACTCCGGAGGCGTGGAGCAGAAGTGCGGTGGTCTTGTTCTTTAAGAAAGGCGACAACGATCTCTTGAAGAACTACACACCGATTTCCCTTCTGAGCCACGTGCTGTTTTCGAGACTCATTACGAATCGTCTCGCACGCAGACTCGACGACTTCCAGCCTCCCGAACAAGCCGGTTTCTGAAAAGGCTTCAGTACCATAGACCACATACATACCCTGCGGCAGATTGTACAGAAGATCGAAGAGTACAATCTGCCACTTTGCCTGGCGTTTGTGGACTATGAGAAAGCCTTTGATTCCGTCGAAATTTGGGCGGGCGATTTCACAAATAGATTTATTTCGTAGATATATATCGAAGGCAATGTCAGAAATTTTAAGTGTTTAAAGTATGGTTGTCAGCTTGTAGTATTATCCAGATGGCACATTGCTCTGATGCATTTCTTTTGAGCTTTGAATGCAGATTCTTTATTTACCAAGTTGCACCAAACATCATATCTTAGGATAGTTGCAACAAGTCCGTGATAGGCTAATAAAACAGCTTCTTTATTGACAATCTTGAAGAGTTTGTAAAGAGAAAACGAGGATTGAAACGAGAATATAATTACACGCTGTGAGGCATTCCATCTTAGTATCTGTAGCCTCTTTTAAAGTTGGCTGCATTTGGCTGCAGATTTTCTTAAACTGCGGCAACCACTTAAAGTATCAGTTGGATTGATGTTTATTTGCCACTACAATTTTATTAAAAAAAAAAACATTGAAATTTCTTAAAGTATTACAATGCATCTGTATAAAGGACGCTGCACTTTAAAGAATATTTATAAAATATTAGTATTTATACCGGTGCGATACGCACCTGCTTCGCACTGGTTATTTCTGGATCTCGACGTCAGTGACACCTAACGGATCCAACTGCGACTCTTAGCTATCTAGGGACTTACTCAAACAAATAAAAAATGTTTATCAAAATCGGTCAAGCCTTTTAGGAGTTCAGTGATCAACACACGTACAAAAGAATTTTATTTATAAAAACATATTTAACGCTTTATTAGTTAATACTACGAGTATGTGCGGTTGCCCTGGAACGTGAGTTACACGCTTACAGGGCATATAAACAAAATCACATAATAATCTTGACGTGCGTCACAACCTCACAACCATTTTTTTCATGATGTTTTCTCCCTATGAATTTCTTATCAGAGCACTCCATTTGCCTCTGCAAAAAAGTAAACTTCGTTTTAAGCATTCTTTATCTTTACTCAATTTACGAGACACCTTTTCTAGAATGTTTTTCATTTTATTATTATTTTTCAATAGCAAGGCATAAAATAAAAAAAACTGTCAGCCGTAAGCCTGCACGTCAGAAGTGTAAAACCTCTTAGCTTCACAAATTTGTATATATTATTTTTGTGTTGTTAAGAATTATTTTAGGAAGTATTTTTGTTGGAAATTATTTTTATCAACGTATTAATAAATGATCATCATTAATAAATTCCAAAAGGGCCGAACATGCCTAAAATTGTTTTCACTTTAAAAATTTGTGATAAGGTCGCGTGTGTAGGACCATGATCATTCTTCGTCCTGTTTCTACCAAAAATTTATCTTTTGTCTAAAGAAAACTAATTCTGCACTTCTTGCTTAATTATGTTGCACGAGGTTACCAACTGTACTGCATATTTTTGCCATTTGTACCAAAGAATAGTGTTAAATCTTCCAATCATTCTACCATATTGACTATATCGTCGGTATCTCTGAAGTGAGTGATTGATGTTGATACCGCATCCTTTGCAGTCCAGTAGCTTGAAAACATTTGATGCATTGATGAATTGTGAAAAAAGGAAACACACAGAAGAGATGGCGTTACTTAAAAATTTTCTTTTATGCCTTTTCAACTGCCTCAGAAACAGAGATCATTCGATTATATACTATACTACATACAACATAGTGTAGTGGCAAAGTAAGATAATTCAACGTTTTATTTCATGCCGTAGAATAATTGAATAAAACTAAATTTACGGGTCTATCGCGTTTATTTAACTGATTTTACTTATTTTTAATTCCCGACGTTTCGGGTGCTTTACAGCAACCATGGTCACGGGGGGGGGGGGGACTGAGATGTTTAACGTCCCAATGTCATTGTTAGCCCGGCTACGTTCAGTTTTTGAATATTAATTTTTGGTCCGATTTACGCAAAACGAACTTACAGTATCTTGAAGTCTTGCAGTGGTATGCTTGGGTTTGGGTTTAATTTTGTTAATTAGAGGATCCCAAGCAGATGGCAGCACCCAACCATCTTCTCTATTGAAATTAGGAGGTTTTTTAATTTCAATAGCCTCGCGTACCATCCTTGGTAGGAATCGGTGTTCTTTTGCGAGGATTTGTGGTTTATCAAATCTGATGTAATGGTGGGGACGATCTTGAACATGTTCACGGACTGCAGACTTCCCGGAGCGTCATGCCGTAGGTTTCGTAAGGGGCCTTCAATCGAAGGTGAATTACTAATACTTCGTTTTTCCACTTCTACCGTTGATAGTAAAATTAACAATGATACATCCGTACATAAAGTAGAGGGAATAGAAATATTCAGTTACTTCGCTATGCGACCAATTTGGTTGTAATATGTATTTTTATAGAATAAATGCAATATTGGGCCCACAGACTGGCCGCAGTCTCGGTGGCTTTCGTCACCTGCTGCGAAGACAAGTGGTCTGTGGCCGCCACAATTCATAACTCACAACTGTCTGTTGATACTCTGTGACTGCAATGCAGGCAGAGTGTTAAAGTGAGGGAGTTGAACTTAAACTCACTTTGTGAGAGTTCACGATGTACTTCGAGATGAAAGGTTTAATCGCGCTACTGGTAATACGCTAACGACTTTACGACGTGGCCTATATTTGATACACGGCACAGCGTCAGCGAAGAGTCGGCTTTCCGTGTGGCCTATAGCGACCAAGAGTTGAGTGCCTCAAACACTGCTGCTGAAGCTAGTAGCCGCCACCAACCACACGCGTGCGATCCATGCAAGATGTAAAAAAAAACTTGTTTTTCAAATGCCTTATATGAATTCGCCGCACGTCGCTTTCGTCAAGTAGACGAGAGACTACTTGAACTATTATGTGATGAATGATTGATGAGTTATAATAATAATGATGATGAATGTAAATAAATATGATTGTATTATTTGTGATACGACTAAATAGGTTTTTATTTATTACAGTTAAATCGATAAATAGCCATTTTATTGCAGTATTAAGAGTTTTAGGAAAGTTAAAGAAAAGAATTACTATGTTTTATTACAAAATATTGGTGAAATTGTGTTATGATATAGAAAATTAAATGAAAGTTCTTATCCTGGATTTACGTCATTTTCAAATCCAAAAATGTTGTTTATATTTGGTAACACGCCATAAAGCCGCACAAATCCAAATAAAAGAATAAAGGTAATATAACTAAAACAGGTTTATTATTATATATAAACAAAGAAATACAAAATTGTATTCCATGTTACTTTAATAGTTTTATATTTTGCATGAATTACGATGAGGTAAGACATTTCCTTGGAAAGAGCATACTTTTCCATTTATATTGCAATCAGATGCCTTTAAGTGAGATGTCTTTAATTATTATCCTAAGTATAAATAACGTCACATTAATAGATCTCACGCAGGCGAAGCCAGAGCGGTGCCCACTTGATATCTTTTCAAATCTTTTTTTTTTTACAGAAGAGGGATTAATAGAAAATTTAATAGGAAATTTCCAACCAACCGAATAATATAACGTTGTAACGATATACCGTGATTAGCAGGATTTCGACAAGATACACCATCGCACATTGCGACAAAAATCACGATACCATGCACACTCAATGCTTGGCGGTGCCATCGTGCGGTTTACTAAAAGTTTTCTTTCTCGCACTGCTTTGTGGAATCAGCTAAAACCGAGCGTAACACAGTGGTTATGCGTTTGGTGCTCTGTAAGACCACCGTTTCTAAATCCGCTCTAACAAGTATTTGTAAATAAAGACTTCACATTTTTTAATTATTTTCATACGTTATCAGAAAGATGCTGCTGTCCCTCTCCTGTTTAAAATCCCTCAGTCCTCCCTTTAGCACCCACGGGACGATATTGGATAGTGGGTTCTCTTATGTCGGCCACTACACAACAAAGTGTTCATATGGCCTACTTAAAATGCCGGTCTGGATGTTTGTATATATGCAATTTATGTATATATAACGCCTTTACAAAAAGGAAAAAATCCTGATATTATTAAAGTCTGATTTTACATACATACATAACATAAACACTCATGCCTGTCACCCAGAGGGGTAAGCAGAGACTACGGACTTCCATTTGGCACGATCCTGACATACTTCTCTACTACTACTCTACTCTTTCGCCTCCCTTACATCCATATATCTACGCATACATGCTCGTCGGTTAAGGGTACTTCTAACGTGGCCCATTTTCAAAATATCGCCAATTTGGTCGATAAACTTTTTTCTAGGGCGTCCCTTCCCGACTCTGCCGTTCACATCTGCCATATAAATTTGCTTTGTCACTCTTTCCTCATTCATTCTTTCTACATGACCAAACCACCGAAGCATTCCTTTCTTAATCCTGGTCACAACATCATCTTGCATACCACACTTATCTCTTATCACGCAATTTCTCACCCTGTCATTCAGATTCAACCCTAGCATACTCCTTAAAGACCGCATTTCTACAGCATTTATTCTACTTTCTTCTGCCACACCCAGCTTTCGCTACCATACATTAAAGTAGGGAATAACGCAGCATTATGAATTACCATACGTGCTTTTTTTGACACATTCTGGTTCTTCACAATAGAGTGTAGTGCCCCATTCACTCTATTCCCTGCATTTACTCGTCGTTCTATATCCTTATCATATCTACCATCCCTGCTAAATACACATGCCAAATACACAAACTCATCCACTTGCTCAATTAACTCTCCTTCTATTCTTATTTCACATACCGTTTTGCTTTCTTCTCTTTGAAAAACCATCACTTTCGTCTTACTTGCGTTCACTTTCATTCCCCTTTCTTTTAATGCCCAGTTCATTAATGTTACCATCATTTGCAACTCAGCCGCCGATGACGCAAATATGACTTGTACATCGGCATACAAAAGGCATTTGATGGTTAACTCGCCCATTCTTAACCCATATTCTTCATCCTTCAAAGTTTCCAAACAGCTGCCCATAAATAGGTTGAACAGCCAAGAGGAAGCTACACAGCCCTGTCTGACACCTTTTTGGATGCCAAACCAGTCCGAGTTGACTCCATTGATCCTGACACAAGCACTAGAGTCTGATTTTAAAAGATAAAAAGCTAAAAACACCAAAAAATAACTGATGTTATTAGTGTTTTATATTTGAATTAATGCAAGGGCGCAACGTATATAATATATAAAACCGTACAGTAGGGTAGTAACAATATCCGCTATCCCATATCTTCCCGTGGGTTCGCAAGAGGCGACAGAGAGAAGCGGACGAGAGATGGGCAGAGAACTGATAACAAATATAATAACTCAACTGTTTCCTGTTATCTAGAGTAACGTAAAAGGCGACTAATAGGTCATTGACATATTTTTTTTGCTTAAGTGTGGTCCGAATATCTCGATGCTCTTTGAACTCTGCCTACCCTCTTGGGGATAAACAGGCGGGATCTAAATGAATGTAAAAAAAAGGAAATGAATGTAAAGTTCTGTAGGACGTGCAAGGGTGCTCTGAATAGTTCCCGACCTCAACGTGAAGACGGCAGCACTCGTCAATAAAATTTTGGACGGCCATTTTGGACGCGGAGTTGTTATTTATCAGTCGCTTGAGTTAGTCGATGTGAGTGTTTTTTTGAAATTTGAAAAAATTAAGTATCAAGCTGTCAATAAATTTTTGTTTTTGAAAGGCAATACGGCTAAGTAAATGAAAGATGTTTTAGACTCTGCATATGGAGACTCTGCACCATCATTTACCACAGTGTAATTTTGGCCAGCTGAATTTAAACTGAGAGAGATAGCTGAAACTATGAAAATGTCCAAAGAACGACACATATTAAATCAAGATTTAGTCATGAGAAATTTGTCAGCACGTAGAGTATCGTATTTGCTCACGTTAGAGTAAAAACGTGTTAGAGTCAAAATTTCCAACGCTCTTTTGGCGCAGCTTAGACGCAATAATTCCGAGTTTTGTCACCGATTAATAACTGTATACGAAATTTGGATATACAATTATACGCTTGGAACAAAAAAAAGTCAAAACAGTGGAATGCAATCAATGATTTCAAAAGGAAGGATAGGCCTATCTAAATATTTTACTCATAACTTTTTCATACTAGAAAAAGTAGCGCATCTGTCATAATACAAACGTCTTATCATAACACGACGTAACCAAGGTCGGATTTCGTAGTACAATTATCCTAACTGTATCATTATTTCATATTTTGTAGTATATAGTATCGTAATAATATCAAGCGCAAATACCATCATTTTACCTAAAGATCGACTTGTATTATTACTGGCTCCTTTTACTTTTTAATATTAACCCTACAATATCGAGAATGTCTGTATTGTACATAAGTACCGCGTTTTTAAAATAAAATTTGAATTAGCTCCCTTTCTGGTCAATCGGTGCTCGATCGATGCAATTATGTTGCATCCTTGATACAACTATAACGACCACGATACTATACACTACCACGATAAAAACTCTATGCTCCAGGAGCAATTGGTTTGAAAACAAAATTTCAAAATATTTATGGTTAGGTTTATAGTTATGGTTTCTTTTATACTCTTTTCGTTTTAACCTTATTGAATATAAAATATATTAGGTAGCAATATTCAAAATTAAACTTATTCTAAGTTTTTTAGACAAAAATAAAACAGAAATAGAAATAAAACCGTCAAAAACGAAACGTATAGATAAACTAGATGCGTGACGGCAAAATCCCGCCACATGGGGAAAAAAGAATCATGAAACGTTAAACGTGATATAATTTTTTTTAAATAGTGTAATTTTATTTTTCATGTCACTCATGTCACAATATTTTTGAGGGTCTGAATCCAACCCTGACCTAATATTGGTAACGTAACTAAACTAACTGTAAAATAAAACTTTAAAAATGCGTTCATATAATAATTTAATTGCAACAAAATTAATACAGGTTTATTAACCGGTGATGCGATATTAAAAAGGAATATGTTCCTTTTTAATCTTCGTATCGTAATTTTTGCATTCTTTTACCACGCAGCTTGACATATTTATGACAGAAAAATCTGTCCTGCGCGCACACTACTGTCGACCGATTCACGTTGGCCCTAAACTGTAATTTTAGGGCCAGCGCATTGGTCCGTTTTAGTTGTTCGGTCGGGCCGGTCCTTGCGCTAGTAATATATAAGTCAATGAATACAATAAGTATTAGTAGTATAGTTGTAGAACGAGTGGGTCGACTCGACTGGAGAAGGACCACGCTTTCACAGAATACCAGCGTGAAATAGCAGCTGAACACCGCTGTGTTTCGTATGGTGAGTGTAGAGAGCCGGAGACCCTTTTACTGGTAACGAGGCATTCCATCTTCGTCCTCACGGGTAACAACGCATCTGCATTTTGATTCGTGATCAAGGATAGGTGTAAGTGTCTATGAGCCACAGGAACCACTTACCATCAGGTGGACGGTGAGCTCGTTTGTCACCCTTATCCTATAAAAATTTACAAGTACTTATTTTGTAATTGCTTCCGGCTCCGGTGCTTGTAAATGTTAGACGCTTTTGTGCAACGCTCCCGTAATTTACGAAATAACACTGTTAAATATCACTATTCAGAAACCAGAGTGAACTCAAAGTTACTTTGTGTGTTTGTGCTTTAAAATACATTGGAAACACGAAAGGAAACGTTGAACAAAGTGCAAAAATACTATTGAAGCAGGAGTGAGGTTAACTGTTATAATAGACAAGCGTGTTTATATGGTAAACTGTAATTGACAACGAAGTGGTTAGTACCAACATACCAACATAAGAGCAATTTTATTTATTTTTATTTAACTAGCTTCACGGCTCTGGGTTCTAGCCCTTCTGAGTACAACAGCAAAGACAAAGACAAAAGAGTACGTTTTCACTAAGCATAAGATTGCGTTCAAAAACTAATATACATTCTTTTCTACTTATTGCAAATATTAACGTTCCGTTTCACCACAAGATGTCAACTCAACTATCATCAGAGATGTCACTGTTGCTAGAAAAAATGAAAGAACAACTTAATCTACAAACAATTACGATAACAGAAAACATTACAACAACAGTACTAAAAAAAGTTGATGAAAAAATGAAACCGATCATTGAAGAAAACGAAAAATTGAAAAGCGAAATTGAAAAACTTAATAGGAAAATAGAAAATCTGGAAGGAAATGAAAAAAGGAATAATGTTTTAATTCACGGGCTCCCAGAACAAAAAAATGAGACTCAAGAAGACTTAAAAACGCTCGTATTTAATACCATGAAGGAAATAGATGTCATACTAAAAGAAGAAGAAATAAATAGAATTCAAAGATTGGGAAAACGTGATACAGATGTTGGTAAAATCAGGCCAATACTACTTGCTACAACAACTCTTCAAAAGAAGATTCAAATTCTCAAAAATAAGAAGAAACTGAAATCCAATACCTACATTACACATGATCTGTCAAAAGCAGCTCTGCTTAAAAAGAAGGAAAAAAGAAATATAGATAGGAAAGAAAATGAAAAAAGAAAGAGATCTGAAACCCCTAGCCCAAAATCTAGTGTTGGCGAAATAAAAATAATGATCCCAAAGTTAGGAAATGGGATGCCTTTCAGTACCTACGTGAGAGATCACACTCACTCTCGGACAAACATTTATACACGAATGGGGATACAGCAACCACAAGCCGGAAAACTACAACACAATAAACAACAACAAGTTAACAGTCTCCCATCACGGTTGGTCCCCGCGGGAGTACTAGACCACTACCCTCCAACTAAAAGATGTGAGGTACTTCATATCGCAACACTATATACGAGAACCCTTAGAACTCACGAAAGTTTGCTAGAATTGGAAAAATCATTAGAAAATATAAAATACGACATACTAGGTATAAGTGAAATGCGAAGACTGGGTGAAAAAATAGAAGATCACGGCAGCTATATACTGTATCACAAAGGAGAAACTGCTGGTTGCAGAGGAGTTGGTTTTTTAATAAAAAAGTCAATGAGGGAGTATATACAAGAATTGATAGGAATATCTGATAGATTAGCAATTCTTAATGTGAAACTACCAGGATATAAGAAACCTTGGTCTATCATAAAGGCATATGCACCCACTGAAAAATCCGAACTATCAGTGCTCGAAGCTTTCTATTATGAGATATCTTTAACTATAAAAAACAACACCGACAAACATATAATCTTAATGGGGGATTTCAATGCACAAATTGGAGCTAGACAAAACAATAGCGAATACGTACTTGGCAAGTTCGGACATGGGAAAAGAAGTCGCAACGGGCAGAAACTAGTTGAATTTCTAATGGAGCATAACCTATCAGCATTAAATACCAACTTTAATAAGAATAAAAATAACAAATGGACGTGGATTTCCCCGGATGGCTCTTTTAAAAATGAAATTGATTATATATTGAGCAACTACCCAAAAGCTTTCACCGACACTACTGTTATAAGCAATTTGAACTTTAATACAAACCATCGTATGGTACGTTGCTCACTTAAAAAATTCCAAACAAAAATATCTCGCAATCATATTAAAAACAATGTGATTAAACTGTCAGGTCAACCTTACCTAATAAAGTGCAACCCGTTCAAAGAAACAAACAGACATATAACAAGCGATGAAATAGATACAACACTGAAATATAATATACTAGAAAAGGAATTACAAAGCTTGCATAGCTCAAGAAATAATGCAGAAAAACCAAATAAGTATCAACTGAGTGAGCATATCTTGCAACTAATCGGCGAAAGAAAGAAGCTTATAGCTAGCCAAGTAAAAAAAGAAAATATGAAGTTAGTTGCAGATTTAAGCAAAAGAGTAAGAGAAAGTATACGCAAAGATCGCAAGGTCAAGAGATTGAAAACATTCGAGCACTACATCCAAAAAAGGGGGGGTGTGAAAAAAGCTCTGAAAGAACTGCGAGAAGTAGGCAACGAATGGATACCCAAACTAAAAGATAGGTGGAATACTACCACGACACGACAGAAAATTAAAGATTTAGCCACAAGTTTCTACCGTCAACTGTATGCCAGCCAGCACAAAAGAACAACTGGTCACCAAAGCAGAGTGCTCACTCAACAAAATGATGAAAGGAAATCAGAGCCTGTACCGGATATCCTATTATGTGAAGTTGAAAAGGCAATTAAGAGCCAAAAGATGGAGAAGTCCCCGGGACCAGACAAAATTACCAACGAACTTATGAGGGGAAATATAAAAGAACTAACTCCAATTCTTACAAAGATTTTTAACGAAATCTTAACAAGTAGCCAAATTCCAAAACAATGGACTAAATCTCACATAATACTACTATACAAAAAAGGTGATAAGGAAAACATAGAAAATTATAGACCGATAAGCCTGATGTCAAACGTATACAAAGTTTTTGCAAAAGTAATACTAGACAGAATTAGCAAATTGTTAGATGAACAACAGCCCGTTGAACAAGCAGGTTTTAGGAAAGGATTTTCAACAATTGACCATATCCATACGATCAAACAGGTACTATAAAAATATAACGAATACAACAAAAACATCTATGTAGCTTTTATAGATTATACCAAGGCCTTTGATAGCTTAAGCCACGAATACATATGGGAAAGTCTAAATCAACAGGGAATACCAAGCGTGTATACTAAAATCATAAAGAACATCTACGCAGACAGTAAGGCCAGAATCCAGTTGGAAACTTTGGGAGATGAATTTAGCATACAAAGAGGTGTGAGGCAGGGAGATCCTTTATCCCCAAAATTATTCTCTGTTGTGTTAGAAAATATCTTCCGCAACCTATACTGGGATAAGTATGGCATCAATATAAACGGGTCAAAACTGCACCATTTAAGGTTTGCAGATGACCTGGTATTAATTGAAGAACGTCCCGAAAATCTCGAATTTATGATTAATAATCTAAATGAAGAAAGCATAAAAGTTGGACTAAAAATGAACCCGAACAAGACCAAAATAATGACGAACAGCACACATTTTAACATCACAATAAACGGCGATACTCTAAAATATGTAAAAGACTACATATATCTGGGTCAAGTAATTTCCATTGAAGATCAAATGACAAAAGAAATTAACTTTAGGATCGCAACAGCTTGGAAGAAATACTGGTCATTAAAAGAGATCATGAAGTCCAAAGACTTAAGCATGTCAATAAAAAGGAAAGCATTTAATACTTGCATTTTACCTTGTCTAATATACGGATGCGAAACCTGGACCCTCACAAAGGTATTGAGAGAAAAACTTGCAGTGGCACAAAGAGCAATGGAGAGGAGTATGACCGGCTATAAAAGACAGGATAAGATCAGAAATATTGACCTTAGGAATTTAACAAAACTTACTGACATACTCAAACGAATCGATCAACAGAAGTGGAGATGGTCAGGACATATGATGCGTGACAAGATGGGAAAGTGGAGCAGGAGAGTAACAGAATGGTATCCAAGGGACGGCAAAAGAAGACGAGGAAGGCAGCATGCAAGATGGGAAGACGAAATAAAACTTACAGCAGGACCAAACTGGAGAAGGGTTGCTCAAGATAGACAACAATGGAAATCGTTGGAGGAGGCCTTTGCCAATAGGCACGCCGAAATAAGAGACATTTTATAGTTTATAGTTAGTAGATTCTTTTATCTTAAGTTTTAATGTTAAATGCTATTAGATCGGAATAAAGGGCTTTATTATTATTATTATTATTATTATTTTGTAATTATAATAATGTGTCTAGGAGTCTTATCAGGATTAAAAGGCAATTATTTAGCGGGGAAAAGCTCCGATTGTTCGTGTTAAATATGTATGTACCCAGTCTCGGAACAAATATTTGTGGGCTATACAAACACTTGTTTAGAGCGATAAGATTTACACCAGCTTAAAAATTATTTTCGTTTTAATTATGCATGTAATCTTAACATCTAACCTACTGTTGGTTTTTTAAAGGTTATCACATTAGGATTTCCTCTAGTATCTTTGAGATATTTTAAATTCTTAAATGACGCAAGAAAGAACATCCAGTCTCGGAATAATTATTTGTGGGCTATAAAAACACATGCTTAGTGCGGGAGTCGCACCAGCGTCCCCTCAGCGCCGCATTTCATTACGTAGCCACTGTGCCATAGAACTAAAATGCATAAAATCTGAATTATTTTTAATGATTTAGGCGTATGATTTCATTATTTGAATTAATACATAATGTCATATATCAGATATATTAAGTTATATTTCAATATCTCATCATCATGGGTTTGACACATCGTACAACGAATAAATTAATACTTACTAATATGATTTAAGTCATAAATTGCTACAATTACGATTTACAGTATTATTACGACTTACTAGATACAAAGGTTAAGCGATTTGTTGTTCCAAGTCTTATTTCATTTGGGTTCGGAGTTTCGGAGTTCGGAGTTTCGCTCGATCAAGCAGACGGTTGAGAAAGCTGAGGTTGTGTAACATTTACAGGTTAAGCCGTATCAAGTAGAGACAGCAAAGCATAAAAGCCAAATAATTTAATAGATCTTATAATAAGTTTTTGCCTACGAATGGTTGTATTTTTACTGTAAATAAAGTTCCGTTCTTTTTTATGTCGAAGATATGCACACAGTCCTACTGATATTAAGTAGGTGTTTTGACCCATAGGTAATCTACATCCATCCTCGATTAAGAAATAAAAATTTCACTACTAAAGTCTCAAATGGAATTTCCCGCTACCAGTAAAAAGAGTTTTCTACACTCACCACACAAAACACGGCAGCAAGTTACTATTTCAGTTACGTTTTCTGTGCGAGTGTGATCTTTTCCTAACCGAGCCAACCCATTGGTGTTATTAAAAATATAGCTGCAGCATAGCTCTACCATGTAGGTACCGTATACTTGGTATTATTGTTTGGTTTAGTTGCATTCCTTATCAGTATTTATTTTAAATCGTTGACTTTTTTACTAAGATTATTTAATTCTGGTGGGAATATTTGTTAGCATCGTTTTGACTCTTTTTATATACAAAGGATGAATAAGGAGCATATCGTCCACTCATAGACACTCACACCTATCTTCTATTAAGACTCCAAATGTAGAAGAGTTGTCACCTCTGAAAACTAATATTTAATTCTGCATTGTTAGTAAAAAGTGTACTATACAAAACACGCTACATTACGCTTATTAACATCTATCTTCGATTAAGAATCCAAATGCAGAAGCGTTGTCACCTCTGAAAACTAACTTACCATATAAAATACAGCAGCAATAATTGCCATATTACGCTGGTATTTTGTGAGAGGGTGCTCTTCTCCGGTCGAGCCAACCATTCGTGTTACAACTATCATATAGCTATGATGGAAAACAGCATGCTATGCTATAATACAGGCAGGGCTGCAGCTTCCCTTTTCAATATAAATTGGTCGCGGAAATATAATATTTTGCAGTCATAATACGCTGAAGCGTGGCTCCTTTTTTTGAAACGGTGGTAGATAAAAAGAAATCAACGTTGATACTTTAACTTTAACTTTTTCAATTCATTTCACAGGCTTCTTAGGCGACAGGCGATTACAGCACCGGACAATATTTAACGTTGCTTTTCGTTGCCCATCTGAGAATTTTATGTAAATCTAGTATAAAAATAATTTTTTAAAGATTAATTTTAATAATATTTTAAAACTTTTTTGCAGACCATACTTTTTCTTGTTACAGTGTCGTTTAATCTTAACAGCAGACGTCGTTTGTGCATATATTTAACGTAATGTTTTTAAAAAGAAATGTGTAAGAATTATTTAGTATTTGAGTATGTATTTACTATGTAATACATATGTATGTACTAAACTTAACGTGGGTAGTTCGCGAACAAAAGAGACAGATCTTCTGAACTCTCTCTTTCTCTCCCTCTCTCCTACTGCCTCTCTCTCTCTCTCTCTCTCTCTCTCTCTCTTATTATGTAATAACAATTTTATTTTAATGAATGGCAAAGATTTCCATCAATTACCAATGCAAAAATATTCTTACTTGTCACAGCCGAATTATTAGTAATTAGGTAGGTACTCAATAGATTTTATTGATTATCATACATTACAAATCAAACACGATACATTTAAGCTTTAGTTTATGTGATGAGCGTTACTAAATTATATAATATGAATAGAGATTACTGAACTACGGATATTCAAGATAGATACAAGAACAATAACCTATCTGTAGTTAAAGCAATGTCAGTAGAGCTATACCAAAGCTATTGTACTAAACAAACTAGTGATACGCATGTCACTGAAACATACCCGCGATCAAAAAGATTCTTATCTCTCTATTCAATTCAGAGATGTGTTTTGTGCAAGCCTAAATTAAACTCGACATTATAACTTACGTTTCGTAGCATTAACGTAGCTTTGTAGCATTCTCGTAGCTGCATTGCGCTGAATCACGCACTTACTATTATGTATACTTGTAAATCTATACAAAGATTTATGTGATTAGGTTGACATTGTTAGTTGTTGAAAAGTAACAAATATAAATTTCAATAACCTTTAGAAAAAAATTACATTGCTTTAGGAATACTATCTTTATATATACAGGGTTATTTTTCAAAGAGTAGTAAAGTTCAAATATATAAATAATGATATACCATTATTGTTATTTTTAAAAATACGAGTAAACGCTTCTAATTTTATTTTAAGTTATCCCAAATGGAATACAATTTATGGGCAACAATGTTTTTGCCTACCGATCAACCTTTATAAATATATTCGTGCGCAGTAAAATTAGTTACGTTAGTAATTCAACACGCATTTTGAATTTAAAGGATAAAAAGAATGTTTGGGATTTTTTCTATTCATTTTTCTTCACCACTTGCCTATTTTATTTATTCTAAACTCTACCTGCAAAATTGACCGGTGGAAATTTTGTGAGTGTGATTAAGTTGATTCGAGAATGGTTTTAGATACACAATTTACATTACTTTTATAAATAATGTATCATCATCATCATCATTACAGCCTTTCACAAGTCCACTGCTGAACATAGGCCTCCCCCAAGTAATGCCACAAAGCACGGTCCTGAGCCACCTGCATCCATCGACTTCCTGCATGTCTTACCAGGTCGTCACTCCATCTAGTGGGGGGTCGCCCTACACTACGCCTACCGGTACGAGGCTGCCACTCGAGAACCTTTCTTCCCCATCGGTTATCGGTTCTTCGAGCTATATGGCCGGCCCATTGCCACTTCAGCTTACTAATCCGTTGGGCTATGTCGGTCACTCTGGTTTTACTGCGGATATCCTCATTTCTGAGTCTATCACGCAGAGAAACTCCGAGCATAGCCCTCTCCATAGCTCGCTGAGCGACCTTAAGCGTCCTCATACGGCCAGCAGTGAAGGACCACGTCTCAGATCCATAAGTCATCACTGGCAACACGCACTGGTTGTACAATCTAGTTTTTAGAGATTGAGGTATACCTGACGAAAAGATATGTCGTAATTTCCCGAACGCTGCCCAGCCGAGTTGAAACCGTCGATTGACCTCTCGGTCGAAGTTGGACTTACCTAGTCGGACTATTTGTCCCAGGTAAACGTACTCGTCAACAACTTCGAGCATAGTGCTCCCAACAACTACCGGCATAGGTGTGACATGGACATTGAACATGATCTTTGTTTTGTCCATGTTCATCTTAAGACCTATCCGTTGGGAGGCACTATTGAGGTCATTGAGCATAGTGCTTAAGTCCTCCAGCGATTCTGCCATAAGGACTATATCGTCGGCAAATCGAAGGTGAGTGATGTACTCGCCATTGATGTCAATACCGTATCCTTTCCAGTCCAGTAGCTTGAAAACGTCTTCCAATGCAGCGGTGAAGAGTTTCGGGGATATAACGTCACCCTGTCTTACACCTCTCTGCAGTTGGATAGGTTTCGAGCTCTGGTTCTGTACTCGGATAGCCATCGTAGCCCTACTGTACAAACACTACAGCACTTCGATATACCGACAGTCAAGTTGGCACCGCTGAAGGGACTGTAGCACCGCCCAAATTTCGACGGAATCAAAGGCTTTCTCATAGTCCACATACGCCAGGCAAAGTGGCAGATTGTACTCTTCAGTCTTCTGTACAATCTGCCGCAGGGTATGTATGTGGTCTATGGTACTGAAGCCTTTTCGGAAACCGGCTTGTTCGGGAGGCTGGAAGTCGTCAAGTCTGCGTGCGAGACGATTCGTAATGACTCTCGAAAACAGCACGTAGACGCGGCTCAGAAGGGAAATCGGTCTGTAGTTCTTTAAGAGAGCGTTGTCGCCTTTCTTAAAGAACAAGACCACCGCACTTCTGCTCCACGCCTCTGGAGTAGTGCCACCATGGAGGACGGAATTGAAGAGCTTCTGAAGGACTACAAGTACCGGTGTTCCACCCGCTTTCAGAAGCTCCGCTGTAATTCCATCCTCGCCTGGGGCCCTGCCGTTTTTAAGGTGCTGGAGAGCCATTCTAATCTCGCTTAGACTGACGTCCGGGATATCATCGGAATAGTGTCGGATAAGACTTGCTCTTGGATCGTTACTCACACTTGCGTGTGGCTCCAACGATGATGTGTACAGCTGCCCATAGAACCTCTCAATCTCACTCAAAATCTCAGGTGTCCCGGAAACGATGTTGCCACACTCAGTCTTCAGCTTTGACAGTTGGCTCCTTCTGGCAGACAGATCTCTGGCAAAGACTTTGGAGCCCTGGTTCCGCTCGATCGCTTCTTTAATACGAGAAGTATTAAAGTTGCGTAAGTCTCGCCGCATGCACTTGGAGATCTGTCTGTTCAGTTGCCTGTATGCTGTCAAATCTGTTGACGATTGCAGCCTCATCTCCCGTCTAACAGCCATGAGATTAAGAGTGTGATCGGAGAGTTTTTGTGTTCTTCTGCGGCGGGTCTTGCAGAACTTAGCTCCGACCGCATGGACAGTTTCCACGAGCTTGTCGTTCATATCGTCCACTGCATTGCAATCTTCTAGGCACTGGAAGCGGTTACGTAACTCGAGCTGAAAGGTTTCGGGATTCTGGATTAGAGCACGAGGGGGACGGAGCGTTGACTTCATTAGACGAGACCTCTCCAACTTAACGTTTAGGTTCAGTGTGCCTCTAACCATTCGGTGATCGCTGCCAGTTTTCACCCTTGCGATCACTGAGACATCACTGAACAGTTGGCGTCTGGTCGTCATAATGAAGTCAATCTCATTTTTTGTCGAACCGTCGGGGCTCGACCAGGTCCACTTCCTGTGGGGCCGCTTCTGGAAGAAAGAGTTCATCATAAAGAGTCCCTCTTTCTCCATAAAGTCGGCCAGCTGCTGGCCCCTTCGGTTCCGTTGCCCTACTCCAAATTTCCCTACCTTCAGCTCACCGCTTTCTCTTGTGCCTAGTTTTGCGTTGAAGTCTCCCATCAACACCGTGTAGTGGGTTTTGGAGGAATGTATGGCTCTGGAAATATCCTCATACATTTCCTCCACCTCCTCATCGGGGTGTGCCGAGGTTGGTGCGTAAACCTGAATGACCTTCAGCGAATACCGTTTGGTGATTCTGAGTATCAGGTACGCGACCCTCGTCGACACACTCCCAATCTTTACAACGTTGTTGACGAGAGACTTGTGGACGATAAATCCGACACCTCCTTGGGACAGATGGTCGCCCTCCCGGTGATAGAACAAGTTGCCGGACTCGAGGATTGCCGTGTCCTCCCCCTCTCTTCGGACCTCGGATAATCCAATAATATGCCAGCGCAACTTGTCTACCTCTTCTTCCAGCTCCAGTATCTTCTCGTCAGTCCTCAGGGTGCGTGCGTTATATGTTGCCAGGTCGAGTCGTCGTAGGTGGCAACCGAACCTCCACCGGAGATTCTTAGCACCCCCTGCCCCGCCGTTACCATGGTCGCCACCGTAGCCAGGAATAGCGGGGCCGCCGGGGACTGGGGGCCGTCTTTTTGTGTATTTGTTCATTGGGGGGTATTTGCCGTAGTTGCCACGCTTGGCGAGCGGGTTGGCAACCGCAGTTTTTTATTACGTCACAGTTGTCATCAGGAAGATGCTGCTGCCCATCTCCTGCCTGTCTCCCTCTGTCGCCTCTTACGACACCCACGGGAAGATATGGGGTAGTGGATATTCTTAACCGCCACTACACGGCAAATAATGTATATGTTTTGATATTATAAGATAGTATGATTTAAGTAAACAGGTACTATAAGTGTATGTGTTGAGATCCACTATCGTGGACCCCCATTTTCATTTCATGGACCCCCAAATTTTTTTCGCTGACGTAGACCCCTTGCAGGTTGTCATAGACCCCTAGGGGTCGATATAGACCATCACTGATCAAGAAGAAAAGGTCAATAATTCAAAATTTTAATAAAAATAATTATCTGGTTATAAATCGGGTTTTCTATAATACAATTTGTCTTAGCACACATTTCAGAATCTGATATTCAGTTCATTGACATCAGCTTTTACTTTTTATAAAGTAAAAGTTTTTTATTTTATAATGTCTGTACATTTCATTTAATTTATTTTAAAATGTGCAGAAAAATAAAGCAAGGTCGTTTTGTTACAACCAAGCCAATTGCAAAGGCGGGAAAGGAACGTTTATGGTGCGGGTGTTATTCGGACTAAGAATGTAGTGTTATTGCATTGTATCGATTTCATATTAAAATGCTTAAAAGCAATTTTCCTTAATTATTTTCTAATGCGCTGCATTACGCTTTTTACTTCTTTACGAATCAGTAAACTAAAGTGGCCAAACTATACAAGTTCTTCAAACCAACAACTGGTGAGGAAGAAAGAGCTGGTGAGCCCTCCTATAACAAGGTAATGACCTAGTAAGAAGTTAGTTGATTGATGCAGATAGCTCTGGACCATGCTATGCGGTACTACTCAGTGGAGGCCTTTAGAAGGTGGTGGTCTTATAAGTGGATGTGATGAAGATGAGATGACAATGTTTTTTAGAACTTATCGTCCATACCTGTGTTTTGCTTAGATTTTCTGCAAGTTTCTTGGAACTCGGTCTGTAAAACTTATTAAAATAATAACAGCTTACATAGCATGCATACCTATATTCAATGATTGATAAACATATACAACTTTTGCTTTTTACTATGCTGCTTGTTTTATTAGGCTGCATGGCAATTTACCATTAGGTGGGATGGCACTCAATCACTGGCTTATAATGGTGAAAGAATATATAAGAATATTCTAGTCCTAAAAATAGGCCTACCAATTCTGAGATGGTTATGAAACGTTAAAGAGTAGAAGGACGTTTAAGTACATTATAACTTGTATATAATTTAATAATGTACTCCAACTTTCTGAGTACGGGTTGATACTGAGAGAAACACTTAGTAACTGGTATGGGCACTAACATTTTGGGCCGGGGATGCGAACCCGGAGCCATATGCTAAGGAGTCGTGTTTACACGACTTTTTTTTATTTATTTTTTTACTAGACCAAAGAAGCAGTCAAAAGTCGAAGAAGAAAAATGTATTCTTTCTATATTATATGCATAGAAAAAATACACTTTTCTTCTTTATCATCATTACCAGTCCTTTAAAATCCACTGCTGAGCATTGGGCCTCTTCCATCGAGAAGATTTTACTTAATTGTCACAATTATCGGATTTACGATCGCAGTACTAGACATTTGCACTTTGGTTGCTGCTCCGTAGCCGGTTTGGATATTTTACAATATACAAGTATCATTAAAAAATTGATAACTCAAATAATAACTTGGTTTGTGTGTAATATCATTATCCATTTTTTGCTATGGTTGTGGACTCGCACTGTTTTACTTTTCCTAGTGTCAAGTAATAAAAAATTATCCCTAATATTATTTTGTTTAACAACTTCTTAAAAATATGTTGCTGCGTCACATTGCGAAGGGTTGTGAGATCTTGGCGGCAGCATTAGCCCGCAGACAGTCGATTACGGTACCTCTAGGTGTCTAAGCAGACACATTATCATGAGATTCACATGCGCAGACATTTAATTCACAAGATCGCTTTTTTTACTTTTACGTATCAAAGTTCATTGAAACCATTAAACAAATAATAAAACAAGATCCAACAAGATCCATCGGTGGTCTAGCTCCCACCAAAACCCCATCATTATGTTTTTTTTCAACAGATTCTATTCTTATATATCAGAATCATTATATGTTTTTAAAATTTATTGTTTGTAATAAAATAACTGTACAATGTAAAGCTACGTCATTGTAAGCAACGCAATCTTTAAAAGTATATATACATATATATATATATATATATATATATATATATATATATATATATATATATATATATATATATATATATATATATGTATAGATATGTATATATATATATATATATATGTATATATATATATATATATATATGTATATATATATATATATATATATATATATATATATATATATATATGTATATATATATATATATATTGCGTTAGTATACATATTGATTTATCTGTTCATGGCTGACATAAGTAAACCTTGTTGTAGTGTTTCCGCAACAAAAAAGACTAAATGCCAATACGGCTTAATTTACAATTTCGCAGGTCATACCAGTGCCGGATATTGTGGAAGTGTGGCAAGGCATCTATAATTCCGTAACGTCACACGAATGTGGCGAGAGTTTGGGAGCTTCCGTCGTGCTATGTCCCGATGCTCTCGGTTGGAATGTAATAAAAAAGATTTTCTCCAAAGATTGCACCAAAATTAAACTTGATACGATTTATAACCTTTATCGGCGTTTCCAATATATTTTACTGCTTAGAGGGAAAAGGGCGTTACGGGGTCGTTTGATATTCAAATAACTTTGTATAGTACCAGCTTATACTCGGCACTTCGTCCACGTTAAATTAAAACAAAAGTAACGGTCTTTTGACAAGTTCAATTGAAAATTAGTTAAACTCAGTTTGTGCTATTATCTTGAGAATAAAGTGCGGTATGTATAAGAAAATATTTAAAATGAAAATTGATGCTTTTACGTAAAAATGGTCTTATCACCCTATCTTGTAACACTCATAGTTTTGTCGTAAAGTGGTCTTGTAGTGCAAAAAACAGCTTAAAATACATTGTAGATAAAACTTTCAAAGTGAGAAGATAAAGAGAGTAAACAATTTGTTCTAAACTTTTTATATCCCATAAAGTGCCTATTTTATTTATTTATTTTTTGTAGGAGAGGGGCAAACGAGCATCCGGCTCACCTGATGGTAAGTGACTGCATCCGTTCATGAACAACCGCAACACCAGGGGCATTGCAGGTGCGTTGCCGGCCTTTTCGGAAGGAGTAAACTCTTCCGGTCTGGAAAAATCGCAAGAGGTAAACAATGCGACAGAAAATATGTACGATGAAGAAAACTTCTTGTAATTTTATCATATACTAGCGACCTACTAAAACTACAACTAAAACGCACAGTGGTGGACCACAAAGTATCCAGATGGTGTGGATGTTATCGTGAATTTGGACGCGATGTACGTTCGTGAAATTTGATGGATGGGATTAATCTGAACAATTTCTCAGAGCACTCCTTGTACTTACTAGTAGAAAATACAAGGGGATGCATCCCTACGCAGCCGATCAGAAAAAACTCCATAAGTTTTCTCGAGAAATATTGGTGCGACTGATACAATAATAAGGCTAATAAAATTGCAATAAGCACCACCAGTGCTGTCGGCTGCAAAGCAATGAACGGTTAACGGTTTGCAACTTATCATTGACTAACTTGCCAGGCAGACGTTGTTCTGCCCTTTTTGACGACCCTTTGTCATGTCCTATTAATAATCCTTAAATTCGCAAAATAAATTGTGGGTCACTCATGGGCAAAAAAAAACTATCTCTCAAGTTGGACCAAACTGCACGCGGTGTGCAAATTTCATTAAAATCGGTTAAGTAGTTTAGGACTCTATCGCGGACAAACAACATGACACGTAATTTATATATATATATATATATATATATATATATATATATATATATATATATATATGCAGAAGAAACAGCATCGGTGATAGAACGCAGCCTTGTGGAACACCAGCATTAATAGGCTTGCACCAGAAAAATCTTCTATGTTTTTAGGATAAAAAACATGACGATGACCCTATCTGTTCATGAAGTTTCGGGACAGCTAGAGAGACGAACATATTTTAAAATAATAATAATGCAGTATAATAATAATTATAAAAATAATCGGAGATCGGGAGACCGTATGGAAGGAGAAGGAGCTTTCACTACTACAGGGCTCTACATGAGCCCTTCGTAGATACAGTCACCTCCCTCAACTGACTTCGTTCGTTGTTTACACATTTTATGACAGCCGATACTCGTTTCATTGAGCTCCTCAATTAGAGCGTTTACGTATATATAAACAGCAGAGGAGAAGTCAGCCCACCCTCTCTAACCCCATTAGTCAGTACGAATTTGTCAGAAAGTGAGCTGTCCCAGTTCATTACATTAACCTGCGTATTATACTGTTGCGCGCCTAAGTTGACGTCTGGCACTAGCACCATCTAGTGCCGGGTAACAGAGCGAGGAGAGCTTTCTAGAAAATGACATGACTAATCTTCTAACCAACAGCTCCATCTAGTATTGAATTGAAGAACTAAGCTTTCTAGAAGCCTCACACTCAAACTTTCTGCGTCTGGTCTGGTATCTACGGGAATATTCTGGATGTTTCGGCGTAAAAGTGTATTTAAACCCGCTGCATGCCGCGATCGGGGTCGTACTGAATTTGGCGAGACAAGCGAAGCTTCGGAGCGAAATAAAGTGAATCATTGTGATTAATTATTAGTGTTTTAAGTTTTAATTGGTGTTCGGTAATAAAAGTGTAAATTTTGGTAATTCAGTCGGCAGTTTTATTGTCACGAACCCTAAGCTCGTAACAATACCAATTAATTGTGTCGGGAGGAACACCCACAAATTTTAACTTGTTCCACAGGATGCTATAGTTTATCATATCGAAAGCGTGACTCAAGTCCAAAAAACAAGCGTATACTTTTGTTTTCCGTGACACGTAATAAGTTACTATTTGTTTCAAGGAAAAAATTGCCAACTCAGCAGAGCAACCTTTTATATAACCAAACTCTTATTTCTCAAGGACCAGAACTACACTAGTAAATAAAATTCTATAAACGATTATGTTGTAAATTTCCAAGACTTTGTCTCGTTGGTCTAATGATCCTAAGTCCGACTGCTCTTCATGAGGTCTCGGGTTGGGCCAAAATATGTTTTTGTTTTTTTGTCTGACAACGATATTTCAGTATCAGCCCGGACTCATGAAGTTGGCAGTATTTCATCCCCGTGCCTCGACAACGCGTTAAATTCAGAATTTACTCATGAGTTTTAGGACAAAAAATTATTTACATACATAATTAAGTTAATGCGGAACCCTCAGGATACGGATCTTTCTTGCACTTCTACGGATTTAAAAAAAGAAAGGGATAATATAATACAGTATAATTCAAAAACACGATTAACAAGGGTGTAGCCAGTTGTTATTCTTCCTTAGTTCAGTTCTGTTTCACAGTTCCACTCGATCAAGATCAGACGGCTGTGAAACCGAGACGGAACAAGATTTACAGGAACCCCTTCTGAGTACAGTTAGTAAACAAAATTTAATCTCTTTCTTTTCGTTAAACGATTTTTGAACAAACCTTTTTATCTTCTTCTGCTTTATCGCATCAATCTCTACTAAAGGACTTAGTTACTTTCGAATGGTGTCGTACCAATTTCTGTATTCGAGATGGAGGGATTCGAACCCGCAGCATGTAGCGCCGCAACTTATTGCTAAGCCACTGCTCCACGGAGCCGTCAAATTAATGATTATTGAAAATATAATTCTTTGTGTTTTTGGGTTGAGAGATTATGAGATTTTATTTAATAGTTTTTGATAAAAACCTAGTATTCACATCCTCACCCGAAACAAATTTAATTCCTTAAAGGAATTACTGACTCTTTGGAGTCGAGTTACTGGTATAACAAGTGGAATAAAACTAATTTTACGTATTTTGTCGCGTTTAGCTTATTCTATTCCCGACATTTCGATCACTTTATAGCACCCATGTTTACGTTAACAAAGGCTACTTTCAACTTTTAATTATTAATTTTAATCTGAAAGAGCTTACAGTATCTTGAAGTCTTGCAGTAGTATGCTTGGATTTGGATTTAATTTTACCAACTATGGGATCCCAAGCAGATAGTAGCACCCAGCCTTCTCTCAGTCATCTAGTGTGTAGTACCGTATACACGTAAATGAATGAAATCATTATGGAATGTCAAGGTTACGCTTGTTCTTATTGTTCACGGAATTTACTTAAAATCAAAACGAATAACATTGTATATCGACCGTGTAGGGGCGGTGTAAAAATATCAACTACCCCGTATCATCCTATGGGTGTCGTAAGAGGCGACAGACGGGAAAAAATCAGGAGATGAACAGCAGCGTCTTCCTAATAATGAATAAAAAAAATAAAAAAAATTGTTGTTGACAAATCTGTTGCCAACGTTGCAACTATAGCAAATATCCCCTCTATGAAGCAATCAATGACTTTAATAGCTTGTAACTGCAACGGTAACGGTGTATAGACATCACATATCAATTCCTACATAGAATTTTTTCTGTTCTACCGTACATTGTTTTTTAAAATTTGAACATTGAGAAATAAAAAAGTCTACTCGAAAAACTTTTTCAACTAAATTTTTTTTTTATAGAAGAGGGGGCAAACGAGCATGCGGCTCACCTGATGTTAAGTGACTACCGCCGCCCATGATCAACCGCAACACCAGGAATTATCCTAAAAAAGAAAAAATAGAAATTATCCCCATAATAATCTTTTCACAGTAACGTTAATACAATAGAAAGAAACAACAAATTACTATGAGACAAATCGAAATCACTTCAATGAGAGTTTTCTTAACAGATAAAATACTTAACTTTCTTGAACTACTTGTAATTCGTTCAAAGTTAGTTCGCAACAACTTCTCTATGGCTTACAGCTTAGAGCCCGCATAATGTACAAAGTAGACAAGTATTGAATACACTCTGTAGTACTGAATAAGCGTACAATTCTTCCTAAAACGCTTTTATTAGCTTAACATGTAAGTACGCGTGCACGTGTGTGTGTTTACGTGTATATGTGAGTTTGTGTGTATATTATCTGATCGATGCAAGGCGAACACATTTATATACATACATACATAGAATTTTTTTCTGTTCTACCGTACATTGTTTTTTAAAATTTGAACATTGAGAAATAAAAAAGTCTACTCGAAAAACTTTTTCAACTAAATTTTTTTTTATATAGAAGCGGGGGCAAACGAGCATGCGGCTCACCTGATGTTAAGTGACTACCGCCGCCCATGATCAACCGCAACACCAGGAATTATCCTAAAAAAGAAAAAATAGAAATTATCCCCATAATAATATTTTCACAGTAACGTTAATACAATAGAAAGAAACAACAAATTACTATGAGACAAATCGAAATCACTTCAATGAGAGTTTTCTTAACAGATAAAATACTTAACTTTCTTGAACTACTTGTAATTCGTTCAAAGTTAGTTCGCAACAACTTCTCTATGGCTTACAGCTTAGAGACCGCATAAAGTACAAAGTAGACAAGTATTGAATACACTCTGTAGTACTGAATAAGCGTACAATTCTTCCTAAAACGCTTTTATTAGCTTAACATGTAAGTACGCGTGCACGTGTGTGTGTTTACGTGTATATGTGAGTTTGTGTGTATATTATCTGATCGATGCAGGGCGAACACATTAGCGATCGCAATACTCGACGTCTCACCGTTTAGATTATGTTTTAGATGGGAGGTTCGTAACTGATGGTCCTTCTGAAGGCACTCAAGTCGGGCTCAAAGAGATCATAAAGCTTTTTTAGGTATAATCATAATCATTAAGTTTTGTACTCGTCATGTGTTTTATTTGAAGAACTAACTTAAAAATCAACCTTATCATAATCTTAATATATATAAATTAATCTGTTATATGTTATATATATGTGTGATATGTTATAATCATAATACATATACTGAATGTTAGTTAAACATTTTTATGTACTGAATATTTATCAAATTAGTTATACTAATTCCGGAAGAATGTTGTGGTCACACTACAAATTCACGAACGCAAAGACTTTAACAGGCTTGAAATAAAGTTCATTTTTCTTTATTTTTATTGAATGACAGAATTAGTAATAATACAAATAAAACTGCACTCTTAAAAGTCTTATTGCCTTAAGTTACGGTCCATTTCAATTTGTTTTGACTGTACAGATTTAGTGTGACTGTAATTTACGTAGTTTTATTTATTTTTGGGATAAAAAATTACCTATATTAAAAATGATAGGAATCGATTCAGTAAACGATTCGGAACAAACTACTTTCTCAATGTGCGTTAATTATGTTACGTGTTGTATATCTTAACATATATATATATATATATATATATATATATATATATATATATATATATATATATATATATATATATATATATATATATATATAAATTACGAGTCACGTCGTTTGTCCGCGATGAACTCCCAAACTACTTAAACGATTATAATCAAATTTGCACAACGTGTGCAGCTTTTCCAAACTTGAGAGATAGGATAGGTTTTTTTGCCCATGAGTGACCCACATTTCTTTTGCGAATTTAAGGATTTTGAATAGAACATGATAAAGGGTCGCCAAAAAGGGCAGAAAAAGGTCTGCCTGACAAGGTAGTTTATAGTATGTCTAAAAGTTGGTTCATCGCAAAACAAAAAATCGGTCAAATGGTCCTTCATCACTAAAATGTTAAGAAGTACTGTTTTAGATTAACCTTCACATCCGGGCTAAGCTTTAGATTGTTCAAACCGACTTGCGACAGCTATTTTAAGAAACATCAGCTCCACAACTTTGACAGACAGCAAGACATCAACGAACACACTGGGCCGAAATTAAATAATAACTTAAACAACACGCAATGACTATAAGCTGCTGTCCACTGCCAGGCCTCCGCCATAGACTGGCTCATAGAGATGATATTTGCCACAGTGACCACGCTTGGCGGGTCTTCTTAAGGGGACTACGAGAACCACATGACCTCGAATGATGCACGCATGCATTTAAAAAATCAAGTGAACGCCATCTAACGACAGTGAGGTTGAACTAACGAATTAGCGAGGTTAGGCCAGAGTGTTTTAAAATAGATAGAGCGAAAGTAAGACATAGATCTAATAAATTAATGGATGGGACTATGAAATTATTTTTATTTCAGTGTTATTTGAAAATTTAAGGATGTAGGTGATTTTGAAATAAAACTGATTCGATCAAACTTTAAAAAAAATTATTTAAGATTCCTATTAAAAATGTTGAAGCGGCGCCGCTTATACACTTCATGATTAATATAAGTTTTTTTTAGATTTACATTGTTCCACATTTAGTTTCAGCTAAACAATTACGCGTACGGGTGTTCCTCTGTGTGCGATTCAATTCCTGTGTACTATAAGCTTCTTCCAGAACATGCTTCGATGAATATTTATTTATATCAGTATTTTCGCAATGAATCTTTACATGTGGTTCCTCCAGTGTTTCCAATGCATAAAAAGATCTTAAATTACGTAGAAATGTCAATTCTAAATATTCTAGTTCAATGGTTCACAAGATAGGTAATTTTGAACTTCGTTTATTTTTTTGTATTTGACTTTGAAATAATTTTCAGCTGTAAGTAAAAGACCTAACATTCATACATAATTATAATTACTATTTATTGTAAACAAAATTAATAAAACTAAACTCTTCCATGTGAAAGTCACATCGCTATTTTTAGATGAACTTCATAGTTCGTCAAGTTTATTATCTTTAAACCGCGGTCTTTTAAAAAAGTATTAGGAATTTTTAGTTTTTTATTGTTATTATAGCTTAAAAAAGTTGTAGGTACTTACGAATTTGAAATAAATTTCGTGTTGAAATTTTCAACTTTCTTTCTCCAGTAAAAAGATATTATATTTCAAACTTTATTTATTTATTTATAAAAGTGTTAAATTAATTTATCTAAATATACTAAACTACTAACTAATACTAAATATATAAAAAAATAAAAAAGGAAATTTGACTTTACACTCCTGAAACCGAACCCGGGCACTCTTGAGTGCAAACTGAAAACTTTTGCCTCTACACGTTGGTTGAATACTGAAAGTCACTATTGTAAATAACTACGTATATCTAAAATTCATTGGTTTAAAAAATAATATATAATACTGAATATATATATATATATATATATATATAAAATATCATATATATATATATATATATATATATATATATATATATATATATATATATATATATATATATATATATATATATATATATAAAGAAAATTTGACTTCACATTCCTGGAATCGAACCCGGGCACTCTCGAGTGCAAACTGCAAATATACCTCTAACAAATACACGTTATTTGAATACTAAGTCACTACTGAACAACGTATTTAAAATTCATAAGTTTAAAAAAACTACTTTTTTACTTATAAAGTAATTAAATTTTTATCTTTTATACATTTGGTATTATATATTTAGATATATTTATTCAAACGTATTTAAATATATAAAAGACAAAAAAGAAAATTTGTGTTCATATTCCTGGAATCGAACCCGTGCACTCTTTAATGCAAACTGCAAATTCATGCCGCTAGTACCAAATACACAACTGTAATAAACTACGTTGCTAAAATTGATAGGTTTATTGTTGTAAAAATAAATATTTAGTTATAAATAATAATTAAATGTTATAGTAATAAGTAAAACCTTTTAATATCGTTCATATGTTAGGTGTTTGATTTATATGAACGTTTTTTACTCTTCGTACCTAACGAGTTTTACTTTTAGTGCCATATAACAAATGATAATTATTACCAAGGTACCTTACTACGCTATTATAACTTTAAATATTTTAAAGCAACATATATACGAAAGAAAAATATTTATGGAAAGAAAAATATTTACGAAACAATGAATTTAAAAATAAAATTATACAAATACATTAAACGATCTTTACGTAAATACTGCGGCAAAAAGAGAGCCAAGCCTGAATAGTACGAGGCCTCGGCCCGCAGTATCTGTACTCTGTACACAGGCGTTTACGCACACATCCGTACGTATTATTTTAGAAATAAGAATATGCGATTTAAAATAAAAACAATTAATTGGACTAAAAACTTAAACAACAATAAGTTAATATGTTGATTGTATAACAATCTGACAAAAAATCAGTATGGATTTTACTCGTTAAAAGAAATTTTTAGAGGTATGTTTGTGATTTTTTTTTATCGTATCAAATAAGTAGTATCATGTTTTCAACACAACAGTTAACTAGCATATATCAAGAAAAATATCATATATTTTTCTGGTTTTGTTTACTGCAGTGTATCATATTTTTTTCTTCTTTTTTTAAAAAACGTTACCCCTACACTAGGATTTTCTCCTGTACCGTGTGGTCAGTTTACAAACATAAATTGCACAAGGACAAATATCCAGACCCGGAACAATTATTTGTAGGCCATACAAATACTTGTTCCGTGCGGGATTCGAACCCGCGACCCCCAACGCAGGCACTCATTGCTAAGCCACTAGGTCACGGAGTCGTCGCGAGTATACGTTGACGCATTATAAAACTTGCGTTTTGCTCCTGCTTCAGCTTTCCTCAGTAGTTTTTACGACACCCGCGAAAATCACGGGATGAATTAGGATGGTGAATATGCTTGTACTGCCAGTACACGGTTAATAATGGCTTTGCTAACGCTTTTATGTTCTTTAAAACTCAAAAAGTTTGGTGATAACTATGACAGCACAACAAGTTTTTTTTTATAGGATAAGTTGACATCTATATCCACCCTCGATTATGAATCAAAATGCAGATGCGTGTCACCCTTGAGGATTAAGACGGAATGCCTCGTTTCTAGTGAACAGGGTATCCGGTTTTCTACACTCACCATACGAAACACAGCAGCATCAAGCTATTATTTTACGCTGGTATTCTGTGAGAGAGTGGTTCTTCCCCGGTCGAGTCGACCCACTCGTGCTACAGCTATGCTACTTATATAACTGCAGCAAGGATCTACCATATTGTATAAACAACAGATAATATGACTCATTAGGTTGAATTTCGCAAACTGCCCCTATACATTTTTCTTGCGCAAGATATGACCAACTCCCCACAACCTATTGATTTAGGTGAATCATCACCGTGTTGTGTAGCATTCCTTCGACGAGGCTAATGTTTAGCAGTGCGCTTGTGAGTGGCTATAATTATGATGATACTACACTGTTTGCTTTCTTGCTTTTGCTTTTTTTAAAGTTACCTAAATTGCACAAGGAAAAACATCTACACCCGGAACAATTATTTGTAGGACATACAAATACTTGTTCCGTGCGGGATTCGAAACTGCAACCCACAGCGCCGTAATTCAATGCCATACCACTGAGCCATGGAGCTGTTACTACTAATAGAAGTAATTGTGTTGTTATATATTTAACATAACATAAAACATAACATAAACACTCACGCCTGTCACCCGGAGGGGTAGGCAGAGACTACAGACTTCCATTTGGCACGATCCTGACACGCCTCTCTTGCCTCCTTCACATCCACATTCCACAGTGGTAGAGACATGCGGCAGCTTTGCTGTTGCACGTTTGGGCCGGCTCAAACCGGGGTGGTACCACGAGCTCACAGAATACCGGCGTGAAGTGGAAGCTCTGCTTCCGCGTTTCGTCTGGTGAGTGTAGGTGGCCGGAGGCCCAATTCCCCCCCCCCTCCCCCATCAACGTGGTAGCGGAATTAAATAATTATAGACTACCCCAGGAGGATACCAGCACCCCTGGAGAATCCCTCGCTGAGCATCCACGACCATGTTTCTAAACTTCTGAGCGTGGGTGCTCAGGCTGCCCCGCGTATTATGGGGGGGGGGGGGGCTAAATTCCGCTTAAGACTACAACTGCTCGGGGCAAACGGAGCAACAAGACCAAGGCGACCCCTGCCACGCCGTCCGCGAATTTCTGCAATATCAGGGGACTTCACTCTAACCTAAATGCCGTCCACTACCATCTCGAGATGGCGAGGCCGGCTCTGCTCTTTCTGACCGAGACGCAGGTGTCCTCTCCGGCTAATGTCTCGTATCTCTCCTACCCGGGGTACAAACTGGAACACTCATTGTGCCTCGGGCTGGAGTTTGCGTTTACGTCAGAGAGGACATCTGTTCTCGACGCCTCGGCAGACTTGAAGGTTCGGACCTGTCCATCCTTTGGCTACGCGTAGACAGCGACGAACATCCGCACGTCTACGGGTGCCTCTATAGGTCCCATAGCGGTAATTCCGAAACAGACCGACTCTTCGACCACGTCCAAATGGCTGCAGATTCGTTGCTACAGCAGATCCCCTCCGCAAAGATCGTGATCCTCGGTGACTTTAACGCCCATCACGCCGAATGGCTTGGTTCACGTTTAACCGATCATGCAGGGAGATCTGTTCATGATTTTGCCTTGGCATATGGTCTGACACAACTGGTTACTTCGCCTAAGCGGATTCCAGATGTGGAGGATCATGCATCTTCCCTGTTGGACCTTCTGCTGACCTCTCACCCGGACGGATATCAGATTTCCGTCGACGCCCCTTTAGGCTCCTCGAACCATTGTCTGGTCCGGAGTGTTGTGCCACTCACTCTGTAATCGCGGTTGCATTCTGCAGGCTGCCGCCGTTTTTGGCACTATTGGTCAGCCGATTGGGATGGGATGTGGTCTTTCTTTGCATCCTACCCTTGGCGGCGGGTTTGCGTCATCCCAACGTTGTTGCGGATTCTGTTGCTGATGTGGTACTTCAGGGTATGGAACTTTTAATTCCTTCCTCTGTGGTGCCCATTGGAGGCAAATCTCAGCCATGGTTTGGTCGCTCCTGTAAAATAGCATCATGCTATAAGCAGGAGTGCTACCAAGCCTGGGCTAATGCATCAGCGTCCCGGGATGTAAACACCAGCGCTCTAAAAAAGAAGTATAATTCCGCCTCTAGGTCCTTCAAAAGAGTCATTGCCAAGGCAAAGTCAGAGCACATAGGCAGAATTGGCGAGAAACTAGTTCGCCTTCCTTCTGGAACCCCTGCATTCTGGTCTCTCGCCAAGGCTGTCCAGGGGAATTTCTGTCAGCCATTTCTTCCATATCTGCACGGGGAGGACGACTCACTGGCCCATACCGCAAAGGAGAAAGCCGATCTTCTAGGCTCTTCCTTTGCGTCTAACTCGACTCTCGATGACGGGGGGAGTACGCCGCCGAACATCCCGCGGTGTGAGTGCTCCATGCCGGAAGTGCACTTCACACAGCGCTTGGTTCGCAAAACACTCCTCTCCCTGGACATCCACAAGTCGAGTGGGCCAGACGGAATCCCCCCAATTGTGCTGAGGACGTGTGCTCCAGAATTGGTACCGGTTTTAACGCATCTTTTCCGGTACTCCTACTCCCTAGGCGTAGTCCCAAAATCATGTAAGACGGCTTACGTCCACCCGATCCCCAAAAAAAGCGACCGCTCTGACCCGTCCAACTACCAGCCAATCGCCATCACCTCCTTGTTCTCCAAAACAATGGAGTCCATTGTAAGCTGCCAGCTCATGAGGTACCTTGAAGATCACCAGCTGATTAGTGACCGCCAATACGGTTTTCGCCGTGGTCGGTCAGCTGGTGATCTTCTGGTCTACCTAACTCACAGATAGGCGGAGGCAGTCGTGTTCAAGGGGGAGGCATTGGCCGTTAGTTTGGACATTGCGAAGGCCTTCGATCGGGTTTGGCACAAAGCGCTTCTTTCGAAGCTCCCTTCCTATGGGCTTCCCGAGAAATTGTGCGATTGGAGCACCAGCTTTCTTGCAGATCGGAGCATCAAGGTCGTTGTAGACGGTGCAAGCTCCGATTGCAAGCCAATTAATGCTGGTGTTCCACAGGGCTGCGTGCTATCGCCAACGCTGTTTCTTCCGCATATCAATGATATGTTGCATACCCGTAACATTCTATGCAGAAGACGGCACTGGTGATGCTCTTCACACCGGTCGAGCCAATATTTCTCGGGAAAATTGTGTCTGAAGTCGAGTCTTTGCTGAACAGAGTCTCGGATTGGGGACGACTAAATCTAGTCCAGTTTAACCCCCAGAAGACACAAGTTTGCGCGTTAACCGCTAAAAAGAACCCCTTTGTCGTATCCCCTCAGTTTCAAGGCACTCCCCTTGTTGCCTCAGCCAGTATCGGAATCCTCGGCGTCGAAATATCGAGTGACGTGCAGTTTCGTGGTCACTTGGAAGGAAAGGCCAAATTGGCCTCAAAAAAGCTTGGCGTGCTCAGCATACCGGGACAGTATTTCATGCCGGCACACCGCCTGCAACTTTACAAGGCGCAGGTTCGGCCGCACATAGAATACTGTTCCCATCTCTGGGCTGGGGCTCCCCAGTACCAGCTCCTTCCACTTGACCGCATCCAGCACAGAGCGGCTCGAATCGTCGACGACCGAGTGCTTTCCGACCGGCTCGATTCACTGGCGCTGCGAAGAGATGTTGCATCTCTTTGCGTACTTTATCGCATCTATCACGGGGAATGCTCTGAGGAATTGTTCGGATTAATCCCAGCCGCCAAATTTCGTGAACGCACTACACGGCAAACGTCCCGATATCATCCACACCATCTGGATGCTTGGCGGTCCACCACTGTATGTTTCACAAGGAGCTTTCTTCCACGTACAACCTCTCTGTGGAATAGTTTACCACCGGCAATTTTTCCGGACCAATACGACCTGGGGACCTTCAAGAAAAGAGCTTACTCCTTTCTAAAGGGCCGGCAACGCACCCGCAATTCTCCTGGTGTTGCGGTTGATCATGGGCGGCGGTAGTCACTTAACATCAGGTGAGCCGCATGCTCGTTTGCCCCTTCTTCTATAAAAAAAAAACATCCATACACCTACGCATACATGCTCGTCGGTTAAGGGTACTCCTAGTTTGGCCCGTTTTCAATAAATCGCCAATTTGGTCGATAAATTTTCGCCTAGGACGTCCGTTTCCGACTCTGCCATTCACTTCTGCAACATAGATTTTCTTTGTCACTCTTTATCTGTTTTATATTTAATTAGATATAATAAGAAACAGAGACCCTTTTTACTGGAAACGAGGCATCCCATCTTAGTACTCAGAGGTGACTACGCATCTACATTTTGGCTCTTAGTTGAGGACAGATGTAGATGTTTATGGACCCTGCATCCACTATCCATCAGAACTGTGAGCTCGTTTGTCTCCCTCATGCTATGAAAAATGAAATAAAGAAATATATACATAAATTTATTTGAGACATAAGTCATGTAAAACAAAAAAAAACATAATTGATATAATCAGGCGTTACTTGGCGGAAATCCATCATAACAATTATAATAAAGATATTAATTTGCAAATATCCGCTTAATTAACTACAATGATGTGTCTTACCTGGATTGAAGAGCACCTAACACCCTCCCTCAATTACGTGCACTAATCCCGTTACCACTACTCCCAACACCACTACTCCCGGCACGACTACTCCCAACACCACTATTCCAGGTAAGACACACCATCGACGATAATACGACACGTGTTTCGCCTCTACACGAGGCATCTTCAGGTGATGTAGACTCTACAGCAGCTGACCGCTAAGCTTACTGACTAAGGGGTCAGCCGCCGTAGTCCATGCTATGCTAAATACAACTTTATGAGGCAACCTATGGGGTGGGCCTACGTTTAGAAGTGAAGTTTTGTAGACCGTGACGGTAACGGTAATAAATCTTGAATGGAAAACACCTAATAGAAATTTTATCAGGCAAAGTTAAATTTTAATAAGTTTTCACCAGTCATCGTTTCTAAGGAGAGATCAAAGCCTCCATTAGTCGGGAGTCAAGACAAGGGTTCTTTCGTTAACAAGGTTCATAGAGCGGGCACAAACAATCGTTCCACGATCTCATCCCGTCTTTGTACGCGAAGTTTAATTTACTGGCATAATTATTAATAGCTCAGTGCAAAATGAAGTATATAGAGTCCTTACTTTAAAATACGTGCTTATTTTTTTATAAAGTTTGTCAAATAAATATTACAGGCAAGACATCTCTCTTGCTCGCAAAGCGGTGACTGGGAGCAGCATCAAAGACGCGAGACGTCTGGTACTGCCATCGTCAGTCCGCAAGCCAAGCGTGACAATTAGGGCGAATTCTCAGCGGGAGAGGTTCATGTCCACCAGTGCACTTTTAGGACTTTGTTAAGAATAAAAGCACAGATTTTATTTTTAGTCGTTATTAAGAAGACGCTGCTGCCCATCTCCTCATTTGTTTCCCTCTGCCGCCTCTGATACCCGCGGGATGACATGGAGTAGTGGATATTCTTATACGTTTGCACCAGAACCACTGAATACTTTTTTTTAATTTTTCAGACTGGTGAATTGTTTAATTTTTTAGGTTGTTTGGAAGAAAACAATATTTAATTTTGTCGTTTTTATGTTCGTACTTATAATTATGAATTATAAAGTATTATCTATCTATCCTTCTAATTACCTTATGTATGTGAGTAATATTTTCAAACAAAAATAGTAATAACGGAAATCGATTCATTATATTTTTTTTAATTTATATCATCCTCACCATTCTATTTATACCTTTTCTTTGCTAAAGTTGTAACTAAGTTGCTGGAGTATTGCGAAGAAATTTCCAGTTTCATGAGGCTCGTGCACGCAACAACGTGCAAGTTTTACTCAAAATAATGTTTTTCTGTCGTCGTCGTTGAATAGCAACAAATAGTGTATGAATAGCTCAATGTAATAATTAATCCAAAATATATCCAAAATCATATTTTTATTATACTGACCTTGTGATTATAGTGACAATCAATGCCAAAACTCAAGTGTCTGCACTTACCTACTTTAAAACTCTCCGTTTTATCTCACAAGCCGCTACAGTGCATATAATGCATGAAAAGCACTTTATATCACATTTTACTGAATAATAATTCATTAGGAAAACATATTTTCTTTAGTTTTAGTTAATTAATACCAATATTTCAATATCTGGTTTGTACCTACTTAAAACCTTCCATCATATTTTACGAGCCTTTTAATGATTTATACAGAGCCTTTTATAGATTAAGGGTGTCAATCGAGCACACAGTCCACATAATGGTAACTGGATGTGGTGGCCCATAGACACCTATGCTCAAATACTCGCTTAAGAATGAAAATATAGATGCGCTGTCGCCCTTGAGGACTAAGATAGAATGCCTCATTTACAGTAATAACGGTCTTCGGTTCACTAAGCTACACAGCAGCATAACGCTGCTATTTTACGCTGGTGTTCTGTGAAAGTACGAGATTCTCGACCTGAGCCCTTGGTAGGCGGGTTTGTAACTCTTCTTCGGTAAACTCTTCTTCATATTCTAGTAGATACGAAGCGGACAGTGCTACCCACTGGTGTACTCTGGTTTTCCCTTGTCGACACCTACGATACAATATTCATAGCTAATCAAAGATAAAATAATTCATAACAAATATCACCAGTTAATCTTGCACTCGAAATAATTCCTTTAGGCCGAAATTATCAAAGCACCAACACAAGTCAGCCAAAATTAATCTCCTATTTTATTCAATTAAGCCAGTAAACGTAGTCCGTAGTGCGTCTCCTTAACGATCTTATTAATAAGTCCTAGCTTGAAAGGAGGGAGACGATACAATTTATAATTGGTAAATAATAGGGTCATAGTAACTCAGGGGATTAGCATCCGACTTAAAATTTTAGCCCCGCCAGCATCATAGATATTAGATTTCAATTTTAAATTCTGATTTACCACGTTGTCGACAGTGACGGAAAACATTATAAGATTTAAAATTTTCAGCAGACGTGACCGAAAGTAGCAAGATATATATTTCTACATCATAGCAATTTGCATACTACTCTGAGAACAAAATTTATTCAAAAATTGACGTGAAAAATACGACAGTCGCTCACAAAACATGTTCAAGTTTTTGCGGGAATTTGACAGTATATAGATTGCTGCAACTTTTTTTATAATTGTTTAAATAATGGTTTGAAGTGAATGATGATACGTAAAAATGCTACGATTTTGTGTATTAAGAGTCTGCGCGTATGAACTAGGAAACTACTACGAAACGAGTGCTTCCATGTTAATATAAACCCTAAATTATTTTATTCGCTTAGGCACCTTAAGAACTTCAGCTACTTTGGCTATCTTCTATGTCCGTTGGGTTGAGCTGTCAAAATCTCGCAAGCATTTCGCAATGTGACGCATCAGCATATTGTGAAGAATTTAAAATAGTAACATTATATTGGAGAATTTCCCATTACTTGATACTGGCAAATATAAAATTATACGAGTACATGACAAAATTAAAAATAAAACCATGTTGACGCGTATTATTGACAGAATTTTATTAAATTCTACATCACATCATGCCCGATTTATGCGTTAGTGACCAACAAACATTTAAATAAGATCCAAAAAACAATTTCACTCTTATACAAAATCAAAAATATACTATCAATAATATGTATCACAAATTACAAAAAAATAGCAAAGTATCATTATGAACGTAGAAATTAGGTAACAGAAACAGAAAACTTTTTTATTTAATACGGATTATAAATAATCCTTATTTAAAGTTGCTTTTTTTTAATTTACCACTGGTTCGCAAAAAATCCTCTGTCCTGAAAAGAACCAGCAAGACACCCAGCGGGACTATTTTTTTTTAAATAACAGCTAACAATCATGTACATTACAATTAACACCACAAAACAATTCAGAAATAGCTTGGTAGCGATCACCCTTCCCAGTTATTGTTATCTTCCATAACTTCCTTAATATTATAGTAACCCTTTTTATACAAATTTAGTTTAATAAAGTTTTTGAACTTTGTGTATGTCCAATTTTGTATATTTTCTGGGATTTTGTTGTAAAAGCGTATAATACATCGCCCGAAGAATGAATTACTGACTCGTTAGAGTCGAGTAACTGGTACTATCTTGTGGACGTTCCTAGTATTTGCAGAATGAATATCACATCATTTTGAAAAACCACTTTTATTGTTGTGTACGTACATTACATTTTCATTAATGTATTGGGAGGCCAAACCTCAACATTAATTTATTTCCTAAGCATGATGGTTTCAATATTTATTATTATATTTAATAATATTATACGTGTTCACTAATAGGTCCCATACTACGCTTATGTGGGTGTTACATTTTGCAAAAAAGAATGTGACAACTATGTTACTAGCTCCGCATGTCGTAAAAGGTGACCAATGGGATGATGGGCTTGTGATTATGTATATATAGCCTCCTATCACCAATTTCACAATTTTCCATCTATACGTTATGGTTAAATGATATTCCAGTAACACGCAGCCCTTTAGACTCAGCCTTACCCCCCTCCCCACTACAAATAGATTGCTGTCAAATAGACACGGCTGCGATCCCGGCATACAAATGAAGATACACATGCGGTGATAATTTGCGAGAAAAACTTCGGTCTCGTCCCGTGGGGGATAATAGAGGATACTTATAACGCAATAACCGGAGCGAGCGGGTGCGCCACCTCTGTCTACAATAACTGAATATTAAATTGACTCTAGAAGAACATATTGCTTTATCTCGATATCAATAAAATTACAAAGAAAAATTATATATTGTAAACTTAGTCGTGTAGTGGCAGCGTAAGAAAGTTCACGAGCTCAGATCATCTCGTGAGTGTCGTAAAATTAAACAGAAGTTGGGCAGCAGCAACTGCCTGATAACAACTTAAAATAAAAAAATACTGCACTTGTTAACTTTCCTGGCAGCTACAGCAAAAATCTGAGGTAATCTATGTGGAAGGAGTATGTCCGTTGCTGGGTACTCTTAGGGTACTCTTAACTTTGCCCGTTTATACTTCCCACAATGTAGTGAAGTTTCTTAATCCGGGCTCTGCATTTGCACGTCGTTCTATAGCTTTATTTTGTCTACCATCATTGCTAAAGACGCATCCTAAGTACACAATCTCATCCACTTGCTTAATCAGGTTACCTTCAATTAACTTACATTGATTACTTTTGTCTTTCCAAAACGATCTATATCGTCTTACTTGCATTCACTTCTATTACTCTTTCTTTCAATGACCTATACAATAATGTAAACATTATTTGCAACTCGTCCGCCGGCGACGCAATTAACTATATTTTATATATGGCTTAATTGTCGGCGTACAAAAGACATTCAAATTCAAATTTATTTATTGCTAGAATGTAGTACATAATAATATGGTGTTATTAGTTATTAACGGGACCTTACATTCTACCATGATAATGAAAAAAAATATTAATACAATTTAGTGAAGTTACTTATTGAAGAAAATGAATTATTGTACCTATTCAAAAATATTTTAGCGTCAAGTTTTTAGATTACAATAAATATTACGTGTCAATGTTTTTATTAAAATGTAGGTAAATGTTTATATAAATGTCAAATATCTAAAAGTCAAAAAATTGTTAAAAAAATTAATAAATGTTACTGTCAAAAAGATCAGTGTTTTTTCATATTTCGCCATTTTTAAAATAGGAGATATGATTTTTATATTGTCATAAATTGTATCAAACTATTACGAAAATTTACATAAATTGCATTTTACTTATTAAGAAATATATTACGTTTCGGCTTCAATTTTTTTTATCTAGCTAATGGCGTAATAGAAGAAAAATGTCAGATAATTATTAATTATTTTTAATTAGAATAAAATCTCAATCTTAGTGAAATTACAGTAGTTCATTCGTTAAATTTACAATCTAGAAATTCTTTGACGCTGTAAAAGGTACTTTTTGCAAGAAAATCATTGAGGCTTTTTTATATCTTGGTAAAGAAAGTGCTTTAATATGCTGAGGAATTTTGTTATATATTTTGAGACACATATATAGACAAATTTTATTATAATTAGATAGTCTAGGAAGTGTGTCAATTACAAGTTTTTCGGGGTATCTATGGCTTCGAGAAAATATACCCTTTGCTTCAGTAAACAGATGGTTGTGTTGTTTAACGAACAAACAAATTTCATATATGTAGAGCGAGGGCAATGTCAATAACTTAAGGTTTTTGAATAAAGGTTTACAAATAAAAACTATTTGAATTAAACGGCGTTTTAAGAGTCAATGCAATATTTAATTGTTAACTCTAGGTGAGTTAACCAGATTTCTTAACGCACATTCACCAAATTTCAAATTTAAGGCATTAATCTGCGCAAACTATAAACCTACTAAACTACTTATCTACTCATATGACGAAATTTCGTGTTTAGTTATTTTGTTCGGCGCTAGAAATTCGTACAAATCTGTATGTCAATGCAGTCAATACCTAAGAATAAACATCAATATTTTTTTTAAATATTTTGATCGAAGGCACGCACATCATTTGATACTTTCCGAGGTAAGTGAGGCTTAAATCAAAGTTTTAGAAACTTATGGAGCTATTATTTGTCACGGTAGCGCGTTATACGGCAGTAAGCGCCATCTAGGGTCCTGCATCCATTTATCATAATGATAAGTTACGGAATGTTTTGGAAATTTCATATTCTCTTCTCTCTTCTCTTTTATGATTTAAGTTTTACATTACCTTATACGTACCCTGTAACATTTGCTATTATATGATAAATTGTTTTGAAAGCGGTTGGATTAGATGGCGAGTTTTATTAACTTAGTAATTAAACCCCTAGTTAAAGACCTACGCATAACTACATTAAATAATAAAGTTAAAAGTCACATGCCTTTGAAAGAAAAAAGACACAAAGAAACACCGTATCCACCCCCGCCAAAAATTAATGTTTTCCTTCCTACCAACATTTTTTAAATTGGACAACTTCGACGTAGTCTAATCAATAACAAATCCGTTAACGTACATAAGAAGTACTTAAATATAGAAATAGAAAAACAGAAATAGAAATTCAATGTGTGAACTCGAAAAAAAAACTATTAGCTAAAATGTGTACCAACAATGGTAGCTCAACGTAGCTTGTCGGTTTTGTATCAAAATATCAAAATAATAGGGACAACATTTTTATTCTGTCCTCGCGTTACACCATTTCACTATTACTATCCAACATCTTCTACGTCGACTAGGTGTCGACGTAGAAGATGTTTACTGCATAATATGTTTTGCAATGTAACTAACTACATCAATTATATTTGCGCACTCAAAACTTTGTGTCAAGGCTTTGTACCGCGGAGCTACCAGGGGTTAAGCACTCGCTCTTAATTTCACAGCTCAAAGGCGGCGTCCTGTTTTACCAATTTTATTGCAACGCTGGCACCGTGGGAAATCCTGCGTGTCTGAAAAATAAAAAAAATCGAAGACATGTGAAGTTCACTAACAGGCGTTGGGGCAGCACGGCGGACACTTCCTTGCCTTAAAACCCTCTCAAAAATGAGAGGAGGCCTATGCCCAGCAGTGGGACGTATGTAGGCTCTAACTCTACTCTTTACTTTACTAAAAACGCAAAGATAACGATTTCTATTACAGACGTAATAATGTTACTTTTGTTGAAAATAAATTTGGATTGAAACTACCAATTGGCCGCCATGTTGACACCAACTCCATAAGGACTCCTACTATTTTCTAACTCTAAATATTATGTCAATTACGAGCATTATGCTAGTGGCGATTGAAAAAATGTGTGCAACAACGTGTAAAGTGTTGTTCCTTCCTAAATAATTCGATATATCGATCGCATACGTACGTGGTGCATCCTGTTGTCTTGCGGAGATGACCGACCGTTAAAGGAAAATCAATTTGACATTCCACAGGCCTGTTGTGCGAGAATATCGGCACTACGCTCACCAAACCGCTTAACCAGATTGATAATTTTCCAAGAAATGCTAACCTGCTTACACTTCACGGAGAGGCCGCGCTCTGTAATGGACTGAAATTGCTAATGATACTAATGTTTGTGAATAAACAAAAATAAACTTTTTAATAAAAAGTAAAAACCGACTTAAAGATTTAAAAAGAATGAAATAACTTTCACATAATAGCTTCGGAATTCGGTTCTGTATTAAAATATCATAGTGTTTTATAGAATTAAAGCCCGCATTTTAAAAGCTACTATTGAAATGGGCTAAAGCTATTTTAAGTAGAAATTATTTTAATCCTTCTAGTTTTGCTGTTGTTGAATTTTGTATGGTGATTATAAAGAACCGGAAACCCTTCTCATTGGGAACAAGACATGCCACCTTAGTCCTCAGGGGTGACAACGTATCCGCATCCTTGATCCAGCCTAGGTGTGGATGCCTATAGACCACAGCATCCACTTACCATAAGTTTTACACTTACCATAGTTGCTCATTTGTCACTCTTATTCGATAAAAGGAAAAAAACGTGATTGATATACGTTTTGAAATTTTAGTGTTATAGGCGGGGAGACGAGGATCGAACACTCTTACTAAAGTCAAGGAGGGCGCTTAACCCTGAAGTACCACTTGAGATAGTAAAAATAAAACCAACATCATTACTTTAACAATATAAGGGTAAAATATGAAGTATATTTATCCGTTTTAGTCGAGGAAACTTGAGTTAAAATGCGTTGCATGTTCGCTTTGCCTCGTTCGAAGAATTCGTTTGTTGAGCAAATATCAAAGGATTTCCAAAGATAAATAAAATAAGCTCTTAGATTTACTGATAAATTGAAGTTATATGATATAAGACATTATTAAGATAAATTCAACATTAATTAAGATTTTAAGAAATAAATAATAATTCATTTATGGAGCAATATAAGTATAGGTAAGCTTTTACAACAAAATCCCAGAAAATATTCAGTTCCTCAAACAATAAATTTAAAAAATGTATGTATTCAAAAGTGTTTACTATAAGCTATTGTAATATTAAGGAATTCATGAATGAAAATAACCACTGGGAATGAGATGATCGCTATCATGCTGGTTCTGTTATAATTAATACAAAGGATTAAAATTGATATAATAAATAATGTTATTATAAAGGTTATTAGGGGATTCTTGCTGTTTCTTCCCAGAACAGAGGTTTTTTGAAACAGTGATAAATAAAATATAGTGATAAATAAATAGAATTTCAAGATGTATTATGACATAATCTATTTTGCATAATAATATTATAATATTATATTTTTCGGCGGATACAACTTAAAACCTGAAGGAGAGGAGAGATATGAGTTAGACTGTAGTAGGCTGCATAGGCTATTAGGATATTTGGCATTTTCCAATAATGTTACATGTAAAAAGGTGCACCAGACAGGCTCCACATTCTCAGCGAGTGGCTCATTAAAAATATGAACTCATGAAGCGATATTTATCCGTGCCCGCGTTGGTAACGGTACCACGACACACGTAACATAGAATTGTAAGAAATTTCGGTATAAGATTATAGAAAATTTCAGGACGCGGTTTGTCCTCGACGAGTTCAGTTGTTTGCGGCTGGACGTTGCCGCGGACGTAAACCGCAGGCTTGTTCTGGGACTTTACTGGTAATCAATTCATCGCCTTGACTGCCTAAATTTTGACTATCTCCCGCTAAGTTTCGGACCTTACTGTCTCAGTGGTGGGCATAAATCTACATACACAACTGCCATTTCATAAGATTTAAGAAAAATAATACAATAGCATTTCCTCTGTCGCCACGGGCGCGGATAAAGACCGCTCATTAAGTTCTTAGCCTTTTCGCTAATTAAGCAACCTGTCCTCTCTCGTTCCATGCGGGTTACTCGCAGTAAAATATAGGTACATATCTCTATTTCGCTCCCGATATTTAGACAAGTCTTAATTTCACATGTCGTCTAATTATTACAGTGACATCACAATACTGTATTATTTATGTATGCGTTTATATGCCGATTGTGTACACCGAATGCTGTGTAGATTATCTATTTGATAATAAAATGGATTCGCTATTTAATTTTTCATATTCGTACTGCATTGACATATTTCTCTTCAAACCACTTTCTTGGAATTACTCTATTCAAATTTTCCAGGTCATGAAACACAACGTCAATACATAGGACAAGAACAGAGTTCGTTTATTGTATATTATTACATGATGTGAGGCAATCCATCGTAGTCCTCACTCATCTGTTGCCTTGTTGTTAGAAATTGGTTACAGGTGTACATGGGCTACGGTAGACACTATCAGGCGGATTGTTACCTTTATTGTCGATGAACTAACAGTGTGGCGAAAGTGTAGTTCCCAGCCCAGCAGTCCGCCCGGGTGGATACCACCATCTTACCTACTTCTGCTGCGAAGTTCCAACGTATATACGTATCGCTCAATGCTTCATATATCGACAGATTTTGGAGACACAAAATCAGATAATTAATAAACTTTCGCTATGGACTAAGTCGTATGAACCTAACCAATGTATCAAAGCCAGTCAAACAGTTGCGAAAATGGAGCTACATAACTAACTCTCAGAAGTGACAAAGGAACTCCATTTTGATTAATAATCACGCATATAAATCGTGACACGTAACTCTAGCGCTGAATGAAACGTGTAGGGGATAGCTCCGAATGTCGTATCAGTATGGTGAACGGAATGCGACTGGAGAGCCAATCAGTGCGATCGAACGATACAATAAGTCAATCACACGCAATAATGCGTAATACTGCCAATTATACGCAATAACCGTCACCGCTAGACTTTCCTTCCGTGAGTTGTATACTATTTGGAATAAATTACAGTGTCGTATAGACTCCGGCACTATAATCTTTTTCAAGAACAGGTGTACACCCCATAACATACTCCCATAGTCGGATGGGACGGTAAGCCAACACGACCGGAGGAAATTTGGGCGCAGAGCCAACGGCTTTACGTGCTTTCCGAGGCGCTGAGGTGGAACACTGCCAACTACCTGACTCCAGGCTTTTACTGAGAATTTCTCGACAAAAAACTCTAATAACTGAATTTTGGACTGACCCGAAAGTCGAACCCGTGACCTGACCAGTAATCGCGTTTACTGAGAATAGACCAACAAGGCAGTTGAACCACAATATTAAATAACCTTCATTTTGAATTTTTACTCGTCACCCTTAATTTTATGAAAAAATCGTTCTTTATCTGATTAAGCTTTTCAAAAGTAATATTGTGAACACGTTATTAAGGCGTTATCGTCATTTGATCATGATAAATGGCTTCGTTGAGTACTTCGAACATTCTGTATCTACCTATATCATAAATAAAGTATTATGCAATACATCAAATTAACAGAATGTTGTTTGCGTATATTAGTCAACTGTGCTCCGTGAAGACGTGACTAATCCAAGTGAGGGATGGATGTGTTAACTTATCATCCCATTGCGTCCCTTCAGCGATGAAGAAAAATGTTATGGCTTCCAATAATTGGTGGTGTAATATCCCGTTTACGCCAGATTTAAAATACCCAGACCAGAGATGGGCAGCAGCACTGGTGTGATCGTCTAGCCTGACTGCCAAGCGTGATGATTAACCCAACACGCGAGCGGCCAATGTTCACCAGTGGATTTTAAGGGGTGATGAAGAAAACTAAAGGTTAGTCAATGGTAAAAAATCTACCAAATGAAACAGTTAAAGTTCTGTTTCTCCCTTTTTTTCCCATCGATTTTTTGCATTTAACTGCTACAGGCAGAGCCTAAAAGGGTAAATAACGCGTAATTTAAAAATGCACTGCATTCTAAACTCGCAAAAATTTTATAGATCTAAAATAAATACTTTAATAAATAATAGAAAGAGTGCGCAGATTAAAATTTTCCGACACTTAATTCGATAAATGTGTCTTTAATTTTTGGAGGGTATGTATAAATCCATTTCTAGTTCTATATCCGCTCGTAACGTCTGACCTAGATATCAAATATTGACAAATGGTGTCATAATCGATTTATCATAATCACGCGCGTAACATATAACATAACCTATGTCGTCCTAACTCCGAATTCAGAATATCGGTGCGTCTGTAATAGCTAGAAGAGAACTTTTAAGCGTCTTGGATTTGTTCCGGTTTATGTAAAGATAACTTCTGTATAGTATTTTATTTTTGCGTATTTCTCAAATACTTCTAACTTTAAATATTTTTTTCATTTATTATTAACATGTTTGCTATTTACATTACTAACATTCCCATTAGACACTCCTGATATGCATAAAATGCTTTTGTTAAAAATGTTTGTTAGATTTGGTTCACGACAGTAGTTGAATAATGGATTCGAATCGCGGTTCGCACCCTGCCAATTGGGATAAATCTACTGTCGCTTCAATATATATCCTTTACGGGGGCAGTCCTTTCGTTATTTTTCCTTTTAGCTACCACGGCATTCCGTGAGTGTCGCTCTTGCTATAATCTTGATAAAAGAGGGAAATTTAAACAGCTGATTTGCAGCAGCATCAATCTGATAACTTGTAGTAATAAAACATTGCGCATTGTCAACCCGTCTGCCAAGCGTTAGTACCTATGGTAAATATCTTCTCCCCCAAGAGGCAATCTAAGCGGGAAGCTTATATTCAGCAGTAGACTTTAATAAGCTTTATGATGATATCGTGTATCTTTCTTCTTTTTTATCGGCTTGTAAAACTGTGGTTACACTCTGGTCCTTGTGGTAGTGGCTTAAGAGTCGCCTTTTTATAGATTATGAGAGACAAACGAGCACACAGTTCAACTGAAAGTAAATGGATGCCGTGGCTTATTGACATCTACATCTATTCTCTATTAAGAATCAAAATGCAGATGCATTGTCACCCCTGAGGACTAAGGCAAAATACCTCGTATATAATAAAAGGGTCCACAGTTCTCTACACTCACCATATGAAACATAGTAGCTTTAAGCTGCTATTTTACTCTGGTATCCTGTGAAATCGTTGTCCTACCCCAGTTGAACCGATCAATTTGTGCTACAGTAATAATCTAACTTCAGGATGGCTCTACACCGTGCAACTAAAAGAACTACGAGAAACCCAAAAATAATTTCATGATTTTCGATAGATCGCCATATCACCATCTCTTTACACCATGCCTTGTGCATCATGTCAAAAGTGTGAAACCTTAAAGTACACATAAGCAAACAATGCTTATGTATATTCTAGAGTGAGGCTTTTGTCCACTCATTGGTCTATGTTTTTATCATGGGCGGCGGTGGTCACGTACTATCAGGTGATCCGCATGCTCGTTAGCTCCCTCTTCTATAAAAAAAAACAGTGCGAAACGTACTGCAACCGTCAACCCACCTGCCCAGCAGCGTGAGGACTATCACAAATATATAACTTTGTACTTCAGCATCGTACCTACACTAGTTTATGTTATTGAACAAGTATTTCTTGATTTGTATCGAAATGTGGTTTATTAGAGATGATATACATTTCTTAATAATTTCAATGTTATAAAATGATATTGTAATCCATCATCATTAAATTAAAGTTAGTGAAACGTTTGAAAATCATCGAAAATTTTCAATTTTCATTTTCATTTTCAAATTTTCACACGACACTGGAGTTTTGTTTAGCAATAATTATATTACAAATAAATACTGCACTGTCACTTTCACGATAATAGTTCAAAACAAATCTCGCGGACGTCTATTATGGAGCTTTCGGCAGTATTGCGTTTTCCGATAGTTAAAATCCATTCAAAGCACGTCAATGGAAAATTACATAGCGCCAAAATTCTTACATAAACATGTGATTTTGACGTTTATAAAATACCGGATAGAATATAAAACAGTTTTGAAGGTGAAACATTGACTTATATATTACTAGCGTAGAAAATATATTTTAGATTATATCTTATAATTTCGAGTATTTGCCTTAACTGTCACACATATCATATTTGAATTGTATTGCACCTTTGAATTAGGAAAATGGAAATCGTCTTAACGTTGCTATATAACCACGTAGTCTCGCACATCATAAATGTTTAAATTTCGATCGACTCGAGATCGCGCTGCTTAAATTATTCAAACGTAATTATCACATGAAGCAACATATTGAAATCTCATTTCGTCTCTATTTTTTTCTCGAATGAAATACAGATGATTACTCGGTTTTAATCGAAAATATTTTGCAAAATTTAACCATTGCGGAAAAAAGGCTTTCGAACGGGAGCTTCATACCGATGGTATGAGTAGTAGGCGTAGTGCACTACATTAGATAGAGTGATAACTTGGTAAGATATACACGAAGTCTGTTAAAGAGGCCACATAAAACATGTGCAAGTCTATATTTTTAGTTATTCCTCTATTATGTATATGTATTTCAATTTGCCGGATAATGTCGATGATGGCGACGATAAACTTTAGCGATTTTGTCGCTTTAAGATTTTTGTGCACTTATGAAGCTTAAAACTAGTAAAAATAAAATAAAACCTACATTTCCGTGTATAGGGCATCGTTAGAGAAGAGTGTTGGATAATATGCTAGAAACATCTCATTGCTTCCTACAGTGATGGTATAACCATAGGACGAGACAAACAAAAAAAAGAAACAGGGACAGAGTGCAACAACAAATGTACAAGTCTACAGATTGCTTTTTACATTCTGGTTCTTCATATACTTCCCAGCAAACTCGCCGATTATACCAAATAGTGTAAGAAAAGCCTACGTCAGCTAGCGGAATAGCAAAACAGCGAAAAAGAAAAGTTTAAACAAAAGAATATTCTTTTTTTACATTTTGTTGAGCCGTGTTAACTTAGGGGAAAAGAACTCGCCTTAATTTCAAAGTACGCCATCAAACCGAACTCAATTTCCACCGATGAAATTATTACTGGTAGCTTTGATCGCCACAAATATCCGCACTGTGAGGCGCTATCTGTACTGCAGTTGCCAGTGCGCCTGCCAAGCGTGACGAGCAAGGCAAATGTTCTCTAATGAGAGGGAAGCTTTTGTCATGACGTAGAGTTGTATGGGCTAATAGATATGTGTCTGGTTCTCTACATAGTACTCATCATAAGAAATCCATCCATCCATTAAAACCCTTAAAACGCTTCTGGTGAACATAGGTCTCTCTCTTAAATTGCCCAATAGGCCGAGTTTTGCAATAGTGACGACGTTTGGCAGGCAAGCACAGTTTTTTTTTATTTTGAGTTGTTATGAGGCAGATGCTGCTGCCTGTCACCTGTATGCCTCAGCCACATCTTAAGACAACGACGGTTCACGCTACTATACTAAATACAACACGATTATACTGCTGTTTCAGACCAGATAGTATTCTGCGTGTTCACCATCACGTGGACTGGAAGTCTGGTTTATACGTCATTTTATAAAAAAGGAGATGCTGGTATTCACGGAGAAACTGCTATCGTAATAAATAAAACATTTGTAAAAATGTGAAGTAAAATATTTCAAACAAAATAGTTCGGTTAAGTTTTTAAGTAGATTATTTCAAACATAAGTGTATATAAATAATTTCATAAATAAGCGAACGCCTTTTGACCAAGCGTTTATAACACGCTAGCTGAATAGAAATGCGAATGAGCTCGCTGATAATTTGTGGGAAAACTTTGGAAGCGGCTTATAAGCGATAAAGAATATCGAAACGAATATTATATCGGTGGACCGCCTCCATGACCGCTTCTGAATATTAATTCCATGGAAATGTAATCAAAACTTCACAGTGATTACGAAAAAAAGGTACTGAAATATTTTTTACTGAATTCTGAAAACGAGAGGTTTCCAGAGTTTTCAAAGTTCTTCGAGTGTTTATACGTATATTTACAGATTTCTCGGAAACTTTGAAATAATTTATTTATTTAGAATTTGAAATATATATTTTTTGTATTAAATAGGTGGAAGAAACTATAGGGGATGTACACTTTACTGTAACAATTTAAACATCTTTCTATTTGTTAACTTGAACGTGCGATATTTATCAGACCGTCCAAGAATAAAAAATCCTATCCTATACCTTTAAACGAGTAATTCTAACATAAATATATACATACATATACATATATATATATATATATATATATATATATATATATATATATGTTTTTTCAATTTTTTTTCAAGTTCCTTTCTTTTTTTGAGAAAATCTATTTTTCTAGCCCTTTTTTTAGTATTTTTTAAAAACACGAAAATTTAAAATGATCAAATTGCACTTATGATTTTTTATTCAAATAACCAGTTCAGTTTTTTCTATTATGTCGCTAAGATCAAAAAATATTATTCGTATTTCATCAGTATGTAATTTGTTAATGTTTCTAAATGTTCTAAATAAATAAATCATTGACATTTTTAAATATTTATTCAAGAATTCACTGTACATGAGTAGCCCGGGTTTGATCCTTGTCAGTAGCGTATTTCCCTTTCCGAGTCCAACTAGCGACACCGGTCTCGCGAAATCCGCACGCTTTTGTATTACTACACAATTCAGCCAACCCGTGCTCAACTCGCGTCAACTGAGCACATTTTTGCGACCAAGCAACGTTAAAAAGGTTTTACAAAATAGTGTGCAATTGAAGTGAACACGGTTTTATAACTGGTCTGTCCGAAACAAATCCGTGCTGATTTAGCGAGGGGGGAAAATAAAACGCAAGGTGTTAACAGAAACTTTAATTGCAAGTCGTCTCTTAATATAAAATTTTTGATAACTACACCGAGTACTCTGAGAAGTTCAGTCCTGCTGAGAATGAGTTATAATGTTATAGTTGACATCCATTTCATTATCATCATCATCATTACAGCCCTTCACAAGTCCACTGCTGAACATAGGCCTCCCCCAAGTTATGCCACAAAGCACGGTCCTGAGCCACCTGCATCCTTCGACTTCCTGCATCTCTAACCAGGTCATCACTTCATCTAGTGGGGGTCGCCCTACACTTCGCCTACTGGTACGAGGCTGCCACTCGAGTACCGTTTTTCCCCAACGGTTGTCGGTTCTTCGAGCTATATGACCGGCCCATTGCCACTTCAGCTTACTAATCCGATGGGCTATGTCGGTAACTCTGGTTCTACTGCGGATATCCTCACTTCTAAGTTTATCACACAGAGAAACTCCGAGCATAGCCCTCTCCATAGCTCGCTGAGCGACTTTGAGCGTCCTCATACGGCCAGCAGTGAAGGACCACGTCTCGGTTCCGTAGGTCATCACTGGCAACACGCACTGGTTGTACGCAACTTAGTTTTCAGGTTTTAAGGTATAGCTGACGAGAAGATGTGTCATAATTTCCCGAACGCTGCCCAGTCGAGTTGAATCCGTCGATTGACCTCTCTGTGGAAGTTGGACTTACCTAGTCGGACTATTTGTCCCAGCTAAACGTACTCGTCAACAACTTCGAGCTTAGTGCTTCCAACAACTACCGGCATAGTTGTGACATGGACATTAAACATGATCTTTATTTTGTCCATGTTCATTTTAAGACCCATCCGTTGGGAGAAACTACAAAGGTCATTGAGCATAGTGCTTAAGTCCTCCAGCGACTATAGCGTCGGCAAATCGAAGGTGAGTGATGTACTCGCCATTGATGTTAATACCTTATCCTTTCCAGTCCAGTAGCTTGAAGAGTTTCGGGGAAATAACGTCACCCTGTCTTACACCTCTCTGCAGTTGGATAGGTTTCGTACTCTGGTTCTGTACTTGGATAGCCATCGTAGCCCTACTGTACAAACACTTCAGCACTTCGATATACCGACAGTCAACTTGGCACCGCTGAAGGGACTAGCCCCGCCCAAATTTCGACGGAATCAAAGGTTTTCTCATAGTCCACATACGCCAGGCAAAGTGGCAGATTGTACTCTTCTGACTTCTGTACAATTTGCCGAAGGGTATGTATGTGGTCTATGGTACTAAAGCCTTTTCGGAAACCGGCTTGTTCGGAGGCTGGAAGTCGTCGAGTCCGCGTGCGAGACGATTCGTAATGACTCTCGAAACGAGCACGTAGACGCGGCTCAGAAGGAATATCGGTCTGTAGTTCTTCAAGAGGGCGTTGTTACCTTTCTTGAAGAACTCGTTTCTCGAAACTAGGTTTCGTACACTGGTTCTGTACTCGGATAGCCGAGTATATCGGATATATCATCCATTTCAGTCATTATTTCATTTTATTATAAATTTTGTTATAAATCTCTTGATATAAATTTTATTATAAAGCTTCGCGGGGCTCCGACGACCGGGCTTTCCTCGACTGCGCTACGGGAGAGAGTTGGGGGGGGGGGGGAAGCACCACACCACTCAAAGTATTGCAGTCGAGGTAAGCGCTCCAACTTCTGAGTGGTTTATAAAAAATAACCACGAAGGAGATGGCGGGATCTATTCGCTCACTTCGGTTGCTCACTCGATCCCGCCATCTCCTTCTAACCTAACCTGTCCGAGTCAGGATGCCCTAAGTCCCGAGCGCACTTCGTTTGATTTTACACTCAATAAAACAAACTGAGTTAATAATACTACTATTATAACTAAAAGTGCTCTTGTTGACTTAAAATAAAAAGGTGGAGAAGTGTAGAATATAACTTAATAGTTGAAATTAATAAACAGTAATAGAGATTTTCAAAAAAAACTTAAACAACTCGCATTGATCATGATCCTGATAAATGTTATATAATATCCTTATTATCCCGGTGATCATGACCAGGATATTAATATAAAGTTATTAAATTATTGTTTAATTTTTTTTAATTAACACATTAATTACCAAATACCAGTAAATGACATACTTTTCTTTATTTAGCATGAAATATAAAATATAAGGGGCCGAATTATAAAACGTTTTAATCAATCAATGTTTCACTAAATTATTTTATTAATTACCGAAACATGTATTTAAATCGATGACTACGAAAATCAGCAACAAATACATAACAACATAACAAAAAAATTAAAATAAAAATAAAAAATAGAATTAAACTAAAATAAAGTAATTTAGCTCAGTTCTTATTACGCATAGCTTCTCGATAAATAATGGCAGTATGTGATACTCTTATATACTTTTTTATATTTAATATATTATAGAAAAACTCTCTCGCGCTCTTGCGTGCTTCAGCGGAAAGTTAGCGGCAGAGCTACTGACGACGCGCGTGCACCACCCCTAACGTACCGAACGTTACTGAAAAACATTATCATCCCTTACCTCATCCCTTATTTCTTTACCTTCTACTTAGTTACACACTGTTACAAATTTGAGACCAATCTCTAAACAAGATTATATTAAACGTTCAGAGGAAAATATTATATTATATAAGACGTAAGTTAAACACATTAAAAATATTTAATGGGATAGTTTTGTATTTTATCATGGAACGTTAATAAAAAACAAAACAAAAAACAATTTTAAACTTTTAAAAATTGAAGCCAATACATGTATGTGTGTTACTAGTTTTCAATATATCACGAATTTGCGGAAAGGCTATTGGCAATATTTAAATGAATAATCTTCCCTATTTCAGCGAGCAAGCCGCAGTGCTCCCAATGCTGTGTTTCGATCTGGAGGGTATAGAGAACGAGTATTATTACATGATGTGAGGCAATCCATCGTAGTCCTCACTCATCTGTTGCCTTCTTTTTAGAAGTTGGTTACAGGTGTACATGGGCTGCGGTAGACACTATCAGGCAGATTGTTACCTTTATTGTCGGTGAACTAACAGTGTGGCGTAAGCGTAGTTCCCAGCGCAGCAGTCCGCCAGGGTGGATACCACCATCTTACCTACTTCTGCTGCGAAGTTGCAACGTATGTACGTATCGCTCAATGCTTCATGTATCGACAGATTTTGGAGACACAAAATCAGATAACTAATAAACTTTCGCTATGGACTAAGTCGTACGAACCTAACCAATGTATCAAAGCCAGTCGAACAGTTGCGAAAATGGAGCTACCTAACTAACTCAGAAGTGACAACGGAGCTACATTTCAATTAATGATCACGCATATAAATCGTGGCACGTAACTCTAGCGATGAATGAAATGTGGAGGGGATAGCTCCGAATGTCGTATCAGTAGCGACTGGAGAGCCAATCAGCGCGATCGAACGATACAATCAGCCAATCATACGCAATAATGCGTAATACTGCCAATTATGCGCAATAACCGTCACCGCTAGATTTTACTTCCGTGAGTTGTATACTATTAGGAATAAATTACAGTGTCGTATAGACTCTAGCAATGTAATCTTTTCCAAGAACAGGTGTGCACTCCATTACATACTCCCATAGTCGGATGGGACGGTGAGCCAACACGACCGGAGGAAATTTGGGCGCAGAGCCAACACTTTACGTGCTTTCCGAGGCGCTGAGTAGTAGTGGTAGTGTTCCACTAACTACGTGACTCCGGGCTTTTACTGAGAATTTCTCGACAAAAAACTCTAATAACTGAATTTTGGACTGACCCGAAAGTCGAACTCGTGACCTGACCAGTAATCGCGTTTACTGAGAATAGACCAACGAGGCAGTTGAACCACAATATTAAATAACCTACATTTTGAATTTGTACTCGTTTGTCACCCTTAATTTTATGAAAAAATCATTTTTTATCTGATTAAGCTTTTCAAAATTAAAGTTCTGTGTACACGTTATTAAGGCGTTGTCGTTATTTGATTGTGATAAATGGCTTCGTTGAGTACTTCGAACATTCTGTCTCTACCTATATCATAAATAAAGTATTATGCAATACATTAAATTAACAGAATGTTGTTTGCGTATATTAGTCAACTGTGTTCTTTTTTCTGTGACTTGATTAATCCAAGTGAGGGATGGATGTGTAAACTTATCATCCCATTGCGTCCCTTCAGCGATGAAGAAAATGTTATGGCTTCCAATAATTGGTGGTGTAATATCCCGTTTACGCCAGATGTAAAATACCCAGACCAGAGATGGGCAGCAGCACTGGTGTGATCGTCTAGTCTGACTGCCAAGCGTGATGTTTAACCCAACACGCGAGAGGCCCATGTTCACCAGTGGGTTTTAAGGGGTGATGAAGAAAACTAAAGGTTGATCAATGGTAAAAAATCTACCAAATGAAACAGTTAATGTACTGTTTCTCCTTTTTTTTCCATAGATTTCTTGCATTTAACCGCTACTAGACAGAGCCTGAAAGGGTAAATAACGCGTAATTTAAAAATGCACTGCATTCTAAACTCGCAAAAATTTTATAGATCTAAAATAAATATTTTAATAAATAATAGAAAGAGTGCGCAGATTAAAATTTTCCGACACTTAATTCTATAAATGTGTCTTTAATTTTTGGTGAGTATGTATAAATCCATTTCTAGTTCTTTATCCGCTCGTAACTTCTGACCTAGATGTCAAATATTGACAAATGGTGTCATAATCGATTTATCACAATCACGCGCGTAACATATAACATAACATATGTCGTCCTAACTCCGAATTCAGAATATCGGTGCGTCTGTAATAGCTAGAAGAGAACTTTTAAGCGTCTTTGATTTGTTCCGGTTTATGTCCTCTTCCCTTCCGGACCGCATACAGAGTGCTCGTGTACACAAGATCCGATTTATTTTTAATTTTATTTAGTCAAATAATTGAATTTAAAGTAGTTTAAGGGCGCGGTGCGATACTAGGAGTGCATAATCTGAGAAGTGTCCGAAAGTATTGTGACGTATTGTTCTAGTCCCGCACATTGTGTAGCAAACATCAAAAGTGTCGTAGCGTGCTACGAGTCGGCTCCCAGGTACTGCTACGAAGCTACGCTCGATTCATACTACTTTACCTGAGTTCTGCGCGCCTAGTACCCGTCAATCAACAATGTCTCTCAGGCGCACGCCTCCCAAGACCCCCGCCTCCGCAACGCAACGGGTCCGCTCCGCGTTACAGCCCCCCGTCGGCCCTGCTACCGCTACGATGAACTCCCCGGTGTTCATTCAGACAAGCGGCGAATCCGACGCCGTTGCGGCCCATAGTACAGATCAATTTCGTGACTCACCGTCGCAACTTACGCGTACGGCTCTGTCACTTAATGATTTAGCGTGCGACGATATTGTAACGAAACGCGTTAAGCGTAAATTTGACTTAGAGGGCGGCAGCCAAGAATTTTCTCTGTCCACTACATCTTTTATAGAAGATTTATTTTCGTCCTTCTCTACTAAAATTGAAAAGCGCTTTGCAGCACTGCATGTTTCAGTAAATCAAATCGCCGATCAAAACTGTGACATGTAAAAAAGTCTGAGTTTTATGAATGAAAAGTATGACCACTTATTGGAAAAATTAAAAACGATGGAGGAAGAACGTTTAAACGACAAAAAAACAATTCAGACTTTGGAGGACAAAATTGAGCTTTTGGAAAAGAGATCACGAGCTACAGCTGTAGAAATACGAAACACGCCAAGAATTTATCAGCAGAATAATAGACCAGAGTCCAAAACTGATTTATGCGAAATTATCAAGATCTTGGCGAAGGTGGTGAACTGCAGTCTTCAAGAATCAGATATAAGGGATGTTTATCGCATACTCTCCAAAAACGAAACGTCTCGTCCTATTATTTTGGACTTAAACAGCGTCATAAAAAAAGAAGCCTTATTAAATGCTATAAAAGAATTTAATCGTAATAAGGGAAAAGGAGAAAAGCTTAATACAAGTCACCTAAATTTACCGGGTACTAGTAAGCCAATATATGTTTCTGAGGCATTAACACACAAAACGCAGAAATTATTTTTTGTTGCCCGCGAATTTGCCAAGGAATATAATTTCACGTACTGTTGGACCTCGAGGGGCGTTGTCTATTTGCGTAAGGACGAGAAACAACCTTATGTTCGGGTGGACCATGAGAAGGAACTTCAGAGTCTCAAAAACTCAATATCTAAGTAACTATAATAAACTACTATATGATGCATGCTTCTTACAAAAACTGTTAAAATTTTATATCTTATATTATACGGGTGATAACACATCTCATATTGTTCTTTTGGACTTGTATGAAAATTGTATTAATTTTGCAATGTTGCAGGTACAAAATTTATTAAAAAGTTATTTTTATATTGTACATATGGAATTTAAGGAATATACCTGTCAAGGGCTTAATTTACTTAATTACGATGAGTGCTGTTTTAGATTGATACCAAGACGTGAATGTAATAATGAGGAAGCCATTTCGATTAACTGTGATCTAATTAGGGACCTTTATTTATTAATGCTTGAGTCACTTTTACCATATTTAACCAACTTTTGTAGTCACACATTATATCTCAATATCGAAGAGGTTTACAAAGATTACGGTTCATTATATTGTTTTTACGCGTTTTCGATGAATTAGCAGTTTTTGGTGATCTCGACTCCATTGAGGTCTCTAGAGCAGTTTCAATAGACGTTGACTCTTGCCAATCACATGTGCCTCAAACTGAAAATTACCTTAAAATTATAACTCAAAATATACAAAGTATAGGTTGTAATTTTGATAATTTTGCTTTGCTTTTGGAAAGAACCAAAATTGTTTGCGACATAATTATACTTACCGAATGCTGGCTATTATGTAACCCAAATATCCCTACTTTAGACAATTATATTGGATATACTAACAAAAAATGTCTTAACCAAAATGATGGTGTCGCAGTTTATGTAAGAAATAGTCTCGGTGTCTCGGTTGAGGAACCTTATTTTACGGGCGCAAGCTGTTTAGTAATTAAAAAAGGAGTAGATCTCGCAATCATTGCGATATATCGTTCCCCTTCAAGAAATAATAGCCCAGATTCATTTATCATCTCTTTGGAACAAGTCTTAGAATCGGTGGTATTGTTTAAAAATGTCGTTATCATGGGAGACATAAATTTCGACATCTCAACGAGTAATATGGATACACATACAGAAAAATATCTTAATTTGACGGCATTTTATGGTCTTATGCCAGCACATTATTTGATTACTAGACCTGTTAGCAAAACTTGTATCGATCACGTATTATTAAAAACTAAAAAGCCCGCTCTAACGTTGATCATCCAGTCTGATATTACCGACCACAGCTCTGTTTTACTTTGTCTTAATTTTGATCCCACTTCTCAACCAAAAACTAACAGCTACTCTAAATTGAATCACTCTAACCTCAATAAGGATATGATAAACACAGATTTCAGTTTTATTTATGATATTGATGATCCTAACGTCGCCGTAAATCGGTTAATTGAGATAATCACTAAACTACATCACAAAAACACAGATATATCTATATACGCCAACCGAACTAGGATTATCAAATCTTGGATGACATCAGGCTTACTTCGATGTGTTAGAAATAGAGATAACCTTTTTAAGAAAGCCAAAAAACACCCAAACAACAACACCATACAAATAACTTACAAAAGGTATAAGTGTTTTTGTAATAACTTACTTAAAAATATAAAAAGAAAGTATGAAAGTGAATTAATTTTAGGTGCTGGTAATAACAAAAGGAAGCTCTGGAATGTTCTAAAAAATATAACCTATACTAATAAACCTAAATCATCGGCTGACGAACTGTTGCAGTCTTATGCAACAGCTGACTTAGCCGTTGATAGTGTAAATAATTACTTTGTTAACATTGGAAAACATTTAGCTGAAAAAACCGCTGATACTGACCATTTAACCGACTCAAGCGACATGTCGACTTCTAGTAATTCTTTCGTTATGTTGAATACTGATGAATCTGAAATTGAATCACTTATCATGAATCTCAAAAACAATTGCTCCACGGGGTGGGATAATATTTCAAATGTTTTTCTAAAAAATAATAAAAATATACTTGTACCGATATTAACGCATATTTTTAATAGGTGCTTGGAATATAGTGTATTTCCCGAAGCTTTTAAAAAATCTATTATAATCCCTATACACAAAGGGGGGGACAGAGATCAAGTTACTAACTATAGACCTATAGCTTTACTCCCGGCTATGTCCAAATTATTAGAAAAAACAATAAATAAACGCCTTATCAACTATTTAGAGACGAACAATCTATTCGCTATAAACCAATATGGCTTTAGATCTGGCAAAAACACAGATGGTGCTATGCATGATGTAATTAAGTTTATATCAGAAAATTTGGATAAAGGCAGACGATGTTTAGCGATCTTTTTAGATTTAGCGAAAGCTTTTGATACGGTCTCTGTGCCTATCTTGCTGGAAAAGCTTAAAAGGCTTGGTGTACGTGGAAAGCAGTTAGATTTATTTAAGAGTTACATGGAAAATAGATTGCAAAGTGTTAAAATTAGTAATCACATGAGTTCAGATTTACCAGTGACCTACGGTGTACCTCAGGGCAGTATACTGGGGCCCACCTTATTCACAATTTATGTTAATGATCTCTGTCAAATGAAACTCATTTCTGGAAAGTCTATTTGCTATGCAGATGATACTGTGCTACTTTTTGCAGAGGGTGATTGGAAAAAAACTTTTGAAGCTGCCCAAAATTCATTTAATACTGTACAAAGGTGGTTGTGCTCTAATAAATTAACTTTAAATGCGGAGAAAACCAAATATCTGACCTTTTCCATTCGTGATGTGACGCAACCAGGAAACGCTTTCTCTCTACGTGCACATAGCTGTATTTTAAAAAATCCTAGCTCTCTCACTTTCTGCCGATGTCCGTTATTGGAAAGAGTTGAGATTGTCAGGTATTTGGGTATCCTTCTAGACAAAAATCTATCTTTTGAACACCATATTCAACATTTAAAAAATCGTATCCGCAAACTTATATATATTTTTAAAAATCTAAGACATGTAGTGCAACCATATCTTTTGAAACAGCTGTATCTTGCTCTGTGTGAATCTTTGTTAACTTATTGCATTTCTTGTTGGGGTGGGGCTCTAAAAACGCACATGGTTTCTTTAGAAAGGGCTCAAAGAGCGCTTTTAAAGGTCTCCACTTTTAAACCATTTCAATATCCTACAATATTACTCTACAATAACTGCCAAGTACTAACTGTTCGCCAACTATTTGTTCTAAATGTTATAAAAAAACAGCATCAGTGTATAAATTATGACCCTGACAAAATCAAATGTAAGCGTCGTAAAGACATTGTGATTAAGTCCAGTTTTAAGCCCAACACAAAATTTATAAAAAAATATTTTTGCTTTCTTGGCCCATATTTATATAATAAAGTAAACAAAATTGTTCATATATATTCTATGAATAAGCATGAATGCAACATTGCCCTCAGAAAATGGCTTCAACTAAAGTCTTATGAAGAAACGGAGAATTTGTTAACAGTACTTGCATAAGTGTTCATAGATGTCAATTCATTACTTCTCTGCTAATATTTTTTTTTTTTTTGTTTTTTAATCTGTGCATGTCTTTTAAATTCTAAGGATCTATTTTTTTTTCTGTGTCACTTGTATTATTTCATTATATTTTGTGTATCTTATTTAAGGTTTTATGTAAGTGGGAAGAGCTTTGCTTAACCTAAAACACAGGGTTTACCCTAACTTAGGAAGCAAGTTCATTTTTAAGAACATATTTAGTATATAAGATGCATTGTTTGACTCTTACTCTGTATCACTTTTCTATCTGAATAAATTATTATTATTATTATTATTATTATTATGTAAAGATAACATCTGTATAGTATTTTATTTTTGCGTAGTTCTCAAATACTTCTAACTTTAAACATTTTTTCATTTATTATTAACATTTTTCCTATTTACATTACTAACATTCTCATTAAACACTCATGATATGCATAAAATGCTTTTGTTAAAAAATGTTTGTTAGATTTGGTTCACGACAGTAGTTGAATAATGGATTCGAATCGCGGTTCGCACCCTGCCAATTGGGATAAATCTACTGTCGCTTCAATATATATCCTTTACGGGGGCAGTCCTTTCGTTATTTTTTCTTTTAGCTACCGCGGCATTCCGTGAGTGTCGTAAGAGATAATAGAGGGAAATTTAAACAACTGATTTGCAGCAGCATCTTTCTGATAATAACTTGTAGTAACAAAACATTGCATATTGTCAACCCGTTGCCAAGCGTTAGTATCTATGGTAAATATCTTCTCTCCCAAGAGGCAATCTAGGGGGGAAGCTTATATTCAGCAGTAGACTTTAATAAGCTATTATGATGATATCATGTATCTTTCTTCCTTTTTATCAGCCTTTAAAACTGTGGTTACACTGTGCTCCTTGTGGTAGTGGCTTAAGAGTCGCCTTTTTATAGATTATGAGTGACAAACGAGCACACAGTTCAACCGAAGGTAAATGGATGCCGTGGCTTATTGACATCTACATCTATTCTCGATTAAGAATCAAAATGCAGATGCATTGTCACTCCTGAGGATTAAGATAAAACACCTCGTATTTAATAAAAGGGTCCACGGTTCTCTACACTTACCATACGAAACATAGCAGCTTTAAGCTGCTATTTTACGCTGGTATCCTGTGAAATCGTTGTCCTTCCACAGTTGAACCGATCCATTTGTGCTACAGTAATAATCTAGCTTCAGGATGGCTCTACACCGTGCAACTAAAAGAACTACGAGAAACCCAAAAATAATTTCATGATTTTCCATAGATCGCCATATCGCCATCTCTTTACACCATGCCTTGTGCATCATGTCAAAAGTGTGAAACCTTAAAGTACACATAAGCAAACAATGCTTATGTATATTCTAGAGTGAGGCTTTTGTCCACTCATTGGTCTGTGTTTTTTTTCATGGGCGTCGGTGGTCACGTACCATCAGGTCATCCGCATGCTTGTTAGCTCCCTCTTCTATAAAAAAAAACGGTGCGAAACGTACTGCAACCGTCCACCCACCTGCCCAGCAGCGTGAGGACTATCACAAATATATAACTTTGTACCTCAGCATCGTACCTACCTAGTGTAGGTTTTATGTTATTGAACAAGTATTTCTTGGTTTATATCGAAATGTGGTTTATTAGAGATGATATACATTTCTTAATAATTTCAATGTTATAAAATGATATTGTAATCCATCATCATTAAATTAAAGTTAGTGAAACGTTTGAAAATCATCGAAAATTTTCATTTCAAAATTTCACACGACACTGGAGTTTTTTTTAGCAATAATTATATTACAAATAAATACTGCACTGTCACTTCCACGATAATAGTTCAAACTAATCTCGTGGACGTCTGTTATGGAGCTTTCGGCAGTATTGCGTTTTCCGATAGTTAAAATCCATTCAAAGCACGTCAATGGAAAATTGCATAGCGCCAAAATTCTTACATAAACATGTGATTTTGACGTTTATAAAATAGCGGATAGAATATAAAATAGTTTTGAAGGTGAAACATTGACTGATATATTACTAGCGTAGAAAATATATTTTGGATTATATCTTATAATTTCGAGTATTTGCCTTAACTGTCACACATATCATATTTGAATTGTCTTGCACCTTTGAATTAGGAAAATGGAAATCGTCTTAACGTTCGCTATATTACCACGTAGTCTCGCACATCATGAATGTTTTAATTCCGATCGACTCGGGATCGCGCTGCTTAAATTATTCAAACGTAATTATCACATGAAGCAACATATTAAAATCTCATTTTGTCTCTATTTTTTTCTCGAATGAAATACAAATGATTACTCGGTTTTAATCGAAAATAATTTGCAAAATTTATCCGTTGCGGGAAAAAGGCTTTCGAACGGGAGCTTAATACCGATGGTATGAGTAGTAGATGTGGTGCACTACATTAGATAGAATGATAACTTGGTAAGACATACACGAAGTCTGTAAATAAGGTCGTATAAAACATGTGCAAGTCTATGTTTTAAGTTATTCCTCTATTATGTATATGTATTCCTATTTGTCCGATAATGGCAACGACAACCTTTAGCGATTTTGTCGCTTTAAGAGTTTTGTGCACTTATGAGGCTTAAAACTAGTAAAAAATAAAATAAAACCTACATTTCCTTGCGTGTATAGGGGGTCGTTAGAGAAGAGTGTTAGACAATATGCTAGAAACATTTCATTGCTTCCTACAGTGACGGTATAACCATAGGACGAGACAAACAAACAAAAAAATCCGGGACATAGTGCAACAACAAAAGTACGGGTCTTACATTCTGGTTCTTCATATACTTCCTAGCGAACTCGCCGATTATACCAAATAGTGTAGGAAAGGCCTACGTCTAGAAATGATTGACTGTCTAGAAATTGATATGAAAAAAAAAAGAGTGTAGCAAAATAGCGAAAAAGAAAAATATTAACAAAAGAATATTCTTTTCGAGCCGTGTTAACTTAGGGGAAAAGAACTCGCCTTAATTTCAAAGTACGCCATCAAACCGAACTCAATTTCCACCGATGAAATTATTACTGGTAGCTTTGATCGCCACAAATATCCGCACTGTGAGGCGCTATCTGTACTGCAGTTGCCAGTGCGCCTGCCAAGCGTGACGAGCAAGGCAAATGTTCTCTAATGAGAGGGAAGCTTTTGTCATGCCGTGGAGTTGTATGGGCTAATAAATATGTCTCTGGAAAGAAGAAATCCATCCATCCATAGCATAGCATAGGTCTCTCTCTTAAATTGCCCAATAGGCCGAGTTTTGCAATAGTGACGACGTTTGGCAGGCAAGCACAGTTTTTTATTATTTTGAGTTGTTACGAGGCAGATGCTGCTGCCAGTCACCTGTATGCCTCAGCCACATCTTAAGACGACGGTGCACGCTACTATACTAAATACAACAGGATTATACTGCTGTTTTAAACTAGGTAGTATTCTGCGTGTTTGCTGCGATAGTTGATGTGAAGAATCGACGCTCCGGGAAGTCTGCAATCTGTGAACACGTACAGGATCGCCCCCGTCACTACATCAGATTTGATAGACCGCAAATCCTCGCTAAAGAACACCGATTCCGATCAATTCCTTCCAAGGATGATTCGCGAGGCTATTGAAATCAAAAAACATCCTAATTTCAATAGAGAAGATGGCTGGTTGCTTCCATCTGCTTGGGATCCTATAATAAATAAAATTAAATCCCAACCCAAGCATACAACTGCAAGACTTCAAGATACCAAGATAAGTTCATACTGCATAGATCGGAACAAAATTTAAATTTTTATCTATGGTAACCGCAGTTAACTACGACATATGGACGTTCAACATCTCAGTCCCGCCCGTGACCATGAGTGCTGTAAGGCGTTCGAAACGTCGGGTATTTAAAAAGTTAAATATACGAGATAAATTCCGTAAAAACTAGTATTATTACAATAAGCGAACGCATTTTGATCAAGCGTTTATAACACGCTAGCTGAATAGAAATGCGAATGAGCTCGCTGATAATTTGCGAGAAAACTTTGGAAGCGGCTCATAAGCGATAAAGAAGAATATCGAAACGAATATTATATCGGTGGGCCGCCTCCATGACCGCTTCTGAATATAAATTCCATGGAAATGTAATCAAAACTTCACAGTGATTACGAAAAAAGTACTGAAATATTTTTAACTGAATTCTGAAAACGAGAGGTTTCCAAAGTTTTCAAAGTTCTTCGAGTGTTTTATACGTATATTTACAGATTTCTCGGAAACGGCTAAACTGATTTGAAATATATATTTTTTGTATTAAATAGGTGGAAGAAACTATAGGGGATGTAGACTTTACTGTAACTATTTAAACATCTTTCTATTTGTTAACTTGAATGTGCGATATTTATCAGACCGTCTAAGAATAAAAAATGACTATTAAATAAGAAGTAAAAAATGACATCAAAAACTCAAAAAAATTCCACATAATACTTAGCTTCTGAAGTCGGGGATTTAATTCTTCGATGCACTATTTCTTTGCATAAATATAAAACCAAATATGTAAAATATCGTGAGTTAATGTTATTCACATTTTATAAGTTTGTATCACTTTCCTTTCTAGACGTCACTGATATAATATCCGTAGCATGCATATCAGATACGAGTTAAACTTCGTTGTTCCGTCGCAAATGGCAGGTGACAAGATGACAAGAAACGCTTGCATAAGCTCGAAATGGGCGGGTTGATAAAATCAGTACATGGCAGTATTTTAGATATTCTATAAAATTACTTTTAAACATAAACAAGTGAACGGTGACAAAATTAAGTACATATAACATTAATGGAATTTATACTTAATTTTTACGTGGTAGAGCCATGCTGCAGTTATATTAGTAGTGTAGTTGTAGCACGAATGGGTCGGCTCGACCGGGGAAGGACCACGCTCTCACAGAATACCAGCGTAAAATAGTAGCTTAATGTTGCTGTGTTTCGTATGGTGAGTGTAGAGAACCGGAGACCCCTTTTACTGGAAACGAGGCATTCCATCTAAGTCCTCACGGGTGACAACGCATCTGCAATTTGATTCGTAATCGAGGAAAGATGTCGATGTCTACGGGCCACAGCAACCACTTACCATCAGGTGGAATGTGTGCTCGTTTGTCACCCTATCCTATTAAAAAAATTTACACCGGCATTTGCTTAGTCTCTGTTAATCTGCCTGACATATTTACTTCACGTATATAATTGAATGCTGCCATAATATGTAAAACTAGCTTGCCAGTCAGATGTTATTCTGCCCTTTTCGATGACCTTTGTCATGTCCTATAAAAAATCTTTAAATTCGCAAAAAAATTGTGGGTCACTCATGGGCAAAAAACTATCACATATCTCAACTTGGACCAAGCTGCACACGGTGAGCAAATTTGATTAAAATCGGTTAAGTAGTTTAGGAGTCCATCGTGGACAAACAACGATACAGATGTCAGGTTCGTAATAGGAATTTGTTAGTTATACTGCAACTTTGAAGCAACTACATGCCTTGTCGCAGAGCTCGATACAATTATTTTAGATGTAGTCTGACGGAGTTTATAATTGCAACTTTGTATGCCCCGAAAATTGTACTTTTTTATTTAAAAAACGTTACCTCCACACTAGGATTTTCTCCTGTACCGTGGGGGCAGTTTTTTAGACGGACAAACATCCAGACGTGGAACAATTACTTGTAGGCCATACAAATACTTGTACCGTGCGGCATTCGAACCCGCGGCCGTTAGCGCTGTAACTCATTGCTGAGCCACTGCGCCACGGAGTCGTCAAAAATTTCTTTCTAATATTTTATTTTACATTTATATTGACAGTTAGATATTATTATTTACAAGTCAGTAGTGTTCGTATATATAGGTCGTATTGGTTAATATAACTGTAATGAAGTTATAATTACGTAATAAATAAATAAATAAAGATCTTGTAATAACTGAGGAGGACAGTGATTCATTGTGATTTCGAGCCATCGTAACAGTTCTAATACAGCTTAGGTGGATCGTCCATATCAAAAATCCATAGCAAAGCGGTACTGGGGCTCCGGTCACTTGCTGAAAGGAGATGCCTTGACTACTTGGCGACGCTGAGGTCGGCCAATCTGATGTTGTTAGAAGTCTAATATAACTCTTCTCGCCTCCTTTGGACGGCCGGTTTCTTAGTAAAGATTCTGCTGTTATGAGGCTGATGATAACTGTTAATAGTTTCAGTTAATAATATACAATATACATAATTAAAGTACCATTTACCGAATGACAAAACGTTAAATAGTTCACCTTAGTTCTATAAGAGTAAGCTCTTCTTACTTTCCCCTGGATGTGATTGTGTGACGTATGTTATTTAAAAAGTCATTAAACGATTAAAAATAAGTAATGCCATTGTACCAGGAAAATATAAATTTAAGAAGTATTATTTTCCACTGTATGTGTATCTGCTACGTGCTACGAGAAGCCACGCCCCACCGATGCTACAACAGCTACGTCGCAGCTTCGTAATCTGCTACGTATCTTGAAACGATCGCACATACCTAGTAAGTCGTAAATTGCGCAGCCAATTTTTAAAGGTTTCGCTACATATTTTATTTAAAAAATCCCTCCACCGCAACAAAACCCAAAATCGGATACGAATCAGAGTTCAGCTGCTGTGACGGCCACGGATACTAATAATGATAGCTCTAGTAATGTTACCAGCAGACCTCGTGGCTGGAAGCGCCAATATGATGATGGGTTATATGCTTTTATATATGATATAAAACAATCTTTTAGAAATCAACAAGTTACAATTCTAAGTAGTGTTATTGACATCCATAAACAAATTGGTAATATTATTAAATTCATGGACATCATCTCAAAGCAGTAAAATGAAATTAAAGATCGATTGTGTAAAATAGAAACTAAAAGAAAACGCATTTAGCCTACATACGAGTACTACCTTGAATTGAAAGTGTAGAATCTTGAGAGATTTCAAAAACAGGTTAGTATTGAGTTCGGCAAACAATACAAGCGCATGCAGGCGTCAATTAATTCCATCAATCATGATTGACAAAAAACGGATGGTGACTAATAGGCGTACATTACGCGCTCATGCGGGCGTCAATCTCTGCATTACACGGTAGGTCCTTCGTCAATCACAACAGTGGTTGTTGTAAAACTGACAGCCTGCATGAGCGTGTAATATACGCCTTACAGATAGTAAAAAAAGTTGGCCTAGTCACTAACACCGATATCGAAGATTCTCACATTAACGATGCATTTCGCTTGAATGTAGATAAACGGGGGAATAGACCGATAATAGTAGACTTTTCAACTTCTATTTTAAAAGAAAAAATTTTAACATGTGTCAAGAATTATAACTGGATAAATAACACAAGAGATATACAATTTGAAGGACTCCCAAAGCCAATTTTTGTAACTGAATGTCTGACTCAAAAAGCGAAGAAACTATACTACCTCGCTCGAGAGTTTAGTAAAAGGAACTCCTACGAGTATGTTTACTGCTTGACTGCTCAAGGGAAGGTTTTATTCGTAAAAAAGAAGGTGCTTCATCTCATCGGATTGATTCGGAAATGATCTAAATCAATTGCAGTCGCAGTCTTCTTTGTGATTCAATTTTATATATTATTTTTACATACATACATAATTTTATTATTTTCTAAAAGTCGTTCGTATCCTTTTGTTAACGTTGATTTAAAAACTATTTACATATTACCACAAACATTCATATTTTTTCTTAATTGCATAATTTTTAATAATACATACTACTTACACACACACACACACACACTACCTAACCTACGTCTTAATTCATTAAATCTCTACATCACTAATACTGTAATTTCACCGACTTCAAAATACAAGCTTATAATAAATTATCAATTGAATGTAATTACAATATACGCCATTGAATATTCACTTATTAATAGTTATACTTGATAATATCTCTGATGACATTAATTCAGTTTTTGTTACCCATTCTATGATCTGTACTCCAGAAAACCTAGTTAATCAAATTAATCAGACCAGGAGTTCTTTGACAGTATTTTACACAAACATACGCAGCGTAACTTGTAATTTTGAAACACTAGCCATTCTATTAGAAAAAATTTGTATTCAATGCGACGTCCTAGTACTGACGGAATGGTGGCTAAGCAAATGATCAGTTATACCTGAAATTGCTGAGTACACATATGCCTTATTTTTCTGAGTGTTGTAATCAAAACGACGGTGTCCTGATATATCCATTTGAAATAAAGCATAGTATAAATAAACCTTTAATTTCTGATACGAATGGTCTTATTGTAAATTATGACAATGAATATGCCATTTTACCCATATATGGGTCACCTTCACAAAGAAATATTAATAAATTTTGTGATAGCCTTGAACTTGTCTTGCATCTTTAGCTTCTGTAAGATCTTTTATCTTGCTTGGAGATATCAATATAAATATCGCTACTAATAATAATGACCTTAATAGCAGTAAATATTTAGATTTATTGGCGCTCCATGGATATTTAGCAGCTCATGTTATCCCAACTCGTAACGAAAGTTGTATTGACAATGTAAAGTTGAGATCATATAGATATACTGCAACATATATACTGGATTCGTTTATTACTGATCATGCTTCGATAGTGTTTCACTAAAATTGCAACATTATAAGGTATCCATCTAAAACCACAACATTCAAAATTAGTTATCCATCACTATTAAAACCTATCTGATTCAGATTTTATGTTTATATACAATATCAAGGATGCCAATGACGCAGCTATCGCTTTAACTAATACTATCACTGATGTCGTTATTGCTCATTCTAATAAAATGAATATTCCTCACCGTAAATGTTGTATCTAACCATGGCTAATTCCAGAATTAGTAAGTACGCTGTATAAGACACAGGGAGAAATTCCACAAGAAAACAAAGCATGATAAAAACAATGCAATATTACAGATTACATTAATTTAAACCTTAGTTCTAACTAAGACATAATTAAATTAAGACATAATTAATTACAAAGCGTATTGATAATAAGTTGAAAGTTATGGGTGTTTTTCTTGATTTTTCAAAGGCCTTCGACACTGTCTCTATTCCCCTACTTCTTCATAAGATGGAATTGATCGGCGTATGAGAGATTGTTTTAGATATATTTCGATCTTGTCTATCTTATTGCTCGCAGTTAGTTAAAATCGGCGATTACATTAGTTTACCCACTACCGTCTCGTTTGGTGTACCAGAAGGTAGTGTACTAAGCCCAGCTCTCTTTTTCGTTTACGTAAATACTTTATGCATACTTACCTTGCCTAACTGCAAAATCATTTCGTACGCTGACGATACGGCTTTAGTTGTATATGGTAAGGACTGGAATGAAGCCCAACACAATACAGAATATGCCCTCTGTAAAATCATGCGGTGGCTAAGTAGTAATCTATTGACACTAAATGTAAACAAAACAAAATATATTAGCTTCACTCACCGTGTCAGTACCCAAACATCAGCGGAATTTTATCTCAAAGCACATACATAGCATATGCAACTGCTCAAAACTAACTAGTTCCACTAACATAAGATACCTCGAACTTATCATAGACTACTGCCTATCTTCAGAAAATTGAGGAATTCTTATGACTTTGAAACATTGCTATGTGTTTACTATGCCCTTACTCAGAGATTACTACAATATTGCATTGTAACCTGGGGTGGAATTAGAAAGACAACTCTACACTCATAAAACTTCCTCAGAGTGCAAGTTTAAAGGTTATGTTAGGTAAATCACAAAGATATAGCACCGAACTTATTTTTAAGAAATATTCAGTACTTACTGTAAGACAGCTTTTTGTCATGTCTGTTATATTGCGCAAGTACGAAAATACAGATTTAAAACCTAATTTAAAACGTAATAAAAATAGAGTTTGTGACATGATTTCTCATAGAGCTACTTTAACCCGTCGTCAATATTATGTCACTAGCAGTTTGAATAAAACTAAATTTACGGATTTTATCGCGTTTATTTCACTACTTTTACTTATTTTTAATTCCCGACGTTTCGGGTGCTTTACAGCAACCATGGTCACGGGGGGGACTGAGATGTTTGACGTCCCAATGTCATAGTTAGTCCGGCTACCTTCAGTTTTTGAATATTAATTTTTGGTCCGATTTACACAAAACGAGCTTATAGTATCATGAAGTCTTGCAGTGGTATGCTTAGGTTTGGGTTTAATTTTGTTAATTACAGGATCCCAAGCAGGTGGCAGCACCCATCCATCTTCTCTATTGAAATTTGGATGTTTTTTAATTTCAATAGCCTCGCGTATCATCCTTGGTAGGAATCGGTGTTCTTTTGCGAGAATTTGTGGTTTATCAAATCGAATGTAATGGTGGGGACGATCTTGAACATGTTCGCAGACTGCAGACTTCCCGAACATGTTCAAGATCGTCCCCACCATTACATTCAATTTGATAAACCACAAATTCTCGCAAAAGAACACCGATTCCTACCAAGGATGATACGCGAGGCTATTGAAATTAAAAAACATCCAAATTTCAATAGAGAACATGGATGGGTGCTGCCACCTGCTTGGGATCCTATAATTAACAAAATTAAACCCAAACCTAAGCATACCACTGCAAGACTTCATGATACTATAAGCTCGTTTTGTGTAAATCGGACCAAAAATTAATATTCAAAAACTGAAGGTAGCCGGACTAACTATGACATTGGGACGTCAAACATCTCAGTCCCCCCCGTGACCATGGTTGCTGTAAAGCACCCGAAACGTCGGGAATTAAAAATAATTAAAAGTAGTGAAATAAACGCGATAAAATCCGTAAATTTAGTTTTATTCAATGTGTAGTGTTCGCGTAAATTTAAGAAATCATCACTAGCAGTTATTTACATAATTTTTTAATAGGATAGGATGACAACCGAGCACAAAGTCCACCTGATGGTAAGTGGTTGCTGTGACCCATAGACATTTTATGTTGGTGTTCTGTGAGAGTGTGGTCCTTCCCGGTAGAGCCGAATCTACCCTGCTACAACCATACTACTAATATAACTTCAGCATGGCTCTGCTACGAAAAATAAAGTAACCAATAAAGCAAACAAAGTAAACAATATTTACCCTTTATCCCTTAATAAATGCAAAGACAAAATTTTAAATTGGTTGCCAAACCTTAATTACCTGGAAACAGAGGAGTTCATCAGTATTTAAATTCGAACACAGAAACACACACACACACACACACACACACACACACACACACACACACACACACACATCAACACGCGCGCGCGTGCGCGCGCATAAACGCACATTCACATCATCACATCACACACATGTTTGTGGTAATTAGAAAGTTTTCTCTTCATTTTTTCATATTTATCTTGTTTGTGTATTGTATAATAAAATTATTTTAAATTTTTTGTTTTATTTGTATTGTACTACTCGGGATGGATGACGCTGACGGCAGTAACATAATCTATACCAGTATGGCCGTTATTAACGCTTACTACTTTTGCTGCTTGTACTAATGTAATTTTGTAATTTAAAATAGATATAATACAATAATACATGAAATAGATATAATACATGCAAGAGGAATCGGTCAAATTGAGTCTGTGAAATTGATATAACTTTCTCATCTGGTTGGGTTCCATAAATATATAATTGCGCACGAAAATGATAAATATACATAAATAACAATAAAATAAAATAAATACATAAATAAATAAAAGCCCATCCAGATGGAAGCCCTCGGAAAGTGGAAGAAGCCGGCGGATAATGCGGGCGGTATCGAGGACCACCGCCTACAGCATTTGAGCCCGGAGCAGCTGTCACGGAGTCCCAGTCGCCTCAGATGACCCGAGAGGCTGACTGGGATTAGCCTGTTTGCAGAAATGACTACAGGTATAATTTCGGTCGACAGCCCACCCCACATGTTGGTCACCTCGTGAGCCAGGTCCTGATATTTTGTTCCCTTATCTGTTTCGGTTTTCACGAGGTTCTCGTCATATGGAATGGTAATGTTGACCAAAAATATCCTTGACTGTGCCCGGTCCATCAGCACGATATCAGGCTTATTCGCAAGAAAAGTCCTGTCTGTGATGATGGCCCGGTGTGAGGATGGTAGAGCCCGGCGCGGTCATATTTGAGCACGGCTACAGCAAGTACTTGGTAATACGGCAGTTTCCAGAGCGATTCCAGTATTTCAGAGCGAGATCCTTTTTTTTTTTGCGGATGGAAAATCATCTAATGACGCCTTTCGCTTTGGGTGGAGCGTAAGGGAGTGTCAGACTTTTACTGACTAAAAACCATCCGTGTTCCTTCAGTGCCCTTACGTTCCGGAGCCGCGGTATCTCTTTCGAACAGCCCGCAGCCCCGGCAGGCGTCGGCCCTTGCGGGCCCCTTCACGCTGCTGACAGCTCTTTGAGGCGCGCGTGGAACAAAACGCGCCGTCGACACGGCCTGTCGTCGTTAGACGGAAGGAAGGCGAGCTACCCATTGCTTGCCGTCCACAGGCCCGCGCCTACGGTGGCCGGGGGCCACGACGTAGCCCCCGACGCCCGGGGCGTCTCCCGCGACGGCCGGGGAGGAAAGCTGCTGCTCTCTCCTTCTCCCGCTCCGCCACCTCCTTCGCTAGCATCACTGCTTCGCAGAAGGTGGTGACGGCATCCCATTCCGCAGAGCGAGATTCTGGTGTAGAATTCTGGCTACTAGATTGTGCCAGTGCAAGTACTCAGAGTTAGAAAGCGCCTAACAACCGGAGATGACATGCCTAAGTGACTCACCGGGATGGCGACAAGCTCGACAAATGTCGTCGGTGCCATCCTTTAGGATGTATCTCCGATAGTTGTTGGTCTTAATAACCTGATCCTGTATCGCACAGACAAAACCCTCGGTTTCCCCGAAGAGGTCACCGAAACGTTGCCAGTTGAGGGAAGCGACTGTGTCTACGAAAGGTTCATGAAGAGCCTTGTAGAACCTCCCGTGGATCTCCTTCTCCTTCCATACAGTCCCCCGGTCGGAAATGCTCTGTACTACCAGTTGCTAAATCGCGAAATATTGATTTAAAGTATATGAGGATTCGAGAAGAATTCCGATAAAACGAAGCGACGTACTTCAAAGGCGTCGATATTTTCGATTCACTGAATAACGTGAAGAAATTGAACAAAACTCAAGCTATGAGCTAATAAAACAATGTTACTTATTTTGACTGCGGTTGTGATAAATTCGCATAATTTGAATATGCAATATTACAGGAAGATGAATAAATATTATGTGGGACAAAGATAATATAAGCGAATGAAATATAACGTTGTTTAACTTGTGTTGGAAGCGGTTGCGGTAAATTCGTGTAATTTGAACACGCAATATAGCAGAAGGATGAATAAATAGTATATTGGGATTAAATAAAACAATTTGGTATTAAATAATTTCCAATAAGTGGTGGCGTAAGAGAAACTACACTACCTAATTTCATCCCGTGGATGTCGTAAGAGGCGACAGAGAAAAATAAAACAGGAGATGGGCAGTAGCATCTTCCTGAATGCAATTTAAAAAAAAATTGTTTGCGCCAGCCACGCGTGGTAAATAGATATGGAATTTCCCATACTAGGAAACACTGTATTTCTAGTGTGCTATAACAGTTTTTAATACATGCATACACACATACACACAAAAACTGAAGCGATCAAGAACCAGCGAGTTACACCAGCCACGTTTAAGTCAAAAAATAGGTTTAGGTGGAAACGATCAGAACTACAAAATGCAACAACGAACAAATAGGCCAACCAACAGCACGAAAAACTGAGAACCGATTCAGAAAAGAAGTTTTCGAGTGACAGCCTCATCTAGCAGTGTATGGAGTGACGACCTGGTATAAGATGCAAGACCGAGACACAACATTTCCAGAAAAAATATATTCACACAAAAAGGTGACTTTATCCAGGATTAAAAATAAACCATAAAACGAAATCGAGTAACACTTAAATTGTATACCATATATATCGCTGAGCTTTGACCGAAACGGACCATCATGATATACAAGAACAATAAAATAAATTGGATCGAGCGAGCATAAGCCGACTCCAACTATATGTTGTGTTTAGTAATACAAGTAAGAAACAGTTTCACCCAAGAATATTCGAAATGAAATGCGCAGCAATTTAGAGTTTGATAGAAGAAAATGGTTATTACTCGCGGTGTTTTATTTAAATGTAAGGATTACTTCAACCTTTCGGAACTTTCATTTCATCTGTTTGATTTTAAAATTTGGCCAGCGGTAGACTTGTTAAACTGTATGAGCTTACACTTTTAAGATAAATGTCAAACTATAGAGAGGATGCAATACGAGTTCGTACAATGACTACTTTCTAAGGCCTATTAGAGAGTGTAAATAAAAAAAATACAATACTTTAGAGCACATAATGTAGATCGTACGAGCAAACACTTAACATCAATCATGTCAAACTGAGGTAATATGGCACGGGTATCAGATTTTAAACACTTATTTATTTACGAATTTTATCGCGTTTAATTTGATTTGTGTTTATTTTTGTAGAACATATGCTAGACGTCCTCCGCTTTTACCGTTGTCGTTACAGACTATCAAAAGCTTTTTTTATATGATAAAGTTGAAAAATTCGATGATGCATAAGATTTTTTCACGCTGGTTGAGCTTTAGTTCTTATAAATAAATTAATTTTTCATTTCCATTTACGAGTACATTAATTTATTTTAATCTGGGCCGCTAGCATACCCTAAACTTTGTAAAAGGCCCTGTATATATTCGAGTTTGCCACCCTGCTTTAAACAATAAACATTCTAGCTCTAACTTTTTAAAATGTATTTGAGTATGTTTTGTAGTTCATAGGCATTTTCTTAAATATTATGTACTGATATTGTGAGATCACTCTTTTGCTCTGTTATTTAGAGGCGCTATAATAAAATACTAATCCGAGTTTTATAAAGCTTAAAATAAAACACACTGTGATGAGCTTTCGGCGGCGAAAGCGTCAGTAGGGGAGAGCAGATGCATAAATGATTCCGAGTGACCTCCTGGATTTTACGGATTGCACTCGATCTCGAATACATTACTGCCATAACGGTAAGTCAACAAGAAGCGCGTTAAAGGCTCGGAAACTTAAGCGTGTAAATTTTTATAGAGTTCTAAAAGCAGAAGTTAACGGATGTTTTCCATTACAGCCTATAAACCAATTAATATAGCTATAAATATTAACCCACTTTTATGGAAGTATGTGTGTATGTTAAAGTTATAGCCTACATATACTCCTGGGCACAGGCATCCACTCATTTCTGAGTTTTAGCGCAAGGAATTTTGCGCCGAGCTGCCCCAATTCGTTTTAGCGAACTTCACATGTCTTCCAATTATTTTTTTCATATTTATCATACTTGCAGGTTTCCTCACGTTGTTTTCTTTCACCACCGAGTGTATGTAATTAAATAAAATTCAGTAAAATTAGTATTTCGCGAAATATTTCGATGAAATTTTTACAAGAACAAGAGTGGATGTTCAATCTTATGCTAATTAATATTTTCACTATCGTATAATATGGAGATTACCAAATATATTTAAACGAACTTTGAAACAAAATTATATCTTTATATATACGAATCCACACAATCAAACTGTAGGTAACTTTTGTTGAATAAAAGTCCCATTGGAATGACAAAATTAATTGGAATTGCGATGACTTTTTAGATGTGATATGAAATTTCTCATTCTATTCGAATACGCACGGATTAATTCTCGCATTACTTGAATAAATCGGCTTTTTTCCTAAAAATACTTACGGTTTTAGCAAAATTATTTATTGGCTTAATGTCAAACCCATAATTACAGTTTTTCAACGAATCGTTTAAAGGCAAAACAATACAACTTAAATATTAATCCAGATTGATTGTGGATAAGCTTTTTTGGATAAGTTTACTAACTTACCTTTAAATGTCAGTAAATAATGCGAGTAAATCGAATTTGTTATCCGCCAACACCAATGAAATCGAGTAATGATTTAACACACCATGTTCGGCGGTGATGTATTCCATTATAAGTAACATATCTAGGAAATTAAAACTATTACAAAGATATAGTCTACCCAAATTAATTAAGGCGTTTTTCATCAATCGAAACACCCTCACAGGAATCAGATGGGCCCTGCCCCAGCTCCAGCCTGCGCCCAGCTGTGGGATTTTTTTTATTTATAAAAATGAAAGTAGAAACGAGCTTACGTTACACCAGATTCCCACATCGATTTTCTTACAAAATATCTCGCATATTTTTCCATAGTTGCCACGCTTGGCAGGAGATTTGGCAACCACAGTCATTGGTCTCTCTTGTAGTAGGTTTTTACTATAATGATTTCTTATATTTACGCGAACACTACACATGATTAAAACTACTTTTACGGATTTTATCGCGTTTATTTTTACTTTTTATTTTTAATTCCCGACGTTTCGGGCGCTTTCCAGCACCCATGGTCACGGGGGACTGAGATGACTGACGTCCCGATGTCATTGTTAAACCCGGAGTACCTTCAGCTTTTTTTTTAATTACTATAAACAATAATTAAAAAAGCTGAAGGTACTCCGGGTTTAACAATGACATCGGGACGTCAGTCATCTCAGTCCCCCGTGACCATGGGTGCTGGAAAGCGCCCGAAACGTCGGGAATTAAAAATAAAAAGTAAAAATAAACGCGATAAAATCCGTAAAAGTAGTTTTAATCAGGTTTTTACTATAATAATAGACACAATCAGTATTTATTTATTATCTTCTTATTATTCTTTAATAGGATACTTTCAGTTTATCATAAGACTCATTATCATTAATCAGATCGGTGAAGCAAAAGTGATTATACAGCAACTAATATAACAAGCTAGACTTCGTTACTAATAAAGATACTTGGCAACATTTGAAGACGTAACTTAATAGTTAAATTACTGACAGATATCCAGTATACGGCATACCCATACATAGTTGTAGTTAAATTATCATAACTATAAACTGAAGTATAATGTGTATTTTTTTGGAAACATTAGGGATAGCTGAACCCGGCAGACGTTATCTTGCCAGTTAATACCATGGGTTGTGTTCAACAACGTTTTTATTTTAGCGCGTGCAATTTAATTTATTAATCGCCGCACTTGGTTGAGAAAAAATCAAACACAATCATTTTTGTTTCTTTCTAATTTTTTTTTAATTTCTTTTTAGTTTATAAATATAAAAATTCTTCATCAAAACGTACAAATATATAGGTACCACTTTCATGGTAATCGTTCAAATAGATTTTGAGTTAAACGATTTCATCCTCTTTTTAGAGATCATCATCATTATCTTTCCTCATGGCCTCCCCCAAGTAATGCCACAAAGCACGGTCCTGAGCCACCTGCATCCATCGACTTCCTGCATGTCTTACCAGGTCGTCACTCCATCTAGTGAGGGGTCGCCCTACACTTCGCCCACCGGTACGAGGCTGCCACTCGAGAACCTTTTTTCCCCAAGGGTTGTCGATTCTTCAAGCTATATGGCCGGCCCATTGCCACTTCAGCTTACTAAGCAATTGGGCTATGTCGGTCACTCTGGTTCTACTGCGGATATCCTCATTTCTTAGTTTATCACGCAGAGAAACTCCGAGCATAACCCTCTTCATAGCTCGCTGAGCGACTTTGAGCGTCCTCATATGGCCAGCAGTGAAGGACCACGTCTCGGTTCCGTGGGTCATCACTGACAACATGTCCTGACACGGATCAACTATTTATAGGCCTTACAAATACTTGATTCGTGCGGGATTCAAACCCGCGGCCCCCATCGCTGCAACTCATTGCTAACATGGAGCCGTCATTTAACAAATATGTTTGCTGGCGTACTAAGAAATTTTCATCGTAAATTCATGTTCCTAAGCTATGTACCAAATTAATAATGTTTAGAAATTAGTTTATTGGTCAAGAACTTGTGATAAATAAATAAAAAACAGATACCGCGGTGGTTCAGTTTGTGTTCTTTTTCGCTGCATTTGGCACATAATACTAAAAAGCGGGAAAAAGCTTATTCATTTTTAGGATATTTTAATAAAAAGTTCTGAATTCGACTATAAGGCTTTTTTGTCTATTTACTCGATATCTTCGTAAATTATAACTTAATTTTAATAATTGTTTCTTTATTAAATAGGCTACTATACTTCTAAGGTCGTCCTGTTTTAATTTGGAGAAATAATTCCACACCTAAGCTTGATTAAATTGAAGACGAATTTTTTAATATAATTAATAAGACGGCTTTCTAGTTGTAACCTTGATACAGTCACTAAAGCTGACACTGCCGAGTCCGATCAAATGTCAAGAAGGAAAGGTCAAAAGTTTAAATTTTTAATAAAAATTATTATCAAGTAGTAAATCGGGTTTTAATTCTACAATTTATCTTAGCATACTTCAGAATCTGTTATTTAGTTCATTGACATCAGTTTGTATTTTTATAAAGAAAATGTATTTTTTTATAATGTCTGTATTTTTCATTGAATAATTTTTGAATGTGTGTAAAAAGAAAGCAAGGCCCTTTTATGACCATCGAGCTAACTACAAAGACGGGCAAGAAACGTTTAGTGTGCGAGCTTGTTATTTGGACTTAGACTGCATTCGGTGCTGCAAATTGCATTGTATCGTTGTGAAATTAAACTTTTTAAAAAGGAATTTTGTTTTTTTTTTTAATGTATTAATTTTATTTTTGAATGTAGTAATGTAAATTGAAATATTCTTATAGGCGCGTCGCCATCAATCTCCCCCCCCCCCCCGTGCATCAGCACCATCATTTGGGAGGCGTCGCGGGTACCAGGACTATTATTCTGGATGTAGGTCTCCTCAAGATACCTGTGCTAGTAATGACGTCAACCACTCTGGTGTGACCGTCTGGTCCCGGTAGCGTCCTACTAATCTTGCCTTTGGGCCACGTATTTCGTGGCAACGAATGATCTATTATCAAGACAATATCACCTTTTTTAGGCTCCATAAACTTTCCGTTATTACCTGTTCGAGGTGTTAAAGTAGGCATGTATTCTTTTAGCCATCTTGTCCAAATTTCCATAGATAATTTACTTAAGCGTGAACTTCTTTCAACGCTTTTGCCTGCTTTCAAGCATTTTATTTCCGAATGAAAACACTCGTCTTGAACGAACTTCCAAATTAATAATTCAGCTTTTATCAAGAGCGCTATGTCCAACGCGCCATCGGGTCATTTAACTGACTTTGCTAAATTATCGTTGGAACACATAACCGACTTTTCGGCTGCGTGGTCGAGTCCTTTAACCGACTTTCTTAAACTCTTGAATTTTTCTACCGCTTGTAAGGTGCGTGTAGTTGCCCCAAGGAATTTCTTAAAGCTGCTAAATCGTCCGTAGTCGGGTAGACTTAACGGTTCTTGCTTTCTCAGCGCATTTACGCCTTTTGGCGATTTTTCTTCACCTGTTTCTAAGTTATTTATGGTGTCCACTTGTTTGGGCCATAAATCAGGACTTTTCCTGAGGAATTCAGGTCCTTGAAACCAGCGATGACTTACATCGAAGGTGGAAGGAAAATTTCTATTCTTCACATACATAGCGATGCATGGTGATGATGCCGCTCCAAATATGAGTGACGTCATTCTATCCTCTTCCGGTGGCGCGTCACGATTGTGCCGCCATAAGAATCGAAGGCTATCCCTGTCTTCTTCCCGGATTTTCACTTGCAGGAACATTTATTTAATGTCTGCCATCACTGCCACGCTTCCTTCTCTGAATCGTAGCAGAACTCCAAACAACGACTTCAATAAGTCCGGTCCGGTTAACAATGCATCATTAAGACAACGTCCGCCCGTCCTTGCGGCGGCGTCGAAAACTATCCTTATTTTCATTTTCTGTGGGTGAGTCACTGCGAAGTGAGGAAGATACCACGTGCGTGGGGAAATGGAAATATGGTTCGCTTTCTCTGCGTAACCGTTAACGATGAGATTTTCAATTTGCTTCTTATATTCCTTTTTCAACTCGCTATTTTTATCGAGCTTATTTTCGATATTAAACAGGCGACTTTCAACCTGCGCTCTATTCGACGGCATGCACTCATTATCTGTGCGCCACAACAAAGCAGTCTCGTACCTATCATTAGGTATACGACGTACCGTTTTGTTCAAAATATTTAAAACTCGTTCTTCTAGGTCGTTCGCGGGCTTTCTCGCAGACACTCCCAGAGATTCCAAACTAAAATAATCTTTGGTCAACTTATCCATGTCTTCCTCCTTCTTCGTGGAAATATGGTTAACAATCTTGATTGGTTTGATGCCACCCGATATGTGACCATGTAAAACCCATCCAAGTTTGGTGAGCGATGCTACAGGTAGGTTCTTACCTCCTGAAATTAATTCACGAGTAACTATGAGATGCCAATTGTCCTGGCCAATTAATATGGTAGGTCTGGACCTCTCATACATCAACTCGTCCTTAATCGGTGTCAAATGAGAACACCGTTGCAATAATTCTCGGCTTACTGACTGCGGAGAAAGGTTAAGTGACTTAATTGTTTGTACACTTATCTCCTCTAAGTTGTTCGAGTAAATGCTTTTTATTTTAACGTTTAAGCGATACAAACTGTCGTCGTTAATTCGCTTACCTCCCACGGCTTCAATACGTAATTCTTCTTTACGTTCGCGAGGCGCTAACTTCTGAGCCATCCACTCCTCTATGAGTGTCATGGTCGATCCCTCATCCAGAAGAGCTGTTGTCTTGACCTTTCCTTTAGGTCCATACAACTCGACCGGTATAATCTTTGAGTATGCACATGCCAGTGCATTCACTGTACTAACAGTTGTAATTTGAGCTTCTTTACCCCCTTCGTCCCCTTGCGGCGAGGTATTTTCATTGGGGTATCGGTGTAGCACCCGATGATGTGACATTCTACATCCCTCTACACCACATTTTTTCCCTTTGCACTCTAACCTCCTATGGTTAGGTAACAAACATTGGAAACATACTTTCGCTTTTTTAACCGCGTCCCGTTTCTCGCAATTATTCATGTCCTTAAACTTGTAACAACTCACTATACAGTGCTCCTTGTTGCATATAACACACTTATGTGTTACCCGAATTACAGGCTTGCCCTGGGTTATCATAACCACTTATCGGTTGTGCCCTTTATTATTTCGGTGTTCTAGACGCTCGTTCGTATTACTTCGGCGCTCATAGCGCTCGCTCTTGACACGGTTGCGTACACACCCCTTTGCAGTGTGTAGAGTTTGCTTCCTGAATTCAGGACGCTTCCGTTTTTCAGGCACATTTTCATTGCTTAAGGACGTTCCAAATTGTTCACTCAATGAATTTAAAAATTTGGCCATCTTCTGTAACTCTGGCTCCAAAGGATGCTGAGCTCGATATTCAAACCATTTAAATTTAATCATAGTTCCGAGTTTTTCTACTATGAGGCTTACTAACTCCGGTGAGTATAAATACTGTGGTTGGTTCAATGCTTGTATTGTGGCAACCACGTTCGTAATACGACTTGCAAAAGAACCTATATTCCGGCAATCTTCTGCCAATCTTGGCATATGCTTTACATTCTCGATTTCGGCTAGAATGAGCATCTCAACCCTACCGAATCTTCTTTCGAGAGCGTTCATTATTTCTTCAGGTTCACACAAGGTAAACAACAACGACATAACAACTTCCTTAGCGGTGCCCTTTAATGCCCTCCTAAGGCGTGCGACATTCTGCACCCCTGAAAATTGGTGTCTCGTGTCTTCAAACACCGTTTTGAAAATTATCCATTCACCCGGGTCTCCATCGAACACCGGTAATTCCTGGAGGAAATGAAGCTGGGAAGACTTATCTTTTCCCGCTATCTTTATTGCACTCACAATCGCTTCGATCAATTCTGGCACCTCACTCGCGTGTGTTTTCTGTGCATTTCCTTGGTTGCGCTCGACCTCCGCCCCTTTGCGGCGTGATCCTTTACACGCTTCCTTATCAGTAATATCGCGTTGCGTTACACTAACCGGCGCGCTCATTATGGTCTGTTGAACCCAACTCCTTACGAAAAGTTCCACCTGAGTATTCCGCTCTTCATCATCCTCACTCGAGTCTCCTCTTCTCGGTTGAGTCGTGCCAACTCCAATTGAGACTTGGCTAAGGCAGCAGCTGCCTGCGCTCGTTCGAGCTCTGAACGTTCGAATTTAATCCGCGCCTCTAATTCGGCTTTCAGCCTCGCCGATCGCGATGACCTACTACCTCTCTGTGACCCTTTATCACTAGTGTGCCCGATTACTGTCCTTGACGATGCCGCTTCTTCGGTCCTTTGACCTACTTTTTCGACCACCGTTTCACTCCTGGATATAACGGATTGTTGTGCGGTGCTGGCCTGCGTACCACTGGTGTCCGTCCTGTTGCTTGTCGTTGCCACGGACGTCCCTGAATCCCACGTGCATGTGGACGTATCGGTGGTGGCTCCACTTGAAGGAGTTGTTCCACTCGAAGCAGTAGCTGTGGTCGCTCCAGATGATTCCACCTCTTTAGCTTTTCTTGAGAGCCCTGTTCTTGTCCTGCTTCCTTCGCTCCTCTCTGTCTGGTCTTGTGCCTTCTTCATCTTGCAGGAAGGTGATTGTTGGCCTACGGTCCCTAACTGTCCCTACGGTCCCTACAACCCCTTACCTACAACCCTTCTACACCCCAACCTAACCCCACTACCCCTCCCCCCCCTTTATCTCCCAACCCTACAACCTTACTACCACCCTAACAGCCCTATCAGCCCTATCAATCCTGAACGGGGCCTACCGAGGTGAGCCGTCCAGGGATGGAGTCGTGCAGGAATGGAATGGAGGAAAGGTTTAGGAAATGTCCCGCCAAGGAATATGACGAAACAGTCGAGCGGTAGTGCAAGCGCAGTCTCGCTCGAGAGAACTGCTCCACCCGAAGGTGTTGTGCCAGAGCCCGACCGTTTGGCACCGTTAGGTGGTCGGGATGTGTGAAGCGCTTCGTCGCCCAGTCGCCGGTGACGCCTCGTCCAAGCGCCCTCCTCCGGCCGCGATGCAGTCAGGTGCCCACGAGCACCCTCGCCTGGCAGCAGCAGCGGTGGATGCTTCTTCTTCTTGCACCCTCTGATGACCTGACAGGAAATGCCGGACACGGTCGTCCGACAGGAAATGCCGGACACGATCGTCCGACAGGAAAATGCCGAGCACGCTTGCCCGACAGGAAAAATGCCAAGCCCTCCTTGGCCACGGTGAGTGCCTACACAAGACACCTGCGCCTGGCTGCGATACGTGCCCCATGCGAGCACACGCCCCAAGCCGCAATCCCGGTTTTCTTTCTTCCGGAAGTTCCAGGTCCGGTCCTACTGCGCTGACCTGGTCTTCTGGCCTTTGGTCCTGTTGCTTCAGCTCAAACCTCCGGCTTCCTTCGGTTGCTGATCTTCACTCGGCTCCGAAGGTCTTCTTTTTCCATAAGCAGCAGTCCACAGCTGGTTCCTTGATCCTGGCTGCGAAGGACCAATTGAAAAGGAACTGGGCAGTCCACCGCTGGTTCCTTGATCCTGCTCGAAGGACCAATTGAAAAGGAACCCAGGCTCGCAAGGTCCTCTTGAAAAGGAACCAAGCGTTCGTAAACGTTTAACTAAGAAACAGAAGGGAGGAATCGAGGCTTCTCTCGATCCGGCCTCCTATAACGCCTACGTTGGGTTCGGGAACAACGTATGTGATCTCCGCAACGGAGTAATACACAAGGGCGATAACCTCTTCCTTTTCAGAAAAAAGGTTCAGGCGGGGATTACGGGTCTTCCGAAGTCGTCCCGGTCCCAACGCCTTAATTCTTCGATGTGGACTGTATAATTTTGAGGGACGAATTTCTTGGGAATAAAACAGCAATTATCTTCAAACCGTTCCGTGAGAGAGTAATCACTTTTCCCTATCACTTCCCTACACTTTTTCTTCTTATTGACTGCTGGTCTTGCACTTTTTCCCGAACTAATCCCGAAGGACTCCCGAACTAATCCCGAAGGATTCCCGAACGAATTGCAAGTTTTTTTTTGCGCCCGAAGCAAATATGGGCAACCCTCCGGAAAGCGGGGGAGGAAGGTTGGGAATGCTCATAGCATACCACGCAGCCGGCTGCGTGGTTATGTGGTGACTTTTACCCACTAAACCCAACCTTTTAGGAATTGGCTTAACGATCTGACTAGAGATCTCTAAGCCGTATACGAACGCGACCCTCCTTGGCAGAAAGGAGGGCGCAGAATTGCAAGAAAACTCGTTTACTGAGCTACCCCTGAGCTATACGCGAAAGTGAGCCGCGCCATTTGTGCGCTTGCGCAACTCAATTACATCAATTTGTTCTATCGCTCTCTCACGGTTTTCTCAATTACTTTATTTGTATAAGACATACATTTATACAATTTACTTGTAAAGATAGCACAAAAAATATCTATACTACGATATACATTACATTTTCATATCACAAAAAACCTTTTATTTATTTAACAAAATATGCCTATTTTACTCACATGTTCAAAGTTGAAATTTCTTAAATATTTAACATAGAAAGTTAAAACAATGTTTTCCACTTGAAATTATACATATCTTAACCAATACAACAGTTAAATTTACATTTTCTCTATTCATTTCACTATTAAAACACTTTTATTATACAAAACTATCATTATTTCAACTGTGTTCAGCTGGACTTTACAGGCTGTAACTTATATCAATTTTAAGGTGCACACTCGCGGAACATTTCGTAGTAATTATTGAATTATCTGTCCATGTCTTACAATAGTAAGCCTTGTTGTATTATTTCCGTAACGAAAAATTCTCCATGCTAAAAATATAATAAGGCTTAATTTACAATTTCACAGGTATTTCCGGATACTGTGGAAATGTGGCTGAGAGCAAGGCATCAATAATTCCGTAACGTCACACGAATGTGGCGACAGTTTGGAGCTTCCGTCGTGTTATATATAGGTTGGAATGTAATAAAAAAAGATTTCCTCAAAGGGTTAGATTAGAGCGAAAAGTACGTCACGGGGTCGTTTGATATAAAAATAACTTTATTTAATACCAGCTTATACTCGGAACTTCGTCCAAGTTAAACTAAAACAAAAATAATGGTCTTTTTACAAGTATTCAATCGAAAAACCAGTTTAAACTCAGTTTTTGCTATTATCTTGAGAATTTCGTTTATTTTTATTAAGTGCAATTAATTAAGTGCAAATGTCATAAAAATTGAAAATCTATTACTTTAACGTAAAAATGGTCTTATCATCCTGTCTTGTAACACTCATAGTTTCGTAGTAAAATGGTCTGGTAGTGCAAAAAAGGCTTAAAATCGATTGCAGATAAAACTTTTGAAGAAAGAAGGTAGAATGTAAAAAATATTCTTTGAAACTTTTTTATATATCGTAAAGTAGGTTACCTATATTTTTACGAAGAAAAGAAAAAAAATTAAGAATAAATATAGGTAAGCGAAGCGTAAGGCGGCCCCCCACTAGATGGAGCGACGACCTGGTAAGATCAGCAGGAGGTTGATAGATGCAGGTTGCTCAGGGTCGTGCTTTGTGGCGTCCCTTGGGGCCGGCCTATGTTCGGCAGTAGACCTGCCGAACATAGGCCGGCCCCAAGGGATAAATAAAAATAAATTAAGTTACGCGTATAGTAAAGGCCTAGTAGTAATGAACTTGACAGCAAGACAGACAGACCTCGTAGTCCCGTGGGTGTCGTAAGAAGCGACAGAGGGAATCAAACTAGGGTAGGGTAGGGTAGCAGCGCAGTAGGCATCCGCCTAATGACAACTAGAAAATGAAAAACTGCAGTTCCCACACAGTGAATTACCGTCGTAACGAGCATAATAAGCTTCGTAGTAATTTGTAAAATAATACCACAAAAAGCCAAATGTGTCTGGCATGTTTTCTTATAGAATAAAGGGACAAAAAGTGTACAGCCCACCTGAGTTATAGTAACTGGACGCTGTTGCCTATAGACATCTACATCTTTTGCGGCAACGACTGGCCTGTTGGTCTAGTGGTTAGTGACCCTGACTGCTGTGGCGGAGGTCGTGGGTTCGATTCCCACCCAGGACAAATGTTTGTGTGATGAGCACGATCATTTTGTTCTGTGTCTGGGTGTAATTTATCTATAATATTTATGTATTTAGAAATATATAAGTATGTTTATCAGTTGTCTAGTACCCATTACACAAGCTCTGCTTAGCTTGGGACTAGATGGCGTTGTGTGATACTTGTGGAATATTATATTATATATTATATTTTCATGATTGAGAATCAAAATACAGATGCGTTGTCACCCCTGATAACTAAGATGAAAAGCCTCGTATTAAGTAAAACTGTTCCCCGGTTTTTTGCACTCACCATATGTATATTGCGATGGTAAACAAGATGTTAACATCCCCATCTATCAAAATCCTTCGATTTTTGTGGAATTTCCCATAGCCACCCGTTATATCGAACATGAAACAAATGGGGGACATGTAGGGAATGGATTATCTATCTTACCGCGATCACACTAGCGCTAAAAATCTAAATATAAGCAAAATATACTAGCTAAGCGCCTTAAATTAACAGCTACTATTTAGTAGTTACGTTTAGCAAATTTGCCTTAGCTATCTTAATTATAAAATTATTTTCGGTATAAATCAGTGTCTAATTTCTGAAAGTGATTGATTTCCTATCTTGATAGACGTTCCATTTATTTGAATATCTTTATTTTGGTTGGTCGCTGAATGATAAGCGTATTTCTTAAATTAATCAGCTTTTCCCTACTACTACTCCTTTATTGGAATTTTTTGGCTCTACGCAATTTGTGGGACTTTAAAAAATGTAGATTTATTTTTGTTTGGTTTAAATTAATATATTAAGATAATATCTGAACAACAAGAAATTTAAACGCTGTGGCCTATAGACATCTATATCCATCCTCGATTAAAAACCAAAATATAGATGTGTTGTCACCCATTAAAACTAAGATGGAATACCTCTTAACCAGTAAAAGGAGTTTCCGGTTTTAACAAAGCATTGAGCATTTGCACTAGCATTGAGCTAATATTTTGAGGTGGTATTCTGTGTGAGCGTGGTCCTTCCTCGGTTGAGCTGACCCATTCGATCTACAACCACAATAATGAATCGGGACATAACATAACACTACCACGTTTTTCCTTCACGGTTCTCTTAAAAAATCTTGCTTCAGGCACCGTTTAGTTCATTTAAGTTACTGAATTTAATTTTTAGTTAATTTTAAGTTAATGAATATGGTCATTAAAGTAAACTCTAAAAATTGTTGTAGAGATATCTAATGCCCATAATTTTTCGTCATTGTTACTATAACCCAAAAATATTAAGAATTTCTCTCATTTCAATTTGTCTACTGCATTTTTAGTTACTTGTGATACTATAATAAGATACAAAAATAGAACTATTATTAATATTTTATTTTGATCCGCTGTTAGAGTTTGACCGGCTACAATTAGGTGCGGCCTTTTGATCAAGGTCTAAACAAGTTCTAGGCAAGTCCGAATAATACTTAACCATAACGTTGTTAAAGACTGCTAACCTAATTAAAGATACAAAAGAATCACCAAGTACCGTTAAGTTGACCGTGTAGTGGTTGTGTAAAAATATCCACTTTCCAGCATCCAGTCAGTCCAACAATCCAGGAGATGATCAGCAGCGTGATAAAAACAACTAAAAATAAAAAAGTGCACTTGTCAACGCTTTTGGCCACTGTGGCAAATATCCGCTATAGGGGCTAAGATATGAGGGAAGCCCATGTTCAGTAGTTGACTTTTAATAGTCTGTAACGGTAACATTGTCATCGTTCATAAGTGTCGTAACGAGAAAACTTGCCAGCACTTTTTTCACATGATAGATGTGGAGCCGAAACCCGTTGATACCGCTATCACTACATATCAATAATAAATCTTAAGGATTGCCTTTCCTTGAATTCCGACGGCTATGCGCTAGCTTCCTTCAAGAGATGTGCCGATATTATTTGATATTTTTTTCGTAAGTAACCACAAAATGCAAAGAAAACACTCGCAACTTCATTGGATGGACATGAAATCCGGTTTCGTTTCGCTAGCGTAAAATGAAGCGGACGTATAATAGGGCGCATTTCATTTCATATTGTCTGTTGTTTCACTTGGGGTGGAACGACTTTATGACATCACTAAACACAAAGAACAGGCGCAAGCAGCTCATGCTTGAATAGATTTTATTTATAATCCTCAAATGTTGCCTTATTATACTAAATTGTAGAAACTAAGTATTATGTACTAATTATCGGATTAAACTTCGAAATTTTATTGCATACACACAAATTTGTCTAAATTATATAATTTTTTTTTTTTATAGGATAGCGTGCAAAACGAGCACACAGTCCACCTGACAGTAAGTGGTTGCTGTGGCCCATAGACATCTACAACTATCCTCGATTACGAATCAAAATGCAGATGCGTTGTCACCCGTGAGCACTAAGATTGACTACCTATTTTCTAGCAAAAAAGGTTTCCGGTTCTCTACACTCACGATACGAAACACAGCAGCGTTGAGCTGGTATTCTGTAAGGTATGGTTTGGTCCTTCTCCAGTCAAGCCGACCCATTCGTGCTACAACTATACTACTAATAAAGCTGCAGCATAGCTCTACCACGTAAAAAGGACTACCCCCGTGTCTCGGAAAGCACGTAAAATTCGTTGGCATTGTGCCTGAACTCAGTGGTCTCAGCAATGTCCGGTGTCTAATTTACCCATGATTGTTAAGATGAAAAGACTATTTCCATACATAATTAGGTTAATGCGGACACGAGTCTTTATTTCATTTGTCCGGATAAAAAAGGAAAGGGATAACATAATACAGTATAATTAAGAAACACGATTAACTCTAAATACAATGATATTGCCAGTTGTTATTCTTTCTTAGTTCAGTTCTGTTTCGCAGTTTCACTCGATCAAGCAGACGGCTGAACAAGATTTACAAGACTCTCTTTTGAGTACGGTCAGTACCTTAATAAAATTTAAGCACTTTATTTTCGTTAAACGATTTTAGAACAAACCTCTTTATCTTCTTCTGCTTTAGCCTATCAATCTCTACTAATGATTTAGACGTTTTTGAATGGCGTCATACCAATTTTTTTAAAAATATTGCCTATATACTTCCCACTGACATAATCAGTTTTCCTCTAATTTCTGAGGGAGTTGTTGCGTTGCTCTGACGCGTATTGGTAGACTTCACATGTTTTCGAAATATTTTATTAAAATGATGTTGGTAAATACTTCTTTATATTTATTTTTTGCCTATTATTACCTCTTCATATTTAGTACTATATGCTTTAAGTAGAATAGTTAGTGGTATTAGGACTCGTTACTGGTGATAGGGCTCTTTTTCTACCCATGAGTAGGAATGATCCTCTTACCTAATTCTGCCAACAAGTGGTAATGTTTGCTATTTTGGGTTTAAGTAGTTTTATTTCATACCTTCTATCCTTAATATATAAAAAAATATGTTTGTTTATTTCTGTTTTGTGCTCTGCCACACCCTCGATCAGATTTCAGTAAAACTTTGTGGACTCATTGCTTACACTTGTGCGAAGGTTATATGCATAGTACAATAAACTTACAGTACGTGGCGCTCATATCGTACCGACACATTTATTTGGAAGTTATATATCATTCAATTCAATGCCTGTGATATCAGTTCTAATTAAATAATAAAACTCTTCCAAATTTTGAACGATATTTGACAATTATTTCTACTGCGGTAGCAACGTGCCGGGTTCCAGCTAGTAGATAACAAGTAATGTAGATCAGAAGTCATTTAAGCGTTTACCCTTGGTTCGGAAAAAGGTTCCGTGTCCTGACAAGAACCAGCAGGAACCCTCTTACCTATTTCTGCCAGCACGCAGCAGTGACACAATTGCGTTGTCACCTCTGTGGACATAGGTGATAATGCAATCGTAGCATTCTTTGTTAGTAAGTTTCTTAGACTTTTAAAAAAGGCAGATTTTTTTATAGTATTATACGTACCCTTTACATTTCTTACTGTCGAAATATTCTGTTAACATATAGTTATTAATTTAAATCAAACAAAAACTAATCTATTTTTTAACGTCGTACATTTTTGTAGAGTCAATAAATTCCAATAAGGAATTCCATTAAAAGCAAGATCGTTTAAGGGAAAAGCTGATTAATCTAAGAAATACGACTATCAATCAGCGACCAACGAAATTAAAGACATTTCGAATAAAAGGAATGTTTGTACAGATGGAAAATCAATCACTTTCAGAAATTTGGCACTGATTTTATCAAAAACACTTATTTAATCTAGATAGTCAAGGTAACAGCAGTAAGGCCTAAGAACTAAAAACTTAACAGCTTAGCACGTGATTGCGGTAAAATAATCCATTTCTCTAATTTCGTCTCATGGGTGACGTATCGTCGTTCGTCTATGGGTAAGAGGCGACGATGGGAAATGCCAGAAAAATCAAATGGCTTTCGATAGATCGGGTATAAACATAACGTTTACGATCATCATACACATATGGTGACTGTAGAGAAACATTGATCCTTTTTACTGGTTACGAGGCATACCATTTTAATTCTCGGGGGTGAAAATGAATTCAATTGAAGATAGATGTAGATGTCTATAGGCCACTAAATCCACTTACCACCAGGTAGACTGTGCGCTCGCTTGTCACCCTTTGTCTATAAAAAATGGCGTGGTATCTCAGGGACTAAACGCGAGCTGTAAGTTTCACAGTACGTGAGCAACTCAGGTTCGATCCCCGTCACATTTCAATTCTTTGTGGATCAACATAGAATTCTTTTCTATAATTTGAACATTAAGAAACAATGAAATCCACTCGAAAAACTATTTCGACTGAATTACCTACATGATAATCTTTTTCTTAATACCAAAATGTAGTTTACAGCTGAGGAGATAAAAGTTTCTTAAAATGAAATTAATTAAGTACTAACTGTAAACCAAAACATGTGTTTACGAAGCACATTATAATGAATTACATTTACTAAAGTTATAAATAATTTAATAAACAGTGGTTTTGCAATCGCCCATCCAGCAGGTTACAAAAGGCCTGTTACTGATTTAAAGCTAGAACAAAAGAACAGCCGAGACCAATTATTTTAGAATATGAAGGATAGATCTATTGAAGACATTTGGATTTGAACACATTATATCAACATTTGGACAGTCCTGGGATATATCATTGTAGAGGCGACACATCCTAACCACTGGGTACAACCAATGCATAGTACAATTAATATGATGTGTTGTTGGTACACTTGGAGTGAAAACAGTTTCGGCTTGCGGTCACGGATCCTGTAGTGAGTGTTTATGTTAATCGATGGAAGCAGGGACGGATAATCAATCGTAGAGTGTACTAATTTATGTAGGTATATAAGCCCGAATATTTTGCGTCTCTTTTCCAGGGTAATCATATTAAATTTCTGCAGCCTATCTGTGTAGGAGGCCAACTTGCGATGTTAACCATGATGAACAGAGAGACATCTTAAAAATCTTTTTTGAATGATCTCAATGCGGTCAATATGTATTGCATAATACAGAGACCAGTTGACTGCACCAAGTTCCGGAACACTCCAGACTAGTGAATTATACAGATATACCACACTGTTCAGCTTTTTAAGCTTGGTGTTTCGTAGAGCACAACCCAGCATTTTACCACCCCTCATAAGAACATAACTGTAATGCTCGCGAAAACTTAATTTATCCTCAAAAATTACACCTAACACCTAAGTCCTTAGCTTGAAAGTTAATTTTATTTGTTTTTGTAGTAAAGGACAATACAAAACATTTATTAATATTTAAATATATATGATTATCAATACACCATCTCGCCATGGTTTCGATATCCGTTTGTAATGCTTCAGCGTCTTCAAGGGTAGCCACTTCGGAGAAAATTTTAATACAATATAATATAATTTAATACAATATACAATATGACGTTAATACAATAAAAAGAAAGAACAAGTTACTAAAGGACGGATCAAAAATTCTTCCATAATAGTTTCCTTGACAGCTAAAAGACTCAACTTTCTTGACCTACTTGTGATTCGCTGAATATTAGTTGGGAACAACTTCTCAATGGCTTAGAGCTGAGAACCCGCATAATGTACTAAGTACGAGCAGACAATTATTGAATACACTTTATACTATTGAATAAAAGAAAGAACTTTTTTAAACTCTTTTATTTCCTTGTATGTACGTACGAGTGTATGTGTACGCGTTCATGCGTTCGTGCATGCGTGCGTGAAAGCGATTATCTGATAGATTTCACGGAAGGCAATCGAATTCCATTACAGTCTATAAAAGTCTACTGTTCAGCAGCAATAGACCTCCCCCATAGTTTGTTTCATAAGAGAATAATTTGCCATAGTTGCAAGTTGGTAGCCGCAGTTTTTTTTAATTATTTTGATAACATCAAGAAGGTGCTGCTGCCCATATCCTGTTTCTGTTTTCTTCAGTCGCTTCCTGCGACACCTACGGGACGATATGGAGTAGTATTCTAGCACCACTACTACACGGTGGGCAGATAGTTACATCTTCTGGATAACGTTTAAGGTTAACCTTTCGCCTTTACGTTTTTTAATTGATTGGTAAAGATTTAATGATTACAGTATTACAAGATATTAAGATAATGAATACTAGCGTAAAATAGCAACTTAATGCTGCTGTGTTTCGTATGGTGAGTGTAGAGAACCGGAGCTTCGTTTCACTGGAATCGAGGCATTCCATCTTAGTTCTCAATTTCTTTATCGAGGTTAAATGAAGATGTCCAAGGGCCACAGCATCCACTGACTATCAGGTGGACTGTGTGCTCGTTCGTTATCCATATTCTATATAAAAAATTCTTTAAAAAACGGCTGTCACCACTCATTAGGTCGAGTTCCGCAGATTGCCCTTGTAAACTTTTTCTGCGTAAGAAATGACCAACTCCAAACAGTACTAATTTTTCACAAAGTAGGTGTAACATGTTTTCACCCTTTAATAAATACCAATAATACTTTACTTTAGTAATAGAACTAAAGTAGATGTCATAGTCCAAAGGATTAGTAAGCTGAAGTGGCAAGGACCGATTTTCTAGTTGTATCCTAGTACTGACAAGTACAGTGTAGGGTGTGCCCACTAGATGAAGTGACTGCGTAGCAAGACATGCAGGAAATCGATTGTTCTAGGTGACTCATAACCTTGTTTTGTAGCATTTCTTAGACGAGGCGAATATTTAGCGGTGGACTTGTGAGGGGCTATAATTATGATTATAATGAGCCATGGAGTCGTTATTTCAAGTCAAATCAAATCAAATGCATTTATTTGCATAATACAGGTATAGAAGTTGTTACAAAGAATTGGAATATGTACACTGTATTCTATTGTTACCTTATGAGGTGTGCAAATACACTACATTATAGATTACGCATTTCTAATTCAATAATGGTGCTTTGGAATAAAATTGAGAATAAGAAGAATAAAAATAAGAAATTTTCCAGTTTAGCTATGGTCGGGTCTACTTGTACGATTGCGCCAGATAGTTCTACTTTGGCTTGTCGGTGTACTCAGGTTTTCTCTCAGGATCTTTTTCTGCATGTTTGACTGCCAGGTGACACGTGGTCGTCCTCTTCCTCGTGGTTTTACTATTTTACATTTAATTCACTATTAGATAGTTGCTGCTGTCCCAAATAACATCGAAGGCAATAAGCGATATCGCCAACAGGTACGAATATTACAACAATACGAGTAGCCTGATAGCAACGATTTTCGAACTTTGTCACATACTGCGACATCGAAACACGTAAAGGCCTTCGCGATCTGAACAAGTTGCTTCGTAGTTTGATTTATCGTCGCAGCACACGCGATGTAAGTGTTGTGACGTGAGCTTTGCATCCCTAAAATGCACAAATAAACGTTAGTCTTCGAAGCTGTCACATATATTATTAACGTGGTAGAGCCACACTGCAGCTACATTATAGCTGCAGCACGACTGGATCAGTACGATCGGCGTAAAACCTTATTCTCACGGAATACCAGCGAAAAACAGCAGATAAATGCTGGATTTCGTATGGTAAGTGTACCCTTACTGAAAACGAAGCATTCCATCTTAGTACTCAGGAGTGACAACACATCTACATTTTGATTCTTAATCGAGAAAGAAAGAAATATATTACATATTATACAACCTTATTATAACAGAAAAACAACATATATTTCAACTTAACAAAAATATTAAAAAAAAGGAATAACGCTTAATAACATAATATCAATTCGTAACGTCGATTTTCAGTGGAACTAGAAGTGTGAGATAGATGACAAACATCAGCAAGAAAAAACCATATAAATATAAAAATAAAAACAAAGTTAGCAAACCTATCAACATTCCATATTGTACCAGTGCTACATTGATGATATAGAAATGACAAAAGTTACATACGGAAAAATATTAAATAAATTGTCTTGTGCGTATGCGTGAGCGTGTGCGTGCGTGCTTTCCTGTGTGTACCATGTACGATGTTTGCAACGAGAGTGTATTAAGGACTATAACGTTTATGCCTATTTGCGGGATTTACGCACTGAATATGGAACTTTTTTAATAAAGTCTTGAAAGTGTCGACTGCATTACAGTATCTGATCGGTGGTGATATCATTCCAACACTTCGTGGCAGAAAAACCGAAACTGCCACGGAACGTAGCTGTAATGTCGGGAATAAATAATACGTCTAGTAGTCTTGACCGTAGATTTATTACTAACTCTCTCTCCTATTGTATCCTACATATATATAAACACACACTACACGCCCATCGGCAAAAAGAAAAAATCATTCATAAAAATATATTTTTTGAGATGTAACATAACTTGGTGTATAAAAAAATAAAAAGGTATATATTATTTTAAAATATTAAAATTCTTTTACATATATATATAACATATGGTAACGCCAGTTAACAATCTACTTTATCAACATTACATTACATATCGCATTGAGTTCGTCCTAAGTTATATCTACTTTATCAACATGACTAGTGCATATTTTTTGTTTCCTTCCTTCCTTCCCTTTCCTACCGCACGCGCTGCCGCCGAGGTGGAAAAGAGGATCTCGGCGCGCGTCAGTATACTAAGTGATATTACGCCATCCGCAACGCACGGCCACCCGTCGCGTCTTATATATATATTAACCGCAAACCGCGCAGGACGAACATTGAGTTCTCCTGTTTATGTTTAATATTCACCGCATCAGACATTGTGTCTTTGTAACTCATAAAAGTGTGAGACGCCCCCGTAAGGGCAAAGGTGGAGAGTGTGGGACTTCACGAGACTGTTCCGAGAGTGCGTGTGCGCCGAACCACGTGGCGAGCTAGCTGTATAGCAGACACTCCAGGAGGAAGGCGCGGCAGCCCTCATCAGGTCAGTGCGTGCTATCCCACCTATTTATTTTCCCCTTTGCCGTATGCACCAAAATTACAGTCCACTAAATCTTTATCGAAGATACCTTAAGTTACTGGCGTCTCCATTTTTAATGGTCCTTCGAGCCGGATTGACCTTGACTTTCCATTTTTAATGGTCACTTCTCGCTGGATTGACCTTGACTTTCCGCCCTTATTAGATCGTTATCGTAATAAGCGTTTATATAATTAATTATTTATATTTTAATCCGACTTCGGATTAACCCCGCCCTTATTAGAACACTAGAATAGGTCCTAATAGGTGACATTCATAGTAATTTTAAAACTATATTCATAGAATGAATAAGCATATAATTATCTATATAAATTATTTGTTGTATGTTCACATCACGTCATCAACTTTTAACTACATCTACAGATTATACTGTTAAAATACATTTATTATTTGCACATATATTTAAGCATTATATTCGTTATAAATAACTTCATAATTATTATAAAAGTTAACAATTAAAGTTCATCGTTAACAAAACTAATATTTAATAATTCAACCGCGTAGCGAGGTCGCTTACAGACTACCCGCTTATAATTATATTATTTTTGCCGCATAACTTAAGTTGTAATGCCGCCTAAAAAACAAATAGCATCGAATAATAGCGATTCCTCGGATAATGAGGGCACACCTGATGCTGAGTTGGTTTTATTGTTAGCTAAACGAGATGCTTTATTTGAAATAGTGCAAAAAATATATGATATGTCCTCGGACATCCTCACAAACACTTCCACGATGGAGCGTTTTCTTGATGGAAGTTCTAATATTAATGCTTTACGTATTGAGTTTAAACAGGTCTTAGATAATTATAATTCACATTTATTAAAAATAAACCCTATTGCTAAACCTGATTATAACAGCCTCATTGCGTTTGAGTCTCTTTGCGGTAGAATAAATAGGCTTTATTTACAATATTCGCAATCTAATTCACAAAGTACTAGTACACCATCTAAAGCCAGATTCACACTTCCGCCTATCGAACTTACGCCATTTTCGGGTGACATTCGCTCATGGCCTTTATTTTATGCTAGCTTTAAATCAACCGTCCATGACAACACATCGCTTACCGACGCTGAAAAGTTATACTATTTGCTAGGTAAACTAACGGGCAAAGCCCTATCTGTATGCTCAGGTATAACTCCTTGCGCTGAAAATTATAAAATTTTATTGCAAGCACTCGTTGACAAATATGAAGACCGGCGTACGCTAGCATCTACATATATTAATCAGATGTTCGAATTTAAGCCATTGCAATCGGCCACCGCAAATAATTTTGATTTATTTACTGATAACTTTATAAGTGCAGTGCGCGCTTTACAAAACTTAAAGTTAGATAATCTCGCGGACTTAATTGTTCTTCATATCGCGCTTAAGAAGCTGGACCCGGATACCATTCGCTCTTTCGAATATAGTCATAACTCGATGGTACCTACCTTTGATGATTTAGTAAATTTTATTAAGACCCGCTCCAAAGTTTTGCAACGCACCGATTCTAGTACAAATTCTAATAGCGCACCAAACAATCGACGAGGTAACGGTAATAATCGTCGCTGTAATAATACTTCGTCGCCGAAGTATCAGGCGTACGTAAGCACGACGACTAGTTGCTCAAAGTGTCTGTGCGATAATATTGTGCATCAACACCTATTTAAGTGTGCAGACTTTAATAAAATGACGCCGCAGGAACGATTTAAATGCGTAAAGAGTAACAATGCATGTGTGAATTGTCTCAGTTTATGTCATCGAGTGTCTAGTTGCTCTTCAAATTATAGTTGTCGAGTTTGTAAATTTAAATATCACACATTGTTGCACTTCCACCGCAGAAGCGATAATGCTTCCCCTGCGCTGGCGCGTTCTCCACCGCTTCAGCCAGTTACACTGAAGTCTACAACCCCCGCGCCCGCACACTCGCCACCCCTCACCGCAGGTGCGCGTTCAGACGTCGCGCTGTGTACTTCGTTCAAGAATGTTTCTCAACGTTCACCGCCTCCCGCGCGCGCAAGTCGTTCGCAGAGAACTGTTTTATTATCAACCGCTCAAGTATTTGCTTACGATGCTAAGGGAGAGAAACAAATTATTCGTATATTATTAGACTCCGCGGCTCAAAGCCATTTTATGACTAAAGAGTGCTGTCATCGTTTAGGCGTTCAACAACACGATACCGAATGTACTGTAGTAAAGGGATTCGGTGGAGTTGAAAAAATTGTAAAATCGAAATCGATTGATATTAAAATTTTCTCACGATTCGACTCGAATATTAACTTCAATATTTCAACGCTAGTTGTTGATCAAATCACCGACCTTTTGCCCACTGCTGTGGTAGACACATCTGTCTTATCACACTTCCATGGCATAAGACTCGCTGATGAATGTTATAGCATGCCTAATAAAATTGATGTTTTGATAGGCGCATCCCTTTTCCCGCACTTACTATGTCCAGACGTAATTTATTCGTCTAACGACTTGTCCGGGCCCTCGGCTTTGAATACGGTATTTAGTTACGTTATTATGGGCTCAGTGCCGACACTTCAGGTAAATCATTCTTTAACGTGCTGCTCAGTTCTAGAGTCTCCTATAGTTGACAAATTAGTGCAACGATTTTGGGAGCTTGAACAGTCACCCTCCGCACCGCCCATTCAGTGTCCTTCAGACATTGAATGTGAAGAGTTTTATAAATCTACGATATCCCGCGATCCTTTTACTGGTAGATATATTGTTGGCCTGCCATTTAAAGATGACGTTTACTCTCTCGGAGATTCTTATGAAACCTCTCGACGACGATTCATGTGCTTGGAGAGGAAACTTCAAGCCTCGCCTACATTAAGGTTAGCATATGATGACGTCATAAAGGAATACTTAGCTAAAAATTATATATCCCCCGCACCGCCGTATGACCCTCATGAACCCGCTCCAATATATGTCATACCGCATCATGGAGTCTTACGCGAAGATAAGAAGTCAACGCGTCTGCGCATCGTCCTGGATGCTAGCAGTAAGACTAGCACTGGGCGATCATTAAATGATATTCTGCATTCAGGACCAAATTTGCAAGGCGACTTGTTCAATATAATTTTAACTTTCCGCTTACATCCAATCGCTATGACAGCCGACTGTCGCCAAAAATTTCTGCAAATAGTTGTTCGCGATTCTGATCGTCGTTACCAATGCTTCCTATACCGCTTCCGTCCACAAGACCCACTTGTGTTATACCACTTCAATCGCGTGTGCTTCGGTTTAACTTCGAGTCCATACCATGCATTGCGCACGGTAAGACAGCTCATTGATGACGACGGCGCAAAGTATCCGCTTGCGAGTCGTATCGCATTTACTTCGCTATATATGGACGACATCGCGTTCTCTATGCCCAGTGAATCCGAGGCCAGTGAGACCTCTCGGCAGCTGATAGACTTATTCAAGGGTGCCCAATGGGACCTGATCAAATGGCATAGCAACCGTCGATCTGTTTTAGATGACCTCCCTACTTCCCATAAAATTACAGGAGAAGTAGAGTTCGATAAATCAATGCCACATAAAATACTAGGCTTGCATTGGTCTACCGATAGTGACGCCTTTTATTTTAAGATATCTGTTCCCGCTGATGTGACGTGCACTAAGCGCGCCATCTTATCTACTGTCGCTCGCCTGTGGGACATAATGGGTTTCGTTGCTCCCACAGTAGCGTACGCCAAATTGTTAATAAAGCAGCTTTGGCAACTTAATTTAGATTGGGACGACATACCACCACCGCCAATTATTAAGATGTGGAGGCAATTCTGTGCTGAATTACCAGCTCTTAATGATTTACGTATCCCGCGACATGTTGGTGTATCCAAAAACTGTACTGCGTCACTCCTGGGGTTTTCCGACGCCAGCGAGCGCGCATACGGTGCCGTAGTCTACATATATGTAAAGAGCGTCAATAGTAACACCGTCCAGTTGATTTGTGCAAAGACTAAAGTCGCACCGACGAAACCGCTATCTATTGCACGCCTTGAGCTTTGTGGAGCGGTTTTACTCTCAAAATTGCTTCGCAGAGTACTTGACAATTATTCTCTTGACCTTACAATATCAGTCTATGCCTTTGTAGATTCAAAAGTAGCTCTGTACTGGATAAAGAGTTCGCCACACAAGTGGCAGACCTTTGTTGCAAACCGCGTTGTTCAGATTACCGACAATATTCGCGCTGATAACTTTTATCATGTCGCAGGTACTGAGAATCCCTCTGACATACTTTCACGTGGCGTTACGCCAAATAAATTAGTTTCAAACCCCCTGTGGCTCCATGGGCCTCAGTGGACTTCGTTAGATCCATCTCAATGGCCTCTTCGTACTTTAGACAATGAGGTTATTGCAAATATGCCTGAGAAGAAGATTTTGTCGCACACTGTGTGCACATCCGTCTGTAATTCTGCGATTTATGAGCTCGCACTCCGCATCTCTTCTTGGAGTAAACTTCTACGTATAATTGCGTACGTGTGTAAGTTTGCTAAATTATTGCCCCGCCGCAGCACTACTGTAGTGACTGCTGATAATCTCAGTTTCTCTGAGGTTATAATCCTCCGCGCTCTGCAAAAACAGCATTTTGCAGTGGAATATTTAAATATTGAAGGTAAAAAACCTTGCTCGCCCGCTTTCAATCGTTTAAGGCCTTTTATTGAGAATGGTTTAATCCGCATTGGTGGTCGTCTTTCGAACTCCGCATTAGATTACACACAAAAACATCCAATTATACTCCCGCGCAGTGATCATGTAGTGAACATGATCATTGACTATTATCATATTAAAAATTTACACGCTGGGCCTGAATTGTTATTGTCATTACCCGCACCCAAAGTCAAATCTGACTCTACCAGTCTGTTACACAGGCATTCTTTACTGGATAAATTAGTTCAGTCGTTTTGGGACCGGTGGAGGACGGAATACCTTCACGGATTACAAGTTCGTCAGAAGTGTAACACCCCGTCTACGGCTATCGTACCAGGCATGGTTGTAATTGTGATAAATGATAATGAACCGCCCCTTGCTTGGCCATTAGCGATTGTCGAGTCTGTTCATCCTTCGAAGGATGGCGTAGTTCGAGTAGTGACCGTGAGAACTACTAAGGGAACATATCTCCGTCCTGTTGCTCGTATTTGCCCTCTCCCAAGACAATAAATCACGATTATTTTGATTATAATTATTTATCTAAATTAGGAATTAAGTTTATATTTATATATATTAAAAAAGTATTAAACCGCAATATTATATTTATGTACACATTTTCTCGCTTACCAAGTAAGGTTAGTAGATGAGACATGCGCATTGAGCGCATCCTCTCACTTTATATACCGCTTATTTATTTGTTTTCCTTTTACTTTTATATTACGGTTGTCTTTTAAAGGTGACCCTTTAAGGGCGGGAGGAAATGGTAACGCCAGTTAACAATCTACTTTATCAACATTACATTACATATCGCATTGAGTTCGTCCTAAGTTATATCTACTTTATCAACATGACTAGTGCATATTTTTTGTTTCCTTCCTTCCTTCCCTTTCCTACCGCACGCGCTGCCGCCGAGGTGGAAAAGAGGATCTCGGCGCGCGTCAGTATACTAAGTGATATTACGCCATCCGCAACGCACGGCCACCCGTCGCGTCTTATATATATATTAACCGCAAACCGCGCAGGACGAACATTGAGTTCTCCTGTTTATGTTTAATATTCACCGCATCAGACATTGTGTCTTTGTAACTCATAAAAGTGTGAGACGCCCCCGTAAGGGCAAAGGTGGAGAGTGTGGGACTTCACGAGACTGTTCCGAGAGTGCGTGTGCGCCGAACCACGTGGCGAGCTAGCTGTATAGCAGACACTCCAGGAGGAAGGCGCGGCAGCCCTCATCAGGTCAGTGCGTGCTATCCCACCTATTTATTTTCCCCTTTGCCGTATACACCAAAATTACAGTCCACTAAATCTTTATCGAAGATACCTTAAGTTACTGGCGTCTCCAACATACTTATATCATAATCAAATAAAAGTAACATATCGTAAACACTGTAATTTAAAAAAAAGCTTTCTATCTTTTTATTTAAATTTATAAAACAATTATCAAATTCCTTGCGTAATTGTATTGATTCTCTAAGTTTTTGTTTTAAAATACTTTTAGTTCGCCTATCATAACTGCATAACATTTAAAATTTTCATATATGACTATTAATTCACTAGACATGAAAATACAGTTTTAAAAAAAATACAGTTATCAAAAATATTGTAAGGCGTATGTATATAAGGCTGTTTACAATAATATTATTTTCTTAAACTTAAACTATAATTTTAAATTTAAACCTTAATAAACCTTAAAGGTAAAAAAGCCAATACCATCAAAATATTATCCTTATTTTTAAGTAAATAAGGTTCAGCATACTTATTTAAATCACACTATACTTACACAAGAGCCCTACTAAATCTAAATAAACTCTATGAAAAGTGGAATATCCCATAAATCGGTTACAACCATTGGCTCTTATATATTTATTTAAGTGTTTATGTTGCAACACTTGTCGCATCGATTTGCGTAATTAGTCATCATCATCATCATCATTACAGCCCTTCACAAGTCCACTGCTGAACATAGGCCTCCCCCAAGTAATGCCACAAAGCACGGTCCTGAGCCACCTGAATCCATCGACTTCCTGCATGTCTTACCAGGTCGTCACTCCATCTAGTGGGGGGTCGCCCTACACTACGCCTACCGGTACGAGGCTGCCACTCAAGAACCTTTCTTCCCCATCGGTTATCGGTTCTTCGAGCTATATGGCCGGCCCATTGCCACTTCAGCTTACTAATCCGTTGGGCTATGTCGGTCACTCTGGTTTTACTGCGGATATCCTCATTTCTGAGTCTATCACGCAGAGAAACTCCGAGCATAGCCCTCTCCATAGCTCGCTGAGCGACCTTGAACGTCCTCATACGGCCAGCAGTGAAGGACCACGTCTCAGATCCGTAAGTCATCACTGGCAAAACGCACTGGTTGTACAATCTAGTTTTTAGATATTGAGGTATACCTGACGAGAAGATATGTCGTAATTTCCCGAACGCTGCCCAGCCGAGTTGAATCCGTCGATTGACCTCTCGGTCGAAGTTGGACTTACCTAGTCGGACTATTTGTCCCAGGTAAACGTACTCGTCAACAACTTCGAGCATAGTGCTCCCAACAACTACCGGCATAGGTGTGACATGGACATTAAACATGATCTTTGTTTGTCCATGTTCATCTTAAGACCTATCCGTTGGGAGGCACTATTGAGGTCATTGTTAAGTCCTCCAGCGATTCTGCCATAAGGACTATATCGTCGGCAAATCGAAGGTGAGTGATGTACTCGCCATTGTTGTTAATACCGTATCCTTTCCAGTCCAGTAGTATATATATATATATATATATATATATATATATATATATATACATATATATATATATATATATATATATATATTAGGTACCGGAAATCGGAGTATTAATTCATTTCATTTATATTTTATTCCGTGATATTTATCACGCGGGTACTTTATAAATATGGGCCCCCATTTATTTGGGTATTATATTACACTTTCGTAACATTCATTTCATTTTATTGGTACATAAACTTTTTATCGTAATTATATCAAGGTAAAAGTGTACCTTGGGTTGTGCGCACAACCTTGAGATCCAAACGTAGACAGTCATTAAAAAAGCGGCCAAGAGCGTGTCGGGCCACGCTCAATGTAGGGTTCCGTAGTTGCCCGTCCGTCACAGTAAGTGTTCCCACTTATGAGTTTGTACAAAAACTGTTGTTTCCATCCAAGTTCAAAATAATTTTCCTAGAAAGTCCTTACAAAGTTCTACTTTCCAGATATTTTTCATATTTTCTAAACTTATGGTTCAAAAGTTAGAGGGGGGGGGACACATTGTTTTTTACTTTTGGAGCGATTATTTCCGAAATAATTGACATTATCAAAAAATGATTTTCGTAAACCCCTATTCATTTTTAAATACCTTTCCAACAATATATCACACGCCAGGGTTGAAATTAAAAAAAAATCACTTCCCACTTTACATATAGGGGGGCTACCCTAATAAAACATTTTTTTCCAATTTTTATTTTACCACTTTGTCGGCGTGATTGATACACATATTGGTACCAAATTTCAGCTTTCTAGTGCTAAAGGTCACAGAGATTAAGCGAGGACGGACAGACGGACAGACAGACATGGCGAAACTATAAGGGTTCCTAGTTGACTACGGAACCCTAAAAAGGACTCCAACAATTGTCGCGGAGGAAAACTAAGTTCACACATGTGATTCAATGAAGGATATGACCTCTATGTACCATTATTAAGAGTAACAAATTTAAGACTTCTCTGGTCCCTAGTGGTACTAATATGAGTAAACTCGTGTACATCACTTGTACTGAAGGTACTGTTCCCTAGTACCCGTTACGCCCGATTTTATCATCCAAACACGGAAACATACCCTGCTCGAGGACTCTATGTTATACCAGTGATGGATGTTCCCGTATCTCTCCATTACCTATTTATTAAGGTCAATTATTTTCTTTTATATCCATTTTCTCCATGCATAATTCTTGCTCCTAACGGCAAACGGTGGAAACTTAACTACTCAATCATTCGTATTCCCATTTTTGAACATTTCTTTTTTCCTTCCTCAAACCTTTTAAATTCGTCCTTGCTAATTTTTGTACAAAATGGATAATATTTTTTCAGTCAAAGTTTAACTCAGTTAAGAAACATTACTATTAACACTCTCTTAGGCCGGCGACGTGCATACTTTATAATAGAATAGCATTTTTCTAGTCAGTTTCCCTTTCCTTTTTTATTATGATGTGTACCCTGTTTAAGAATATGTACCTTTAAATGTTATTGTTATTCTTTATTAGGAGAAGTTATACGATAACGACGTTCTTAGTTAGTTATACATGATTTTTTTGAATATTACTATATATAAAATTTGAGATAAGGGAATTAATAAATTTGACATAAATACAGAAACAAATCAATGATAATTGGTTGTAACGTTGGTTTGGTGTAATTTATGATATATAATGATAGACAAATTAATTATTTTAGCAAGTACGAGTATATGCCATTGAGCTATAATAATATTCTTACGTTGGTATTTCATCGGACGCTGTTACATAATTAATTAGAAAGTTACCATATCAATAAAAAAATATCGAATAATTTAAATGTTGTTAAAATTTCGATAAATATTGTTATAGTTACTTGTCCATTAAATATACACATTACTATGGTAGAATATGTGGAACTAAATTATATTTAAACACCATTGCACAACCATATTGTTGCAAAACGAATATTATTATTATCATTATTAAGTAGTTATTTCATTACAGCCCTTCACAAGTCCACCGCTGAACATAGGCCTAAGTTGGTAGTTATTTACCGATTAATTATTGCGGTATAATACATAATTTTGAAATTTTCTGTTAATTGTACTAATATTTTTCCTATTTTTTATTAAATAATTTGAAAATTACCTTCCCCAGTTCTGTGTATAACATTATATAGGTAATAATATAATTTGACAATGGACATCGACACTATTTTGTAATTAAACTTACATACGGTGCTTTCGAGATGTCTTGTACCTGCTACAGAACTTGGCTAGTCGCTCGTTGTACCTCTGACTTCTTTCTGCTACTCATATTTTTTTTTCTCATATTTATCTTACGACACCTAGCAGACGAAATGGTGATGAGTTCTCTCACGCCACCACCAGTTTTTCAATGACCACTGCTGAGTATAGGAGTCGCCATAGATTGCGTCATAAGGGGAATATTTGCTATAGTTAGCACGCTAGGTGGGCGGGTTTCTAACTACTCTTCTTCATTTTCTAGTAGATATTAGACAGATAATGCTATACATCTCCTGGCTTTTCCTTGTCGTCTCTTGCAACACCTACGAGACAGTACTCATAGCTAATCAAAGATAAAATAATCCATTATAAAAAGTACCACTTAATGTTGCAATCAAAATAATTCCTCTAGCCCAAAATTATCAAAGCAACAACACAAATCTGCCAAAATTAATCTCCTATATTATTCAATTAAGCCGGAGAAACGTTGTCCGTAGGCGTCTCCTTAATGAGCTTATTAATAAGTCCTAACTTGACAGAAAAGAAACGATACAATTTATAATTGATATATAATAGAGCCGTAGTAACTCCCCTGAGTTATATAAGCGCGCGACTTAAAATTTTATAATATGTAAGCAAACAGGTTTGATCCCCACCAGCATCACAGAAATTGTTGAATTCAATTTTTAATTCTGATTTACCACGATCTCGACAATGACGGAAAACATTCTAAGATTTAAAATTTTCAGGTAGGAAGGTAGCAAAATACATATTTCCGCATCAAAGCGATTCGCATACTACTCTGAGAACAAAATATATTCAAAAATCGACGTGAAAACTAAGACAGTCCCTCACCGAATCATACAACATAGACTAGACCTAACCAGTAGTAGATTAAAAACATGTTCAAGTTTTTTGCGGGAATTTTACAGTCTATAGATTGTTTGAAGTGGATGATGATACGTAAAAGTAATTCGATTTTGTGTATTATGTGGCTGCGCAAGTTATTTTATTCAACTAGGTACCATAAGAACTTGAGCTACTTACTCTGTTTATCGACTAGCCCATTGGATTGAGCTTTCAAAATGTCGCAAACATTTCGCAACGTGACGCATCAGCATATTGTGAATAATTTAGAATAGTAATATTATATTTTATAATTTCTCATTACTTGACACTGTCAAATATAAAATAGGGTAATTTACCTATTTTCAAAAATTGTTTTAAATGAATCCTAGAGTGATAATGAAACACTACAATTTTTATATATTTTTTTAAACCGAATAATGCCATTATAATTACTTTTAATATATTTTATATATACTTACACTGATGTTTTAACATTCCTCAACTCAGCAGAACAAAAATTGGGATTGCATGCAAAAAATTTTGCCACCATCAATTTATTTATCCTTGGTAGATTAGTACTTTCTGTTTTTACGAATTCGTCTTCCATGATGTCTTTTCAATAAAATTCGGAATAAAACTCAATAATCGTAATTATCACTTAAAATTTTTGAAATAACACAGCACGTTAGCTAGTTCTTTTAATCATTTTTTTTGCGCCCGAAGCAATTAAAGGGCTACCCTATATTTAGGGAGGCGGAAAATGCGTTACGCATACCACGATAGCCGGTCTATCGTGGTTATGAGGGACTCACTGCCTGAGGGCTGTTTAAGCTTTCTTATGCCGTATCGGGAGCGACCCTCCTTTGGGAAAAGAGAGCGCAGGCGGCTACGAGCTGCTGAGGGAGTGCCTACGAAGGCAAATTAATTATGTATAATAAATTTAATTTAATTAGAGTTGGCCTGAGCCGCCAGGAGGCAGTTCTGGTCATTTGATAGTTTATTAGGCGGGTCCGAGTGAGTTTCTCGGCCTGCGAACTCAATAGCGAGAGGGGGGTGGGGCTGCATAAGTAGCTGTCTCACGAATAAAATGGTTGGAGTGCGACTCTGTGGCTTTGAAGAAGTTCTCAGAGAGTTTTTAAGAAATTGTTGAATTGTAGGGAGCTCTAGGTCCCGATGAAGGTAGGCATTACGGACGTACCAAGGTGCGTTCGCAGCTCGACGACAGAAAAGGTTTTGAACTATTTGGAATTCATTAATAATTTTAGGGTCGGCGTGGGCAAAAATGGGGCCCGCGTAGGACATGACTGGTCGTATACAGACCCAATAAAGGGTACGCTTGTTTTTGAGGGACATTTTATTGTGTTGGCCCAACATACTGTTGAGACTACTCAGGGAAAAACGTGCGTGATGGGTTACTCTTTTGACGTGGGGCCTGAAAGTGAGCCTTGTGTCTAGAGTGACACCTAAATATTTGGCAGTCGTATGCCAGGGGACGTATGGGAGGGGAGGGTCCCTAGCATACGTATTGGAGGAGTGTTTTTGAGACGGCGTCGTTTATAATCGAAGTGAACGGCGGAGCTCTTCTCCGGGTTCACATCGATGCGCTATTTTTTGAACCAAGCTCCTAGGTCGTCAACTGACTTTTGAACCTTGTTCCGTATGAAAGGTAGCGAGATACCTTTGCAGTAGATAGCAGTGTCGTCTGCGAAGAGGGAGAGCTGAACACCTTGCGATGGGATGGGACTGTCATTGGTGAACAGGATGTATAGCAGAGGAGCAAGTACTGAGCCCTGAGGGACACCAGCTTTGATAGGGCGCTGTGAAGATAGCGTGCCTTCGTGCCTAAAACGAAAGGTACGATGCTTTAAGTAAGAGGCCACGAGACGTACTAGATGATCGGGGAGACCTATTTTGTACAGCTTGTAGATAAGGCCTGTATGCCAGACTCTATCAAGGGCTTTAGCTATGTCGAAAAAGACCGCGATGGTCTTATGACGACGAGGATAAAAACCGCTGAGGATATATTCCACAATACGGTGTACTTGTTGGGGACATGAGTGTTGCGCTCGGAAACCGAATTGATGAGGAATGATAAGAGGGTCACCGTCTGTGGGAAACAGATAGCGCCTCATACGAGTTTGGATGAATTTTTCGAAGAGCATGCCCATTGCCTTGAGGAGGCTAATGGGGCGATGACTGGAGGGGAGGTTGAGAGCTTGCCTGGCTTGGGAATACCAATCACAGTAGCCTCTTTCCACGTAGTGGAAAAGTAACTAAGGTTGAAGCAGGCGTTGAAGATAATAGATAAAAAGGTTAACACTTGGTTGGAGATGCCATCCGCGCCCGGAGCGTTTTTGGGCTTAAGTCCTTTGATGAGGGATGAAATCTCATCATTGGATACAGAGATAGGTTCGGAGGCTGTAGGGGGTGAGTTCTGGTGGCGGACCTCATCCTCCACTGCCTGGACGTGTGAGGGGTCGATGGGTTGAGAGCTAGGAGAGCATTGTGCGGCAATGCTATCTGCAAAGGACTCAGCCTATTCCTCGGGACGGGAGAGAGGGTGAGTGTGGGTGATAGCGTCTATGCGGAGGGCTCTAGCCATCTGATAGTACGCTGTATGAGATGGAGAGATATTCTCCATGAGTTTACTCTTTTCGAGGTCTCGAAATTCAGAGAGGCGGAAACGGAGTTCTCGTTGAAGACGATTGACCGTGCGCCTATATTCGGGGGTGGGATATTTTGCTGCTCTCCGGAAAGCAGCTTTTTTTGCTTTTAATAGGTTGCTAATATGTAGGGGAAGCCCACTATTGTTAGCAACTGGGACGACCCTTTCGTTCTCCTTAAGGGAGGATTTAATAAGGGTGGAGAGTGAATTGACCGCGGTGTCGATTTTTTCGGGACTGTCTAAGTCCGACGGTAGGGAGATGGTAGAGTCCTGTGAGTCCAGAGCCTTAGATAGGGACTCCTTGAATCCCTTCCAATTAGTGAAGGTTTTCGTGTGTGTTGGGGGAGGCGGCTGATGGTCAAGAATGAGGGAGGCCGGTCGGTGATCGGATCCTAGATCGTCTAGTGTCTCGATTGCTCTGAGGTTGAGAGAAACTCCTTGGAGTAACGCAAAATCTAGTACATCGGGGGCGTGATCGGTGTTATCGGGAAAGCGAGTAACACCGAGGGGACTATGGATGGTAATATCAAGAGACTGCGTGATATCGAGCAGTATCTTGCCACTAGGGGAGGTAGTACGGTATGTCCATTCAGTATGCTTGGAGTTAAAATCTCCAAACATAATGACTGCATTGCCTAAAGATAAAATAGCCTCAAAATCTTTTTTGAGGGGATGGGTTCCTGAAGGGATGTAACAGGAGGCTATGAGGATGGACTGATGTCCAGTCGTAGCTAGCCTGCATAACGTGGCTTCCATGTTGGTAAACTGCGGAGTAGAAATGGGCGAGCAGTGAGGTGTCTTCTTGTAACAGATGGCCGTTCCGCAGCCTCGGCGGTCGGGTCTGTCATTACGAAGAAGAGGGAAGTTTTTGATAGAAAGGCCTTTAATGTCCTTAGTTTTGAGATTAGTTTCCTGTAGGAGGAGGAAATCAGCTTCACGATTCCGAAGAAAGAGCTTAAGCTCTGAGAGGTTATTTCGCAAACCGCGAATATTAAAGGATACAAGCGATACCCTTAGGTTTGATACGACCGTGAGACTTTGGTAGAGCAAACTGCTCTGTCATTGTGAAGTTAAGTTAGTTAACTTACAATGAGCACAAAAGATTATGGTGCTCTGTAAGAGCGAGGAGACGGTCCTGAGAGGACCTCGCAGCGCGCAATTTACGTGCTAACACCGCGATTTCACTAACGTCGATGTTCCTAATAGCGGAATACAGCGTTTTTAGGTCTTCAATAGTGGGCTGTTGTTGTTGTGGGGCGGAGGTTGTTCGCGGTGGGTCTGCCTTACTGGGGCCCCAGGGAAAGACTGGAGGCTGCATAGGCTTTGAGAAGCCCAGAGGGGGCCGAATAATGCCCTAGGGGGACCCTGAGAGGGCCGAGAGAAGCCCTGGATGGGCTGAGAAAGGCCCTGACGGGGCCGTTGGTAGAGAGCCGGGAATGAGTGGTCATTGACCGGCGGTGGAGCTTGTCTACTGGGGCAAGGTTGAGGTGCGCAAGGGCAGCCTCTGTAGTTTGCCGGGTGGCCTGTTTGTTTTCACAGGACACATGCGGGTGGGGATTCGCGTCTTTGGGCCGAGGACACTCTTTGGTATTGTGGGGTTCAAGGCACTTAACGCACCTGGGTCGATGCGTTTTTTCGAGGCGCGTTTACCGCTGCGCCTTGAGTTCACTGTGGTGAAAGAGGAGTCTATGGTTCCGTCGGAGTCACGGACGCGGAGGACTCGGAGCGTTTGGACTCCATTTCTAGGGGGGCAAAGGAGTATTGTGGTTTAAGGTAAGTCGCGATTACGGGCGGCGGCTGGAGTGCCTGAGGGGCAGGGGGAGTAGCCTGGGCGGCGATGGTGGCGATGGCGGCGAGGACCGTCTCATCGAGGTTTATACCATAAGTTTGGTTTATGACGGCGGCGATGGACTTAGTAAGGCTATCTGTGGACATTTTGAGGCAGTAGTTCTATGAACGGAAGGATTTAGAACGGGTCCCTGTTCTCAGTAGAACAGGGACTTGAACACGAGCCGTAGTACACGTATAACAATAAATAATAACAGAGAAATAACAAAAACTCAACAATAAAATAATAACAGTAAGAATAACAATAGAGTAACAATAACAAGCGGAGGTGAGTCAAACCTCCCCGCCCGAAGACAGGGGGGTAAGAACTGTTAGCGGTAAAAGACTCACCGGTGCATCGGCGCTGTACAGCGCGAGCAGGACAGCGGAAGCCCGAGATCGAGATAGCGATGCGAACGATGCCACAGGCGGAATATCTGTCTCTTAATCAGTGACACAGAACGCTAATATCCTTAGGCTGGATCGGTGACGTAACGACATGATCTAATATGTCCGATAGCGTTTTGCAGATTTGAGGTACAGACGAAAATAAAATTCTTAATATGGAAATTTAAAACTTGTAATGCAATTTTATAAACAGAAATCAATATTTCTTGTTTACTTTTTACAAAATCTATTATAAAATATATTTTTGATTGTATTTTACATGGTGTAAAATATTATACGAGTCCTTGACAATATAAAAAACATGTTGACGCGTACTTTTGACAGAATTTTGATAAATGCTACATCACATCATGCCTAATTTATGTATTGTTTAAATTTTCGCGTCTTTGTTGTGCGATTGAGCCACTGAGTATCACTCACACACCATACACCCTATCCACGACGATCCATATCTCCCCGTGGGTGTCATTAGAGGCGGCAGTGGGAAATTAAAACAGAAGATGGGCAACAGCATCTACCTGATGATAACAACTCCAAATAATAAAAAAACTGCGATTGCCAACCCTCCTGCCACGCATGGCAGCAGTTCAAACTGCCGATATGGCAATCTATGGGATGGAATTGCTGTACTAGCTTTACTAGTTTACCTTGCATCGAATTCGCCCTTATAAGAGAGGCAAGCCAAACCAGCAGGATTCCTTTCCAAGCTATGGGGCAAAATTTATTTTAATTTGTATTTCCCATAACATAATCTTCTAATACAAAATGTTTAAATTAAATACAATCAATCCTATGTGACTGACATAATTCAAGGATTACTAAGCTAAAGTGGCAGTGGACCAGCCATATAGCTCAACGACAAGCAATGGGGAAGAAAGGTTCTCGAGTGTTAGCCACGTACGTAAAAATGCTAAATATTTCTCTCTCTCTCTCTCTCTCTCTCTCTCTCTCTCTCTCTCTCTCTTATTTCACTAAATGACGATAGAAAACTATAAAAATAATTAATACTTAATTTGGAAAGCGATAATCAACGATTATGGTTAAAGTCGTCAAAGTTAATTGTTTGGCCCTTTTGAATTAACTCAGAAATATCACAAGCTCAAGTAAGCGTTACGTTGGCGCACGAATGGTTCGGCTCTACCGGGGAAGGACCACGCTCTCACAGAAATCCAGCGCAAATAGCAGATAACTGCTGTTGTTGTGTTTAGTATGGGAAACCCTTCTCACTGAGGACAAGTCATTCGACCATAGTCCTCTGGGGTGACAACGCATCTGCATCCTTGATCGAGACTGAATGTGGCTATCTATGGGCCACAGTACCCACTCACCATAAGTTGTACTCTGTGCTCATTTGTCAGCTTTATTCCATAAAAAGAAAGAACGTGGTTGATATACGTTTTGAAATTCCAGTGGTGTATGCGGGGGTCGAACATTCTTACTAAATTCATGAGAGGGCGCTCAGCCCTGAAGTACCACTTGTAAAGGTAAAAATAAAATCAACATCATTACTTTAACAATATAAAAGTAAAATATGAAGAATATTTCTCCGTTTTAGTCGAGGACGCTTCAGTTAAAATGCGTTGCATGTTCGCTTTGCGTCGTTCGAAGATTCCGTTTGCTGAGTAAATATCAAACGGTTTCCAGAGATAAATAAAAAAAAATTAGATTTACTGATAAATTGAAGTTATATTATATAAGAAAATTTTAAGATAAATTTAACATTAATTAAAATTCTAAGAAATAATTAGTTATTCATTTATGTAGTGTATAGGTACGCTTTTACAACAAAATCCCAGAAAATGTTCAGTTTGTCAAACAAAAGGTTTAGAATTTTTATGTATCAAAAACTGTTTATTATGGGTTATTATAATATTGAGGAGTTCATGAATGAAAATAACCACTGGAAGTGAGGCGATCGCTATCATGCTGTTTTTGTTATAATTAATATAAATTACTAAAATTGATATAATAAATAATAGGTATAAGATTGTAGTCAAATTATATCTGTCTCTAAAACTAATCCCGCTGGGTTTCTTGCTGTGTCTACCCAGAACAGAGGTATTTTCCGAACCCGTGATAAATAAAATAAACGAGTTTCAAGATGTATTATGATATTTTGCATAAAAAATATTATCTATAATATTTTTATAGGATAGGGTGACAAACGAATACACAGTCCACCTGATGGTAATTGGTTGCTGTGGCCCATAGACATTTACGCTGGTATTCTGTGACAGTGTGGTCCTCCCCCGGTCGAGCCGACCCATTCGTGCTACAATTATACTGCTAATATATCTGCATCATGGCTCTACTACCTATAAGGTTATTAAGTTTCTTGGCATTTGCCAATGATATTACATATAAAGTAGTGTACCTGGACAGGCTCTAAATTCTCAGCGAGTGGCAGATTAAAAATAAGAATTTATGAAACGATATTTATATGTGCCCGCGGTACCGTGACCCACGTAAGAAATGTCGTATAAGAAATGTCGGTATAAGATTATAGAAAATTTCACGACGCGGTTTGTCCTCTACAAGTGCATTTGTAGCCAGTGGCCAGCCGCAAGCTGGACGCTGCTGCGGTCATAAACCTCGGGTTTATTCTGGGACTTTACTGGTAATCAATTCATCGAAAATGACTCGCCTTGTCTGCTTAACTTATGACTTAGGCATGAATCTACATACACACTACCGACTCATGAGATTTAAAAAAATAATACGGCAGCATTTCCTCTATCGTTACGGGCTCGGGTAATGATCGCTCCAATAGTTCTTAGCCTTTTTGCTAATTAACCAACCAGTCTTCTCTCGTTCCATGCGGGGTACTCGAAGCAACATATACTTGTCTCTATTTCGCTTCCAATAACTAGACAAGCCTTACATGTCGTATAATTACAACTGTGACATCACAATTTTGCATTATTTATGTGTGCGTTTATATTTCGTTTGTGCACACTGAGTGATGTGTAGATAACCTATCTATTTTCCATTAAAATGGATTCACTATTGAATTTTTCATATTCCTACTGCGTTGACATAAATCTCTTCAAACCACTTTCATGAAAGCATATATTTACGATTTGCTGAGCGCATAGCTCTATTCACATTTACCAAGTCACCAAGCACAACGTTTATACGTAGACAAGAGAGGGTGTTCGTTCGGAGAGTACGTCTATTGTACCTACATTACGAGCAATTTATTCTGCAGGAACATCTTGTAGAAGTATTCTACTGGCATATGTTTATCCATTTTAGTATTCAGAGATGTACGTCAAATTTATTACTGTGGATCATAGATAACACGATAAATAAAAATAAAACTTATTAAAATAACGTTTCAATATGTGCTATCTTTATATTTTTATATATATATATATATATATATATATATATATATATATATATATATATATATATATATATATATATATATATATATATATGGGTAAGGTCATAAAAAAATGTACTTTTTAAAAGTTTTGAGTGAACCCAATACATGGGTTCAAACTTTTAAAAAGTAGACTTTCAATAAGTATTTTTATAATGTACATTGAATAAAAAAGTTTCTATTTCTATTTCTATTGTGAATACCATACACTAACAAAAAGTATGATAATATTATTAATTAATAAAACATTGATAACCATGCTTAGAATAATGTAGAAATAATCAGACTATTCAAGAGGCTTAAACATAAAAAATATTTTTGAATCAACAAACTTAAGCTGCATACAAAATTTATTTGTCTCCTATCAACTTACAGGACGAAAAAATGCAACAAACAAAAATAATATAGCATTATTGTTTTTAAAATTGTAGTTTACTTTGTAAGCAATAAAAATGCCGTGTGGAAAAAAATACCTTATTCTAATTTGTGTCTCCAAAAGTTATCCAGTGTGTTACTCTGATTCGATATGGGATAGATTTTTTGTTTTCAACATTAAACAACACTATTTACCTAATTTCGATGAGGCAACGCCGTAGGCTTACTGTCAAATGTCACTTTTTACATATTTTTCATTTGTAGTCGTGACCGTAACAATTGTAAATTCCATAATTTAGAGCACAAATTTCGGGCAGTGTATCTGTGAATTCTACGTGGGAAATACAAAGATATCGTTTACCAGGTTCCTGATTCGAAATGTATAGTCAGTTACCAAGAGTGTGTCAAGTTTTATAAAGTAAATCGCGCATGATTTATGACCGGTACATTGTTGAGTTTCGAATTTTCGGCTGTGTTTGTTCCAGTTCGTTACGAGTATATGGTGTTTGTTATGTCACTCACTGGAATTTCATAAAAGAGGCTGTTCAAATAACTTAACTGACTACGGCGAAATGAAAAAGGTGCAATGTTATTCTGACGTACCTACATAAGAGTGGAGTGAGTGTGCTAGTGGTCCCTTAGTAGCCGAACTAAGTCCTTTCGTCAACTTTTCCACTCGCACAGGACCAAATTATAAACATTATTTTAAATGATAAGAAGAATTTTTAAAATTTTAGTAAAATGTCTAGACCAAACACATAATTCTAGTTTTTATTTCACATCGATCGGTGCACTGCAAAGTGGCGTGGAAAGCTTACGTACATTTTTAAAATCTCGGCGGTGCCCGCGAGTAGCGCGTGACGTCATAGATTCCATGCGGCCGCGTCGCCATACCGTTTCAGCGCGCCGATCATACCTTTGTAGTCATTGACTTTAATATATAAATCAATGTTTGTAGTAATATTTCGCGGGTGAGTTATTTGCCCTCGTGCGCTCTGGTGTTTTTAAGTATTTAATGATGGAAGAAGGGTTTCAAAAGGTCAATCTGACAATCTTCCAATAGTCCGTGACATGATGGTGGCGGAATATTTTCTAAGAAACAAAGATTTTGTCGCGGCTGAAATACGCATAAGAATAAGATAATATTTTATAACCTAAGTACCCATTATTACGTTAATACTTCTGGGTTTCATTTGCTAATGATAAGAATAAGTATAATAAAAATACGTTCCTTACCTACCTACTTACTATCTGCCTCTAACTAGTTTTGTTTTCTTATTCTTCATAAGTGTACCCCGACCTCTTTGTGGTTTTTATGGTTAAAAAAATTCCTGTTGTACCTATATAAAGAAATTTACTACAAATATAAGGTGTATAAAAATATGATTTTATCTAAAAATCAGATGTTTTCAATATTAATAGAAAAAGGGTCGCATTATTATTATGATTAAAAGCGTAGTTATATATTCTTCAGTCTGGGGATCAATGTCAATATTATCATCTAGAGTAGTAACAGGATCGAGAACATATATCTATGCTCAATTTCTTGTGAAGTAGTGGCAATCGCATGTGCAACTGTTTCTGACCTGGATTTGGCATTTGGTTTTGATAGTAAAAATCTTTGGGGTTTTACTGTATACCGATTTTGACAAGCAAACTAGTGAGGCAAAACATCTTTTTTTAAGTTTGAGGGGACCACTAACTAGTTTGTACTTCACGTAGTTTTCCATATCGTTTTCGACCTAGAACAAAATACAAACTTATTTAAAGTCTATAAAAAAATAAGGAACCTCGTAATTTATATTCCATCAATATTTAAAATATGTACCAACTATGTAATGCATAAAAATAAGACTACACGAAAAAAAATTTAAGTGCTCCACTTCATAATCAAACTTCTTTCATTATTTGCGGCCCGCAAAGTATGCAGGTTGAACAGCTCTGCGATGTGTTTAGTTTTTGCTCAAAATATCGTAAAAATATAAAAACGTTTGTTAACATATTCCATATTTTAACCTTTATATGCATTATAAAAATTTTGAAATTTGCTACAAACATAGGTAGGTATCTAAACTTACGAACTCACGACAGGTCATTGACTTATCTACATTACATAGGTACTACTTTACCCAAGTTTGGATGTTTATTTACACTGAAATAGTTTTAGTTAAATATGTATGCATTAGGTATTGTTTCTTCTTGAAATTATAATGATCATTAAGCGTGGAAAGGTTCAATGAATTTGAAGTTACTTAAACACTGCGACTCGAGTAGGTACCAACATGCCTAATAGAAAGCATTTACTACCAATAACCAAGAGCTATCATGTGAAGATTATTATTATTTGAATACTTACATCGAAATGATCCTTACAACAATATTCTACCGTGTTTGGTCCTAAAGAATGTGCTCTTCTCATAGCATTTGTCCATTTATTTCTGATGGTAGGGTTTCTAGGCACATTAAAAACAACTTTTCAGGTGTTTTTGTGGCCGTATTTTTACATTGAGACACAGCACAACATTTAATAGATGGTGTCATGTTCTAATATTTCTTGTTAAAAATATATAGCAAGTAAATCCGCGCGCGACGGGCACATTCGAGTAAATGTTTTGATTTTCTAAGTGCGCGTCGGGTCTCTCGCACGAAGATGCAAATTGTGACGTCATCAACGATGTCTCTCTCGGCCCGCGGCTTAGACCGAAAATGACCCGTTAGCTCTGACAGCGCGCGACATGTTATACTCCCGTTCCCTCAGGACCTTAATGGCGGGAAAATTTGTAAGTTAGGAAATTTTTTGCTATATTGCAAATTTTGCTATATTTTCACTTTGAGACAATATTTATGGATAAAACTTACAGGAATTCTTGTTGAATATATAAACTATCGAACAAAATTATTTTTGGTTGCTAGAAATTGTAATAGAATACATAAATTACCCTGTATAGCATAGTAGTAGTATAAACTGCAATTTTAGTGACAAAATTACTGCTAATTTGAATTCTACACTTTTGTTTTTGGAGAAATTTATATGAAAATGTTTGGAAATATGTATATTTTTATGTTTTATGTGTTTCTATTCGTTACTCATACCAAAATATTAAAATATTAAAAAATTAAAAAAAATAATAATAATATTTTATCTGTATGACATTTCGAACAATATTTCAAAAATATCTTCGTGTGAATTTGAAATAGTCTCTAGAACAGTTAAATGAAATTGTATACTTGGGGAGTGCTTTCAGCCGGGATGGAAGATGTGATTTAGATGTGGATAGGCGTGTCGCTGCCGGAAACAAAGTCAATGGTGCCCTGAATGCATTAATAAAAAGGCAAGGCGTGGTGAAGAGTGCACGCCTTGCAATACATAACGCAGTGTTGGTACCGACTTTGTTATATGGCAGCGAAACCTGGGTATGCCAGAAGAAGCATAAAAGCAAGTTGAATGCAGTGGAGATGCGATCTCTTCGTAAAATGTGTGGCGTTACCATAGCCGACCGAAAGCGAAACGAAGAGATTCGCAATATGGCAGGATTGAAAGATGACCTTATCACAAAAATTGATAGGGGCGTACTCCAATGGTTTGGACACGTTGAACGAATGAGTGAAGACCGAATGGTGAAGAAAATATATAGAGCGAAAGTAAATATTAAAAGGTGTCGAGGTAGACCGAGACTAACTTTCGAAGACCATGTGAGCAAATTGCTCGAAGAGGGGAGGGTCAAGAGTACTCGGATACCTAGACGTGCATGTATGAAGAAGTTAATGAACTTGAAAGAAGCGAAAGAGGTATGTAAGGATCGTGACACTTGGCGATCTGTTCTCTCTGGCTACCCCGTTAGGGATTGTGCGTGACGATAAGTAAGTAAGTAAGTAAGTAAGTGAATTTGAAATAAATACAACGTCAAGTTATTTGAAATATGTAAGAAAACTATTTTTACTTACATTTTACACTAAAAATAAATGAGAATTTGATAAATGAATTATGAACCAACCTCCAACCAGGCCTTCCGGAGTTTGAAGTACTTTTGGCAATTTACTTTTCACTTTTTATACCACAAATTATATATCTACGTGTTTACTATATTACAAGAAATGTAAAAAAGTATAATACTTTCGTTTTTAGTCCAGACACTAATACAAAATTCTATAAAAAAGACGGAGCACCTTCATCAAAACGACACGTGGAACGCCGTAAGTTCAGAGTGATTTCTTTTTTTTTTCTAAGAAACATTGCCAGGTTATAGTTTAAAATAAAAGAGCATATCTTTGTCTTTGATACTATTATCTATTGCATAGTGTCTTTGGTTTTGTTTATAACGAAAGAATAGATTAAAAAAAAATATTTCATAGGGCAGTACTTCAGATCTAATTCGCCCCGTACTAGAGCCGTGTGAAAGGGTCTTTGCGCCTTTACCTCTCGGTCAGTTTTGAAGATAGAAAAAAATTAAAAACACGGTTATTCTCGTAATTTTTTGTAGATTTTTCTGGCATATAAAACAAAAAATGGTTATCTTCTCCATTGGCAAAATATAAATAAGTTATTATTAAAACACATTTCTTATGTGGCTTTATTACATTTGTATGCTAAGTTTACTACATAAACACAAAATTTTTTTTAAACTATTACTTATTAAATTAATACTATATTGTACTTCGCCTATTGATTACATTAAAAAAACGCATTTTTAAATTTCAATTTCTTCTTAAATTTGGCTCTGTGCGAACGCGAATAGTGTTAAATAGTTATAATAAAAAAACGTAAAACAAAATTCCGTGATAGATGGTAATAATTACAGTATCTGTTCTGTATTAATTGTAAATTGTAAACACATAATTGTTAAATTCCTTATAATTCTTCTATGAATAATACCTACTTTAATAGTACCTACTGTTTATTGTAAGCACATTATTTTGTTAAAGGATTCTACTGTGTTGTGTTATTTTGGTGTTTAGTTTCGCACACATGAAAGCTGTGCATAGTCTAAGATTCGTTTTTATTATTTAATCTTAATTTCATTAAAATAAGTAAAATTGATAATATTTTTAAATGGATTTTACTTGAACCTATTTCCAAGTGAATATTAACCTTTATATTATTCCAGTACGTTATTGTATTGTAAATAAATAAATAATCATTTATTCTCAGAAATAGAGTAACAGACCTGAACAATGAGAAAGAATAGTGAGTTATGTTAAATTAATTTTAACTTATATTATATTAAATTACATACTTATTACATATAAATTCATATTACGTATAAAAAAACATACTGGCGGGCCCCAAACTAGGCATAGCCTGTATCTTGAGGACCAGGAGTACGGTTATCAGTTTTATTTACGCAGTTAAAAGTACCCAAATTATACAGAACAACAAATTATTTCTTTATTTAGGAAGATAGTTTTTAACTATTTGTCGCTTACATTAATATTTATTTTTTCTTCCTAAGAAAAATATGAATACAATATTTTTAGTGTGAAAAGTAGATATAACCTAGTATTATTTTTGCTTTAATATTAAGTTTTCGGTATCATTGTAATTTGGTATGGTGAGATATCTTTTTACTACTTGTTTAGCTTTCAATGTGGTGCAATTTTTGATGTCACAGGCTTTAAGTATTTTGTTATAAATATGAGGATGTGAGAACTGTGGAAGACGTTGCGCGAAAACAGGCCTGGCAGCCGGAATTGTGGTTTTAAATATTCGTTTAGTGATTAGGTGGTCGTAAATAGGCGACTGAATTACTTGCCCATGAGTTTTTAAAACTGCGGATAGAATATACAATTGGCGTACACTCAAAACCTCGCTATCCCGGTAAAGATCAGCCGTAGGGTACCGGTAGGACTTTTTAAACACGACCTAGAGAACTGCTCTCTGTGCCCTCCCCAATTGCAACGTCGCGGTTTTGGAGGCACCACCACAAGCTGATATACAATATTGTATAATGGATTGGCAAAGGGCAAAATACACCATACGAAGTGTCCTTTTATCAGCACAGTTCCAGAGCAACTGCATTATGTAAATAACCTTCTTGACATGATTTGAGAGGTATGGGATATGCTATTTAAAGGAAAGATTGTGGTCAACAATTCCACCCAAGTAACTGATCGCCTCCACTCTCGCAATACTCTCACAGTCACAATGTTGCAGAATGTCACAAGTATGGACTGGAATGTCGTTCAACGGATTAGTTGCACAAGTTTTGTGGAAACACATGTATTTGGATTTTTTCGCATTAAGTGTCAACAAATTACGATTCAGCCACCCAGCCACTTGACCCGTACCGTTCTTGGCCAGCTTTCTTACTTCTTTCCAGGATCGACTATGAAATAAAAGCTCACGACCGAAGAATATAATTGTCAGATTCTCGAGTCAAATATTGCGTGATAATTTCATATCTGCAGCACGTCTTAAGAAAAATATAATATGTGAACAACTAAAAATTGAAGGAACGTCTCACAAGATCTACATAAACAAGCATCTAACGCTAAACAATAAAAAGCTATTTCGTCAAGCAAGAGATGCAGTCAGACAACAAGGATATAGATTCATCTGGGTCAAACACGGAAACATCCTTGTTCGGGCAAAAGACACCTCCCCTGCTTTTACTATACGGTCTGAAAAAGATTTACTTAAAATTAAACCAATTAATATCGCCGAAACATAGTTTACATTTTTATATTGTATTTCTGTACGTTGTTACTTTAACTTTGGGCTATATAATCGGAGAAGCTTATATTTGTCAATTTTATACACGCTATAGTGAAATTAGTTACTTAGTGTTTGCTCTCAGTAATTGTTGGAGGTGTGTGCTCTCAAGTGTGCATTACTCTGTAACTTTGGACGTATTTGAGTGTTTTACCGTATACCCCGTAATAATGTTCGTTACCTACCATCAGAAATTACTCTTGATAAAACTTGGTTTTTACTGGTTTTGTAATTTTATGCGGTATTCTGCAACTTATTCTGTGTGCATTACTAAAATATCGTGTGTGAAAAAACATTTAATTGCAGACTTGATGGTAATGTATAATCTAAACTATAATAATTGTCACTTTATTTACACAAAAAGCAATAAGTTATCGCCTTCCTATTTTTTAACAAAAATGGTAAAAATTATTTATATGTTGTTTAATAAAAGAGGATAATAAATTAACTATTTACTATCAAAACTGCAGAGGTTTACGGACCAAACTTAATACTTTATACAATAACATACTTGCAGAGTGTTTTGATATTATAATATTAACTGAAACGTGGTTAATACCTAATATTGCTGATTGCGAGTAAATGGATCCCCGTTATTTAGTATATCGGTGTGACAGAGACCGGGTGGCCTGTGGTAAGTAGGATGGGGGTGGTGTTTTGGTGGCGGTGCGCCGAGGACTAAGAGCCATTCGTTGCGTAATCAGGCCGCCACCAATGTCTGATGATAATATATGCTGCAATGTGCCCTCTAATATTGACTTTGTTTTTTGAGATTTGAAACAGCCGTGCACCATAAATGTAGTGTAGTTTGTGGCGTTTACGTTCCGCCAAACCAAAATGTTAACACATACGAATTATTATTTAATGCTTTTCATTATGAATTGACTTCTAGTGTGGATAACGATTTTTTTATTTTCGGGGATTTTAACCTACCACACGTGGAATGGGTTTCTAATGATAAGTACGCAACTATGCGAGATCCTCTAAATAGTTTTACACCTAGCTACCGACTACTTTCTAACTTTTTGTCAGTATTGAATGCCAAACAATACAATATATTTAAAAACAGTATAGATCGCATTATTGACCTCTTTATAAGTAACACTGATACTTGCAACTGTGAGCTACCACTGACTCCCTTGGTTCAAATTAATAATTACCACCCACCTTTCATAGCACATATATTTTTAGACGTATCACAAAAACCAATGATTCGTTGTGCAAAACCTAAGTATAAATTTATTGAAGCTAATTACGTTGATATTAATGGTGAAATAAATTCTATAGACTGGGCCAGTATACTGTACGGGCTCTAATTGGAGACGGCTGTATATATTTTTATGAGGAGATAAATAAAATTATTAGAAAACATGTACCCTCACGGCCTACTAAATCAAAAGAATTTCCTATATGGTTCTCACGTCCTCTTATTCATGTTTTTAAAAACAAAGAAAAAGCATGGATTAGATGGAAAAAGTGTGGTAAGAAATCGGATTATGAGACTTTTGCAATATTTCGTGGAAGATTCAAATTATTATGTAAAGAATGCTATAACACCTATATTAATTCAATCGAAACTGGTATGCATAAAGATTTAAAACTGTTTTAGTCATTTGTGAAAACGCGTGAGGATAAAAATGCCATTCCCAACAATATGACATATAATAATTCTCAATCTAATGACCCGCAAGAAATATGCAACATGTTTTCAAAATACTTTGGATCTGTGTATGTGGAAAGAGATGCAGCATTGGTGGACCTAGACTCCTTGCCATGTACTAATACTAATGACATCTTTCTAAGTGATATATTCTTCTCATTAGACACTATAATCAGAACACTTAAATCCTTAGATGTTGCTAAGGGTTCAGGACCAGATGGCCTACCACCGTTCTTTTTTAAGCATACCGCAGACTCCATAAGCATTCCTCTCTTTCATATCTTCAACCGTAGTCTATATATCTATATAGATCTGGAAGGCAGCAAATATTACCCCCGTCTTCAAGAGCGGATCAAAAAATATTGTTTCAAATTACCATCCGATCTCGCTTCTGTCCACCTTGTCGAAGGTCTTAGAAAGGTTAGTTCATAACTGTATCTATCCAAGCTTACACAATATCATTATCCCTGAACAGCATGTCTTTGTCAAAAATGGTTCGACTGTAAGTAATCTTGTTTTATATGCTAATTTTCTGTTTGACAATATGGACAAGCGGATTCAAATTGACCCAATTTATACAGACTTTTGTAAGGCTTTCGATAAGGTGGATCACGAAATTCTCCTTCGAAAAATTGCTTATAACGGTATACGCGGAAACTTATTGCGATGGTTTTCATCATACGCCACAAACAGGACGCAAAAGGTGGTCATTAATGGATTCTCGTCCGATGAAATAAATGTATCATCTGGCGTGCCACAGGGCTCAATATTAGGGCCTCTTCTGTTCTTAATCTTTATAAACGATATATCGACTTGTTTCAAAAATTCTCATTTCTTGCTATATGCTGATGATCTAAAAATTTTTCGTAGTATAAAAACATTTGATGACTGTATTCTACTTCAAGATGACATGGATCGTTTATCTTCCTATTGTATAGAAAATAAAATAATTCTTAGCCTTCCTAAATGTAAAACTATCACCTTTACTAAAAAAAGTAATATTATTAAATTCGCATATTCTCTTTGCAATACTCCTCTTGGCAACGTTTCGCTTATTAAAGACCTTGGCGTGTTCTTTGACTCTAAGCTTCATTTTGATTACCACATTAACCACATTATCAACAAAGCGTTTCAGCTTTACGGTTTTATCATGAGAACTTGTAAGCCATTTAAAAAGTCTGACACTTATCTACTGCTCTATAAATCTCTTATAAGACCCCAATTGGAGTATGCCACACAAGTTTGGAATCCCTTCTACCAAAGATATCGTGATTTACTAGAATCGGTTCAAGCTAAATATCAACGCTCTGTAAACTACAGATATTACTGTTCTTGGTCCTCTTATGACTACCTCTTGCATAAATATTATTTAAAAACTTTAAGCAATAGGCGATTACTACTTGACTGTCGTGCGCACGCGCCAAGCGCCATGTCGTCAGGAGCAGCGTGCGTCGCGCACGCGCACCAGCGGAGCTCCCACGCCACGCCCACGCTCAGCACCGTCTCGCCCCCGCCCGTTATGTACTCGTAGCCTAGTGGTATATTTGATTCTATTCTATTCCATGACGTACCTGGTGGAAGAGCGGCGAGTGCGCGAGCGTGACGATGCGTCGTCGTGCGCACGCGCCCAGCGCCTTGTCGTCGGGAGCGGCTTGCGTCGCGCACGCGCACGAGCCGAGCTCCCGCGCCGCGCCCACGCTTAGCACCGTCCCGCCCCTGCCCGTTATGTATCCGTAGCCTAGTGGTGCAGTACTTATCAAATTCAAATTCATTGATTTTTTTCATTTATTAAAAAAATACTAGCAATGCTATTAGTAATGTAATATTTTGTCCACTACTGGTAAGCTGAAAACGCTTGTGTTAAGAGTGGTTCACGACAGTAATCGAATGGCGGATTCAAACCCACAACATTTTTTTTGTATTAGCGATCCACACTGCCATTACCACACCACAGGTTCCGTCGTTACAACTAAGTTAATGTGTTAGTAAAATTGAACGAGGTTATGCAAAAATGATCCATATTTTTTAATTTGAGTTATTCTATTATTAGTAGTATCTTAAGAAATCGCGCAACAGTAAATTTTAGGTCAGTTAAAAACTTACCGTCATTTGTTTGTTACGGATCGTTTCTTTTTAAGATCATCAGCAGTTTTAAACGACTCAAATTAAATGACGGAGTCATTCACCCGTATCACAAAAATTGGCCACGAAAATAAACACACACACACCAACGTAAAGTAAAACCTAAAATTCTGACTCTAAAGACATCGAAACGTTGAGATGTGTCAATATTTTGACTTTAAACCTATAAAAATAACTTCCTAGTAGAAAGTTTACGCAGTTATCGTCATGGGTAAGGAAACAAAGTTACAGTGTAGTTAGTTACCTTTGGCGGCAGTTTCTATTTTTCCGTAGCCATAGCCGTACCTCTCACCGATAACAGTGAGATCCTGCCCGCCGCGGTAGCAGCTTAGCACTTTGCACAGTCTCTGCACGTTAAACACCAAATAATGTTATAAAGATTTTATTTGTATAACTCAAGACAACGAAAATGTCTATTGGTTTTTTTAAGCACTGCTTCAAAATCCGCGAGAGATAAATGAAGTAGAAAGTCATAAGCAGATTATTTTCGCAAAATTCGCAAAACTGCGACCGCTATCAGGAAAGTGATTATAACATAAATTTGTCATGTAATGGCAGCGTAAGAAAGTACATCAATCCATCATATAAAAGGAGAATGGGAATAGAAGATAGAGTGTGGCATATTATTGATTAGAACTCAGTAATAAAAGCTGTGGTTACCAACCTGCCTGCCGAGCGCGGCAACTTTCGCAAACATCCTCCGCCCTATGACGCAACCTCTAGGGAAGCAAATATTTAGCAGTGGACTTTTGACGAGCTGTAATGATAGAAAATGAGTGAAGTGTTAGTTAAATGCCGACATTTAATAAAATATCCAGCTCTTTAGTCAAATTGCGTGTACTCGTACTCGTACTCGTCGTCTGAACACGATGAAGTTGAATTACGAACCACCAACACGTTTAATTTTAGTTTCATTTTCAGCTCCTGGAACGCTGTTGTTGCGCTTCAATAGCACTGTAGCAGTTCGACTAACTGGCTGATTAAACCATTTGTCTATAACATATTTAATTTCTTAAAATACTACAATAACTCACCCCTGAATAGTATCGTCATTAGCTAAGAATATGCATTTAATGTGCGGCATGTCTTCCACCATTTTGACCGCTCGTTTCAATATGGCTATAGTTTTGGCACAGTGTACGGTTTTAGTATTTGGCACGCCTATATCTATTGTTGAAATGGATGGATCTGAAATGGTGTCACAGACAATAAATAACTATTTGGTAATTAAACCTTTCCTTAGATTCCTTTATATAAGAAACGTCTCTTTACGTGTAACGATCCGTTTTGTTACACACAAAGTGCATGTAAAAATAGTTTATATTACAAACTATTCATTCAGCAACTTAGGATGACTTTAAATTAATTCATAAATAGTTGAACTGGTATTTATTAAATATAATTGTTGGCGACGCGCCTATAAGAATATTTCAATTTATTAGTTAACCGATTACGAATAGCTTCTAAAAAGCAAATTATCAAGCAACAATATTCCGATAAGAAAATGTTTGGTTGAATCTTAAAGAAATATCGAATTAATGATATTGTGACGGCCCAATATTATTATTAATAATTAAATTCAATATAAAGGGGCGTCAAAATAGTCTTAAAAGACATATATTAAGCAATTAAGTCAAATTAATAAACATAAAGTTAATATATTTCAGACATTATCCCAATAACATAGTAAATTAAAGGCAAAAATTATTGTTTTTTCGTAATAAATAAATTTATATAAAAACTTGATAAAATATTTAAAATAAGATAAATAATAGAAATACAAGTCAAAAAAAATATTATAAAATTAAGTTAAATAACGTTTATAAGATAATTAGAAAATTTGTTAAAAATTGTTTAAGTCATGGGAGGTGTTCGTGTATAAAAGAAAATTTTTCTAAGTTGTAGAAGGAGTTCACGTATAGATGAAATTTTCTAAGTTGTTGAAGGAGTTCACGTATACAAGAAAATTTTCCTAAGTTATTGAAGGTGTTCACGTATAGATGTCTTGTATGGATGAGCTGCCGGAGATACATTCCTGCAGTTCTACATATATATGGGGTGGTCGGGAGCCCGACTGCCTGAAGTACTGTAGCACAATGACTAGTCCTATATTAGGGACTTATGATATTAAACTCAATGATACAAAAGCAATACTATAGAAGGTCTCCATGATGAATTTGCATTACAATAGTAGGGTCGTGGGTTCGAACCCTATATATGAATGACTTATGAAAACAAGGTCTATGATTCAAAAGCAATACTATAGAAGGTCTCTGTGATTAATATGCATTACAATAGTAGGGTCGTGGGTTCGAACCCTATATATGAATGACTTATGAAAGTAAGGTCTATGATTCAAAAGCAATACTATAAAAGGTCTCTGTGATTAATATGCATTACAATAGTAGGGTCGTGGGTTCGAACCCTATATATGAATGACTTATGAAAGTAAGGTCTATGATTCAAAAGCAATACTATAGAAGGTCTCTGTGATTAATATGCATTACAATAGTAGGGTCGTGGGTTCAAATCCTATATATGAATGATTTATGAAAGTAAGGTCTGTGATTCAAAAGCAATATTATAGAAGGTCTCTATGATTAATATGCATTACAATAGTAGGGTCATGGGTTCGAATCCTATATATACATGATTTATGAAAGTAAGGTCTATGATACAAAAGCAATTTTATAGAAGGTCTCCTTGATGCATAAGCATTGTAGGGGGTGGTCGGGTGACTGACTGCTCCTAGTACTGTAGCAAAATGACTAGTCCTTATTAGGGACTTGAAAAGGAATATTATGGTGGCGTGTGTGCTGCTTCACGAGCAATTGGTCCGAGGTAAACTTGGACTCGCTAACCGATGTGTCCTAGACATATCATCTTAGTGCCGGTGGTAAGCGGGTTTGTTGTAGCAATACGGCTTTCCCATGGACATCGCACACCCATACCGTTTGTGGGCGACGTCGTTGCGCATAACGATGTGTCGTCTATCTTTCGGATTGGGATGATGAGTATGTTTGGTAGCACTTTTAAGTGTAACAGGCATACTCAACTTCATGTCTTAGTGCATTAGCGCTATGATACGTGGAGTTTTGTTCATTGACGTCTTAGTAGCGTGCTACTATGATACGTTGGTGACATTTTTTATATAACAACAATACTAACTTTGTTGCCAAAGTCGATAGGAGTCATGTGAGTGTGTTGTGAGGGTGCGCCGGCCGTATGATAGTTGCATTGATGCTTACTGCTACTTGCGGTATTGCGTCTTGTGATGGATCTGCGGGTGTGCTGCGCCTGATTCGACGCATTCCTGTTGTTCTGGTCGATGGAGGTATACTATTAACATCTTAGTGTCGGTGGTAAGTGGGTTTGTTGTAGCAATACGGCTTTCCCGTGGACATCGCACACCCATACCGTTTGTGGGCGGCGTCGTAGCGCATAGCGATGCGTCGTCTATCTTTCGGATGGGGATGATGAGTGTGTTTGGTAGCACTTTTAAGTGTAACAGGCATACTCAGCTTCATGTCTTAGTGCATTGCCGCTATGATACGTGGAGTTTTGTTCATTGGCGTCTTAGTAGCGTGCTACTATGATACGTTGGTGATATTTTTTATATAACAACAATACCAACTTTGTTACCAAAGTCGATAGGAGTCATGTGAGTGTGTTGTGAGGGTGCGCCGGCCGTATGATAGTTGCATTGATGCTTACTGCTACTTGCGGTATTGCGTCTTGTGATGGATCTGCGGGTGTGCTGCGCCTGATTCGACGCTCTCTTGTGGTTCTGGTCGATGGAGGTATACAATTAACATCTTAGTGTCGGTGGTAAGCGGGTTTGTTGTAGCAATACGGCTTTCCCGTGGACATCGCACACCCATACCGTTTGTGGGCGGCGTAGTAGCGCATAGCGAAGCGTCGTCTATATTTCGGATTGGGATGATGAGTGTGTTTGGTAGCACTTTTAAGTGTAACGGGCATACTCAACTTCATGTCTTAGTGCATTAGCGCTATGATACGTGGAGTTTTGTCCACTGGCGTCTTAGTAGCGTGCTACTATGATACGTTGGTGCAGTATTATATAACAACAATCTTAGTGCCGGTGGTAAGCGGGTTTGTTGTAGCAATACGGCTTTCCCGTGGACATCGCACACCCATACCGTTTGTGGGCGACGTCGTTGCGCATAGCGATGTGTCGTCTATCTTTCGGATTGGGATGATGAGTATGTTTGGTAGCACTTTTAAGTGTAACAGGCATACTCAACTTCATGTCTTAGTGCATTAGCGCTATGATACGTGGAGTTTTGTTCATTGACGTCTTAGTAGCGTGCTACTATGATACGTTGGTGACATTTTTTATATAACAACAATACTAACTTTGTTGCCAAAGTCGATAGGAGTCATGTGAGTGTGTTGTGAGGGTGCGCCGGCCGTATGATAGTTGCATTGATGCTTACTGCTACTTGCGGTATTGCGTCTTGTGATGGATCTGCGGGTGTGCTGCGCCTGATTCGACGCATTCCTGTTGTTCTGGTCGATGGAGGTATACTATTAACATCTTAGTGTCGGTGGTAAGCGGGTTTGTTGTAGCAATACGGCTTTCCCGTGGACATCGCACACCCATACCGTTTGTGGGCGGCGTCGTAGCGCATAGCGATGCGTCGTCTATCTTTCGGATGGGAATGATGAGTGTGTTTGGTAGCACTTTTAAGTGTAACAGGCATACTCAGCTTCATGTCTTAGTGCATTGCCGCTATGATACGTGGAGTTTTGTTCATTGGCGTCTCAGTAGCGTGCTACTATGATACGTTGGTGATATTTTTTATATAACAACAATAAAAACTTTGTTGCCAAAGTCGATAGGAGTCATGTGGGTGTGTTGTGAGGGTGCGCCGGCCGTATGATAGTTGCATTGATGCTTACTGCTACTTGCGGTATTGCGTCTTAAGGGTCCTAACTAAGACGATCACGCCAAAAGATTACAAACGGCCTATTATTAAACCTTTAGAGAGATCATTTAGAAGGATCTAAACATAGTTTATTAATCCTGGTCACATATATATAATGTTATTGAAAAGGGGATATTTTTAATATTATAAAATTTTATTTATTTGAAAAGGACGAAGAGAGAACGAAATGTGAAATATGGGTAAATCAGGAATGTCTAGAACAGGTAAATGAAATTGTATACTTGGGGAGTGCTTTCAGCCGGGATGGAAGATGTGATTTAGATGTGGATAGGCGTGTCGCTGCCGGAAACAAAGTCAATGGTGCCCTGAATGCATTAATAAAAAGGCAAGGCGTGGTGAAGAGTGCACGCCTTGCAATACATAACGCAGTGTTGGTACCGACTTTGTTATATGGCAGCGAAACCTGGGTATGCCAGAAGAAGCATAAAAGCAAGTTGAATGCAGTGGAGATGCGATCTCTTCGTAAAATGTGTGGCGTTACCATAGCCGACCGAAAGCGAAACGAAGAGATTCGCAATATGGCAGGATTGAAAGATGACCTTATCACAAAAATTGATAGGGGCGTACTCCAATGGTTTGGACACGTTGAACGAATGAGTGAAGACCGAATGGTGAAGAAAATATATAGAGCGAAAGTAAATATTAAAAGGTGTCGAGGTAGACCGAGACTAACTTTCGAAGACCATGTGAGCAAATTGCTCGAAGAGGGGAGGGTCAAGAGTACTCGGATACCTAGACGTGCATGTATGAAGAAGTTAATGAACCTGAAAGAAGCGAAAGAGGTATGTAAGGATCGTGACACTTGGCGATCTGTTCTCTCTGGCTACCCCGTTAGGGATTGTGCGTGACGATAAGTAAGTAAGTAAGTAAGTATAAAATTTTATATACAGTAGAGGGGGGGGGATCGTTACAATATGAAGGTCTTGGGTTCGACTCCCAGGCCGGAATAGTTTATCGTTTTCTTAGTAATATCTCTTAATAAATTCACATAGGGAATTTTTAAGATATAAATTATGTTACCGGATTTGTTCCCCGGTTGAAATCATCTTTCCAATAATGTTAATTTAAAGAAATATTAAAATAAAGTTAGAGACCAGGATTTGTTCCCCGGTCGAGATGATCGCTGTGCATAAGTAGAATTAATGGAAATTAATTGCATAAGTATTGTCTTATATGAGTTTGATATGTTTTGTATGAAAACAAATGCCTATTTTTTATGATTGATTTATGAAAACATTCGCTTATATTGTTTAATAAGAAACATGATAACTGATAAGAATCTGATTAGAAATAGTTTTCAACGTTTGAGAATTGTGTAGAATCATTTACTCGCCTAGTAATGTTGATATTAGTGTATACTAAACTTTCCATTTTTACTGATAGTCGATAGCCGTGCAAAAGTTAGTTGTTCAAATAGTGTGAGTTCATAGACGCACGCTAGCCACGTACTTAGGAGGCCAAATATGTAGAAATTTAAATATTTGCAAATTTAAGCAATTTATGTAAAAATGACTTGTAAAACATTTCAGATTGGTTGTACGTGTAAAAGAGGTGAATTCTGTGTTATTTTTATGTGAAAATTCCTGTGAATAAGTGAAATAATGATAGTTTTGTATAAGAAATTTAAAAGTGTTTTAATAGTGAAATGTATAGAGAAAATGTAAATTAAACTATTGTATTAGTTAAGATATGTATAATTTCAAGTGGAAAACATTGTTTTAACTTTCTATGTTAAATATTTAAGAAATTCCAACTTTGAACATGTGAGTAAAATAAGCATATTTTGTTAAATAAATAAAGGGTTTTTTGTGATATGAAAATGTAATGTACTCGTATATCGTAGTATAGATATTTTTTTTGTGCTATCTTTATAAGTAAATTGTATAAATGTATGTCTTATACAAATAAAGTTATTGAGCAAACCGTGAGAGAGTGATAGTACAAATTGATGTAATAGAGTTGCGCAAGCGCACAAATGGCGCGGCTCACTTTCGCGTTTAGCTTCGAGGTAGTTCAGTAAATTGATTTTTCTTGCAAATTGTTCGGGAAGTTCGGAGAAACTTCGGGAAATGTTCGGGAAAAGTGCAAGACCAACAGTCAATAAGAAGAAGAAAGAAAAAGTATAGGGAAGTGGTAGGGAAAAGTAATTACTCTCTCACGGAACGGTTTGAAGATAATTGCTGTTTTATTCCCAAGGAATTCTCCCCTTAAAGTGATACAGTCCATATCGAAGAATTAAGGCGTTGGGACCGGGACGACTTCGGAAGACCCGTAATCCCCGCCTGAACCTATTTTCTGAAAAGGAAGAGGTTATAGCCCTTGTGTGTTACTCCGTTGCGGAGATCACATACGTTGTTCCCGAACTCAACGTAGGCGTTATAGGAGGCCGGATCGAGAGAAGCCTCGATCCCCCCCTTCTGTTTCTTAGTTTAACCTTTGTCTGGTTCCTTTTCAATAATATTAAATACCAGTTCAACTTTTTATGAACTAATTATTTAACTATTTATGAATTGTTTCATGCACTTCATTTACAGCAAAAGACACGTAAAAGAAAACGAAGCGTTTTTAAATATAGAAACCCAGCAAGTGATATTCACATTATCGATTAAAAACTGTTGCCACATTGACTTCAGAGCTTTCACTTCATCGCTAAAAAGTGCAGATTCGAGACATGTTTGCCCCACGTCTTCTTCACCACCTTAGTTCTCGTCGAGTGAAATCCACTCCAGGTCTTCACAGCGAAAAAGATCGTCTCCTCAGATATGGGACTACCCTACCGAAAACTTTACATTTTTAATATCCTTCAATTCAATTAATCTCTTATTAAAATATCGGTTGGAGAGGGCGTGGGTGGTCTACGCGACACTACATCATAATGAAAAGTTAATTTATTCTCCTGTGTTTCATATGGTTAGTATAGTTATGTTTATGTTATTGGCATTGTATCTTTGTCCTCAGGAGCGATAATGCATCTACGTTAATTGAGGGTAGATGTGGATGTCCATAGCCCACGGTATACCCCAACCATCGGTGGACTGTGTGCTCGTTTGTCATCCTTATAAAAAGTGTCATAAGAATAGGTCATAGCCAATGAGAGAAAGTTCTGATGAGTATCGATGGATTGCTGTTAAATCATCTTGCTTAGGCCAGACGTGTTATAATCCAACCGGTGACCGAGAGCAATGTCAGAGGTACAGAACTTCTGGTATTGTGTACGTTAAGGCGCCTGTCAAGTAAGGCGATTAAGGTAAATCACTCTTCGTTGATTTACCTTAATCGATCTTCAGAAGTGGAATTTCACGGACTGTAACTCCTTCTCTGTCCAGGAGTGCGTCTGGGCAGGCACTACCCTCTTTCCTACTTCTGCCGCCAAATTATTTTTATATAACTGAAGTGACAGAGGAACCTACAGTCCGCAGTAAGTGACTACTGCAGACCTTGGACTGTGTTTCGGTCTCGACGATATAGATATTTGCCTCACCAACTAAAGGATTTTCCGTAATATGTCACGCTTAATCATGACGTCAACATACCATAAGCTCGTTCTACGTAGATCAGACCAAATATAAACAATTTTAAACTGAAGGTAGTCGTGGTTAACTACGACATTGAGACGACGAACATCTCTTAGTCCCTCCGTGACCGTGGGTGCAGTAAAGTACTCAAAGTGTCGGGAATATAAAATAAGTTAATAAGCGTCATAAATCCGTAATAACTATTTTCGTTCAAATATGTATTTGTAAAAGAGCCGTGGTAGCTCAGATGGTTAACGCTCGCTGTAAAATAACAGAACGCGAGTAACCCGGGTTCGATCCCCGCCGGCACCAATGAAATTGTTAATTGCAATTTTAAGTGCTGATTTACCACATGCTCGGTGGTGAAGGAAAACATCATGAGGAAACCTGCATGTCTGAGGAATAACAAAAGAAATCAAAGACTTGTTAGTTCGCCAACACGCGTTGGGGCAGCGCGGCGGACACTTCCTTGCCCTAAACCCTTTCAGAAATGAGGGGTGGCCTGTGCCCAGCAGTGGGACGTATATGGGCTGTAACCTTATCTTACCTTATGTATTTTAATGTACTCACACATAAATCAAACTGTCGCGAAAATGTAGCGCAGTTCTCAACGGACACAATACAGAAGCTTAGGTCGGGAGTGAGAAGAGGTCCCGGATTGTTCCTGTTAGCGTATACTGCTGTGCCAAGTCAAAAGCTGGGTCTATTGAAAAATCTGCTTCCAATTTCTTTTTGCCACTTTCGACTTCTTCTAGAAGTTTATAAACATAGAAAAAATAACATCTAAACCACCCTTGAAAATGTGAAATTTTCAACCGCCACTACACGGTTAACAACGGCATCACGTACCGTTGTACAACGTATGTAAACCGTGTAGCAGAGGTGTGAACACATTCACTACCTCATAAATTTAAACCTCATAAATAGAAATTAAAACGGAAGAAAGCATTTTCCTAATAACAACTCAAAGTAATAAAAAAACTGCGGTTGCCAACCCGACCGCCAAGCGTGGCAACTATAACAAAATCCTTCCTATGAGGCAATCCACGGCTTGTGTTCAGCAGCGGACTTTTATAGTCAGTAACGGATATATGAATGTGTGGTATTACATAGAGAGCGCTACATTTAAAACCATAATAATCATTCGTTCATTACAGTCTGTGTCTACTGAATATAGGCCTCTCCATGGGTTGCCTCATATTTGCCATAATTGCCACGTTTGGCAGGCGGGTTGGCAACTAAAATTATTTTTAATTTTTGAGTTGAGAGACGCTGCTTCCTAACGCCCATTTCCTGATTTGTTTCCCTCTGTCGCCTCTTAGGTTCTTGTTTGAAAAATTAAAACTTAAACGTCTAAATATATTTCCGACAATTAATTAATACTTTTTTATCTCGATTAATTTAAAGTACTTATTTTGAAAATCCATCCGATTAATTTTTCATTGAATATTTCTTTTAATATAAATTCTCCAGAAGTAAAAATTGTCGTCAGTTAGTAAGAAAATACGATATTTTCCAACTCGTTTTCCTTATTACAAACTTATTTAATAGTAAAAAGTTACTTACTTCTCCATAAGCTTTATCCACATCGCGAATCCACTAGCAAAATATGGGTAAACAAAACCACCTTTGTCCTCCAGTTCTTCATAGAACATGAAGTGGTGGATAATAGTTGGCTCTTCATCACTTAGCGGATAGCCTATCCACATTGTGTCCTGAAATGGGCGTAGGTTAATTTTAATAAACTGTTAAAAGTAATAGCAACAATAAAATAACTAACGTTTCTGATCGTTATTATAAAGGAAATATTGATCGACATTCATCGATGCTATATATCATCTTAAACTTCGATGAATCAATAATGTAAACGAAAATATCGAAAATCGAGGTTGAAATATTTGCTTGTTTTAAAATCCGAATAAGCCCTTATGATAAGAAATTGTGGTATGATAAGAAAAGTGGTATAATTGGTATTGGTTTGTGTTATAATGTTAAACTACCTGATGTTCATCAGCCGCAGCCAGCGCTTCAAACAGTCACACCTAACGGCAGTGTGGGGTTCGACGAACAGCGCCCACCGGACGTCGCTGCCCTTGTACTTTGTCGTGAGTGGTCGCAGTAGGGGTATTATCGTCCAAGCCCCACTTACGGTGAAATCTTCATGTGTTGTGTACACTAACGGACCTCGCTACAATAAATAAAATCTATATAAAAAGCTGCATAACTAGTTGTACGGCTCCGTATTTCAGTGGCCATGCGTTTGGTGGCGACGCATTACGAGCTCAAATCTTGCACAGAACAAGTGTTTGTATGGCCTACACATAACTTTTTCGGATCTGGATGTTTGTACGTGTGCAATTTATGTATGTAACTTATTTATGTATGTGAACTGTCTCGTAATAATTGTAATGAGGGATGAACTTCTTTTAATATGTTTTCATAGACGTTACTAGGGCCTACATCAGCAGCTCCATAGTACTATATTTTTACTGTAATGTAAACGCAGTTACATTAATATATCGTTTTAAGCTTAATCGAATGATAGCAAATGCCTTAAAGATTGTTTACATATTTTAAACCAAAAGAAAGACCTACGAAAAAAGCAATGTAATGATTTTAGTTGTTAGAACCTAATTTGCTTATTTCCGAGTAATGAAATAAAATGATGTGTCTTGCGCAGTTTGAAGAGGATTTCCCACCCTCCCTCAATTCACTATCCCCGTCACCACCAATCCCAGCACCACCACTCCCAACACCACCATACTAGGAACGACACACCACCCTCGATAATTCGACACGTCTTTTGCCTCTACACGGGGCATCCTCGAGTGAAGTAGACTCTGCAGACCACTAAGTTCTTACCATTTGAATTGGTGGTGACGAGGATAGTGTACACAATTAAGGGAGGGTGAGAAGTCCTTTTCAAACTGGGCAGAACACGTCATTTTATTTCATTACGCGAAAATAAGCAAATTAAGTTCTAACAACTTTAATATAATGGATTTCCGCAAAGTAACGCCTAATTCTAAAAATTAAATTAATGATTGTATAAGTCTGCTAAAGGAAACCAGTGATGACATTAGGCGGAGGTGTCATCACTAGTGATCAAAGATCGCATGACAAGCGTGGCCATTAGAGAAAATCAACACAATTGTACCGCTCCCTCGCCCTGGGAGGGTGGTGCAACTATGTTGATTAAAAGTAAAAATATATTGGAAACTTATAATGATTTCTTATATTTATGCGACAACTACATTAATTAAAACTAGTTTTTTACTTATTTGTAAATAAAAAATTAATAAAACGGCGCAAAATGTAACGTAGCTAATGTGAGGAATCGACGCCTATGGAAATCAAAAAACAGCCTACTTTAGCCTAAATAGAGAAGATGGCCGAATGCTACTAAATTAAAATTTCCATCCATTCAACATTCCACTACAGGCTTTACACATCCGCTGCTGAACATAGGCCTAATAGATTGCCTCTTGGGGGGACTTTACCTAGTTGCCATGCTTACCAAGCGGGTTGACAACCGCTAGTTTGTATAATTTTGAGTTGTTATCAGGAAGATGATGATCTTAACACATCTCCGGGCCGATAATTACAATTTAGCTATACTAAATATAATCAATCCAAACATACTTCAAGACTTCAAGAGACTAAAAGTTCTTCACACGTTGATCAATTTAAAAAAATATTTAATAGGTCGAAGTGGTTAACCAAGAAATTGAAACGTCAAAAACCTCAGTCATGCGATAAAGTCTTTAAAATTTAGTTTTTTTATTTATATTAAATTAGAATATAAAACATTTATTTTTCGCTTGAAATCGTATGTGTAATTAAAAGATATTTTTCACTTCCATTTTAACTAGCTAACGGTCTTTAATCGTGCATTAGCAGAAGGAAAAAACCGATATGGATATTAAAGAGAACACAAAAATAACGTAACCGAAACCAAAGAACTAAAAGCAAAAAAAATGTCTATCTAACAGCTTCTGAAGTCGAGATTTTGATAATTTTGTTTCTATTTGACTTCTGAAGCCGTTATGTGGTAACAACTTTATTATTTTTAATTCTTTGAAGTGGACTGTTATCTTTTATTAAAGGTTTTTTTTAATAAATATGAATATAAAGTAATTTTAAACTAACCTTTACCTGATTTAATTGCCAAAGCTTCACACAGAGCCACTAACTTATGTAAACCGTCTACGTATCCATCACCACAAGCACACGCCGCATAAATTGTTAATAGAATAATGGATACGCTTTGTGAATGTAACAATGTTTGCAATCAAACACGAACAAATGAAACCGAACACAGATGATGTTTGCATATATAGTGCTTATTCGTCTAAGGTACCTTATAAATGCATGCATATAACGTGTCCTGTAAATTTAATTTTGGTTTAGAGTACGTGCTTATTGATGAACGGATGTTCGGTTATAATCTCAGCTTCTGCAATATTTTTTATCCAACGTAAAATAGTATCTTAATGCTGCTGTGATTCGTTTGGTGAGAACAAAGAACCAGAGACCCTTTTTACTGTAAACGGGGCATTCCATCTTAGTTTTCAGGGTATACAACACTGCAGCATTTTAATTATTAATGAAGAATTATAGAAGTATGTAGGTGTCTATGGGCCACAACGTCCACTTACCATCAAGCGGACTATGTGCTCGTTTGCCGCAAATACTCTGTAATAAAAAGAATGCAGACTGTAAAGTTTTATTTGTCTAAGGTATAGTATGTTTGTATAAGCAACAGATAAATCCTTCTTTATTTCAATATACTGTAATCTCTATCAAAGGAAACTATATAACGTCCATTCCGACTGGACAGGACTCATCATTTTATTTTATTTCATGGAAATAATCAAATTAAGTTCAAACAACAACGAAATAAAAAGTGTATATCAAGCGCATTCTAAACATTAAATGGTTTCTAAACTTACACCTTCCAGTTCTACGACTTGTTTCTCTATATCCTGTTTGAGTCGGCTGGCGACACTAGCGTGATAAGTTTTACTCTGGCTGACAATCGTGTACACGACATTCCAGGAGTCTGCAACAATACAAGAGATTGAGTAGATTTTAACCGTATCTTCTTATTCAGTAGCCCGTAAAATTCGACTGCTGGGCGTGGGCCACTTAAGTTGTAAGGTAGATTCACACTTGGTAGATATATTAGCGATCGAAGTTCCAGATGTCTGGCACTTTTAACGTAACTCCACGTCGAACTGTGTACAATGAGAGTAATAATAATAATGTCATCCAGACCGAATTTCGGTCATAGCGGTCATTCCCAACGGATACTAACCATCTGCGCAAGACAGAATTATAGTGCAAGGGTGTATGCGCTAGCTCCTCAAAGTCCTCCACGAATATATCGGCGACAATGGGAGATACAGGTGAGCCCATCGCAACACCATCAACTTGCTTGTAAAACTCTTCCTTCCACAATAGATAGTCGGATGTAAGGCCGAATGTTTGGGTAGTACTGCATACTCTGCTGGCATGGTATTTTATTCTAGCTTCCTAGTTATAATTGAGATGCAGTTTTCAACAGGTAAGCGTGTAAATAGAGGCTGAACATCAAAACTGACTATGGTTTTATTGCCAATAAGTTGTAGTTCTTTTATCTTATTGACAAAGTGGTATGAATCCTTAATGTGTACTTTTGTGTATGCTCTGAGTGGTGAAAGTATTTTAGGGCAAACAAAAAGATCAATTTGAATCAGCGTAAAAGAACGTATAGCTGACGTGAAACACTAACGTTGCGGGAAGTCTGCAGTTTGTGATTATATCCGAGATGGTCCCCGTTATTACATCAGGTTTGATACACCACAAATCCTTGTGAAACAACATTAAATCCTGCCAAGGATAATACGTGAGGCTATTAAAATAAAAAAAACGTGCTAATTTCAATAGAAAAGGAAGCTGGGTACTACCATCTGCTTGGGTTCCTGTAATTAATAAAATTAAAGCTAAACCCAAGCATACCACTGCAAAACTTCAAGATACAGTAAGTACATTCTGCCTAAATCAAACTATAAGTAATAATTAAAAAGCTGAAGGTACACCGGGTTAATACTGGGGTTAATCGGGACGTCAATCACCTCAAACCCCCGTCACCATGGGTGCTGGAAAGTACCCGGAACGACGGGAATTAAAATCAAGTAAATTAAACACGACAAAATTCGTAAAAGTACTTTTATTTCAGATCCTTTTACGTGTTTTATGCCTTTGACTGCCATGTCAGTCCTTTGTAGGGAGTATTGAATTTGAAACGTGACTGACGGCAGTTTAATTGTTAATTTACAATATGGGACATAAACGAAATTATAACAACTTTTAGAAATACAAATATATTAATAGAAATATTGAAATTATGATCTATAGATATAAATAAAATTGAAGAGTGGGGAGACTGTTACTTGCATGCTATTATGACATGAAAAAGCATTTTTTAATATCTGTCCATCACGAAATTTCACGAATAGATATAATAGAATAAATTTATTTGCAACTATACAAATTTGGCATAAGATGAGGTTACAATTATAGTATTGTGTTAGTTTGCAAGCAGACACGCAAATTTTAAATAATATGTACTTAACTAACCTAAAAGTACATTAATTCTAAATATTCTTCAAAAGAAATGAAATATAAAATAAAAATATTTCACAGCAAAGGATTTATTTAATATGATCATTTTCAACCACAAGTGCGGCAAAAATATAAGGATAAAAGTTTCATTTTATAGCAAATAAATGTAACAATCATCATTTTTAGACTGTGATTTTAGTTTTCTTTCAAATAATTGCTTTGTTTGTAATTTTTGCGCAACCGACTTCATTCTGTTGGTAAAGTCATTTTATCGAACAAAAATTGATTAACTCTAAAAATGATACATACACGAATAATTTAATATAAGTGGATAGTTATGAAATCGTTGATTGTAACGAAGGGATTCATTAAGATAATTTTATTCAATACGGTTAATTTTATTTATTTAATAAATTTGTTAATTTTTAGCTGTTTATTTTAATACACTGCTTAATATACTGTATTCTATCTCGTTCTCACTCAGACTAAATCCTATAAATATGTACGTTTGTCTCTTTATACTGCTGCATTTTCGTTTCATCCAGTTTAAAATCACGATGCTAAAGAAGTTTTTACTTCAATAGGTATTATTTATAGTCTATACTGAAGAAAAAGTTTCTCTTTCAATTATATACTTACGTAAACGTTACAACAAACAAACGCACAATTTAATTTGCAGTAAATACCTAGGTAAGTATACTAGTTCAACACATTGTAGCTAGCTAAACACATTGTACTAAAACAATAAACAATAAAAATTTACGAAAAAATAAATACACACCTAACTACACCTACTCAACAAATTTCACGTAAGTTCACGGATTTAAAATTGTTAATAAAATGGGCCTAACACAAAGATATTTACACAACCGATGACCAACGACTCCACTCACGCATGTATATTATATGTATATATAATAAAAAATTATCAATATTATATAATAAAATTATCATTTTAAATCTCTTTTTTTTCGATATACTACTACTATTTTAACGTTATCATAATGTATCCACTAATGTGCCTAGTACAATAATTAAACTAATATTTGTAATAACGCCATCTAATTCATTCTTGCGTTGCTCATTCATCCTTCGTAATAACGCCATCTACTTCATTATATTGGTAAAGTCATTTTATCGAACAAAATTTGATTAACTCTAAAAATGATACATACACGAATAATTTAATATAAGTGGATAGTTATGACATCGTTGATTGTAACGAAGGGATTCATTAAGATAATGTTATTCAATACGTTTAATTTTATTTATTTGATATGTGGTAGTATGGGTACTACTTAGTACTTTTAATCTTCACTCCAATAAAAGTCTATGCGTAAAATAATAATGGTTTATTATCACTCAGTTATGCTAAACATCTCACACGTTACAATCTTAAAAGAATATCAAATTAAAACAAGGAATTGAGTGGAAAACACAGAGAGACCTCATATATGTCTACAGATATTGCGTCATACTCCTTGTCTCTTACAATGTTGCCAGATCTACTTTTGAGTGTTTAGTTGAAGTGGTGCGTTCAGAAATTAACGCCGCCACATCACCCCCCCACGGAGAGAGGTGATCGATCAAAGATCGAAAGGACGAGCGAATTTAACCCGTCTACCTGAGCGTGTAGTGTATTTTGGTGATGGGGCTGGAGAGTCATGGTCAGAATTACTTGTGTTTTGAGTGAGAGGATTTTGTGTGTGTGAAGGTAACTGATTCGTAACTGAAGAGGGTAAAAATGTATCAGGATTTTGAGATTGTGTAAATTGTGGTGTGTGTGCGAGGATGAATGCGGGTTTAACGCGATCAATACTCACGACTACTTCCTTGTTTCCCACGACGATAGTGACGGTCTTATCTGATCGACTGACAACCTGGAATGGTCCTGAGTAAGGTGATTCCAATGGCGGCTTCACGTGGTCTGCTCGCAAGAACACGTGTGAAGTGGTGGAAAGGTCTTTAAACAGGAAAATTTTTCTTTTACAATGTTGGGATGCAGGTACAGGTCTCAAGTCTGACATCATAATTCTAAGCCGTGAGACAAAATCAAATGGATCAGATACTTGTGAAACTGGCGAAGGAACGATCATCTCTCCAGGAAGATGTAAGGGCTCTCCGTATACAAGTTCGGCTGCTGAAGCCTTGAGATCCTCCTTTAACACAGCACGCATGCCAAGAAGTACAGCAGGTAATGCTTTGATCCAGGGCTCGTTGCGACACATCAGGGAAGCCTTAAGCTGCCTATGCAGGCGTTCGACCATACCATTCGCACACGGATGATAACTAGTCGTTCGTAGCTTTTAGTGCCTAAAAGTGTCATAAGTTTGCGAAATAAGTCGGACTCAAACTGGCGACCCTGATCTGTAGTGATACGGGATGGGACACCAAATCTCGATATCCAGCCAGTCATCAAGGTGTCAGCCGTCTCCTCGGCGGTGATACTGCGCATTGGCCACGCTTCAGGCCATCGTGTGAATCGATCTACAGCCGTCAAAAGATAGCGATAGCCTTCGCAGACGGGAAAGGGACCTACAATATCAACATGAACGTGCCTGAAGCGGCCAGCAGGTTCAGCGAAATTAGCTACAGGAGAGACAACGTGCCTGGTGACCTTATTACGTTGGCATGAGAGACACGTCTTAGTCCAATTGCGAACATCCTTCTGGATAGAAGGCCAAACAAACCTTTTGGTGAGAAGACTAGATGTTGCACGGAGACCTGGATGACTCAAATTGTGGAGTTTATCAAAGTATTTCCGACGGAAAGGAGCGGTAAGGAAAGGACGTGGCCGACCCGTGGAAGTGTCACAAAATATTGTAACATCTGTCCCAGGCAACAAAACCTTCTCTAGTTTAAGAGAAGTGCCGTCACTAATAAGTTTTTGTAGTTCCTCATCGTCTTTTTGCGACAAAGCTAGGTCGGCGAAGTCATCCTCCAGCGAAATTGCCTCAATTCGCGACATAGTGTCAGCCACAATGTTATCCGCACCTTTAATATGTGAAATATCAGTCGTGAACTGCGAAATGAAGGTAAGTTGATTTAACTGTACCGGAGGTAGCTTCTCCCGACGCTGAGTGAAAGCATAAAGAAGAGGCTTGTGATCTGTAAAAATGGTACACTGTTGCACTTCCAAAATATGTCTGAAGTGTTGCACGGATTCGTATATGGCTAAAAGTTCTCTATAATAAGCAGGCCAGGTTGATTGACGAGCAGTTAACTTTTTACTAAAAAAGGCAAGGGGTTGCCATTGGTTACCTACACGTTGCTGCAGACAAGCATCTACCTGGACACTTGATGCGTCTGTGAACAGACCTAAGGAGGCATCAGGCTGTGGATATGCGAGTAGAGTTGCTTGTCCCAAACTTTCCTTACAAGCCTTAAAGGCACACTCCAACTCTGGCGTCCAAGGTACCGGTTTTGCTCCCTTGAGTTTTGTATCAGTTAATATGTTTATCAACGGCGCTTGCAACTCAGCCGCACGTGGTAAACATCGTCTGTAATAATTGATCATACCCAGGAACCTACGAAGACCCTGCACTGTCTTAGGGGGAGGGTACTCCTGTAATGCGGCTATCCGTTCAGACGGAGGACTTATACCGTCTTTAGAAACGCGGTATCCTAAAAAGATGACACTGTCTACTCCCAGCACGCACTTAGCAGGATTTACGACAATGCCGTAATCGGCTAGCCTCTGAAAGAGAATGCGAAGATGACAAGCGTGTTCTTCTTCATTGCGGGAAAATATGAGTATATCATCGATATACGGAAAACAAAAATCAAAATCCCGCAAAACCTCATCCATAAAGCGTTGGAACGTTTGTCCCGCATTGCGCAATCCGAAGGTCATATACGGGAATTCAAATAATCCAAAAGGAGTCGTGATCGCCGTTTTACATACGTCTTCATCGTTGACTGGTATCTGTTGGTAAGCTCTTATCAGATCAAGCGTACTGAAGACAGTAGATCCAGCGATGTTATTACTAAAATCCCCGATATGACGCAACGGATAGCGGTCTGGGATGGTTCGCGCATTTAAGCAACGATAATCACCGCATGGTCGCCAAGAAACTAGATCCTTCTTGGGCACCAATTGCAGTGGAGAAGCCCACGGACTTTTGGATGGTCTTGCGGTGCCATTACTAAGCATCTCATCGAACTCACGTTTAGCAATCACCAGCTTATGCGGTGCGAGGCGACGTGGCCGACATGACACTGGTGGGCCATCTGTCGTTTTAATGTAATGTACCGTCGAATGTTTAATGTCTCTGTGAAGTCCTGGAGGCCGTGTTATACATGGAAATTCGGCGAGAATTTTATTGAACCGTGATTCCGCATCGACTGTAATTGTTTTTACGCTAACCTGTTCCGTAGTGGCAAGGGATGCAGAAACAGAAAGGCCGGTTATTCCATCCAGAACGTTTTTATTGCGGCAGTCGGGCAGCAGATGGTAATGCGCAAGAAAATCCGAACCTATAATGGGAGTGCTGACGTCTGCTACTACGAATTGCCAGTGGAAATCTCGCCGCAACCCAAAGTTAAGTTTTAGCGATACGCTACCATATGTGTTGATGGTGCTGCCGTTGGCTGCACTGAGTTGATACTTGGTAGGGGACGCTCGACCACCCAGCAACCTACGAGGATAGCAGCATAGGTCAGAACCTGTGTCTATTAAAAACCTGATCTTGCTGGTTTTGTCCGTTAAAAACAAGCGACGGCCTGGTTTAGCACAATCAGTTGCCGTCGCTACTGACTGGCTTGGCAGTTTTCCGCTTGCCATGAACAAGGACTAACGCACTTGCTTGCCTTTTCTTTAAACGTCCAATGGTACCAGCATAACTTACCATCAGATCGTGTGCGTTTCCTTGACTTGCTTCGACTCCGACTACGATGATTTTCTCGAGTTCGAGTAAGTGCTGCAACTGTTGCAGACAGCTGTTATACTTGTGCAGCCAGGGCACATAGGTCAAATGTAGGACCTGAAGAAGATGCAGAAGTTGCATGTACGAACGGGCTCGAAGATGATGCAAGGCTAGGAGCTACTTCGAGAATTTTGTCCGCTCGAATTGCAATATCATCAAGTGGGTCAGCACTTGCAGCAAGGATTGCCTGAAGATGTTGTGGCAGGCGGCGCATGAAAAGTTGACGCAAAATGCTCTCATCCGTGAGTGTGCTCCCAGCTAGAGAACGTAAGTGTCTTAAGAATTGGGACGGCTTACGATCGCCCAATTCCTCATCGTTCAGAAGCTGTCGAACACGTTCTTCTTCAGATTGTGATAAACGACGTATGATTTCCGTTTTTAGGTGCTCATACTTGTTAGTCCTAGGTGGATTTGTAACGATGTCCTCAATCTCAGCTGTAATCCTAAAATCCAGTTGACCAATGACATGATCGTACATGGTCTGGTCCCCTGTGATTCCCGCTACACGAAATTGGGTTTCAATGTGTGCGAACCACAAGGCAGGTTTCTGATGCCAAAAGGGAGGTACCTTAGGCGCTACTTTGCAAACTTGAGGGGAAAGTTCGTTTATGGGAGTATCCTCTGTTCTTAGAGGCTTACCTTCGATTCGTGCACGAAGAAGAGCATTCTCCTGTTGCGTGGAATGTAGTACTGTAGCGAGTCTCTCTAGCTCTGTCTTAAAGAAAAACATCTGTTGAGCAATATTAGGATCGGCAGTCGGTGAAGGTTCAGCTTTATCCGTCATGGTAATGTCTGATAATTGTGTAGTGAGTTAATGTTACTTAAAGAAACCAATGGAGCTAACTGTGTGGAAGAGTGATGTTCAGTTTTTATGACTACATACATAAACAATAGGAATAGAACAATAGACACCCTTAATCTAAATATAAAAATCACAAAATGGCAATACAAAAAAAATAATAAAATACAGCTGATATGTGTCAAACAGAGACCTGAACACTATTACAAAAAAAAAATCAGTCAACCCAGTGCAATGGTAATAATTATGTAAAATTACACATAACACACAGAAAAAAAAAATAATCATCTACCAAAAACAATTTTGTAAGAATTTAATTAATTTTAATTATTTATATATTTATATGTGTAATATATTATCTTATTTAAGATTAAAATTAACGTGAAATATTTAGAGTGAATGATAAGATCGACACGAAGATTATTTTTTGTATAAAAAAAAACAAAAACGCAATGAATTACCAAAAACAGCAATGTACGTCTACATATTTTTTTCAACGTGCCGCAATGTATACTTATAACGCAGGAGCAGCAATGTACGTCGAATCCCCGATGACACGCAGCAATGTACGTCGAAGTGAAGTCCAGATTTGAATTTCCCGCTTCGACGATAAGCCCACAATAAGCCAATCGGATCGATGTAATTCTGCGGCTTGTAATGGCGATGACAACAAATTATTAAATAATAATCTTGTATTGTTATGTGATACTATACTGCTTACTGAAGATGTACACTGAAGCTCGTTCCAAAAATTACGTTAACACCGTTTATGTACTCCTTCACGGTTGCGATGCACTCAGTTCAAGAGGCGGTCACCAATGTGGTAGTATGGGTACTACTTAGTACTTTTAATCTTCACTCCAATAAAAGTCTATGCGTAAAATAATAATGGTTTATTATCACTCAGTTATACTAAACATCTCACACGTTACAATCTTAAAAGAATATCAAATTAAAACAAGGAATTGAGTGGAAAACACAGAGAGACCTCATATATGTCTACAGATATTGCGTCATACTCCTTGTCTCTTACAATGTTGCCAGATCTACTTTTGAGTGTTTAGTTTAAGTGGTGCGTTCAGAAATTAACGCCGCCACAGATAAATTTGTTATATTTTAGCCGTTCATTTTACCAGTTAAAATGTATATTAACTATCTTTAAATCACCGCACAAACATGTGTTTAAAAATAATAATCGAATAACAGATATGAACCCTTAACCTTTTAAGTTCGCGGTCTGCACCCTGCCATTAGGCTACTTTTGCTTAATACACTGTATTCTATCTCATTCTCACTGTACTAAATCCTATAGATATTTACAGTTTCCAATCACAACGATGCTAAAGAAGTTTTCACTTCAGTTAATGAGGTTGTAAACTTGTTTATAATATATATATATATATATATATAAATCGCTAGTAAAATAATTAAAATTATAATATAAACTTTTAAATTTTGAAAACCATTGCTTAAATCATACTAGGTGAAATTCGCCATAGTTGCCTCACTTGGCAGGCGGAGTGACAACCGCTGTTTCTTATAATTGGTATAGAGAAGAGATACGAAACAGGAAGATGCTGCTGCCCATCTCCTGTTTCCTTTCTCTCCATCACCTCCTATAATATGGGGGTAGTTGATTCTCTAACACCGGCACTTCACGCCAAAAATATATTTTATACTGTTTGTTCAATTGTTTAACATTGCCTCAAAGGCGATACGGAAGTTCTACAATCGTAAAACCAAAATACTCAAAAATTATATATATATATATATATATATATATATATATATATATATATATATATATATATATATATATATATATATATATATATATATATAAAATAAAATAATTTAACTTGGTTCTTATTAAACGAAGCTTCTCGATAAAATATAGTAGTTTAAAGTTTATTATTATAGTTTAGTATTATTATTTAGTATTATAGTAGTTAAAGTATAAAAAAACTAACTCGTTGCTTGCGTGTTTCAGCGGAAAGTTAGCGGGAGAGCTACTGAAGACGCGCGTGCACCACCCCTAACGTTCCGAACGTTACTGAATAAAATTTACATTATCATCCCTTACCTCATCCCATATTCCTTTACCTTCTACTTAGTTACATACTGTTAAAAATCTGAAACCAATCTCTAAACAAGTTTGTGCGTATAAAACATTCAGAGGAAAATATTATATTTTATTTAAAATGTTCACAAGTTGGTCGGTAATCCGGTGAAATGAGGAAACGAAAATTAGACATAAGTTACTTGCTCAAAACTTTCAACTCAAATTCTATTCAGAAATAAGTGAAATGAACCCAATTTAATTTATTAAGTAAATAGTTTAATAGCAATATGATCCTGATTTGTTTCGTAAGGAGTAATGCGATAACCGCACAGACTTACAACTGCTAACGACGCATTCCATCTTAGCTCTCAGGAGTGACAACGGAACTGCAGTTTGGTTCATCATCACGGATATATTAGGACAAGATTAGAGTGTCGTATATAGAATAGGACAATATAATCTTCGGATCGGACAATATAATCCAAGCACAGATGTACTCTCCATTTCACACTCTCAGGGTCGGAGGGGACGGTAAGCTAACATGACCGGAGACCAACGGCTTTTACGAGGCACTGAAGTGGAACACTGCCAACTTCCTGACTCCGGGCTGTTACTGAGAATTTCTTGACAATAAAACGAAATAACAAAATTTTAATCTGACCCGAAAGTCTAACCCGGGACCTCGTGACCAGCAATCGCGTTTACTACGAATAGACCAACGAGGCAGTTGAACCACAATATTCAATAACCTTCATATTGAATTTGTGTACGTCTGTCACCCTTAATTTTATAAAAAAAATCATTAGTTATCTGATTAAGCTTTTCAAAAGTAATGTTCTGTGTACACGTTATTAAGGCGTTGTCGTTATTTGATCGTGATAAATGGCTTCGTTGTGAACTGCATACATTCTGTATCCACCTATATCATAAATCAAATTTCCAATACATCAAAATAACAGATTGTGTACAGTTGCTTAGGGAGGCAGGTAAACAACGCGATATTATTTACATAGATTAGTCAACCGTGCTGCGTGAAGAAGTGATTAATCCAAGTGAGGGATGGTTGTGTAAATTTGTCAACCCATTGCGTTCCGTCGGTGATAAAGAAAAATGTTATGGCTTCTAATAAATGGCGGTATAATATCCCGTTTACGCTAGATGTAAAATACCCAGAGACGGGCAGCAGCGGCACTGATGTGATCGTCAATCCTGCCTGCCAAGCGTGACGAGTGCCTGCCATGTTCACCAGTGGGCTTTAAAAGGTGATGAAGAAAACAAAAGTTTAGTCAAAGGTAAAAAATCTACTACCTAAAACAATTAATGTATTGTTTATCCCTTTTTTTTTCATCTTTAGTTTGCCTTTTTACGCCACAGAGCAGAGCCCAAAAGGAAAGTAGAATACGTGTGGGATTAACTCAAGGAAAAGTCACGGGAATCACTTATTTTACTTTTATTTTACTTTATTAGTAACACCTCGTTCGCAAATCGCGTCGTTTTCTCGCTCTGTATTCGCCATCTTGCATCCCCTCTCCTCATCCCTTTCTCTCACACTCCTCTGTATCTTTCATACAATTCCATTTCCCACATACGTTTAATTTAAAAATGCACTGAACTCCAAACTTGTTAAAATTTTATACTAAAATAAATACTATACATAAAAGGAATGGCGCGCAAATTTAGATTTTTTGATACTTAATTTGGTAAATGTGTCTTTCATTTTCGGTTGGTATGTATAAATCTTTCCTGTTCTATATCCGCTCGTACCTTCTGACCTAGTTGTTAAATTTTGACAAATGATATCACAATCGATTTATCATAATCACGCACGTAACATAGAACATAAGTTATGTCGTCCTAATGGACAACATAAGTTTTAGGATTATGTTAAATGGTAATTTTGATCGCCACAAACGTCCTCACTGTGAGGAGCAATCTGTTCTGCGGCCACCCGTGCGCCTGCCAAGCGGTACGATATTTATCTTTATCCTATGATGTTAGCACTGTTAGCCTACGCGGCTCTTACAGATTTATCTGAGTCAGGGCTCGCGGCGTAATTAAAAACGAAAAGCCAATGATGATGAGTATGATGATGATGATGATGGTTTATGATTTTGTATTGTTACTAATCATCATGTCACCTCTGTGGCGATTTTTGAGCTATCTACCCGCTGTCCGAGTGGGGGAGTGCGGAGTGCGGAACTGATCGGCTCATGTCGGTCGATGTTCTGGGCTGTGAGAATTGTGTGGAATAAGGCTTATAATGTGTATATAATATAAAATGTTTTCTAATACGATAGAAGCCTTTGTCATGCGGTAGAGATGTTGCTAATAATATATCTCTGGTTCTCTACATAGTACATACACTGGCCATAAGAAATCCATTCATCCGTTACAGCCCATAAAATGCATAAGCTATAATGGATGGAATAGGCCCAATTACGCCGTAATACTCACGTTTGGCAGACAACTGCAGTATTTTATTGTTTTGAGTTGTTATCAGGCAGATGCTGCTGCCTAAGACAACCAGGGAACGATGTGGGTTAGTGGATATTCTTAACGCCACTACTCGGTTCAAACTAATATACGAAATACAACAGGACAATGCTGCTGTTTTAGACTGGTATTCTGGATTAGAAATCTGTTTGATACTTCAATTTTGAAAGAACAGATGTTACTGTACACGGCGAAACTACAATCGTACCAAATACAATATGTAAAAAGATTTGAAGTTAAATATTTGAAACAAAATTTTATCGAAGTTTATAAGTTTGTCACTTCCCTTCGTAGAAGACACGGATATAATATCCGTCGCATGCATACCGGCTATAAGTTAAACTTCGTTGTTCCGTTACAAGTAGCAGGTTGACAAGAAACAAGTTGACAAGAAACGCTTGCATAAACTCGAAACGGACGGGTAGCTAAAATCAATACATGCAGTTTGTTGAATTGATTTTATTCCGTAAAACTATTTTGAAACATACAGAACTGTTACGTGATAAATGGAATTCCCTCATTATCTATCTCCATCTGTCCATCGCTCACACATCACAGCCTATATTAGTAGCCGTGGCTTGGTCACCCGCGGTGAACAAAGAGAAACCTACATGGTTAGCCCGAGGTGAAGGACTGGCCCGAGGCTTGGCGAGCCCACTTTGGATGTGTGCTAGTGGACTGCGGCGAGAGGGGTGTCCGCTTTCCCTACCGCTGCAGCCGAGGTGGAGTCACGGAGGAAGAGGAGTGTTGGTGTGGCAATGCGCCACTTGCCCTATCCTCCGCGACTCAAACGAGGCCGCCCATTTATGCGATGGTGGTGGCGCTGTGGGGGAAGATGAGTGTCGTAATCACGAGGCGCCGCTCTCCCTACTCTCCGCAGCCGAATCTTGTTTGGCGGCGGAGCCATAGACCAGATCCGCCGCTGGGGTCAGGAAGGCTAATTCTTTTGAGTACTCGTTTTTCCTGGCATCCGTTGCGCAGGTGTAGTTGGAGGCCGTGGAGGAAGGCGCGCCATGTGTTACTTGAGTAGGAGAAAGGGGAGGAGTAATCCTCTTCCGAGGAGATGCCGCCATGGGGCGGCACTGGTGGGGCCATGTACGAAAGCGTTCCCGTGGCCGTGGCCTTGCCAATATGCGACGAAGGTGGGAATCTTTGGTTATAATCTGTACACGATGGGGTTTTGGTCGGTGCGAGTCCGACATAACCCGTCCTTGCCCCGCGAGACGGGTATGCGTAGGCATTTCCCAATGTTAAAAATGCCTGATATATAATGCATAGTTTGTCTCATAAGGGGGACGCTTGACATGCGGGTTGATAGTTTTTTATTATTTTGGGTTGTTATTAGAAAGATGCTGCCGCCCATCTCCTGTTACAGTTTCCCTCCGTCGCCTCTTACGACACCCACGTGATGATATGGCCCAGTGGATAATCTTACAGCGTCACTACACAGCGTCTGTGTGATCTGTTTGACGTTTTTACTTTTCTTTATTATTTATTTATTTATTTATTCTTTTTTGTACACCACAATACAGAAACATCAATATAGTTAAAACTAATTAAAGTATGTACAAGAGGCGGTCTTATCACTCTGAAAGTGACTTCTTCCAGACAAACTTTGCGTAGAGGAATGATGCAAACAAAAGTTACAAATAGAGGGGGGCATACAAAATAATAATAAAAAAATATAATAATACATACAAATAAAAATAAGTGAAAGTTATATGTAAAATATCATATAATAGATTAAATGAAAAGAGTACGAGAAAGGTAAAGTAATTTATCTAATAGCGTTCTAAATAATACGATTTAACAAGACTTTTGAAAGAGTGAAGAGATTTAGCACGACGAACATGAAGAGGTAAGGAGTTCCACAATCGCACGGCGGTTACGGTGAAGGATTTCTTGAAAAAGAAAGAAGAGTGCAAAGGTTTAGAGAGAGAAAGATTGACGGAGGATCGAAGGAACCGATTATGGTTAAGAGAAAGATACTGGAAACGGTGTTTTAAGTAAAGAGAAGTAGCAGGATTAAACAGCACACTATACAACGCGGAGAGAATGTGAGTATTCCTGCGAAAGTGGATCGGGAGCCATTTGAGCTGTTTGCGAAAACTTTGGTGATTGAATGTTGTCATAGAAAACAAAATAAGCACTAGAGCAAATACAGACGTGAGGTTCATAATGAGTATTTATTAGTTATAACCACTAGTCAGTCACGAGTCCGTGTAGCGACGGTGTAAGAATATTTACTGCTCTATATCGACTCCGCGGTTTCGTTAGTAATAATCACTAGTCAGTCACGAGTCCGTGTAGCGACGGTGAAAGAATATCCACTGCTCTATATCGACTCCACGGTTTCGTTAGTTATAATCACTAGTCAGTCACGAGTCCGTGTAGCGACGGTGTAAGAATATCCACTGCTCTATATCGACTCCACGGTTTCGTTAGTTATAATCACTAGTCAGTCACGAGTCTGTGTAGCGACGGTGTAAGAATATCCACTGCTCTATATCGACTCCACGGTTTCGTAAAAGGCAGCAGAAGAAAACAAACCAGGAGATGGGCGGCAGCGTTTTCCTAAAAACAACTGAAAGTAAAAGTATGGCAAATATTCATTCTCACTTATAGAACGTAAATTCAATGAATTAAAAAAATGCTATTTTCTTTTATAAAATTTAAAAAGTTTCTGTCCGACACCGTCCGTAAATTCATGGATACCCTATGCGCCCGAGTACCGTAACCACTGTAAAGAGCCCGCGCTAGCTACAATACATTACAATAAAAACACAACAGGTACACATAACCTGCGATGTAACTTTTCCTTCATACTTTTATCCTGGCTTAGGACAGGCAAAATTTGAGAAATTAAGGAAAAATTGAGGTTTTATCTCAATTTTTCCTTAATTTCCTCTACTTTTAACAGAATATATTTTGGAGGCTCTTTCGGAGAATCATTGTTTTTTTATCTTTGGTGAAATCGATAAACTTCTAAAATAAATGGTTTCTCTGATTACTGAGTGCTATCACCAACGCTGTGTCTTCTGCATATCAATGATATTGTTACGAGCTTGAGGTTCGTGACAATAAAAACTGCCAATTAAATTACCAAAATTTACACTTTTATTACCGAACACCAATTAAAACTTAAAACACTAACAATTAATCACACTGATTCACCTTATTTCGCTCCGAAGCTTCGCTTGTCTCGCCAAATTCAATACTGCCCCGATCGCGTATTGCAGAGCCTTTAAATACACATTTTTCACCGAAACGTCCAGAATATTCAAGTAAATACGCGCGCCAACCGACCAGGCGTAGAAAGTTCGAGTGTGGGGCTTCCAGAAAGCTTAATTCTTCTGTTCGATATTAGATGGCGCTGTTGGTCGAAAGTCAAGATTGACATTTTCTGGGAAGCCCTCCTCGCTCTCGTCTCCGATACTAGATAGTGCCGGGTACATGACGACAACTTAGTCGCGCAACAATATGTGACAAGCATCGGCGGTTTTTCCTTACCGATACGACTTAGCGATCTTCAAGAAAAGAGTTTACTCTTTTCTAAAAGGCCGGCAACGCACCTGCAATTCTCCTGGTGTTGCAGTTGTTCATGTGCGGCGGTAGTCACTTACCATCAGATAAGCCACATGCTCGTTTGCCCCCTCAATAAACAATATCGTGTGGTCTACTTAGCTACCTAAATAACTGTACACATTCTGGTAATTTGATGTATTGCCAATTAGATTTATGTACAGAACATCTATTAAGATACAGAATGTTAGAAGTTCACAACGAAGCCATTTATCATGATCAAATAACGACAACGCCTTAATTACGTGTTCACAGAACATTACTTTTGAAAAGCTTAATTAAGAATGATTGTTTCGTAAAATTAAGAGTGACAGCCGAGCACAAATTCAACAGGAAGGTTATTGAATATTATGGTTCAACTGCCTTGTTGGTCTGTTTGTAGTAATCGCGATTGCTGGTCAGGTCCCGGGCTCAACATTCGGGTCAGTCCAAAACTCAGTTATTAGGGTTTTTTTCAAGAATTTCTCAGTAACAGCCCGGCGTCAGGAAGTTGGCAGTGTTCCACCTTAGCCCCACGTAAAGTCGTTAGCTCTGCGCTCAACTTCTCTCTGATCGTGTCGGCTTACCGTCCCATCCGACTATGAGAGTGTGAAATAGAGATTACACATGTGCTTAGACAAGATTATAGTGTCCAAGTATATACGACACTCTAATCTTGTCCTAATATATCCGTGATGATGAATCAAAATGCAGTTTCGTTGTCACTTCTGAGAGTTAAGATGAAATGCGTCGTTACCAGTTGTAAGTCTGTGCGGCTATCGTATTACTCCTTACGAAACACATCATGAATATGTTGCTATTCAAATATTTACTTTAAAGATTAGTTTGGCTCATTCAACTAATTCTCAACAGAATTTAAATTGAAGGTTTTGAGCAAGTAACTTACGAGTGTGTCCAATTTTGGTTTCCTCATTTTGCCTAAAAACCGGAACCTGTGAACATTATTTAGCAATAGTATAATGGTTTTAATGGTTTAATAGTACTTTAACCCTCATAATTATATATACGTGGGTGAAAGTACTAAAGGTACTGAAAGTTCTTATAAAATCAAAAACTGAACAAACTACCAAGTTATTAATTTTATTATATCTTTTCAAAATAGTGTCCATTTACATCAATATATCGCTGCATCCGATGGAACCACTGAGAAAAGCACTTTACCTACTAGTCCTTAGGGGTATCGTTGACGGCATTTTAAAACGCATCCACTGCTTCCTCGCTGTCTATAAAACGTTTTCCTCGATTTTTTTCTTTTATTTTCGGAAATAAATAAAATCGCAGGATGCGAGGTTGGGGCTATAGAGCGGGTGACCCAGTAATTCCACGTCTGACGTCGCCAAGTCTTCGATTGTTTGCTTGGCGGTGTGCGAGGTCGTTTCTCCCGAATTTTTTCCTATATAAGTGGCAAACAATGTTTTTCGATCCTCTTAATTGTTGCGCAATGAACTGACCTTCCGAAGAACGAGGTCACCATCTTTTTTCCCACGCTTCGACCTCACTTTGCTTTCATTGACAACTCTTCGGAAGGAAATACCTATACAGCAGATGGTCTCTTAGTTTCAGGATCATAACAATAAATCCAGCTTTCGTCACCGGAGGCCGTCCCTTACGCAGATCATCGGTGAGATTAGTGCGACCATGTTTAAACTCATGAATCCAGTTGTAAACAGTGGCACGAGATGGGGCTTCGTCGTGGAAGGTCAATCGAAGTCTATCATAACTTCCTTGTTGACTTAAATAGTATCGAAAGTCATAAAAAATCATTGTACTTTCGTCACGCGTACGCCAGCTTACTTCCCAAATCAAGCGTGCGTATAGCAGTTTTACTTCAAAATCATTGTACTTTGCAATTCGCGTAATTAGTTAGCTCCTCCTCTCGTAGTTAGTCGTAAGTTGAGAAAAAGGGTTTCTGAACTAGTTGACTAACTTTGATAAATTCGTTAGACATTGCAGCTTAGCTGCAAAAGTTGGTACGATGGAGGTAAACACCCAAGCGGATAGCTACGCTGGGACATATGCCTATCATCACTTAGTACAACATTGCAGCGCAGTACACTTACGCCACACTGTTTGTACATCTACAGTCGAACTAACAGTCTACCTGATAGTGTCTGCTGTAGTCTCTGTACACCTTCGACTAACTTGTTCTAATCTATCCGTAATTATGAATCAAAATGCAGTTCCGTTATCATTCCTGAGGGTTTACTTGAAATGCGTCGTTACCAGTTGTAACTCTGCCTTGTTCATCATACGAAACATATCAGCATTATGTTGCTATTAAAATATTTACCTTAAAGATGAAATTGGCCCATATAACTATTTTTAAAAGAATATATTTTAGAAATTATTAGTTAGTAAATAGGTCCAATTTTGGTTTCTTTATTTTGCCTGTTAACTGAACTGAATCTGTGAATATTATTTAGCGATCATTACGTTTACCATTGGAGTAGAGAAAATTGCTTAGGACTTCTCCAATACGCATCGACGTGCGTTCAATACGATATTGTGTAACTTTATAATGAAATACAATGGCTTACCACGACAGAAGTTCAGAACAAAAGCTCAAAGCTCGAGCCCATCATTTCAGAACGAACTTCCATGAATACGTTGTCCGATTGTTAAAATTCTTTCAGTTTGATGAAAACTACAACAATAACCTGTGGTTTTAATGGAATATTGAATATTTTCCCTTAACTTTTAATAAAGATGCAAAATTTGTTCATTCTATTCTTGCTATAGTTAACAGTCAGTCAGCCAGGCAGACAGAGAGCCGGACGGTAAGCCACATATGAGAACTAAGATGGAAGGCCACGCGTGACATTATTGTGAATGTGAACTGTTTTTCTCTGATTTACCATCAGCCTGTAAATTCCACCGCTGTGTACAGTGGCTCGGTGGCCAGAAAACATAGGTCTGGCCCAACTTTTTGTATTAATTTTCCTCCTCCATTAAAGGCACCGTTATTCGGCACCCTTGGTAGGCAAATTGGCGATCGCGGTACCAGAATAGAATAAAATGTAATAAAAGAGGACAGAGGATAGAGTAGGATAAGTTAGGGCATGACAGAACAGGATAGGATAGCATAGCATAGTTTAAAATAGGATAGGATATGTTAGGCGCTAGTTAGTGGTATGGTAGGTTTGTGATAGGACTGAATAGAATGTAATAGAATAGAATATCTGAATTTTCAAATACACTCTACTCTAAAAGTTACTCGTATATGTATATTATTCAATTAGATGTTAGTATAGTATTTAAATTGGTACATTATTAAAACTAATAATTCATCATCGTCATTACAGCCTTCCACAAGTCCACTGCTGAACATAGGCCTCCCCCAAGGAATGCCATTCCTGCATGTCTTACAAGTTAATTAATACTTAATCATTATTAAATATTCGTTAATTTATTTTACTTTATTATATACATAAATCAAATTATAAACATTATTCGGATACAACTTTCAATAAAACATATTTAATTTAAATTTTATTAAACTTTATCTGAATTTTTCCCAGCCTTTTCTTCAATAATCATGTATTGAGGTCTCTTCAACACTCGTTTCATTTATTGTGTAGTCAGCCCCATTCAGCAGGCACTATTGCGTATCAGTGCTGTTTTACTCCTAGGACTATAAAGTCTACTATTGCTACGTCTGTTATTTTTGCGCCCTCCTTTCTGCCAAGGAGGGTCGCGTTCGTATACGGCTTAGAGATCTCTAGTTAGATCGTTAAGCCAGTTCCTAAAAGGTTGGGTTTAGTGGGTAAAAGTCACCACATAACCACGCAGCCGGCTGCGTGGTATGCTATGAGCATTCCCAACCTCCCTCCCCCGCTTTCCGGAGGGTTGCCCATATTTGCTTCGGGCGCAAAAAAAAAAGTCTGTTATTTGATGTTTCAAGGTTTGCTAAGGACTTAAAACGATTCTGGTTCGATTTTACAGAGACTGCTATTTCTAATATGCAAGCGTAGAATGCTATAATACATATAATAGAATGGGCGAGTGGGCGGAGCCCGTGTAGCCACTAACATGTCGCTAATACGGGCTCCAGACTCCTGTGTGATTCACGGCGTGAATTCACGGCGTAATTTTGCCGCGAACTCGCCGCGAAAAACACATCCCTCCACACTCGCAATCGTTCACAGTTTAGTTCGCGCGCTCGTCGAGAATGGACGCTGAAATATGCACTGCTATCGCCGTGACGCTATACGCTTTGGCTCACGAGAATTACGTGTATATAAAAGATAAAAAAACCGTGTTTGTAGTTTTTTTTTACAATTATCGCTTTCTTCTAGAAAAGCATCGATCACGTCAAAGGCAATTCAAATGGGCTTGTAAATTTTGTCGCTGCTTGCTACAGACTTCCTTTCAGAATCCTTCACCTTTTTCTTATAATTTCTATAACTGGACATTAGATTTTCTTTTTTTTTTCAATCAGTCACTTCAACGCTTTTTGTGGTAGAGCCATGCTGCAGTTATATCTATTAGTAGTATAGTTGTAGCACGAATGGGTCGGCTCGACCCAGGAAGGACCACGCTCTCACAGAATACCAGCGTAAAATAGTAGCTTAATGCTGCTGTGTTTCGTATGGTGAGTATAGAGAACCGGAGACCCTTTTTACTGGAAACGAGGCATTCCATTCTAGTCCTCACGGGTGACAACGCATTTGATTCGTAATCGAGGATAGATGTAGATGTCTATAGAATACAGCATCCACATACCATCAGGTGGACTTTGTGCTCGTTTGTCACCCTTTCCTATAAAATAAAATAAAATAATATTCATTATCTCCTTTATTCGTCTCCAAGCGTCATGTACTTTCATTTTATTTTTATGATCTTTATGTTTAGCATCCCATAAAATGGGTTCGGCATGATAATACTCGATCAACAAGAGTTCCTGCTCGTTCGTCCAACTAACGCTCGTTTTGACGCACCGTCCTCTGTAAAAAAATACAAATAAGCACAACCTCACAGCAACGAGTCCCGCGCGTTACTGTTTTCACGCGCGAGTGTGGATGCGCTTGCGTTCACGGGAGGTTCACGCGTCGTAAACCCTTTGAAGCGGTCACAAAATACCGACACTGAACGGGGAACATGGCGTGAAAAGGCGCGAAGCCCGTGAACGGGCGCGAAAGCCATCCACATTCGCGGTTCACGCCTTTCACGGGTGTTCACGGCGTGAATGTGGAGGGCGCCACGTAAATTTACACGTATAAATGTCAATACAATCAATCGTTTCCAATTTTCTTGTCAAGCGTCACTGCACGCAAATTATTTAAAAAATGGCAAATTGTGTAATAATAATTACGTGTCAAAAGAACAGTGGGAAATGGAATTTAAATATAGGAGGCATATCCTACAACCAGTAAGTTGAAACTATTTAAATGTTGTAAATATTAGAAACAAAAGTAAGTTAAGTAAGTTTTGAGTACCAGGCCTAAATCAGTTGATGGGTTTTTACTATCAAGAAATTCTCAGTAGCAGCCGAGTAAGGAAGTTCGCGGTGTTGCACTCCCGTGCCTCAGAGACCACGTAAAAACGTTGGCCCGCGCTTACGCTTACGCGTACTTTCGGTATATAATTCTGTACTACGCAGATATATATATATATATATATATATTATATAATCGGAATCTCGGAAACGGCTCCAGCGATTTTCATAAAATTTTGTGTGCAGGGAGTTTCGGGGGCAATACATCGATCTAGCTAGGATTTATTTTTAGAAAATGAAATTTATTTTTAGAAAATAGGCAATGAAAAACTGCTACAATATCGTTAGAATAAGAAGGTAAATTTTGACAGTTTATTAACGATTACCAATAGCTTAATTGGTATATTGGTCGGTCATAAAATCGTAATACCATGGTTCGGGCCCAGACCGACCGACCGACTTTTTTTAATTTTTTTTCAAGTTCCTTTCTTTTTTGAGAAAATCTATTTTTTCGAGCCCTTTTCTTAGTATTTTTTAAAAACACGAAAATTTAAATTAAACTAATTGCAATCATAATTTTTATTCAAATAACCAGTTCAGTTTTTTCTATTATGTCGCTAAGATCAAAAAATATTATTCGTATTTCATCAGTATGTAATTTGTATCTAAATATAATTTCCAAAACACACGAATTAAAAAAAACCGAGCGAAAAATACCGAGCAAAGCTCGGTCAACCGGGTACTACGTATTAAGGAGTGCCCGGATTTTTTTTATAGGAAAAGGGTGACAAGCGAGCATACAGTCCACCTGATGGTAAGTGGTTGCTGTGGTCAATGACATCTATCTACATCTATCCTCGTTTGCGAATCAAAATGCAGATGCGTTGTCAGCCTTGAGGACTAAGATGGAATGAATCTTTTCCAGTAAAAAGGGTCTCCGGTGCTCCACACTCACCATACGAAACACAGCAGCGTTGAGCTGCTATTTACGCTGGTATCCTGTGAGAGCGTGGTCCTTCCCGGTCGAACCGACCCATTCGTGCTACAACTATACAATTAATATAGCTGCAGCATGGCTCTACCACGTAAAACTTCTCAAACCTTTGATGTTGCTCCCACAATCGGCAGTCTGTGTTTTTAACATCTGATTTTAACGTGATGGTCATACCACCATCTACTGCAAGATTCTGATTCCAGTCTGATCTTCCTCTTACCAAACCCAGTGGATGAAAAATAGTAATGAATTCTCTTGCACAGCCATTACATGGCACCTTAGTCGTAAATAATTAAAATAAAATCTATTCGTGTTCTAAATTGTATTCATTGATGAATCTTAAAAGCTTAATTAACCCTAAAATTAAATTTCCAAATGTCTAAATTACTAGAAACGTTAATGTTGACTTAAATAAAATAACAATTGATACGTCAACGGCTCGGTCTTTACGAGCGGACTGGTGAACTTTAATTAATTTTCACTTTTGATCAAAATGTCAAAGCATTTTATCCACAAATTTTCAGTTAGTAGTCGCCTTTATCTAACAAATGGCACAGAATAAATAATACAAAATAAAATCTTGTTCAATTAGTCAGTCGTGCAGTAGAGCCGTAAGATAATCTTCTACCCATAATATCATACCTAGGTGTCTTAGAGGGCGTCAAAGGGAAAAGAAACAAAAAAAATGGTCAGCAGCTTCTTCCTGAATACAACTAAAAGCAATAAAAAGTGCGGTTGTAAACCCAAGCGTAGCACCAGTGGCAAAATACCTCCTATGAGGCAATTTATGAGGAAGGCCTATGTTAAAGTTGTGGACTCTTAATAAAGCGCTGAGAATAGAATAATTTAGAATATTTTTTATTCAATATAGATTATTATACTTCGTCTATCTATCTATCTTCTCGTCAGGTATGCCTCGAAATCTGAAAACGAGATTATACAACCAGTGCGTGTTGCTTGTGATGACTTTTGGATCTGAGATGAGATCCTTCACTGCTAATCGTGTGAGGACTCTCATGGTCACTCAGCAAGCTACGGAAAAGGCTATGCTATATTTCTCTGCGTGATGAACATAGAAATAAGGATATACGCAGTAGAAGTCCGCAGCAGAGTTACCGACATAGCCCAACGAATTAGTAAGCAGAATTGGCAATGGCCCGGCCATATAGCTCGAAGAAGTGACGACCGTTGGGAAAAAAGGCTCTCGAGTGGCAGCCTTAGCAGGTGAAGAAGTGTAGGCGACCCCCCACAATGGAGTTGATGGATGCAGGTGGTTCAGGACCGTGCTTTGTGGCATTCCTTGGGAAAGACTTATGTTCAGCCAGGAAACTGTGAAGGGCTGTGATGATGATGATGATTGTGTAAGTTGACTATTAGTAAGCCATATTAATAGAATAAAAAAATAAACAAATTGAAAACGATCACCTTATTCCCAGGAGTTTGTTATTATAGGTTGGGAGGCTTTTCACCTTAATAGGCAGGGGTGGCAACGCATAAATACAACGGATCATGACTATAAGTAGCTAATATCATCAGGGAGGCTGTTGGCTTTTTTTTTCTTTATCTTATTTAAAAAAAATGATACACTCATAGCAGAATTTCTTCATTATTCTGTATCGTTAAGGTATCTAGTAATTACAACTTACATGAATTTCACATGGTGTGTTAACGTGTGTGCGTGTGACAACGCATCGATATTCCGATATTCTTAATCGATGATGATATGTGTCCATGTGCCACGGCAATCACTTACCATCAGGAGGACTTTAAGCTCGTTTGTCACTCTTACTTTTCTATTAAAGGAGAAATTTCCATGCAATAATTTTATTTTACGAAATAACATTCCATACAATTGCTTAGTTTGTTTTCACTATATTAAAATCCTTCACTACTTGTAATGTAAAAAATAAAAAGTCATCGATGTCACTTCTTCTTATAATTCAACCCGGAAAATTCTACTACTGGAAATGGGTTCTCTCTTTGTGACGAGGATTTTCATTCGTCACACCTGGCAGGCGGATTGATGGTTGCAGAGCCAGACGTCTCGCACCTTTGACGCTGCTGCCCGTCGCCAGTGGGTATTTTACGCCGGGCGTGAAGAGATGGTTATACCGTCTCTAACGGAAGCTATAAGAACTTTCTTGCGTTTCCCTTAATCGCCTATTGCGGTGGGTGTACCAACCAACAAAACACTAATGGATTTTCTCACACCGCTACCATACGGTTACCATCAGTATTACTATGCTGGATACAAATTTTTGAAGCTTTTTTTTAAATAGAATTATGGTGACAAACGAGCACACTGTCAACCTGATGGTAAGTTGATGCTGTGGTCCATAGACATTTACATTTATCTTCGATTAAGAATCAAAACGCAGATGCGTTGTCACCCCTGAGGACTAAGATGGAATACCTCGATTGCAATAAAACGCGTCTCCGGTTCTCTACACTCACCATACGAAACACAGCAGCATCAAGCTGCTATTTTACGCTGGTATTCTGTGAGAGCGTGGTTCTTCCCTGGTTGAGCTGACCCTTTCGTGCTACAACCATAATATAGCTGCAGCGTGACTACCACGTTGATGGTTTGAAACAATTGCAACGATTGGTAGAAGGATTGATGTGCCAGATACGAAGACGAGAGACAACTAGCAACTAAAACGTTGCCTGTCTTATAAATGATAAAGTATATTTTTTATGATATATGAACATCATGTCATTAAAATAAGTTCTGTTTTTTTATTGTTAAAATGCGGATATAAAATATGTTTTCAATATTTCAGCTTATGGTATTCCTTTGATTTCCTACGAGTTTAACAGATAAAAGCTAAAAGATTCACATCAATAATTCTAGCGCATATTTCTAGTTTTGCTGTAGTAGTATCCTGTGATGTAAGCACTACGTAGGTATTCTGAACTGAAAGGTTTTCCATTTATTATAAGTATTTTGGCGTTTTACTTCGTTGTATTTTGTGTAGTCATAAGAAGTCTATTGTGTTTAAATATTCATTTATTCATTAAAGCATATTAAAGTCCACTGCTGAACATCCCTCCTAGATTGTCTGAAATTAATAAATATTTAATTTGCAACCTACAAACGTCCCACTGCTGGACAATAGCCGCTTCTCATTAAAATAAAACAACGATTTTTTAAACAAAAAATTTATTACAATTTCACTTTTTTGGTAAATGCAAAAAATTATCCAGACAAACAACCAAAACAAACATTACTCCATTATTATGGCATCTATATTTTTCTTTTAGTTTCATTAACTTATAAGTAGAAGCGGAATTATTATTAATATAATTACGAAAAAATAAATAACTAAAATTAAAAGTAACAATCGCGTGGTTTACGCTTACAAAGTTATATAACGTCCACATTTTTTCACAGAATGCACTTGAGGACTTAAATATTAAGTTACACAAAAATACAATTATGTCGTTGAAAATGTTGCCATAATTTGAAATTATACAAAAATGATATTTTATTTTTAAATTAAATGTTTTGCCGTTCTGAAATTTCGACTTAGAAATATTAAGTACATTTTTTAAATTAAAGTATGTAATGTTTTTAGGTTTATATATTGCTCATTTTAAATAATTCTGTGAAAAAATATAACTATTAAATTTACGAAAACAATGACGTCCTAATATATTTACAATAATATTAAACGTTATTAGTAACTGGCAGTTATTAGAAGACACATATTCGTATCTAATATTAAATTTAGGTTTTTTATTAAATTGTAAACAAATTTAAATCCAAGAGGAAGCAGTTGTTATAATATAAACAATCTGTTTTGTACTCATAGCTTAATCTGATTAACTTTGATCAGATAATATGATCTAAGCTTTTTCAAGGGTTTTTTTATGAATCCGAACTGTAATGTCAAAAAACAACTATTATCCCATATATACATTTATACATTGGAATAAAAGTGCATAAAATGTAATAATAGTCGTGTACTTACTTTAAATAAAATAATATACAGGACTGAAATTGTAAACAAATGATATTTTATTATGATTGCAACGACTTTTTACTCTACTAGTGACTGAAAACACTCATCGTTTCAATTTGAAATCATGCTTAATAACTTCTCACCTTTACTTGTAAATACGATAATAATAATAACAACTTTTTAATTTAATATGACAGACGTATTATAATTTTGATATGTCGAATCATTAATATCATAGACTATTATTTATATAGCAATATCTATTTATATACGAGTATGATAAATAACGCTAGTTAATAACTACAAGGCATTGTAAATACAATTACAAGATCAAAAATCTCTTATATTTACAATACAGTCGTCGCAAAATATGCTTTATTGCATTTACCTACACATCTTAAATTTAAATGTACCGTCTGATATGGTTTTTATTCATTGACAGCTAAATACTTATTTTATTGCCTTTAATTATATAAGTTTTCCTAAAATTAGGATTCCATCAAAAATTCCTGGTATATAATATGTTAAAATGATTTATGACACATTAGAGCAAAAAATAAAACGTTTCGATTTATCTTAAATGTTTCAAAGTTTTATGAAAATTCTCATATTTGTTTATTACAAGCGTATGTTTATGATAATGTTCATAATTTCCCTTTAATTTTAAAACAAAAAGTGAAGAATACAGCTAAATTAAATATTAATAAATCACATTTCTCATCCATAATGTTGACACATCGTATCAGACATTGACAATACCGTAAATATATTTTTTTTACATATTTTTCTATTCTTTTTTTAATTTTATTACAATGGCCTATCCAAAGTGAATGTTTTAAATATATAATATGTATAAATGTCGTGACTAGTAAATAATTTACATAATGTATAAATATGACAAAGAGGACCTATCGATACCTTGCTACATTTTTATTTAAAAAAAATATTCAAGGCTTCGCAGATTCTAATCGATTTTTACAATATCTCATGAGGCACTATTATGTGACTATTTATAGATTATTTACATATGGCAAAATACTTTCGCGAAGATATTTACTACTAATTAGCTTATTAATTATTTCTCTACTGAGTACTCTTAAATCTCAGACACATACAGGACGAGACATAATCTTATATATCGTCAATTTAACAGAAGAGTGGATAAAAATGGAGTAAATACATTTTTATTTATTAAAAATTGTATAAGTTCTGAATAAGAAACAAAGTATGACAAATATTTTTCTTCCGCCTAAATATACAAAAAATCCATTATCTATGGAAGTATTATATTAATTATTTTGTTACTGCCTATATGTAAGCCATCGATTTAAATTCTATATAACGTCACCAATGTCACCAGTAAGTCCGACTGATCCAATAAAAGAAAATTAGGATATCTACCGTCTCCATAAGTTGTTCCATTTGTGCATATATTTACAAAATCGATACATCAAGGTATCTCAATAATACTACATAACCGTATAGTTAGTTCTTCCATATAGTTCTTGCAATTCACGAAGTCGAGTGGGTTTTACTCGTAATTGAACGTGTACATGCACATTGCGATAGTGTGCGTGACTGACGGAGCGATGAGTTGCGAGCATGCTGTCGCTAACGCTAAACATACCCGCTTTTTGTCTTACGAACACATTGACACATATACAGATAGGTGTTGACTACAAGTAAAGCCCGCTCGACTTCGTGAATTGCAAGAATTGTACTAATACGATATATCTCCAAAATCACTCCAACATTTTCTACATTTAAAATAGAAAGTACACTACGTGCGTGTGTACGAATACTAAACATGAGGAATAGTTGCCCTAGATGCACTTTAAAGAACGAAATCTCTTTCTCCAGTGTATTTAGCAATATTATCATAATGAAACACGTTTTCTAATTACTTTACTCGCATCACTATTATAAGTCAGTCAGAATTTAAATACCATGACACGTTTGTCGTTGGCGCTATGTCAGTACCTGTCGCTGTTGGAGTCTTGGCTGGTGATATCACTGGCAGCGTCAGTGGACGAACTGGACTCGTTGGTGTCGACCGTGTCGGAAGTGTGGAGAGTGTCAGGCGTGTCAGTAGTGTTGAGCGTGTCGAGCGTATCGCTGGTCACGCCCAGGTCAGTGGTCGGATATCAAAGATGCTCGTCGCGACCGTTCAGTGGCTGCCGTTCCGCGTGGTCAGATGGCCGGTTGCGCTTGAAGAAACCGCACTGCAAGAAAACTCTTTTTTGTAGTACTCAAACTTTAACGTGAACGTCGAAGCACCTTCATGAAATCTTACGATAGACGATCACACTGTTTACATACACATGTGCGGCAAACGGAAATATCTAATATATAATCATACATAAATGCACCGCACATGTATCTCAGAAATGCTGCGGACTCGTGGTTTGAAGGGATCTCTTTGTAACTAAGAAACTGAATATTTTAATGAAGACTCATTTGCATATGTTATTTATATGAGTTATTTTTATGACAACCACATTTTGGTGTGTATTATCTAGTAGTAAGGAACACTATGTTGTATTGTATATATTGACAATTAGCCAGATTATCCTTAGCGGATAATCAGCAGGAGAAACCCAAGTCATATTGCAGACTTTTAGGTCTAAAATGATTTCCTCACTGTGGTGACGTAAGAGAATCTACTTATCTACCCTGTAGGGAAACTGAAACAGGACATGTCCCGATTTAGCCTGACAGGGACGTTCCCCGATGCGCGAGTAGACTGCTGTATGGTTCATGTGATGTCAATTCGTTCCTGTCTTAGGTTAAGTAGACTTTCGTTTTTTTATTATTATTTATTACTAAGGTATTAGTAATATTAACACCATGATGGTTGAAATAAAATACTTTTATTAATTTCTTTAAAAAGTAAACTACCTTGTACAGTGCGAAGATGAGCAGGAGCAGCACCAGCGCGCCAACGATAGCGGCGAGGATGATGACCCAGAGCGGTATGGAGCCGCTCTCAACCGCCTGCAGCTGCGGCGTGACCACGGTGTGCGCCTCCGCCGTGTACCAGGCGCGCTCGCTCGGCTGCCCCACGATGGGCAGTCGCGTCACGCGCGCCGCCGCCAGGGTTGACAGCTTCACGGTGCGCTCTTTCGAGATCTGAAATTAAGAGGATTTTATTTTTGACTTTGTGAGTTTATAGGTTGTTTAATTGCATCCTTCCCAGTATTTTTGCTTTCTTGGCACGATGCCGCGAGAAGTAGGACTAAGGATATTTTAAGACAATAACTTTTAAAATTATCAATTGTCAAATCAATACATTTTTTAATATCTTCATCTATCATGTGGGAAGCCATGGAATCTAAATGGCTGTTTAATTTTGTTTTGTTTAGTTGTAATTTTTTTTTAGCTGAGACATCAGTGTTTGAATTAAATTATCATAATGATTTCTTATATTTACGCGAACACTACACATTGATTAATACTACTTTTACGGATTTTTCGCGTTTAATTTTAAATTACCACTATTTTCACTGTAAATGAAATTACCTAAACTATCGGCGTCTTGAAGCTTTTTCCCTGTCGCTCGATCAGTCTCGCTACGGCTTTCAAACGGGAAAGCTGTGTCGCTTGCGATCAGAATACACATTACACAAGAGGACGACATAAAATTGAAATGGAAAATAACCGTAATAAAAATAAGGAGCGACTGGGTTGGCGTAAAGAAACAGGCATAAATATGATAATAAGAAACAGACATAAATATGATAATATGAAATAAGTATCTGTAATGACCAATCGACTTACGGTATTAGTGATTACAAACATGTCGGTACATAGAATACGACGCGCGGTGAAGTGAGGGTGAAATTATAATTTGAGCTGAGGTAGTATAGGCCCTTAACCGGCATATTACCACTTACCATCAGGTCGACTGTGTGCTCGTTTGTCACCCTATCCTATAAAAAATGCAGTGGACGCTACCTTCGATCACTCGAAGAGTGGGTTTTTTTGTGTTTTAATATACCTAAGGCCGGTTTTAGAGCTTGACCGACCGTCAGTGCGTACCATCGTTCCTGACGATACGCATAACCGATCCTCAGTTTGTAGTGTTCAGAGCTTTCCTGAGCAACGAAACTGGCCGGACTGGTACAATCACAAACACATACACGAAATGGACGCGTTAATTGTTTAATTGCTACTTACTATGTTCGTAAACGTATGAGGAACAGAAGACGTAGATATCAGGTTCACCCAATCGTCGCCCAAAGAGCACTTCAAAGGGAATTTACTACTTTATATTCATTATTGCGCGAAGATACAGAAACATGTTTAATTACTTTTGAATATCAATCAAAAGTTTTGATGAATTCTCAGTAAAATTACAAGACAACTTAAAACATCCGCGAGGTGTTCGGTGTCGATATACGCCATGTTTGATAAAAATTACTTAAATCACTAACACTAATTAATACCTATAAAATCATACAATATTATTCAAGTTTAGGTTTGATTTTCTTGACGATGATACACGCATCCATACGGTCGGTGTAGCACTGAACGCGTCAATATGTTTCCACAGCTCGTCGGTCGACCGACGGTACGCATGCGGACGCGCTCGACCGACGGTCCTCGTACGCAGTGCGTAGCAATATACGCGTGCGTACGGTCGGTCGAGCACTGTAACGACTTGTGAATTTTCATACAAAAGACAAGCGCGACCGACGTACGCACCGACGGTCGGTCGAGCTCTGAAACCGGCCTAAGTCGTTCGTCGGCTAACGGTTTTGAGTTTGACCGCGTATTCCATAGTAATTTTGTTTTGTTTATTTCATTCTTGCTATAATTTATTTAAAAAATATATACCAAATTTCTCCTACGAATTGTTGCAAATTCGGAATTAATCACGATATTTTATGGTAGAAATAACCGTTTTTAAATATTTTTCACAGATTTATTTAGTAATAAAGTGGAAATTTATAACATAAGAATTCAAATACATTGTGTATTGGGGTTAAAAAATATCCGCTAACCAATATCGTCCCATGGGTGTGGCACCTTCTTCACAGCTTCTCCTTAACAACAACTGTATCCAAAGTAAAAAAAACTGCGGTGGCAACCGCCCCGCATGCCAAAAGTGGAAAGTACGGCAAATACTTATGAGATTGTCTGTGAGAAAGACAGGATATTCAATGATGTTCAGTAGTCGACTTCGATAGATTTTACGGAACGTAATTTCAGAAACTGATAGATCTCGTCAAAACAATGTCATCAACTTAGAAGGTCTAAGAATCGTTCTCGTTAAGTGACTTCGTAAAGTGATATATGTAAGATATTATAAAATATAAAATAAATATTAACATATTAAATCTTATTAGGTATTCAAGAAGGGATATGGAATATTCGTAAACTGCCTGCAAATTATTATAAAAAATTTATTTCATTATAATTTCTATTATTTTTAAATTCAAACTTTCTGAGAATATCTGTGTTTAGGTAGGTATAACGATTTAAACAAAAACCTTGGGGAAGCACGCGCCGCTTGCGACTTGCTTTAAGTCGGCCGTGTCTGTGACCTCATAGCGGTCATCTATACATATAATAAAACAGTAACGAAAAAAAACTGTACATTGAGTATTTTCGAGAAAAAATAAGTGGCTTTTGTTAGAAAAACGTAACTGATGACAAAAAGTGACTTTTTAGAATTTTTGTCTGTTTGTCTGTTTGTCTGTGTGTATGGTACGGCTTCACGCCAAAACTACTGAATAGATTAATTTGAAATTCAGCAAAAATGTTCTTTGTAAACCAAGGAAGGCTTTAGGCTACACATTATCACGCCGTATGTTATAGGGAGTAAGCAGTATTGACTTTAAAAGGTTTTTCTCTGTAATTGAATGAACAAAATAATTGAATGCACAAAATGATATGTTATTAGTTAAGATGAATATAAATATTTAACTCTGGGAACATAATAATCACGCTATTTTTATAAAGGAGCGGGGCAGTAATATTATAAATTGCAATGGAACAGCTGTTTAACAATATGTCGACCGTCAAAAATGTTTACCGCATTAAATGGTGCAAGTTTAAATCCCATAACATTGTTTTAAAAAATCGTAATTTTTGTTTAATTTTCGCACTTTTTAAACAGCTGTTTAACAATATGTCGACCGTCAAAAATGTTTACCGCATTAAATGGTGCAAGTTTAAATCCCATAACATTGTTTTAAAAAATCGTAATTTTTGTTTAATTTTCGCACTTTTTATGTGCATTAGGAAATCCGGGAACTTTACATGTCCTTTTTTTTGTTGTCAGTGTTGGTTGATGTGTTTAATTTTCCTACGAATAATTATTATTTTTCTACTATTACGTACTTATTCGATAACTTTTTATTATTTTGAATATCGTTAGTATCCGATTAAGAAGGAATCTAGCTATGCCTTTTATAAAAATATCAAATCTGTCTCGAAACTCAAGGGTTTTTAAGATGCGCAGGTTAGTTAGTAGTAGCAGTAGTTTCTCTCAAACCCACGCAGAGCTTTAACAACGGCTAGGTGCTAACCGTGAGCGTAATGCACTAAGTTTGTCCGCAGATACTATCACGCAGCGCCAATTACGACTAGAATTTAAACGAGTCCGCACTACTGCTTCTCGATCTCAGAAAAGTGTGGAACAACGAGAAATGCTTTTAGCTATCGATCGGGATCATCATTCTTTGTCTCGCGCATCCGAAACGGTTACACAGAGGGATTAGAGGTTGAGTTTTCAGAATATCCGCTCTGAGACTGCTCGATCACTTGAGAGCAGTCAGGAGCGTGAGATACGACTTGCGCGTGACCGAGAACGTGGGCAAAGCCACGGGTACAGCTATAGTTATTTGAAGATCTCGAATACCTGTTGTGGAACTCCAAAACCCAGGGACATTATAACATATATAGGAATGACGCCTTAGCAAAAGTTGTTTAATCTGATGGGCATTTCGTGTTGACTTACAAAAATGAAAGATCTGGAACGTCTCGAATCGTCTCGCACATCACGTTGTTTTCCCGTCCCCGGGCTCTTAGAATTCGAAAACAGACGTTTTAGATCTTCGATTTCGACGACCCCGTTGTCGCTGGCGTAAGCAACATCATCCGCGTACAAAGTCGCGGGCAGCAGCTAGTAGATAATATGTCGGTACGTGTCGATAAGTTCAGAAGCAAATAACATTTTTAGAAATATTTTAGTAAGTTCTCCGATTAGAAACTCTAAAACCCCATTTAAAACAACCAAAAAAATTTTTATTATCATAGTTGCCATACCACGTATAGGTACACCTATACGTCCCTGAAACGACCAATTTGTTTTTGTTGAATATTGTATAAGTGTAAATATACTTATACGTGTTGTACTTTATGCAGTGACCTGAAGGTGTAGTTTGGTATCCTCGAAGAGTAGAACTAGGTGTGCCGAGTCAGGCTTCGTTTTGTTAGTTATGATGAGATCTTACCTCAGGACTTGTTAGTGACCTGAAGGTGTACTTTGGTGAATGCTAAATTAAAATACTGGTTGTGACTAGACGAAAAACTTTTTGAAAACGAAATAAAGAAAATGAAAAAAAAACAACGAGTCAGGTAAAAAAGCGTAGTTTTTACTAAGATACCAGAGTACAAATACATAAAAGTTATAGTTACTTATATTAAAGTTGATTTCTGATCGTTTTAAGATAATTCTGTTAGAAGTTTTTCAATTAACAATAATAAAAAACTTTTTGGATGTCAAGAATAATATCAGTAAAACTAAAAAAAATATTTTGTATTGTTGATTGAGATTTTTTTTCAATATTTTTCACGAGCATAATAAGTATTATGAGTCGTGCACTTTTGGATTTTCCATACTTTATTTACTTTATTGACATAAAATTGTCGGAAAATTAGAAGTAATAGTAATAAATTTTTTTTGAAAAGATGTATACACTCTAAGGCATGCACGTTTTTTTTGTTTCGTTTTTTCAGTTTTTTTTATTTTTAACGTTTTTAGCTACAATTTTTTCTGTGAAGTAATTTTTAGATTTTTTGTCAGTATTATGACTAGCATATGTGTTCGTTTTTAAAAATACTAAACACCAAAATTCTAACTACTAGTTGCTCAGATGTAGCTCAAAAAATTAAATTTTCTGTTTGATAGAAATTTTTATTTGATTACAGCTTGAAAAAAATTACGCAACCCTAACTGAATAAATTCCTGATAATTTCCAAACCTTTATGGGTTCCTTAGCTCTCAAAATAACTGCCTGTTCCTTGCACCACCTCACCTTCTTTTTTTACCTAAATTGTGCTTGAAATAAAACTTGTACTTGCGAGTAAAATTTTATGTAAATTACATTATTTTACATCTTTTTACCCAACATTCCTAATTATTATAAAGTACCAATTTTGTGTGTTTGTGTGTGTTTTTTTAAAACGAATGAATTTAATTTAATTAACCACCTTTTTCCAACGGCTGATAATTTCCCCCGTTTTTGCCGTACAACGCACAAAATTTGCTATCAATAACGTATGAAAACTATATTTAAATATAGAAAATAAAAATTTATATGTAGATATAATGAACTTGTAATATAAATGACCGGATTACCTTGTCATTCATCATTCATCATGATGAATGACAAGGTAATCCGGTCATTGTAGAAGCGTGCTCGTCGCGACCCCTGCCAGCCCTTTTCAGGGCTGCAATTCTACACAGCTGCGCACCCATGCGAACGAGGGTTAGGGCGTCCCCCCAAGGCGACGCACACCAGCTCGTCCCCGTTGGTGTGGAATGCAGCGCGCAAAGCGGCGATGGGGACCGCCACCCGTCACGCACAGCCCGACACGGCGGAAGGTGGAGGACGGAGTGCAGAGTTGGCACATGGAATGTTAGAGGGGGCATGAGAGATAAGACGAATGAGTTGATCGAAATAATGAAAGAAAGAGAATTAGATGTCGTGTGTATGTCGGAGACCAAACGGAAAGGCAGTGGTATTGAAGAGCTCCCTGGCGGGACGTTAGCTATATGGTCCGGAGTCCCGGAAAGCGAGAACGCCTGCCAAGGAGTGGGAGTGCTGTTGTCGTCCCGGTTGGTCGATCTTATGACTGAATACAAGGTTGTGAACTCAAGACTTCTCTGGGTTCGCTTCAAAATGGGACTGACGAAGTTATTCCTTTTGGCTGTTTATGCGCCGGTAGCTTCGTCGTCCAGGGCTGAGCTGGAGGAGTTTTGGGAGAATGTAAGAGAAGTTCTAGATTTGGTTAAGGGAAACGAAAGAACTGTTGTATGTGGCGATTTGAATGGATGGGTAGGTATCGCTCGACCAGGATACGAGTCGGTGCTTGGAAAGTTTTGCGATAAAAGGGTTAATGATGCTGGCAAGCTTATACTGGCTGTATGCAAGGAAAAGGGTCTTCTTGTGACAAACACTATGTTTAATCACAGGAAGATCCATATGTACACTAGAGAAAGAAAGAATGAGAGAAGTATGATTGATTTGTTCCTGGTGGATGACCGACTGCGAAAACAGGTGATGGATACACGAGTGTTCAGGGGTGCTGACCTGGGAACGGATCATTATCTAGTAATTACTAGATTTAGGGGTTTGTTCGCGGGTTGGCGCCACCGGACGGCAGTAACAGAACCACAGTCGGTCTGTCGCATCCGAAGCTGGAAGCTTCAGGAAGCGGATACTAGGGACAAATATCACACGAGGGTAGCCGAAAAGCTTGACACCATCGATGGCAGGAAAGAATGTGTGGAGAGAACAATTAAGGATGGAATGGTAAGTGCAGCGGAAGAAGTATGTGGTACGACAAAAAGAGGTAGTAGTAAAAGAAGAGATGCATGGTGGAACGATAAAGTGAAAGAAGCTGTAAAAAAGAAGAAAAAAGCATGGTTAGACTACTTGGCCTCTAATAACGATGAGCATATGAGAGAGAAGATGAAAGAAAGATATAAGCTGCAGAAAGTTCATGCGAAAACATTGATTGAGGAAGTACGTGAAAGGTGTAGAATAGAAGCGGACGAGAGGTTGTCGCACAACTTTAGGGAAAACTCCAAACTCTTCTGGAAAGAGGTTGGAAGGTCCCGGATTGGTGCGACAGCTTTAAGAATGAACAAAGTGCTTTCGAGAACCAATGACGTCCTCTCAGAAAAATCGGACGTCATGCAGCGATGGAGTGAATTTTATAGAGAATTGTATGCGTGTCATGATCTTAGTGAAGGATCCGGGGGTGACGCCGTGACTGACACGCCAGACACGGACCTCGATGACACTGAGGTCATCAGCATGAAAGAGGTTGAACGTGCGATTCGAAGTTCGAAATGTGGTAAGGCTGCGGGACTAGACAGAGTTACTGCTGAAATGGTCAAGTACGGTGGGCCTCGCGTCTGGGACAGCTTTCATCTGCTGTGCAATTTGTGCTGGCGGACGGGAGATGTCCCGGATGATTGGCGATCCGCGGTCATTGTGCCTTTATATAAAGGTAAAGGTTCACATTTTGACTGCGGGAGCTATCGGGCGATCAGCTTGACCAGTTTAGCAAGTAAAGTTTATTCGAAGGTTTTGACACGCAGGATGCAAGAGAAATCGGAAAGATTCTTATGGGAGGCACAATGCGGATTTAGACCTGGAAGAGGATGCACGGATCAAATGTTTTCTCTCCGCATGATCACGGAGAAGCTTCTGAGTGTTAACCAGAGGATTTTCTGTGCTTTTGTGGATCTGAAGAAAGCATTTGATAAGGTTATAAGGAAGAAAATGTGGGAACTGTTGCCGGGATATGGTGTGGGTGGTCGATTGTTAAGGGCTGTGCAGTCACTTTACTATGACTGTAAAACCTGTGTGTGGGTAGGGCATGACCTGTCACCCATGTTTAGCGTCCAAGCGGGCGTAAAACAGGGTTGTGTCATGTCTTCCTGGCTATTCATACTGTATCTCGACAGCTGTTTACAGAAGCTGAAAGATAGCTGTTTGGGTGTGAAATTGGGTGACAGAAAAGTTAATTGTCTGCTATATGCTGATGATGCAGTGCTTATTGCACCATCAGAAGCAGAACTGCAGGCATTAGTCACGTGTATGAAAGAGGAATGTGAAATTAAAGGTCTCCGTTTGAATGCTAATAAAACTAAGGTTCTGGTATTTGAAAAGGACGAAGAGAGAACGAAATGTGAAATATGGGTAAATCAGGAATGTCTAGAACAGGTAAATGAAATTGTATACTTGGGGAGTGCTTTCAGCCGGGATGGAAGATGTGATTTAGATGTCGATAGGCGTGTCGCTGCCGGAAACAAAGTCAATGGTGCCCTGAATGCATTAGTAAAAAGGCAAGGCGTGGTGAAGAGTGCACGCCTTGCAATACATAACGCAGTGTTGGTACCGACTTTGTTATATGGCAGCGAAACCTGGGTATGCCAGAGGAAGCACAAAAGCAAGTTGAATGCAGTGGAGATGCGATCTCTTCGTAAAATGTGTGGCGTTACCATAGCCGATCGAAAGCGAAACGAAGAGATTCGCAATATGGCAGGATTGAAAGATGACCTTATCACAAAAATTGATAGGGGCGTACTCCAATGGTTTGGGCACGTTGAACGAATGAGTGAAGACCGAATGGTGAAGAAAATATATAGAGCGAAAGTAAATATTAAAAAGTGTCGAGGTAGACCGAGACTAACTTTCGAAGACCATGTGAGCAAATTGCTCGAAGAGGGGAGGGTCAAGAGTACTCGGATACCTAGACGTGCATGTATGAAGAAGTTAATGAACCTGAAAGAAGCGAAAGAGGTATGTAAGGATCGTGACACTTGGCGATCTGTTCTCTCTGGCTACCCCGTTAGGGATTGTGCGTGACGATAAGTAAGTAAGTAAGTAAGTAAGTAAGTAGGATTACCTTGTTCAGGACAGTCACGTTTATTCTTGATCTTAGTGCGACCCAGACTTCTTGACCTTTTGCAAGTCTTTTAGTCCGACAACGCACCACCTCGCACTTGTACTTCTCTTCACATCTTTGCAGCATCTCTTTTAGTTCCAAATCCACCTACGAACAAAGCAATTATTACACCTATTTTTTTTTTAAAAAGAACAAAAAAATGTCGTTCTTTTAGTTAATACGTGGTGGAACCACGCTGCAGCTTTATACATTACGGTCCATTACATATATACATATTACGGGTGTAGCACAAATAGGTTGGCTTGACTAATGAAGGACCACGCTCTCACAGAATATCACCGTAAAATAGCAGCTTAGTGCTGTTGTATCTCGTATGATGAGTGTAAAGAACGGGAGACCCATATTACTGGATATGAGGCATTACATCTTAGTCCTCAAGGGTGAAAACGCAACTACATTTTGATACTTAATTGAAGATCTACCTTTATTTTTGGAATGTTTAATGTCTTCGTATTAATGGAATGTTTAATGTCTCACCTCATCTTGACGTCTCCGCCTTGTACTTTCACGGCTTTGTTGTGATGAACTATAGGTACCACCAGCGTGTGAACCGTAGCTTCGTTGACCACCTGTACACAAATATGATCAACTTAATATTAAACGTGTTAGGTACACACTAAAATGTATTATTTGAATAGGTTGGCTATAACGAGGAAGGACCACGTTCTTATACAGAATACTGACGTGAAATGGTACCATAAAGCTGCTTTATTTAACGTAAAGACAATTTCACGAGTCATGAGCCATTTTCATTTTATTTAACAGATATATCATGAGCTAGTTGTCCCTAACACTATCTTCAGACTAGAGAGATATGTTATCATCTCTGAGAACTAACACAGTCTTCAGAGGTGATATCATATCTGCACCTTAATTGAGATTCAAACCGACCGATTTTGCCTAACTTAATGTGTCTTAACACTTTTCTCAGAGTTTAAATAATATTATATCGCACGTTTCAATAGAAAAATATGAAGTAATATAAAGAAAATTCTTATCTATCAGGAACTAAAAGCAAATAAATGTTTGATAGTTTTATAGAATTTCGGCAATTTATTCATTATTATTATTATTTTCAGTTATTATCAGGAAGATGCTGTCGTCCATCATCGTTTTAGTTTCACTCTGTCGCCTTTTAGAACACCCATGGGATGATATGGGGTAGCGGATATTTTTATTCTACCACTACACGCTAACAGCACAAAGGCTGGTGCCAACCCGCTTATCTACGTGAGAGGTCTATGTGGGCTTTTGATAGATTGTAATGATGACTATGATGGTGTGGTAAGCTGCAAGCACATAGCCATATAAAATAGACACTTTGTTAAAAGTTATATGGCTAAACATTCAAACGCTACACAATTTTGAGATATCGTTAAGTCTCGTGGTGTCACAGTTACTTTTGAAAAAAAAATTACATCCGATGATAAGTTTTTTATTAAAAATAAATTCCTCCATACAAGTTTATTTGGTTTTACAAGGGTGTCGCTCGACAATCAATGCCGGAGTTGAGCTTAAAAAATATATTTTGTGCATGGGACATTCTGATTTTGATTGATTTAAAGGATGTATATTTATGACCTTTCCAAGGCCTTCGGCTGTGTTTACCATAAGACATTAATCAGGAAGCTACAGTACTATTGTTTCAAGAACATAGCGCTTAAACTAGTCATTTCATATTTAAGTAATAGAATGCAGAAAGTTATTGTCAATGCGTGTCTCTCAGGGCTCAATTATTAACCCATTCCTATTTTTAATGTATAATGACTTACCTTTCCTTGTAAGGGACAATCATGATATAGTATTATTTGCTGATGATATTACCTTGGTTTATAACTTAAACGTCAATCATTTAAATGTGATGAAGTGAATAATGCTATATCTAAATTAGTGCATTGGTTTAACGTTTTTTTCTTCATTTAAACGGCAATAATGTATTAAATTTACAACAACAAACGTTAATAATCCGAGTACTAATGTGTTTTTAAATGGGGATGAACTGAGTCCCGTTGAATCCTCTGTTTTTCTTAGCATTACTCTCGATACTAAGCTTCAGTGGGGCCTCCATATATCTAAACTAGCAAGCAGACTAAGCTCAGCTTATGCTGTAAAAAAGAGATCTCACTAATATCGAGACAGCTAGATTAGTTTATTTCAGTTATTTCCACAGCATAATGTCATATGGGATTTTGCTATGGGGGAACGCGGCTGATTTAGAAACAATTTCTGTTTTGCAGAAGAGGGCCATAAGAGCTATTTATAACCTTAAACCGAGAGAGTCTCTTTGAGAAAAGAAATAAATATATTAACTTTGGTCTCTCATTACATTACATTAAATTTGATGTATGTTCACAAAAACAGAGGTAGTTTTAGTGAAAAAAAAAAGTACAAAACAAATACAAGCTAGTGATACCAGTTTCTTGACTCCAAAGAGTCAGTAATTTATTCTTGGGGCAATGTATACGCTATTACAACAAAGTCCCAGAAAATTTACAAGAACTCTATTACCAAGTTTAAATTTAATTAAACAAAAATTGTATAAACCGGGAATGAGATGGTTGCTTCCAAGCTGTTTCTGAAATAAATTTTGTAAATATTTTGTGACCATTGACATTGTAAAATTTATTTAAAAAAAAAAGTCCCGCTGGGTTTCTTGTTGGTTCTTCCCAGGCAGAGGTTTTTTTTTCTTCAAACAAATGGTAAAGTAAAAAATTGACTTTAAATAAGGATTACTCGTAATCTATATTGAATAAAAAATTATTCTATTCTATTCTATTCTTTGATTTAAAGTGATAGAGACAGCCCTCGTGCTGTCACGGCATCTTAAAATTGATCAGCATTTGAGTATTTAGCCAATAAAATCTGTTTAATTAGTCTTAGCACCTAATAAAATTATTTTAATTAGAAATGAAATTTTAAATACTATAAGCAATTACCCGATCGTGAAGAGTATGAGTAGCTGGATCCACCATTGCTAACGTAAGCACCTCCGCTTTGATAGCTCGCGCCTTGGATACCAGCGGCGCCTCCTTGGTAACCGGCACCTTGACCGTTTCCATAGCTTGCCTGGTAAACCCCAGAACCCCCTTGAACTCTTCCGGAACTCTGGCTATCTTGACTTCCGGATACGTCAGCGATGCCAAATTTAAACTCATTATTAGGATTCCTGGCCGCGTAAGCCCCAAAACCGCCTATTCCATCTTCCTCATCGCCAACCACAGTGACGCTGGACTCTCCTCTGAATCTACTAGAGCCGGCCTTCATTACATCAGAGTTTACGGTTTCAGTAGTTGCCCATGAGCCATGAACAAAGCCTTGCCCGGAGCCTCGGTTTTGGTTGCCTGCTTGACTGTTCACGTAACTGGAAAGATTTTTTTAACAATATAAATATGACAAACGGACTAATACCTCGGCTGATTGCTGATCACTTGGCAGCAGATTTTGGTAAGCGGGTAAGCGGCAAAAGTGTCCTACCATGTAATCCTACCATCAAAACTTTAATTTTATATTTTTTTACTACTATCATAATCATTACCAAAATAAAGACCATGGCTTTTTTTATAAATATAAATCTTCTATATTGAAAAATACATATATATACGTATATAAATTTACATGGTCATATATATATTTAAACACATACTGGTGATCTTTTTTACCGTCTGGAAAAAATAGGGTGTAGCGTGTGAACGAACTAAAAGCATATGGCACTGGTTTTGAATTAAACGTTGTAAATTTTTTTTAACAGTTACTTTGCCTGCGAAACGACAAGGTCAAAAATGCCTCCTAATTTTATCGTTTTATTGCTGTTCGTAAAGTGGGGTGGATATGATTAGAATTGCGATAGATTTTAATTTATTTATTAATTTTATTCACATTTTTGACGTCGTGTTCGCAACGTAATAAGTAACTGATCTAAGTTTTAGCATGCCAGGTGTAATTCGCGCTATATGTACGAAGCTAGAAGTACATTTATGTACATACGCTATGATCTGTAAATAGGTTACAATAAAAGGACTGCAGGGAGATTAAATGTTTCTAATAAAAGTTATATAGTAAATGTGTTAATTTACTTTAAAAACAATAAGATCGAAGTATAACAAATTTTCATCTAATTAATGATGCTATCTGATTTTCTGACTAAAACGACATAGTTCAGTAATAACTTACGTGTTAAAAGAACTGCCAGCTTCACCTTCGTGCCCCAAGGCCCCGTACTCGGTGCTGGTTTCAGATTGAGAAATGATATTATGGTTTTCATCATAAAGGATCGTCTTGTTCCTCACTCTAACTATTTGGCCACCCTGTCCGTATGCACCGGCGTTTTCAAATACCTGACCCTGACCACCTTGAACGAAACCACGGTTTCCGTACCTTTGTCCATAGCCACTTTGTTGGCTACCTTCATAGCTTCCTCCTTGGCCGTAATGGTTTCCTTGGCCATAAGTTCCTTGACTTCCATGTCCATAGTTTCCTTGACTTCCTTGAGCAGAACTTTGACCATGGCCCTGTACTTGACCGTTTTGACTGTAGCTACCTTCAGAGATTTTACTTTCAACAGAGCCTTGGTAGTTAGGATTTTGTGCGGCCGCTAATAATGCTTTTCTTATCTGTTCCCGTTGTTCAGGTGTTAAATCTTCACCAAAATGATCACTACTAGACCAGGTTCTGTTATAAACATAATTGCCACCAGTGTGGCCGCCGCTTTCCATAGCGCCGCCGCTAAATTGCCTTCCGCTGTTGGCAAACTGACCACCAGAAACTTGTTCGCTACCATATTGGCCTTGGTCAGACCCGTATTGACCGTTAAAATTTTGTTCACTTCCCAATTGACCGCTAGAAACCTGGCTATACTGGTCACCAGATACTTGACCACTTTGTGTATTCATATTTCCATTTGTAAATACCTGCTGCTCCCAATACTCTGTAAAAAAATATTGTGCATATAGTTCTTATATTATCATTTTCTATTGGCACGTAAAGAATAGGATTGACAAATAGACGTTTATCGGTTGTGATGTGCAAACACATTATATTTAATAAATACCTATTTATTTGTATTTAAATTTTTATTATTTTTTATCTTATTTTGCTATAATTTCCTTTCAATTGAAAATAACAGATAATAATACTCACCGTCATAATACGTCGTTAATGTTTAATGGCGACTTTAAAATGGTGACGTATTACGACGGTGTCTTCAAATGGACGTTTCAAATGCGAAGTTGTCAGCAAACCAATCCTTTTGTTTTATGCCGCATATAGATAACGTTTTTGTATATATGTAGTTCTTTACAACCATTATAAATGTAAAAAGTAATGCAGAGGAAAAAAAGAATAGATTATGAAAACGCAGAAATTATTATTAACTGAATCGCGATATACATACGTTGTCCATAATATCCACCTCCTCCAGACAACTGCGCAGCCGCATACATTCCGCTGTTCAACATTGCTGCAAAAATTTAAAACTTATTAAACTATGAAATATGCCTCTGGTTGCATCGTCAGAATATCGATCACACCATTCCATCCCGTGAATATCGTAAGCGGTGACTATAAGTAATGCCAAAGAAATTGTATGGCTTCCGATAGACGGCGGTATTATCATACCATTTACATTTGCACTGCGGTCTTCAATCCGTTTGCAAGGCGTGACAAAGTCCACCAGCACTAGAGAGGGAGAGTTCTATGTCAACTAGCCACTTTTACGGCCGATGATAATGATGATGATGAAGAAGATATAGACTTAGTTCGGATAAATGTAACTGGCGCAAACCACTTTAATTATCAATCGATATATTCTTTTTTATATAGAATAGGGGTGACAAACGAGCACACAGTTCACCTGATGTTAAGTGGATGCTGTGGCCCATAGATATCTACATTTTAGGCCTGGGTTGTACCGCGTTTTCTGAGAATCGTATCTAGGTATATCGGATTTCAAGTTTCAATATCTGATGTCAAAACTATATATTTCAATATCTATATATTCTGCGTACGCATTTATACTATTTTCTACCCCGATACGCTGTTGAAATCGTATAATAAGTTTGTAATTCAAGACCATCCACAATCGACTTCTTGCTTAGCCGTATTTACGCCATCTAGCGTCATCTTTGCTTACCACCTTGAGAGCTAATCAATTTTCGTTGGATAAAATGACTTCAGAATGGAGTAGATGGCGGTTTACAAATCAGTTTTCCAAAAAGTATTTTTTAAAACATCAATACAACCATGTATTCTTTTGATTTATTTCATTAAAATTTAGGTTTCACATGTCTAAAAATAAGGATTGTAACAATTATTTGCTATACTTAAAGTTAAACTTATATGCAATATTTAATACTGAACTTGTGGTTGAAAATTATCATAAAAATAAATCGTTTGCCGTTAAAACTTTTGAAGTGTTGAAAACGCTTTTGATTTAATTCATCAGTGATTGATGTTAAACTTTGTGTACTTTGTTGTTACGATATTGACTCAAGTATTGTTTTATAGTAATTTTAGCGAAGCGCATCGGTTTAATATTATTTATTTTACATTTTTATCAAATAATTTTAAGGGATATATTTAAAAATTTGGAAAAATAAATACTAGGGAAGTTAATTAAGATTTAGTGAAATTTTGTTTTTATTATTTAGTGTAGCTTACAAATATAAGATTTTAATTTTCCGACATGTCTAATCTAATACCCATATACTCGCGCACTATCGCACACGGCAATTCTAGCCACCGACCGATGCGAAGCGATATAGATATTGCGGCAGTATATCAGATTTTGTATAATATATAGTTATGGAACGAATCTAGTGACCGACCGATGCGAAGCGATATAAGCATCGCGGCGGTACGCAAATACATATCAGATTTTGTAATACATAGTTTTGGAACGAACCAGTAAGCGGTTTTTAGATTTCGTTTCAGTATACGGTTTGCATCGCCCACCTCTACTACATTTGTCATAGATACATCAAATTGCAGATGCATTGTCGGTCCTGAGGACCGGATCTCTGCACTCACCAGACAAAATACAACAGTAGATATTAAGCTGCTATTTTACGCTGGTATTCTGTGAGAGCGTGGTTCTTCCCCGTTCGAGCCAATCCATTCGTAAAACTTACGAATACATGCTGAATTAAACTATAACGGCTTTAATTATTGTTGTTTGCTTACTTAAATTAAGATTTAAATATCTCTATACCTGTCTCTTTCTATTGTCGTTTTGTAAAAAGAAATTATATTAATGTTGATCAGTGTTTTGTCCGTATATTATTATTATGAAGAATACAGACAGTTAATAAAATAAATTTAATAAAATACAATATATTAGAACATTTTCGAAAGTTATTAATTTTTTTAAAGTAAACAATACACAATACATAAGCTTTTTTCACCTTTTTCGTTGGCCGCAATAGCCACTTTTCATCAGGTGAATATTTCTTTTTATATCATAAAATGTTACATATAAGACAAGAAACTTAAATAGCATACTGACCTTCCTTCTCCTTTGCCAGCATGAAGGCGTAAGGGTTCGATATAAATAAGTTGCCGGGATTGATCTGGTGAGCAACATCGCACACCATGTTGCCTAGCCACTGCGGCTGTACCAGCATGTACATCAAGCTTTCTCCTGGAATAAAGGTGGTTCGTAATTGAGTTGTTACCTTGTTTGTTTTGTTTTACTAATAATATCCCACCTGATGATAAATTGTTTCATGTTAACATACACACTTACAACACTAAATTAGCTATTCTTCTGAGGTAGCACAGATAAACGCCCGCTGTAAATAGCACAGTTCGCAAGCAACCCGGTTTCGAACCAGGTCGGCATTAATGGAATTGTTCTTGAATGAATTTTAATGCGGTTCGTCAGTAACATGTGCTCTTATGAGCATTAGAACAGCATGGCGAATTATTTGCCCTATAAAGATTATATGGAACCCAAAAAATACGCATGTTTAAAAAATATTGCCTTTTGCGTGAATACGTGTACGTAATATTTTTAATTGAAACGACCTCAAAATGGCAGCACTCCTCCCTCCGCCACGCGCGATGCGTCTCACCTATCGAGTGGTGTAATTACATTTTAAATGTAGATGACAGATATGAAGCTGCAACACCAAACTGTATCCCCTGAGTTTGTTATGGTGAGTTTTCCTCTCACTGTGGATGTAAATTTGAAGAGGTATATACTTCAAAAAAAAACAATCGAACAGAAGTAAAATAAGTTAATTAATAACCTGCGAGGGTCTGATAAGGCCACATTATGTAAATCTCTGCCTCATCCAATGCGATCGGTCCCTCGTTCTTGATATTATATTTGTAAATAATTTGCGGTCCAAGCCCGGAGTCGTTCTTCAGGTTTTGTGCTTCGTACAGAGATGCGTTATAGTGAAGCTCCGGCGGGTCAGATGTTCTGGAAAGGAAGTTAATAGATTAAGTAAAAAACATATTCTAAATCTTAGACCAAATTATTTAACATCTTATGTACCTAAATAATCTATATTCTAGGTAGATTATATAGATTATCTTATACCTAAAGAAAGTGAGGGAGCATAACGTACATTTTAGTAATGCTAAAACTCTTTACGAGTGTGTCAAGCGCACACTTCTTTCTTTCTTCGTTCTTTCTTTATAAACCCATAAATTATCACTCCTGGACGCACAAATATGCATCGGAAACCATATTGTTAATTGCAAATGATTTTAGATACACATGTGTATAATATGTACGCGAGTGCGAATATCTTACAATAAGTTGAGTATGGTTTTGGCTTGGTTTTTGAATTGAGTTTTTTTTAATAGGAGAAGGGGCAAACGAGCATGCGGCTCACTTGATAGTAAGTGACTATCCGCCCATGAACAACTGCAACACCAGGGGAATTGTAGGTGCGTTGCCGGGCTTTTAAAAAGAAGAACGCTGTTTTCTTGAAGGTCCCTAAGTCGTATCGGTCCGGTAAATTCACTGGTGGTAGTCGGTTCCACAAGAAAGTCGTGCGAGGAGTTTGTGCGTTTTTTAAATCGCACAGTGGTGGACCGCCAGTTATACAGATGGTATGGATGGTATCGCGAGTTTTGTTGCAATGTGCGATGTAGAAATTGTGCGGTTGGAATTATTCCGAACAATTCCTCAGAGCACTTCCCGTGGTAAATGCGATAAAATACGCAAAGACATGCAACATATTTTTGCAGTGCCAGTGAGTCAAGCCGATCGGAAAGAGCTTAGTTACCGACGATTCGAACGGCAATGCGCTCGATGCGATCAAATAGAAGGAGCTGGCACTGGAGAGCCTCAGGCCAGAGATGGGAATAATATTCCATATGCGGCCCAACCTTCGCCTTGTAAAGTTGCAAGTGGTGTTCCGGCATGAAATACTGTCCCGCTCTGCTGAGCTCGCCAAGCTTTTTAGAGGCCAATTAGGTCTTCTCTTCCAAGTAACCACGAAACTGACCATCACTCGATATATCGACGCCGGGAGAGACTTTGTTGGTCAGAAATTCTTAACTTAAAAAATACAGTTGAATCATAGAACATACTTTTACCTTCGATAGATAAAAGTAAAATAATTAAAATTAATAATTCTAACACATTATATGTGGAAGGATTGGTAGAAAGTAGGTAGATCAATCCTTATTATTTACGATCAATTTTTTCAAGTTTTGATAGCGACTTCAATATTTAAAAGTTTTAAAAACATTTAGATAGAAGTTACAACAATTTGATGATTTTTCCCTCTTTCAATTACTCTCTCTCTAATTTAATATGTAATGACCTGGGCGACCAAGCTATGATCAGCGAGATTTTTTCACAGCGATGCTTGACATCTGCCTATATAGATAAATTTGGAAAGTAAAATTTCATCTAAATACATAATATCATTTAAATCTGGAAATGAAATTTGGTCACTGTAATTACCAATAATGTCCTCGAGATATTTTTATATAAGAATTTAGTCGCTGCAGACATACTAGCCGCGGAGACTAGCAATCTGCGCAGGACATGATTACATTTCACGAGTATATGCGTAAATGCAGATGCACTGTTCATTCCCTCACTCTTATAATCCGATGAGATGGTAATTACACACGATCTGAGAGAGATCAGAACCAGTACCACCGGCTTTACGTGCTCTCCGAGGCTCGGGTATGAAATATCGCTAATTTTCTGACTCCGTACTGCTATTGTGAAATCCTTAATATAAAAGCCCAATAACTGAATTTCGCCAAACCCAGGATATGCACCCGCACCACACGATCAACAGGCAATAGGCACGCTTACGAACAATAGACCAATAAGGAAGTCAAAGATTCGTAAAGTACTCACCCAATGATTGATAAATCGGCTTTCGCAATAACACCTATAGCTAAGTGCACCTTGTTGTCCTTCCTGGACGCCTCAGGCTCCGGGTTAGTCGAGTTTGCCTCCATGTCAAATATTAGATTAGTCACTTGTGCGTCCACTTCTAAAACAACGCGGAAGTTCACCTGCAAGTGTGGACAAAAAAATTACCAATGCTGAAAAATTATACATTTTTCAGAAATTCCCAAACATCTTGTTGCATCCAATAGATGGCGGTACGAACTCGTGTACATCGGGAGCAGCGTCAGAGGTAGAAAAATTTTATACAACAATCGTCATTCTCAACAATAGCAATGCCTGGCGACCTTGAAAATTCTTCCCTTTTATGGGAGAACACTATAGGCGAGGACTTTTTATGGGTAAATGATGTTGATAATGATGACGAGAGTATTTAAAAAGAAAAATATTAAATTATTTTTAAACACAAACTATTTTCTGCACATAAAAATAAAATTTATTGGTAGAACTAGTAGGTAGCACTCTTTTTCTGGCTAGGAGCCCATTTGGGTAGGTTGCAGTAGCCACTTCCCATCAGGTGGACAGTGATTTCATTTGTTATTTCACTTTTGTATAAAAGATTACAAACCTTCTGATCACTGGCCATAGGGTTCCCCAAATCACACCTTAAAGTGCTGTTTCCGCTTCCCGTATACTTCACTGAGCAGTAGATCGGCGACGCATCCGCATTGTCCTTGTCCAGCCTTTCTATTTTGGTGTAGTTTACACCAGCGGGTATCTGCAGGAAATAGGCGGCCTCGTATGCATCTTCAGCGTAATTGTGTATTTTTACATCGATATTCAAGTTCTCCCCTGAGCCCAGAATGTAGTTTGATACTGGCCTGTAAAACATAAAAATTAAAAAACTATTAAATATATAAATGGTTCTAACAAATTTCAAAATAAACTCAATCACTACGGTAATAGGGTTCAATTTTATCTAAGGCTTAAAAAATTAAAAAAAAACAATGTGTATTCTTCCAACGTAGATTGATTGTGACGTTGTTCCGAAAAAATAAATAATCCTTTTTGATTTGTTACTTTGTTCCTTGTTATGAGTAAAAATGTAAGCGTGAGTTTAAACTCGCCAGTATTACTATAGTCATTTAGATTGTTATTAGTAAAACCAATCATCCGGTTTCATAGCTAACGCGTTGCTGAATAATCAAAAAACTATAATTGTTTATAAGTGTTTTAAACAAAACTCATAAAATAAGAACTTATTCCGCGTGATAGGCAACACATTTTTAATCAAGAAAACGATTAGAAACGACACAAATATACGGCAATAGTACACTTACGTCGTAACAGCCATGCTCATATCGGGAATGCAAACGTTGTCCGGGCCACAGTTCTTCTGAATATTCAGAGAATCTGTGTGCACAATGCTCTTCGTTTGATCTAGCACAGGCGGAACCACATCTCCTGATGGTTGAGTGATGAGATCGTACGTCATCTTCACTTCGATCGGACTCAGTTTGTCACGAATCTCCTCCTAAAATTTAAAATCTATATTATCAAATAAAACATAAACTAAAACAAAAATTTAAAATCTATATTATCAAATAAAAACATAAACTAAAACAAAAACAGCCTCGCTACCATCATCCTTGAATTGTAGCCCTAGTAAAAATTTCCAATCTTGAAAATTTTGACACATTCCACTCTTATTCTTTTCAAACTTTTCTGAACGATCCTTGTAATAATTATTTAAAAAATATTAAAAAGTAACAACAATGTTATGATTTTCCCTCTTTCAATCTCTCTCTCTCTCTCTCTCTCTCTCTCACTCTCTCAATACACAAATACTAAAAATAATCTCACACCATTGTCACCGGGGGGGGGGGGGGGTTAGTAGAAAGAAGGTAAATGTGTCAGAAGATGCCAAATAAACGACCTTAATCTCCGGTTAACAAAACAAAAATGGTAAAGTTACAGCCTATATACGTCCCACTGCTGGGCACAGGCCTCCCCTCATTTAGAGGGTTTTAGGGCAAGGAACTGTCCGCCGCGCTGCCCCAATGCGTGTTGGCGATCTTCACATGTCTTTCAAATATTTTTTTTCTTATTCCTCAGACATGCAGGTTTCCTCGCGATGTTTTCCCACACCGCCGAGCACGTGGTAAGTCAGCACTTAAAATTGCAATTTTAACAATTTCATTGGTGCTGGCGGGGATCGAACCTGGGTTACTCTCGTTCTGTTATATTTACAACGAGCGTTAACCATCTGAGCTACCACGGCTCAATGGAGTTGGAAATTAAAACTTCAATTAAAAACAAAATGTCATTAAAATCATCAGAACCGTCTTCGGGAAACCAGTTTTATAATATACAAATGTATAAAATAATTTCTCACTTAGGATATAGAATTATCTATCTTCTTCTAAATCATCAGCCTTTCACGTTCGACGCTGTCCCACTGTTGTAGCTCTGAATGTTTAATGTGAATTTCAAACCTGGCATAATATATAAAATGGTTTACCAGCGTTTATTTAAGGCTATAACGTTCTCCAGCTCTTTGCCAGTCGCCTCTTACACCATCCACAGGACGCAATACGGTGCTGCTTTATCGTACGCCGCACGTCATTGCGGCCACATATACCCACATAATAACTTCGAGAGTACTTATAATATAAAAATAATTGTAAAACTTACATCAAGATATACGACCATCTCCCTACACTCTTCCTGGCCCTGGGTCAGCAGTATGTGTGTCTTGTAGATCGTCTGCCGCGTGTCGAACACGAACATACGCTTGCTGGTCTTCTGCCGCGAGTCCAACTCTAGGGTCACTTCGAAATCTGCCAGACATAAAGCTTTATGAAACAGTGAAAGTAAAAATATAGATAACACAGAATGTAATCTCTATTTAGGTTGATCTACTCTCAATTTACAGACACTAAAAGTATATTAGTATTCATAACTTACTGATTTTGGGTAGTCTTTAATTTTTAAAATAAGTATAATAATAATGTCCGAATTTCGGCCTAGGCGTCCAGTCTGCGTGAGACAAGATTATAGTGCCTGAGTGTCTCGGAATGCACGTAAAGCCATTGGTCCTGCGCCTGATCTCTTTCCGGTCATGTCGGTTTACCGTCCCATCGGACTATGAGAGTGAGGGAATAGAGATTGCACTTGTGCTTGCGCATACACTTGGGTACTATAATCCTGTCCTGCGCCGATGGCTAGTCTTCGTTGAGGCAAGTCGCCATGACCGAAATTCAGTCTGGAGTAAGTTATTATTACTATTATTATTTATAACCAATTATCATAAAAACATAATATATAACGTGGAAAAGAAAGTTTTGGGTGTCTCAACAGATTGTTATTTCGCAGTATTTCAACGGCTAGGTTTAGAAAAATGCACTAAAACACAAAGAAAAAGTAAAGGAGCGCTACATCTCGTAATAGAACCGCTAAATGGTTTGGACCGTGTTCACTTTATGTGCCGTGTCATCCATTCTTCATTATTTATACTGCTGAACATAGGCCTCCCAAGTTTGCGTCATATCTGCTACGCTTGCTAGGCGAGTTGGCAAATACCGTCTAGATCTCGATAGGAGGATTTCTTTTAAATGAATATGTGGCATTTATATTAGTAGTATAGTTGTAGCACGAATGGTTCGGTTCGACCGGGCAAGGACCACGCTCTCACAGAATACCAGCGTAAAGTAGTAATATACAAAATAAAACATAAATTATTCCACACACAACTCACGTTTTTAACAAAGAAGCAAACAAACAAATATATAACACGCCGAGCTAGCACCTTGTATCGCCGCCTATAAGAACAAACTATGGTAATAATAATTTAATTATAAAGCACAGTTATACAACAAACTACCTAAATTTGTAAAGGGGGCGAAATCTTTGAATGCTTTCAAACAGAAGTTACTTGCCTACCTATACTCACAACAGCTAAATACCTAACCTAAATCATTATTAAATAAATTATTTAACTTGGACCACCGCTTTATAATTTAAATAAGCAACAAAGATATTCGCTTCTTTAGGGGAAATATAACCTCAAATGGCTTAGCAAGATCCTCCGTTATGCCGAAAGTATTGCAGCATTAATTTTGAAATAAATATATGGTAAAGTTGAGGATTAATGTTAAGGACTATGTTAGACGAAAACACGATTCCGTAAAATTTTCTCGATAGAAAAAAAATCCAAAGTTACCTCCAAACTGAACAATAAACCGCTGTTCTTCATAAAATACTTTAAATAAGATCATGAAACTTTGCATACTAACTGAACTAACTATAAAGCAGTGCCTATGTTATTTACTTTTTTTAAATACATTTATTTTCACTGTAAAAAGAAATTATCTAAACTATCTGCGTCTGAAGCTTGATTCCTGTTGCCCCGTTAGTATCGCTTAGGCTTTTGAAGGGAGAAGTTGTGTCGCTTACGATCAGAATACACATTACGCAACAGGACGACGTAAAATTAAAATGGGAAATAACCGTGATAAAAATAAGAAGCAACTGGGTTGGCGTTACGAAACAGGCATAAATATGATGAACCTAATGAAATTAGTATGTAACGACCTATCTACTTACAGTATTAGTGATTACAAACATGTCGGTACATAGCATACGACGCGCGGGGAAGTGGGGGCGAAATTAGAATTTGAGCTGACTTACTATCTCCCCTTAAAAGTAACATCCAACGAAGTTTTATTTATACCCGCACTAAAAATTTGTTATTACTAAGTTTATATAGTTATTGTTCTCATGTAAGTGACGATTGTCTTATTGAGAAATAAATATCTTTAAATCGAAATAGTATGGTGAGTGTAGCGAACCGGAGCCCGTAATTACTGGAAATGAGGCATTCCATCTTAGTCCTCACGGGTGACAACGTATCTGCATTTCGATTCGTAATCGAGGATACATGTAGGTGTCTATGGACCGCAGCAACCACTTCCCATCAGGTGGACTGTGTACTTGTTTGTCACCCTATCCTATAAAAATTATTAATAAAAATATTCGGTTTTTTTTAAACTTCAAGTTTATCATATAATATATAGCCTAAATCTCTCCAGACGTTGTTCTCTATCTGTCGTAAAATTTCGTCGCACTCGGTTCAGCGATTTCGAAGAGAAGCCCGGTGACAGACGGACAAATTATTTAAAAATGGTTATTTATGTCTAAATAGCATGCAAACAAGCAAATAACCCTCTAAGGTTATTAGAAACCAGTTAAATTAATACTGCAGACAGACAATTCAATTTTATTTATACACCTAGAGTAAGGGGACACTGATGCCCATGTCCAGGTTTGTTTCCCTCTATCGCGTCTTATGACACTCACGGCAGGACGTGGGGTTGTGGATTTTGTTCAGTATAAGGGTGACAAACGACACACGAGCACACAGTCCCTCTTATGTTAAGTGGATACCGAAACACAGCACCATTAAGCTGTTATTTTACGCTGATATTCTATGAGAGCTCGGTGCTGGACTCCGGTCGAGCCGACCCATTCGTGTTGCAACCACAATATAGCTACAGCATGGCTCTACCACGTAATATATATATATATATATATATATATATATATATATATATATATATATATATATATATATATATATATATATATATACACATATATATATACAACGCCACGAATGCTCTAAAAATATACATTACTATAAGTATCACGTGACTTAATATAAAATATAACATTTAAGTGTCACTAGCGGTTATTTGGTGCGTCTCTAACATAAATTTTATTTACAAAATATAATCTCATTATTAACATCCTAAATAAAAAAAAAATATTTTTAATTTATTTACATGTCAAATTTTGCAATTAAGGTTTAGGTCTGTATTGCTGACGACATTAGTGTGCTATAATAGCAAAGGACATTTTGCATATCGTCATCCATTACTTTCATATCAGGTTACTATTAATTAAGTGCAAACATAAAATATATATTATGTAATTAAAATAACAAGGAATATAATTAATGGCTTTATTAAACAGCGTATTTTGGAATTAATAATGAAATTATTCACTAATATGAGCATAATTTTGAAGTTCGAGCCAATTTTTTGCTACTTCAACAACTCACCGAAGTAACAAATATATCCTTCCGCTTGGAACAGAGAAAAGAAACACAATGTACACATAATTTACACAATAGTTAATAAATACAATACACATAATAAACATAATAATACGACAGTGATAAATAAATTTCACGTGTATATAAAAGAGTCCTTATGTGGTAGCTTTGATTAAAAATATATAGTTCACCATATATCTATTACTTATAATATAATGTTTGTCATTGGTTTCTTAAAACATTGAAATATTATTACGAAATTTGGCATTAACCAATTTTCATAAAGATGAAATCGAAAGCAGAGTTTTAGTCGCCTAATTTATCGGTGGCCTGTCTTACCATCAAGTAAGTCTATAATTTTAATGTTACAAAAAGTTTGACCAATCCGATTCCAAGTTTTAAGCTTTTTCCAATCTTACCTATCTGCTGGTCGACATTGATGCCGTTGTACGAGAGGCAGTACATGAGGTGTGCGCAGGAGACCTCGGTGCCATTAGCGAGGCGACAATTCTTGTCTGACATCGAAATTAACTTCGATACTTCTGTAAACTTCACTGCAGCCATCACCTTTACTACTGGCCGGGATCTTAAAACAAAAGAGTTTGTATAAGTAAATAACATAATTTAGAAACCAAAGAATTTTTTTGTAACATATCAAGTAGTAGAGTACGCTGTGTAAAGGAAGTGTAAGAAAATTCACTACACTATATCATCCTGGGGTCGTGACAGGCGACAGAGGGAAATTGATACAGGAGTTGGGTAGGATTTCCCTTACAACAACTCAGCATGATATAATACTGCGGATGTCATAGTTGCAGTAATTGGCATGATGATACTTCCTCCGTATTAGGCAGTCTATGGGAAGTCCTATGTTGGGCAAGTGTAATTCCCATAGGCTATGATGATGATAATGAATTACTTTACTACTTTGTACGTGGTAGAGCCACGCTGCAACTATATTATGGACCCATTCGTGCTACAACCATTTGTAGCACGAATGGGTCTGCTCGACCAGGGAAGGACCAAGCTACCACAGAACATCAGCGTAAAATAGCAGCTTAATACTACTGTGTTCCGTATGGTGGGTGTAGAGAAGCGGTGATCCGTTTTACTGGAATCGAGTCATTCCATCTTAGTCTTCAGGGGTGACAACGCATCTCTATTTTGATTCTGAATCGAGGTTTAATGTAGATGTCTATGGGCCACAGCATTCACTTACCATCAGGTGGACTGTGTGCTCGTTTGTAACCTTATTTCTATTACGAAAAAAAACTTTAATTATCTATGGATTTTAATTACAGTGGGCTAGCAGAGAAATTAATTTGTACGTCTTAGAGCCACGCCGTAACTATAATATTATAATTAGTCTGGGAAATAACCACACTCTCACAGAATACCGGCATAAAATAGCAGTATAACGCTGCTGTTTTTCATATGATAAGTGCAGAAAACTAGAAATCCTTATTACTAGTAACAAGGAATGCCATCTTAAACCATAAGGTGACAACGAGTCTGCAATTCAGTTCTTAATCGGTGTAAATGGGCTTCAGTATTCACTTACTATTAGATGGACTGTGTGCTCGTGCCATTTGTTTGTGTAAAGAAAACGGTTAAATAGTTAAATAACGAGCAAATTATTATTAAAATGTAAAGACCCTGACTCGAGTGATCTAATAGAATCGACTAAAATAGATACAGCATTCGGGTAAGAATTCGATACAAATATTAATAAGTAACTTACTTCAGAAAAACAACACTATCAGATTTATAAGCCCCAACAGCCAAATCCGTGTAGTGGTTGTCATCTAAATCGACTCCACCGGACAATGAAAACCCGAAGGTGGTGAGCGAATCGCTGATCTCCTCCGCGGTGATGGCTTGTGAGTATTTCTCAGCTATTCCAGATTCACCACCGTGATAAATGTAGACCACTCCTCTACCGTTCTCACCTCCGTACGGTGCGCCTACCGCTATATCTGAAAATTGACATTAATACGTTTTTAATTATTTAACTACGCGTTCACTGTGCAAAATAATTTTAGGGTTTCATAAGAAAATGGAATAAGGATTAATTCTTGTAATTTTCTGATATCGTTTTTTTATTTCTTTCTCTTTACAATTCTGAGTTAACTAGATGTTCCAATTAAAAATTAAATTTAAACGTGCTGTGTAAAAATTTGAATTAACTAAAATATTTTCGTCTCCGTTTGTTTGACCATCTTTTTCTTTTCGCATTCCATGAGCCAGGTCAGTTACTTAAAACTTTTTTTTTCCAATCCACCTCCCCAGGGTGTTGAGAATGAGCTAATTTTTAGAGCTATGTATATCAGTCAACCTTATAATAGTCACAGCTTATATACGTCTCACTGCTGGGCAGTGACGTATATACGTATATAATCTATATAATTAATTTAAGTTTATTAATTAACTCTTGCTTTTCCTAACGTACATATGTATAATTTTTTAATTATAATTTTGGTATAAATTAACTTTTGCACTTTCCTATCATATTTATTATTTTTTATGTATTTCTTTAATTTTCTTGTACTGTAAGCAATCCTATCTGCTGTTCTTGATGTGACATCACCAGTCAAATCAATTGTTGTGGAAGGTTGGAATGTTTTAGAAGATTTACGTTCTATGAGCTCATTGAACAGACTTTGAGTTTAGGACGCTTTCAAGTCATATATGTATTGTCTTAATTGCACAATGTGCTCATTAGCCTCACTCAACTGTAACTGCAATGCAGCAATTAAAATGCCAAATCCACTACTCCCACATCAAGTTGCTTCCGACTGATGGTGGCATAATCATCTTGTTTAATATGCAGTAATAGATTGAAAAAGTTTGATATTACATACAGAGTGTAAATAAGAAGCAGGACGCTGGTAAGATCCCATATAGTGTTACGAGCTTGAGGTTCGTTACAATAAAAATTGCCGGTAGAATTACCTAAATTAACACTTTAATTCACTTTACACTAATTAAAGTTAAAAACACTAATAATTAATCACACTGATTCACTTTATTCCGCTCCGAAGCTTCGCTTGTCTCGCCAACTACAATACTTCCTCGATCGCATCTTGCAGCGCCTATTTATATAAATAAGCAGCGAAATATCCAGAATATTCAAGTAAACACGCGCAAGGTACCGAGAGTTCGTGTTTCAACTTCAAGAAGTTTAGTTCTTCGGTTCGAGACTAGATGGCGCTAGTGCCGTCGACCTGAGCGCGTAACAATAGAATACAAGAAGAAAGGTATCGGTACAATAGTTGATTTAGGAGAGGAGATATTTTATTTTATTAATCTTTAGCATTTAAGACATGATGTACCAACCTCCAAATCCATCATAATTGATATCTCCAAGTGATGTGACAGCTAAGCCGAAACGACCACGTGAAATCTCGCCTGTGCGTGCGTGGTTCTTCGAGAATGACTGAAACATTAATTTGAAAAACATACAAGGTTCTGAATACATAAATATACTTAACAAAACTGCAACTAAATGTTTTTGTAATAATCACAGATTCCCACATAAATAGCCCAGAACGTGTCCAGTTAACACTGTTTCCTTTTTTGACTCTTCTACCACAAAATCAAAATATGTAATAAAATAATACTAATGAAAATAATTTATTTTATTTCTAAATCTTGTCGTTTCAAGTGCCAAGGATGATTCGTGAGGATAAGAGACGGCTTTTTGGGATCCCGTAATTAATAAATTAAAACCAAACCCAAGCATACCACTTCAAGATGCAATATTTCAAAATACAGTACGCTTATTCTGACTTGATCGGACCAAAGTTAATAATTAAAAATTAAAAGTCCTTCGGGCTAACTATGACATCAGGGACCATACGTCAAAGGACTTGAAATAAAATCCGTAAAAGTACTTTAAATCAATATATAGTGTTCACAAACAGTAACAAATAATTATATTAGATAATATAATAATAAATGTAGATGTATCTATCTATCAACGCTGCAACGAATTATGGCTGCGGTACGAATGGGTTGGTTGGTCCAAAGAAAGGCCCTACGCTCTGCAAAATACGTAAAATTGCAATACAACAGCATAAAACTACGAGTAAAACCCCCAGTTCTCATCATTTAAGCCCTTTTAACTGATCACGAACGCTTTCACCTTAGTTCTTAGTGGTGACCACTAACAAAATATCTGCATTTTAGTTCATTATCAGAAATAAATACGAAGGTTACTATTGAATACAGCATCCGCTGGCTATCAGGTATATTCTGTGTCCGTATGTCACCTTTACTATCAATAAATGAGTTATAAATGGCGTTTTGAAACACAATTCTCCTTACCCTATCTTTTCCTTGATAGATGACATAGATCCTTCCATGCTCGTATCCATTAGCCTTGGGCTTGGAAAACATAGGGGCACCGACAATGACGTCATCAGTCCCATCACCGTCGATATCACCGGAAGCAAGGCTATAGCCGAAGTAGGCGCCAATTTGTGAACCGCTGATGTTCTTAATGTTCATCAGGTCCCATGTGTATAAAACAACCTTGAAAATGTAAACGTTAGCTATTTCAGTTATTTTTCATTGACTTATTTTAAAGATATACCATAAAAATCATAACACAACAACAATACAGATAATTTACAAAATATCCTCCAGACCAAAATTCTATCACGGTGGCCCGACAAAACGTAGACTATAGCCATCTGCGTGGACAGGATTATGGAGGACGAGTGTATGCCAAACACGGGTGCACTTTATTATCTTACTCCTGTGCCCTGATAGAACAGCTAATCATGACAGCCGAAAAGAGATCAGGACCAATGGTTTACGTGCTTTCCAACTTTCCAAGGCGGGGACAAACGAGGAACTCCTCTCTCCGGGCTACTGAGAATTTCTCGATAAAATAATCCAATAACAGCTCTTGGCCTGATGGATATGCAGTTGTGATTACGACCACAAGACCAACGAGGTAAACAATTTACTTAAAGAAGCATTGAATAGTATGGTATGTCCTTACAGTTATGCGTGTATGTGTGTGTGTGATAGTACGTCCTTGCATATATGCATGCGCGCGCGCGCGCGCGCGCGTGTGTGTGTGTGTGTGTGTGTGTGTGTGTGTGTGTGTGTGTGTGTGTGTGTGTGTGTGTGTGTGTGTGTGTGTGTGTGTGTGTGTGTGTGTGTGTATGATAGTATGTTCTTACAGATATGCACAACTAATAAATAATTATGATGTATTACGATTAATTATGATGTATAATTATGATTATGCCATCAGGGGTTCGCGAATTCGTCACCTTTTTGTCTCGTAAGCGTGGGTGTGAACTTAGATATGATTATTTACTATGCTTTAAACATTATTTACTTACTCCTAAAACTATTGTGGTGGCACGGAGATATGTAACTATTTAGAGCCTACTTAACAGTTTTTTTCTGTCGAGAAAATTAGGTATATAATATCGTGTTTTTCTTTTATGGAATCCCAGATCATATAGTCAAAAATCATATTATACCAAAAATTTGGTTTTCGAGGTAAAAATCTGCGAGTTATCTTTCATTACGTCAATCTGCATGCTGAAGGTACAGCTGGGCTATGATAAAGAAGAAGTAAATAGATAAGTTACCAACCAATCCTTTCAAATCCGCGCCCCTGGGTACACCAACAGCAACTCCTTGCTGCCCCTGATCACCAAAATCTCCAACAGTCACTGAATAGCCCATGTACGAGTCATCATACTTAGGACTGGCTTCTGGTGTAGAGATGAGACTCCTCTTTCCATTTATTGTTTGAACTTTCAGTTGGCCTAAAGGGAATACGCGATACATGATATTTGTCGTAATTATTTTTGCAGTAAAACAGAAATAAAAATAATAACGAAGAAAATGTATAGTGCCATGAAATCATAATGCATTAACGTAAAATATTTTAAAAACACTAAATATTACTTTTTTTTCTTTGAAGTTACAGAAAAAGGAATAAAAATTATTAATATTTATAAACATTTCCAAGAAGTATTTAATTAATATAATATAATATAACATAAGCATGATTTTTGTACTAATATTAAAAAAGTAACTTTAACTGTAGCATGTACGAATATAACTGTATATAGTAGGTATAGAAAATTAAGATTATTTTATATAAAATAAAACTATTTATAATATCTTGCGATTTTATGTAATGTTTTCGAATATTTCTAAAATGTTAACTTTACCAAATCCTTGTTATACCTTATAAAAGCCAATTAACTGTTGAATTTTATCAACAAAATTAGTTTAAAGCATGGTCACCGTTTATTTGAAGCATTAATCAAACCAATATAACCCATCCGGTAAACTATGATGGTATTAAGTTGCTGAAAAGTAAACGAGTTCGTTCGAAAGGAGGAACACAATCAAAAATAGTAAAATTCTTATTAATAATAATCGTTAGGAAAACCAAACGAAATGCAAAGCACTCGTAATGAATTGAAGAAATCGTTAGCAGTTAATGAACACCGAAAGCAATCTATTTTTGATTTTGTGACGCCCCTCGAAACAGAACAAGTCACAAGAGTCAGAAGAGTCAATTTTAAAAATATACTGATTTATTTATTTAATATTACAGGACATGTTTTATTTATGAAGCCTTGTATAAGCGTAGCATACTTTAGATTAAATTGTAATGAGTTTTTCAACTTCCTCGGATCCACATCCCGAAAACTTTAGTTTTTTCAACCGACTTCAAAAAGGAGGAGGTTCTCAATCCGACTGTATTTTTTATATATGTTACCTTATAACTTTTTTCTAGGTGAACCGATTTTGATGATTCTTTTGTAATTTGAAAGCTGGTGCTTCTCATGTAGTCCCATAGAAATTTGATCAAGATCTGACCGGGATGGTTTTGAGTTATCTTTAATAATGCATATTTAGTTCTTTTGCGTTCGACTACATTGATGATGTTCTTATTTAATTTATATTGAAGTCGGTTGTACAAAAATTTTAATTTTTCCACTTCTTTTCAATACATTCCTGTTATAAAAACGTATTAAGTTATAAAATTATTAACGTATTAAGCAAAATATAATGATATGGGTAGGTCATGAATATATGAGATTTCGTGCATCTATACCGCATAACATCATCCATCTACAGCTAAATTTTCTATAGGGGCACATGGGTCGTATGGGTTGTCTATGGGAAATGACATTGGCTGTTTTCACGTTAGTTAAAGCGCTGCTTTGGCACGAATATATGCCAATGATGGATGAGTAGACATGAAGTTTAATGAACAGATTTCCAACAGTATTTGTGTGAATTTGAGTATTGTTAGGGATTTGTAATTATTAATATTTAAAATTATTTTACTAGCTCATTTATTATATTATTAATTCATATGCACTAGTAAAAAACCTGAGACTTTATTTCTAAAATTTATAAATAAAAATTATTATACATAAGCTCTTGAGTCTTGATATACAATAATGTATTTATTATTTTTAACAAAAAATTAAAAAAAAATCATTCTGACTTTTGATATTCTTGAAATAATGAAATCTATAAAAAAATAAAAGCTCTTGAGTCTTGATATACAATAATGTATTTATTATTTTTAACAAAAAATTAAAAAAAAATCATTCTGACTTTTGATATTCTTGAAATAATGAAATCTAAAAATAGTACGTAAATAAATAACTATAGCATAAAATGATACACACATTTTTATATTTTGTAAAAAAACTATGATACTAAATAATGATATTTATGGTTATATATGTTTAAATTACGACAATATATTTAAATAGTAAATAGTAATAGTTAAGTTTACTTGTCAACATAGTCCCCAACTTACTCAAAATCACAGAAATTATAATTGAGAAGTCTGAAAATGGTTCGGCGGGCTAATTTCGTAGGATTAGGCGAACAAAAGCCTCTGGCTAGGTTATTTCGGTTAAAGAAGTTACGTGGTCAATCCGTCTTGGATTTTTTACCTTCCTTCGGCATATAGTAGTTGAACCTTGCGCTAGTGTCTATGGATAACGTTCGCCCTGTGGATTTTTATTATAAATTCAATATACATGTTTTATTTAACCTTTTATTGTTTAACACACATTTAGTTTAAACTGAAAGACAGAAACAATTTTCAAAGGAAACAAATACCGGTCTCAATTGCCATTAAAAATATCATGGAGCATTTCCCTTTAAAACTGAAAGATGGCCTTCAGCTTAAAGTATTTCAAAACATGAAAATAGACCAATGGCACTTTGTTTCCTTTTAAGGATATGACAGATAAATAGAGGTTAAATTTTATGTTACTCACCTTGCCAATAGAAGCTGCCTGGTGCTCCCATGAACAGTCTCTCACCATCCTGAAATTAACATCATAATATTATTATAATATTTATTATTTTTTAGAATAAGGGTGACTAACGAGGTAACAGTACACCTTTACGGTAAATGGATGCTGTGACCTGACGGTAAGGCAATCAATGAGGGAGACAAAGTTCAGCGGTATATAGGCTGTGATGGAAGATGAAATATCACATATTGCAATAATAAGTGTGCACGATACACACGGACTTCACATAGCTTGATGCTGTAGCCGAGACTGGTAGAGCAGCGAGCGACATACGGGCAGCAATGCGTTTGCGGACAGTTATTTTCAGCGTCCCACTGCGAGTCATTGATTTTCAAAAAATTGGGAATTTATTGTTTTAACATCGGTCCAATCTCGATGTCTCAAGGTCCTAGGAAGCTGTGCTAGCTATTTTTGCGATGTGCGATGATATCGGTATGTGTGTGCGCGGGCGCGTGTGTGTGTGTTTGTGTGTGTGTGTGTGTGTGTGTGTGTGTGTGTGTGTGTGTGTGTGTGTGTGTGTGTGTGTATGTATGAACTTAAACAACACCCCTATTCCGCTAATTCTATAATCTAATCAGCTCATTTAATCAAAAAAGAATGCGGATTACCGTAAACCGCATCAAAATCGGTTGATTCGTTTGAGAGATATTATTGAGAAAAGAAATCTTGAAAAGTTTTTTTTTTTTCAAATAACTTGAAAACATACCGTAAAATCATTTTTGTGTTAATAATGTATTAAATTTGCTATCGTAAGATACAGATGTGAAATAAAACCACGAATATAAATCTTATATGCCTACTTAAATAATATGTAAATAAGTATAGAAAAAGATCGTAAAATATTGCAGACTAGCATTTCCCGCGACATCGTTCGTGTAGAACACTTGTACATCTATAATAGTGTTCTTTGGACAAATAGTTTATAAGTAAATATAATAGTCTATATTATAGTTGATAATTAGAAACACTACGAAAAATCAACTTAAAAAAAAACTACACCATACTAAAATCGACTAAAATGTTTATTGTAATGTCAACTGTTAAAATGGTGTCGATAAAGCATCGATCATTTGATCCTTTATTATTTTATTGACCGATGAAGAGCTATCGTATCAATTTATACAAACAAGGCCGTAGATATTAGGAAGTGACCATATTAACCAGATGACTATATTACCCTCACGTAGGTACTATAGTACTTTTTCGTGCCACTTATAATAATGATAATAATAAAATAATAAAATACAAATCATTGGAGCGACCAGAGGTATGTGGAGCGGGCTCAGGACCGGATCAGGCTAACACTGTCCCATTTTGGCGTGGCCTGTGGTCAGAGCCCGTAAACCACAGCGAGGGCCCTTGGACGGAAGTTGTGGCGAGTCAGTGTACGAGTATTACACCCATGGACCGGTGACCATGGTCGTGGAACTAAGGAACCACTCCTCATTGACGCGGTCATTGGCAAAGTGGTGAAACGCAACCGTCGGAACTTCTCCGCCGCCTGGATAGACTACAGAAAGGCATTCGACTCGGTGCCCCATACATGGCTAAAGAGAGTCCTCGAGCTGTACAAGATAGACTGTACAGTGAGAGACTTCCTCGAGCAGTGTATAGGCCAGTGGAGTACGATCCTTTGTCATCTGGGTGAGCGGATGATGGCTGCGGAGAACCACATAAGGATAATAAGGGGTATCTTCCAGGGCGATTGTCTGAATCCAATCTGGTTCTGCCTCTCTTTGAACCCTCTCAGTACTTTACTGAAAGGCTTAAGTTATTCGCCTCCAGTCGCTCCCATCTTATGGAATTGCTAAAAATCACTTGTGAGTTTAGCAGTTCCATTGGAATGGAGCTGGGGACGGATAAGTGTGCGGTTCTCCATGTTGAGAGGGGAAGGGTTGCTAACTCTGAGGGCATAGATTTATCTATGCCCGTCAACTTAAAGACCCTTTCCGAGGCTGAAACATACCGATACCTGGGTATGTCACAGAACATCGGTATCGATGAGGCTGGTATGAAACAGTCAGTTTGCGACGTGTTTTATGCACGCTTGACCAAAGTGCTTAATAGCCTTTTGTCCGGTGTGAATAAGACACACGCATATAACGGCTGGGTGCCTGTCCTTATGTATACCTTTGGCATACTCAGGTGGACTCAGACTGAACTTAACGCCCGGGATAGAAAAGTCCGCACTACTATGACGTCCCATAGGATGCATCATCCGAGATCATCGGTAATGAGGCTGTACTTGCCGCGAAAGCATGGTGGGCGTGGCTTTCTGAGCGCGCTCACTATGCATAATCGTGAAGTGTGCAGCCTCCGTCATTACTTCCTGGCGAGATCGGATGATCCATTCTATAATGACGTCATTTCTAGTGATAAAGGGCTTACCCCTCTATCCTTGGCCAACGAGCAATGGCAGGACCCAGCAGTGCTTAGCATTTCCGACCGGGAGACGGTATGTAAGGAGAAGGAGCTCCACGGGAGGTACTACAGGGCTCTACATGAGCCCTTCATAGATACAGTCGCCTCCCTCAACTGGCTACGTTTCGGGGACCTCTGCGGGGAAACCGAGGGTTTTGTCTGTGCAATACAGGATCAGGTTATTAAGACCAACAACTATCGGAGATACATCCTAAAGGATGGCACCGTCGACGTCTGTCGAATTTGTCGCCATCCCGGGGAGTCACTTAGGCATGTCATCTCCGGTTGTTCGGCGCTTTCTAACTCTGAGTACTTGCACAGGCACAACCTAGTAGCCAGAATTCTACTAGACCAGAAGCTCGCTCTGAAATACAGTCTCGTGGACCGGAAATTGCCGTATTACAAGTACTTTCCGGAAGCCGTGCTCGAAAATGACCGCGCCAGGCTCTACTGGGACCGGGCCATCATCACAGACAGGACTATTCTTGCAAATAAGCCTGATATTGTGCTGATGGATCGGGCATAGTCAAGGATATTTTTGGTCGACATAACCATTCCGTATGACGAGAACCTCGTGAAAGCCGAAACAGATAAGCGAACAAAATATCTGGACCTGGCTCACGAGTTGACCGACATGTGGGGTGGTTGGCCGACCGAAATTATTCCTGTAGTCGTCTCTGCGAATGGGCTAATCCCAGTCAGCCTCTCGGGTCATCTGAGGCGACTGGGACTCCGTGACGGACCGCTCCGGGCTCAAATGCAGAAGGCAGTGGTCCTCGATACCGCCCGCATCGTCCGTCGGTTTCTTTCCCTTTCCCCCTAACCCTCGGCCGTTTGGTCTCCCTTGCCGAGGGCTTCCATCTGGTTGGATCTTTATTTATTTGTGTATTTTTTGTATTTATTTTATTTTATTGATATTTATGTATATTTATCCTTTCATTTTAATTTATAATTATATATTTATAGAAACCAACCAGATGAGAAAACTATACAGATAACCCAAAAATAATAATAAAACATTTATTCATTACCACCAATATAGTTACAGTGAGCAGTACACACAGAAATAACCAGAATTACATTGTGTAGTAATGTGTAGTAATGAATGGGCTCTAGTACAGCATTAATGTTGCAGTTGCCCGCAACGCTGTTATTCTGCCAGCGCCCAACAAATGAAGAGTACAGTACGCGCGCATCCCTGCTTATATTATATTACTATATATATTATATTTTATAAGACAATTACTTTATCGGTTTTTGACTTTCACAAAAAAATCTTGCATGACTTTCGGATATAACATAAGATTACGTTTGGCTTCGCTTCTTACTTGTTCGTGAATTTTCATTACAATAGGTTCAGCTATTCCGAAAATTAGTTCCTACAGACAAACAAAAATTATAAAAATGGTTGTTCATGTTTTAATACCATGAAGTTAATAGAAGACAGTTATATTAATATTTAAAAAAAACTTCCATTTTATAATATGTAAGATGTACATAGATCTATCCTATAGGTACTATTAAACGAGCAATTCTTGTATATAAATGTATATATAATCGGAATCTCGGAAACGGCTCCAACGATTTTCATAAAATTTAGTGTCCGGGGAGTTTCGGGGATAATAAATCGATCTAGCCAGGATTTATTTTTAGAAAATGTCTTTTTGTCCATGTTTTTAGGCAATGAAAAACTGCTACAATATCGTTAGAATAAGAAGGTAAATTTTGACGGTTTGTTAGTGATTATAAATAGCTTAATTGGTATAATGGTCGGTCACAGAATCTTAAAACCCCGGTTCGAGCCCAGACCGACCGACCGACTTTTTTAATTTTTTTTTTCATGTTCTTTTCTTTTTTGAGAAAATCTATTTTTTTGAGCCCTTTTTTTAGTATTTTTTAAAAACACGAAAATTTAAATTAAAATAATTGCTCTCATAATTTTTTATTCAAATAACCAGTTCCGTTTTTTCTATTATGTCGCTAAGATCAAAAAATATTATTTATATTTCATCAGTATGTAATTTGTATCTAAATATAATTTCCAAAACACATGAATTAAAAAAATCGAGCGAAAAATACCGAGCAATCGTTTAAGATTTCAAATTCTTAAAACTCTTTCTCAATTTGCTCCACATATCATATAATGAGGTTCCAACTGTTCTGTTTTAAGCAACAATTATCTAAGTAGTTCTTCGCAGCTGTCGAAAGACACCACACAGTCGAAGATAAGGATTTTACGACTCGGATGAGACGCCAGCCGGTACAGTTTTATGGAGGCACTTATGATAACGTAGGGGGCCCTGCGTTCTGATTGCAGTTAACAAATTGATAAGTTAATACTTCGTAAGTATGTGAAGACTGTGGTTACATATCGTTACGACGCGACTGTAAATAAGAACGACCGTAATGGTTCCAAGTTTGGACTTTCTTTGATGTTTTAAATGGTCATATGCATTGTATCATTATTCACGCGGTATAGCCACGCTGCAGCTATGTTATGATTGTAGCACAAATGTGTCGGCTCTACCGGGGAAGAACCACGCTCTTACAGAATACCAGAGTAAAATAGAAGCTTAATGCTACTGTGTTTCGTATGATGAATCTACAGAACCGGAAACCGTTGTTACTGGAAACTATTCTATCGTAGCCCTCCTGAGGATGGTTTTGGCTTAGTTTCTGTGTCACTCAAAGTGTACGCAGCGCTCCTTCTACTCGTAAAGTCTTTGTCTGTTGACCGGAGATTCCTAAATGACTGTTTACATCGAATGTAAATATTTAGGCAAATTGAAAATAATTTTGAAGAAGATTGAAGAAGTGGTGGTGGAACGGTGAACTGTGGGCTCCATTGTCACCCCATTACAAAAAGTATAACTTGGGGGAGGCTTATGTTCAGTAGTGGACTTGTGATGATTGTAGTCATTATGACGATTTCGATGATGCATGATATGATCGGACGTGTTCGAAAGAATTAAGCGGATATTAGGATGTGGCTGTGTAAGAACATCCACTACCTCATATTGTCCCGTGGGTGTCGTAAAGGTGACAGAGGGAAACCAACCAAAAAAGCGGAAACAGTGTCTTCCATTAAAAAATAAATAAAAAAATGTGATTGCCAACTCGCTTTAAATCGTGTTAAATATGGCAGATATTTCTCTGATGGTGTAATCTAACTGGAGGCTTTTGTTGATTATTTATATTATTATTCTGTCATTTAGATTGTTATATAACATACTATATAACATAGATAGTTATATACTATATCACATGATCGATTTTCTTAAGCCGCCACCACTTGGCGAAAGATCCAATCCCTTAAACTATACTTTTTTATCTAACTTGTTTAATTATGGTGGACGTTCCTGACGCCTTAAAAATGAAATAGTTTAATTGGGATATATCAAAATGTCTGTTGATCTCAAGATAAATCTATACTAAATAAAATAGAAAATGTTTCATTCGTTAGTTGCCTTAAATTACGGAGAAAACCTCAATGTGTGAAGATAATAATCGGAAAGTATAGATTTAATAGATTAAATAATTAATTAGAAAGTGACAAACTGGATTTAACTACTTACATAATCACCGGTTATAAAATTATCTTTATTTTGTTACGTGTTAATAAACTGTCATTTATAGTTAATGATCTTCAAAAATAACACTTATTATTTCTGATATTTATTTCTTAATGTTTTTAATTTTCCTAAATATTTACAGTCTTAAATGCACACTGTACACTTTACGAGACATAAACCAAGCCAGAACCGTTCTCAACTTGTTGAAAAAACACGCACTCACGTGCACTACAAGCATGAGGCTTCTAAAATCAGCAACAACATAGTTTAAGGTGAATTTGTGTTCGTCCAAAAGTGAAATTTGACGAGCTGGTAGAGAAAGAGAGAAAAAAGATGCAACGCTCCGTATTTTTCTTCATCTTTCTTTATATGCGCTTGACATTTTTTTGCTTTAAGTGTCAAAAGGAGTAAGTACACTGGAAATTACTAAAAGAATTTAAGTTTTGTTTGTAAAACGTTTTTTATATTTTTTGACTAGGTATTTAGATAATCATTCTGTCTAGAAATCTGGTTAGGCACCACCACTTATTTATTTTTGGCTAGTCCGGTAAGTCTCTATGTTTAGGTTTGAAAAGTATATAGAGTAGAGTACATATGAAACTGTAACACATTGTATTTTATTCCAGAGGTAATCTTTCTTAATATGTGGTACGTCCACGAGCTCATAGAATAACTGCGTAAAATAGCAGAATATTTATTATCAGGTGGACTGCGTGTCTGTCACTCATACTATTTTAACCGATTAAAAAAAAAGATATTCTTAATTCCACGGAATATTTTTTATGTTCAGCTTTAATTCTTTACCAAGTCGTCCGATTTCAATAGTTTTTCTTTTTGTATCAAGGGTTACCTCAGGGAAAGGCCTACCTTTTATAAATTCGGCTATATCATATCTGATGATGGGACCCATAAGCATATTATGAAACTCATCGCGACATATGGGTCAATAGTTCTTTAGCACGCACCAATTATAAAGTCGAAAGTTTAACTTTTAATAAGTTTAATCACTGTTGACGTAGGTTTAAACTTTTTATTAAAAGGCTTGATTTTGTAAAAAAAGTGACGCCTCTGTGCCTGTAGTATATTTAAAGTTGACTAAAGTAGCGACTTGTTATTTGAAATGCTAGCTTTTTTTACTTTATAATAACATTTCACTGCTACTTGTTAAGTCAATAATATTTTCCTTGACAACTCCCTTCAGTTATTGCACTTTGTTTATTATTTTTAACAAATTTTAAGGAGGCAGTCATGTGGCATTAAAGTTAAAATGATAGAAGGCATGAGCGGTAGCGTTTTTTAATTCTTCTAATTCTTTTTAATTCTATTCACATTTATTTACTTCACTGATACGAGTATTATATTGTATTTTGGCACATATTATGTCCGTCAGCCAGAAAAGATATTTTTTGGGTATTCTTTAATCCTATTTAATTATTTAATTTTTTCGTTCAAAAGTGTTTAAAATCTAGACGTTTGAAATACCGTACCGTGAAATACCTGCACGTGGTATAGCCATCCTGTAGCTGTATTAGTAGTATAATTGTAGTTGTTGAATACCTCGTCGGTTTAGTGGTTGTACTAGTGCGACTGCTAAACACGAGGTCCCGGGTTCGAATCTCGGGTGAGGCAAAAACATCACGCCCGGAGTCAGGAAGTTGTTGTTGTCTCGCCCCCGCGCCTCGGAAAACACGTAAATTTGTTGGTCCTGCGCCTGATCTCTCTCCGGTTGTATTGGTTTACCGTCCCATCAGACCATGAGCGTAAGGGAATAGAGAGTGCAACTGAGCTTGCGCATACACTTGGGCACTATAATCCTGTCCTGCACCGATGTCTATTCTCCGTTGAGGCTGGCCGCCGTGACCGAAATTCGGTCTGGAGGACATTATTAGTATAGTTATAGCACGAATGTGTCAGCTCAACCAGGGAAGGACCACACTCTCACAGAATATCAGCGAAAAATAGCAGCCTAACGCTGCTGTGTTTCGTATAGTGAGTATAGAGAACCGGGGACCCTTTTTACTGGAAATAATGACGCATTCCATCTTAGTCCTCACGGGTGAAAACGCATCTGCATTTTGAATCGTAGTCGAGGTTAGATGTAGATGAATATGGGCCACAGCGATTACTTAACGTAAGATAGACTGTATCCTCGTTTGTCACCTTTATCCTATACAAAAAAAAAACAGAAACTACGGACTTCCATTTGGCACGATCCTGACATAGCTCTTTCGCCTCCTTTACATCCATATATCTACGCATACATGCTCGTCTGTTAAGGGTACTTCTAACGTGGCCCATTTTCAAAATATCGCCAATTTGGTCGATAAACTTTTTCTAGGGCGTCCATTCCCGACTCGGCCGTTCACATCTGCCATATAAATTTGCTTTGTCACTCTATCCTCATTCATTCTTTCTACATGACCAAACCACCGAAGCATTCCTTTCTTAATCCTGGTCACAACATCATCTTGCATACCACATTTATCTCTTATCACGCGATTTCTCACCCTGTCATTCAGGTTCAACCCTAGCATATTCCTTAAAGACCGCATTTCTACAGCATTTATTCTACTTTCGTGCTTCTTCTGCCACACCCAGCTTTCACTACCATACATTAAAGTAGGGACTAACACAGCATTATGAATTACCATACGTGCCTTTTTGGCACATTCTGGTTCTTCATAATATAAGTTTTAATGGATTTAATTGCTGTGGGTGGTTGCGGTCGCTTGCGAGCGCTCGGGATTTGCCGGGCGCATGCGACTGCGCGGGATTTTTAAGGGGCTTGAGGGTAAGTATAAATATTTACCCCTCGGGTATTGCGAATTGCTTCAGATAGATAGCGGGTTACCATTAAACAAAACCAATTTTACGGATTTTATGGCTTTTAATTTAAATTTTTAATGCCCGACGTTTTTAGAATTATGAAGTTAAATTTTAATGTAGACGGTTCACTATCTCGCATATGTCTGATGTAAAATTAACCCTGACAGGCGACGAAGGGTAGCTTCCATAGAAATATTATTATTATATCTATGGTAGCTTCAGAGGTGTGGTTTTTGGCGCGGCTGATTAAGCTTTTCTTAGATGGCCTGGAGGCCGACGCTTTGTTATAAAGATAAAAGACGTAAACAATGCATAAAATGTTATAACGACAAATATAATGAACTTGGAGATAATTAATGAGTGGATTAAGTCAAAGGAAGTAAACGGCAGTCAGTCGGTCGGATAAAATTTCTTAATCGGAAGTGGTAAAAATAAAAAAATTGTACAACCGACTTCATTATAAATAAAATGAGATCATCATCAATGTAGTCGAAGTCAATTAAATACGCATAATTATGTATAACTCAAAAAAGCTGGTCAGATCTTGATCAAATTCATATGGCACCACATGAGAAGCACCAGCTTTCAAATAAAAGAAGAAACATCAACATTGGTTCACCTTGAAAAATGTGCTGAGGTAACACACATAAAAAATAGAGTGGAATTGAGAACCTCCTCGTTCTTGAAGGCGGTTAAAAAAATAATCAAAATCGCTTTCGACTTATTCTCTAGACTCATTAACCACTCAGACAAAAAGCAGACGTCTCAACCTCTCAACAAATCGGTGCGTGTGAACTTGAGAGATAACCGAATGACACAAAACGGCCACAAAAACAAACGACGACCCCGTGGAGTGAACACGTGTACTTGCTGTTTAACATAATATTAAAGATTATAAATCTTGTTAAAATTATTAGGTACGATTGCTAAACGTTATACTTTTTAATTGATTTTAAACCAGCCACATTAATTTTTTATAATACTTACATACAAACATATGCGATAGAAGACTAATGATTCCCTTAGTACAGAACACAAGCATTCGACTACTGTAATGAATCACTCCTAACAAGCTTTTTAAGCTTACTTACGAGTGGTTACAGGGTGTTTTAGATTCTCCTATAAAAAAACTCATTCTATAAAAAGTTTTGTATTCAATACACAAGCCTATTCAACCCCCCCCCCCTGAACCGCCTTGTGCGAGGGGGCTTGTTCACCCTCGTTGAACAAAGAGGAACCCACATGGCTGGCCCGAAGTAAAACCGTTGCAGCCGAGGTGGTGTCGCGGGGGAAGAGGTGTTGGTATGGCGATTCGCCACACTCGTCCTATCCTTCGTAACTCCGGCGTGGCCGCACCGCTGATGCGGTTATAGTGGGGCTGCGGGGGGAGAGGAGTTCCTCCGCAGCTGAATATTAATTGGCGGCGGAGCCATAGAACAGATCCCCGCTAAGGTCAGGAAGGCTGGTGCTTTTGAGTGTTCGTTTTTCCTGACCCTATGGCCTTCACACATCGGATACGGGGGAGTCATTTATGTTATGTTGCACGTTACCTGAGAAGGAGATGGAGAGGGTAGTCCTCTCCCGAGGAGGGGGCGCCATGTGGTGGTCGACGCTGGTGGGGGCACGGATGTGTGCGAAAGCGTTTTCATGCCCTGCCAATATGCTACGAAGGTGCTAGTCCGACAACACAACCCGTACTTGCCCCGTGACACAGGTATGGTAGGTATTTCCCCAAATAATACAAAAAACGGCATGTTCAAACCCAAAAAAATAATTTGAAATAAGTTTTTTTTATAGAATAAGGGTGACAAATGAGCACACAATCTGGTAAGTGGATGCTGTGGCCCGTAGACATCTACATTTACCCTCGATTAGGAATCAATATGTAGATACATTGTCACCACTGAAGACTACGGTGGAAACCTTGATTCCGGTAAAACGTGTCTCTGGTTCCCAATACTCACCATACGAAACACAGCAGCATTAAACTGCTATTTTACACCGGTATTCGTGAGAACGTGGTCCCTCCTCGGTTGAGCCGACGCTTTCTTGCTATAGCTGTAACCATAATATAGCTGCAACGTGGCTTTACCATGTACATAGCCATTTTATGGTAAGCTAAACTCTCTCAATCTATGAATAAATATGTGGGATGTGCGACGCCAATGTCATCACCTTATAAAGCACAGAATAAACTGCGAACACCTTTTACCTTTTCCAGTAAGTCGAATAAAACGTTATTTTAACAATACATTGTAGCTTTTTTTTCTATAACATTATACTGACTGTTTTTTTCCGTCTGAAAAAAAAGTAATATAAGCCGCACTGATATTATGATTTTTTTAATTTTGTATTAACATATTACCTACGAAATTGATCTGTCAATAAATACTACTAATTCGAAATAAACTTTCAGTATTAAAAAAATAAAACAAAATTGTTGAACTAAATAAATAAATCATTTAAAAACTACATCGATAGATCAATTTCATAATATGTTAATGCAAAATAACAAAAATTTTAAAATTCATAGGCTTCATTTATCTCAATTATTCCGTTAACCTGTTACACCCATATTTTTTAAATAGTAAAAAAATCACCCAGTGTATAAACACAAAAACTTAATAATATTTATCATAGTTTTTTTTCCGGTTAAACCTGGGATTTAGGAAAAAGCCAAAATATTTTTTTAATGTAATTGCCGTTGGTGGCTTAGTTATAATAGCCGAGTAATGGCGGTGCAAGAGAAACTATTCAACCCATTTCATCCCATGGGTCTCGAAAGGGACGACTATAGAAAATGCTACAAAATCTAATGACCTCCAATAGGTGGCGGTATAACTGTCTCGTTTACACTACACATAAAATAGTCAGACCGACGATGGGCAGCGTCAAAGGAACAAAGCGTCTGGTACTTCAATTGTCAATCTGTATTTCTGCAAAGCGTGACGATCAAATCCTTCTTACAACGGGATAGGCTTATACAGGCTTATATAACAGTGAAGAAGATGAGGATTAATTTATATAAAATGACATAGGAGTTTTTTACGGTTTGAAGAGGCCTGGAGAGGCACTTTCGTACGCAAATAAATTTGCGCTCGCATATTTCGAATACAAATGATAATATCGACTCCCAAACTAATTTTATTCGCTATGTTAAGTAAAGTCCATTATAGACAAAATCTAAGTCAAAAGCTAAATATATTTATTGAAATAAAACAATTTTTAAAAGTTAAATAAGTCACTGTCTGTCGCATCGAATGTCGACAACAAAGGAATGCTAACTCGCCGTGAGTCTGGTTGTCCGATGATGGAAAAGAGAAGGAGGAACTAAATCTTTACGACGTGTAGTGTCGCCCACGCGACGTGATATGTTATATTAGTGTCAAGTGTAGAATAAGTGAGTAGTCTAATTAAATTCATTGAACAAGACACACGTCTCTCTTATTGACACCTCTTACGTTACATGGCGACTCTGTCAAGCAGTGCACTGCAATACTGCACGCGCGCCACGGGAGGATACAGATAAGAATAAAAAATAACAATGGTAAAAATATTAAAATATCATCTACTAAATTGACACAATATTATGCCGGATCTGACAAGAAATATACTACGAAAGGTTTAAATCTGGCGAATGCAAAATCGACAAACTGCATTGTGAACTAAACGTCACCCATAATATGCAATACTGGCAACATTTATAGCTATGATCAAGGCGCATTTACAACAGCCGGTTACAAAATTTCACGTATCACCCACGATCCTTTGACGACGGCTTTGTCGCAACCGTTGCCAGTTTTCATTGCGACATTATTCCGTTTACGACCATAGTCATGTGCAAAATAACTTCTGCGAAGTGTTTTGAATGAAAATAAGGAAACACGGTAAATATCGCGCGTAAGTTAAAGGCCGTAAGGGACAATGTATGCGGAGCCAAGCCAGCCGGTAGGAATAAGTTGATGTTGAATTTTTTTTAATTCTCTGTGTGTTTAAGTGCCTTAGTTTATTATTACTTTATACGTGGTAGTGCATCGCTGTATTGTGGTTGCAGAACGAATGAGTCGAATCGACATGTAGAGTATCATGCTCTCGCTGAATACCAGCGTGATTTTTTTTTAATAAAATTGAAGTGGCAAATCAACTCACAATCTACCTAATGATACGTAATACTGGAGCCTATACACGCTAGCATCCAACAAAGAATGTGACAAATGCCTTCTCACTTCTTAGGACTCTTATAGAATGCCTTACAGGCTGTAATTATACTGGCTCTCTATAGATCTCTATCTCCCTTCAGACTGGAACTATAAGCATTGCTATTTGACGGCAGAAATAGGTAAGAGGGTATGTCTTGCCCAGACCTAGACCTACCTTGCCTAGATACCTAGGCACAAAAAGAGGACTACTTACTACCTAGATTAATATAACTAGCAGCAAAATGTGGCTGAATTTCGTATGGCAGTGACGAGAACCGGATGCCCCATTTGTTCTCAAGAGTGACAACGCTTCTTTATTTTGATTCTTAATCAAGGACTGATGCAGACATGAGGTTTGAACTTCCATTAATCATCAGGTGGTCTGTGTATTTGTTTTTCACCCTTATATCTAAAAATATATATAACAAAAAACTAATAAAGATGTATTTTTTATATAGGAGAACGGTGACCATGAGCACGCAGTCCACTTGATGGTAAGCGGATGCTTTGGCTCTTGATGTTACATAAAATTTCTTTAATCGACACATTTGGTAAGAGTAGTGGCGAGCATACACCAAAAGTGTAACTAAATTAAAAATTTTAAAAACCCCTGAAATAAAAAAATCTGATGATCTTCAAAGGGCTAAAAGGATTTTCTTGTATCATCAGAACATTCTGGGTCAAGTCACCTTCCAACCAAATACAACCAAATCAAAATCGGATTTTCTGTTTTGGCGCTTCGATGCTACAGACAGACAAATACACACGTTACTCCTCTGTTTTCATAGGGAGTTAATTTGCAGTGTGCGGAATTTATTACTCCTTACGGTCGTATTGAAATGAGTAATCGTGATTCTAATTTAAAATCAATCGTAATAATATGCTCACGATTTGTCGTTAACATTTACAATTAAATTACCTGAAATATTTAATATTTCACAAATGTGATCACAGATTGACCGTGTATTGGCGGTGTACGAATATTAACTACTCCATATCTTTCCGAACGGAAAAACAACGGAAAACAAATCAGGAGATGAGCAGCAGCAACTTCACAGTAGCAACTAAAATTAAAAATTGCGGTTGCGAACCTGCATTGCAAATATCCTCTATATAAGGCAATCTACGGGGAAGGCCTATTTTCGGACAACCTGAGTTCAAATTCTAATTTCGCCCCCACTTCTATGTAATCACTAATACTGTAAAGAGATAGTAAAATAGTTAAAGTTACAGCCTATATACGTCCCACTGCTGGGCACAGGCCTCCGCTCATTTCTGAGAGGGTTTTTTTAGGTCAAGGAATTGTCCGCCGCGCTGCCCCAATGCGTGTTGGCGAACTTCACATGTCTTCGAAATATATTTTTTTTATTTATTTCTCTGACATGCACGTTTCCTCACGATGTTTTCCTTCACCGCCGAGCACTTGGTAAATCAGCACTTAAAATTGCAATTAACAATTTCATTGGTGCCGGCGGGGATCGAACCCGGTTTAGTCGCGTACTGTGAAATTTACAGCGAGCGCTAACCATCTGAGCTACCACGGCTCTCACGTAAAGAGATAGGTGGGTAGATATTTATTACATTAGGTTTATCATATTTTTGCCTGTTTCTTTACGCCAACCTAGTCGCTTCTTATTTTTATTACGGTTATTTCCCATTTTAATGTTACGTCGTCCTGTTGCGTAATGATCTGATCGCAAGTGACAGCTTTCCCGTTCGAAAGCCAAAACGAGACTGATCGGGCGACAAGGAACAAGCTTCAAGACGCCAATAGTTTAGTTTATTTCTTTTTACAGTGAAAATAATGATAAGAAAAAAACATAAGCCCTGCTTTATAGTTAGTTCAGTTAGTATGCAAAGTTTCATTATCATGGGTATCGGGTATCGGGCGGCAGGGAACAAGCTTCAGGACGCAGATAGTTTCAGTAATTTCTTTTTACAGTGAAAATAACGGTAGTTAAAAACATAAGACCTGCTTTATAGTTAGTTCAGTTAGTATGCAAAGTTTCATCATCTAATTTAACGTATTTGTGAATACCGGCGGTTTTTTCTTCGGTTTGGAGGTAACTTTGGATTTTTTTTATCGAGAAAATTTTACGGAATCGTGTTTTCGTCTAATATAGTACTTAACATTAATCCTCAACTTTACCATATATTTATTTCAAAATTAATGCTGCAATATTTTCGCCATAACAGAGGATCTTGCTCCATTTGAGGCTTGATCCATTCGAGGTCTTAACCGTAAAGGCTCACAAAAAATGACGACGTGCTAGATGGGACAATACTGCCGTTCGAGTATCCTTTAAATGATTTCAAAATTATAATAAAGAACATTAATTCATAAATTTAAACATAATGCGTATCTCATTTCTCGTTTATATTATTAATTTATGTGAAAGGATTTAAGCATGACCGTAGAAAGTGAGAATTACAACTAACTGCCGCTTGAATAATTGAATATTGAGTTAACAGGACATTAATATTAGAAGCGCTTTAAATACTATAGCATTCGCGAAGTCCCTGCGTCACTCATATTGCATTGTTTTCAATCTACTCAATATGCATGAGTAAGATTTAAATAGTCTTAGCAATGTTTGGAATGCAAAACTGTGTAAGGCATTATTTTTTAAATGCAAATTTCTAAAAAACTCAAAAATACTAAAAGATGAATAAATTGGCCGTGTGACACACGCGTACCAAATGGTTTCGCTATGCAGAATAGATATTACTTTAATATTTTCAAAAAATCTAATGTTACAGTACTTAGCCTTACAAAAATTTAGTGGAAAATATGTACTAAGTAACACTACAAGGGGTAAGGTTATCATTTTGGAGTATTAAAGGGTATTTATTATAAAAGAATTAACCCCGTTATATTCATAAACCATTTTATAAAGATATTTTTTATGTATGGAAAGCAATTCAGGACACAAACCTTTAACAATAAAACAATTACTTGGACAAATCCCTAAATGTCTCTGTTTCAATTTCGCAATGGCTCTCTCGTCGCCTTTGTCAACCGCCAACGCCATTGTCTGCAAATGGCCGCCCTTTACGGTTGGCTACGGAAGCCATGTTTGTAAATCCACAAAGAATGTTTGAGACGTTACGATGACAAGGAATTTTATTTTGCATAGTGGAAAGGGACATTGGTCAAAAATAAACCAAAAATGTAGGTACGGTTTGCTTTATGTAAACTACCCCCATTTATGTCACAAAGGAGCCGAATGTGAAAGTTTCAATTCAGTGAATTAAAAAGTGATAGCAACATACGAACAGGCAAAGACAAAGCCGCGGTAGTTCGGAGGCAAAGCACTCGTATTAAATTATGTAGTAGCAACCCGCGAGCTCGATATCAATGAAATTGTTATTTGCAATTTTAAGTATAACGTGTTTGATGCAAAGGCAAACACCAGCACTTCAAGGAAAATTTAAATATTTATAGGACATGTAGACGCATAGATGCTTGGTGCAGCACGACGAACTCCTCCATGGTCGAACCACTAATTTTAGAGATAGCCACTGTCCAGCCACTGCTGGGTTAGGTACATATCATGTAGACGGTTAGTTTAACTTTAGCCGCTTAAATCGTGAAATGCTATAAATTTACCGGCCCACATTTCATTAAAAATTGGCTAATGAAATGTGAAACTACTTTTTATAGTCACAAGTAGTATATCACAATTTATTCATATTTTGATACTAAACTATATATTTTAATGAGTGCCAGGCGAGAAATGGATCCGTTAAAATTCAATAGGCTATATCAATGAATAGAAAAGACCCAATTGCAAATTATACTTTACGGTAATGGTTTTTCATCAGATACAAATCGCTACAAACGATTTGGAATTGGATTCCTAATAAAGATACAATGCGTTTACCATAAACCTACGTGTTAAGTTGAGAAAAATTAACCGAAAGTCAAAATAGACAACTGCTATTTAAGTCCCGGGTCGCTTGCAAAAGAAAAAGGTAGAAAAGACAATCAGGTAAACAAGCACACAGCCCACCTGTTGGTAAAGTCACGATGTGGTCCATAGACACCTACATCTATAATCAATTAAGAATCAATATACGGATATGTTATCCTTGAGGACTAAGATGCCTCATTATCGATCAAATCTCTTGTTCTCTACACTCACCGTATTATTGGTAAATAGAAAACGTTACTAACCCAACGTACCCGTATTGCAAGAAGCAAGACTATAAATTTTGCCAAAAAAAAACATTGCGGTGATTAAAATGAAGAGAAAACTTTACCTCTCCGAGCGATTAATATAACAGGTAGTGTGAGATGCATAATAATAAAGTTTTTGCAAGTCTGTTCTGTTTCAAATTATAGTAATATTTGTGTAACTGATTAGTACAATAAGCACGTAGCGTTGATTCAAACCAGTCAGATCCTGACTACGATCCTCGAAATGCTTTATTGTATAACTCGTCCCCTCGCCGTAAAAGATATCATCTTGCAACTCTTTAGACGGGTAAGTAATGTTTCTTGTTTCCTAGTAACGGCATGAATTATATTCAGGCTATTAATTTAAATGGGATAGTTCGAAAAAAAAATTTACGGATTATAAACTATTTTAAAATTTGGTCAGTTACAAATGCTCTGATCGTTTAAGGACTGCTTTTATCACTAGGCGAAAGGATTCCTTTACTGCTTATAATTTCATCTGGACAGGTTGTGGTCCACCATCTCACGTATTTCTGCTGCCAAGCACCAGTGCGTGTCAGTAAAGTCAACACCGGTATAATTGGCAGGCTGTGAGACTTTTCGTCTTAGTCTTCAGCGGTTAAACTTCTTTGTTTAAAGTTGGTTGAGGTTCATAAGCTTCAGAAACCACTTACCGTCAGTTATACATTACGTCCGTTTGTCAATTTTATTTTATAAAAAAGATACTTTCATATTAATGTTATTTGTAAAATTATTATCTTTATTTAACTATATAAGTAAAGAGTATTATTGAAGTCTCGGTAGTGCTAAACTCAACGTACGATATGTTGTTACGTATGTGAGATTCATGCACAAAACCATTATTTCTATGCCCTAAAAATATTTTTCCGGGTATAGATATTCGACTATGTAATTCCTTGATTTAACGTTTCATACAAAAAGTTTAAAAGTACTCTCACTAACTGAACATTTTTTCCGTAAACAAAAGACAACACATTAAAGTTCTAACACGTTATTTAAATGAACAAGAAAAAACAATATTATGCTCAAGGGATGCTTTATCTTAAGATCTATAAATAAGTAGCACCAAAAAGGAACCAACCTACGCTTCTTTTTTAGGTAGTTAGAAGTGACAAAGTTGAAACGTGAGGGGTTAATGAAGGCAGTAGACATTACTGAATGAGTGATCTACTGAAATAGTGGTGCGTGACTACCGTGATTTGAGTGTAAATTATGACTAATTTCTATTAGGTAAGGGATTAAAATATAATATCAAAGATAATCATTACAAAGAAAGAGTTTATTAAGTAAGGTTCTCCAGTTGCAGTCTCGTACCGGTAGGCGAAGTGTGGGGCGGCCTAAAACTAGACGGAGTGACGACCTGGTGAGACATGCAGGAAGTCAATGGATGCAGGTGGCTCTGGACCATATTTTGTGTCATTCCTTAGGGGAGGCTTATGTTAAGCAGTGGACTTGTGAAGGACTGTACAGGAATGATGAAATAATTGAAGATGTTAAGAAGGAATTAGCTAAGATCTGCATAATTGAAAAATATAAAATGATGTGACTTACCTAGTAAGAAGACCTTCTCCCACCCTCCTTCAATTGCGTGCACTATGTTTTACCACTAATCCCAACACCACTACACTACCCTGACTGACTCTTAGTGGTCAGCCACCGCAGAGTTTATTTCAGCTGTTTATACCCCATTTAGAGGATAAAAAACGTGTCGACGATATCGACGGTTGTGTCTTTCGTAGTGTAGCGGTTTCGGGTGCTGGGATAGTTCACGCAATTGAGGGCGGGTGGCAGGCGTTCCTTAAACTAAGTAAGACTCATCATTGTCTCATTTTTTGTTTTTTATTACGCATATCTCAGTTGTTTAACATCTTGCCACATGTACAGGTGTACCTCTCGCGCAAGTGGTCCACGATAATACCTTGTAGGTAGGGGGGGGGCGCTTGATGATGTGCCAGTGCCTTCCAGATTGCATCCCAGGGTAGAGAATTAAAGGCGTTGATGATATCGCCAACGCCACGCCACCCTGGGATACTGTATGTTCTGACAGTGAGCGGACGCCCATATCATTTTTTGTTTTTTATTACGCAAATCTCAGTTGTTTAACATATTACGGTTTGAAGTGTTGACATAAACAGTCACCTCTTACCCAGGGGACATAACCACATGATGGCATTAATCTAAGAGGGAGGCTTCAGTGGAGATCATTTGTTTAGTTAAATGTAGTCACGCGGAGTCAATACAACTTGTTCAGGCTTAATGCCTGAAGTAATTTGAGTGAAACGCGCGAATGAGTGATTGCCTTCAGCTCGTCACAAGGCGCTCAAGTGCTTCTCAAAGCAAATTCATAATGTCATCTCACTTGTCAACCAAACGTTGTACGATTAACATTAATTTTCTAATATTACTAATTTTGAAAAGTAAGAGCATTTTATTTGCACCAGTTTATCCTCTAAAGATAAAATATGGTGGCCCATGAGGGGAACTAAAAAGAATCCGCAAGAAAATCAATAAAAGTCAAGAAATTCATCAAACACAACCATCGGCGGACTTCGAATTTTACAACGGATCTATTGCTATGGACGGAACCTTGCAGTGAACAGTCTAAAGTCACGGGTTTCAAGCATCAAGATTGAGAAGTATACTGAGAAGAAAATCAAGTTTCGAGCAGTACAACAGCGAAAGTTATACATCGAGACGTGACCTGGTTCTCGCCGCCGAAGTTAAGTGTCCTTCCTTCAAAGCTATTTTCTTTTAAATATCCAATAATCCTAATTACTTATCCAGAATAGTACTCCATTTGTGTAAATAAAGTGTTCTTTAGGCTATTTACGCCCCCAATTCTTAAATTAAGTGCAATTTTGTTCTTGCATCATCTTTTATAACTACCTTAAATTAAAAAAAAAAAAAGTGAACAAAGGAATTAGTTACTTTTTTGGCTAACATTATTTAGAATTCCATTAAATTTAACAAATAAATGATTAAATTCGTTTAATTAAATTACAGTTCACAAGTTTAGCCAGTACAAATTCTTGGTTTTAAAGTAAAAGTTAACAAAAATACAAATAATTTTTAGCGGTAGGTTTCTTTGTTCTTTATCGATTATCTACAAAATATTAAGCGTATTTGCCGACAATTCCAGGTTATATAAGTAATTATCATCGCGGAGCACTGCTCGCTGTTAGTCGCTATTGTGTCGGCACCGACCGGGAGCGATCCGCTGAGCGTGCGCAGCCGGCTTCCCTGCACAGCTTGTGTACAGCACGCAAGTACCGCCAGAACGAGGAACGTGAGCCATTATTATTTACTATTCTAACAGTTGCATTGCTATTTAAATAATAAGCATTTAAAACTTATTTGAAGATAAAAATTAAAATTAATTATTAAAAATGACTTCATCAGCAGAAATTAATAAAACACGATTACGTGAATTAACTACAAAAAGAGTGTCTGCAAAAGGGCAAATAACTAAATTTAAAAATTATTTAAATAGCATTAGCAGTAAAACGGATTTAGATAATGTGCAATTTACCGAGTTAAGTTTAAAACTTACCAAATTTGAAGCGTTATCCGTTAAGGTTGATGATTTGCAGAGTGAAGTAGAGGTTTTAAATCATGAAAATATTTCGGCTGAAATTGAGGAGCGTTACAATATTGAGCAAGAGATAATAATAAACATCGCCAAAGCCAAAACTTTAATTGAAAGATTTTCTAAAAAAATAGAATGCGAAAAAAGGCGCAGCTCCGTGCACAACGCCTCATGTTGCGTAGATGATCCTGGTTGCCGTGAAGCAGGTTTAAAATTACCTCAAATTCAACTTGCCAAATTTGATGGTTCCTATTTCCGGTGGCTGGAATTTCGGGACACTTTTGAGAATTTGATACATAAAAATGATCGCATTTCAGATATTCACAATTTTCATTATCTCGTGTCTTATTTGCAAGGTGACGCGGCCAGAATAATTGCTAACTTAGAAGTGTCAACGAATAATTATTCTGAAGCATGGAAAATGATTTGCAATAGATATGATAACAAAAGAATATTAGTTAATCATCACTTAAACGCATTGTTTAATGTAAAACAATTAACACGCGAATCGGAACGGTCTTTGAGATTTATGGTCGATCACGTAACCAAGAACTTACGCGCCTTGTCTAGCCTAGGACAACCCACTGATAAATGGGACGTGCTTATAATATTCATGTTAGCATCTAAGCTAGATAGTGCTACATTATTAAAATGGGAGGAATATCGCAATACATTAACGAGTGATGTACCGTCATTGGAACAATTTTATAAATTTCTGATTGATCGTGCCGATGTACTAGAGTCAATGAGTCGTAACAATAGGACCGATACAAATCACATTTCAAAAAGCCCTTCTGGCAATATTCGTCATACAGCTAATAACAATTATAATTACGCTCAAAAGTTTCATCAAAACAATAATACCATAAAGACATTTGCAAGCACAAGCAATAATTACAGTAAAAGGTCAAACATATTTACATGCATTATTTGTGACGAGCATCATAGAATCTACCATTGTCCCACATTTAGGGCTAAGGGGATTGACGAGCGAATGATGGACGTAACGAAGTATAAATTGTGTGTCAATTGCCTAAGGCAGGGTCACCCTGAAAGCGAGTGTCGCATGGGGCCTTGTCGCGAGCGCGACTGCAAAGAGCGCCACAACAGTCTGCTCCACCGTCCGTCTTCCTCTTCAAACCACCTCACCCTCGCGGATAAACAAGATGAGATTATCGTTAATTACTCAAATCAAAATACAAATCTGGTTTTATTATCTACTGCAATGATTGAAGTATCGAATCCACTTGATGAGCAAAAGGTTAAGGTTCGTGCTTTGTTAGATTGCGGGAGCCAATCATCATTCATTTCTGAGTTCCTAAAGACCAGGTTATCTTTACCGAGCCGTCAAATTGACACACTAAAGGTCATTGGCATCGGTAACAATTCATCACAACATGTAATTGAAAGTTGTAATATTCAAATTAAATCAATAAATAGCAAGTTTAGTGCAATGTTATCATGCTTTGTGTTAAAAGAACTCACCGGTCACGTACCAAGAATGCCGGTTGATATTAGCTTATTAAAACTACCCCCAACTATCAAGTTGGCTGATCCTATGTTTCATCAGCCAGCCCCCATAGATGTATTGATAGGTGCTGATCTCTTCTGGGACATTCTAGGCAATGAGCAACAGTCCCTAGGACCCAATTGTCCTAAGTTAAGGAGTTCACATCTTGGTTGGATAGTATCTGGCCCAATAAATTCAACAGTATCTAGCAAAAGGATACATTGTAATCACGCAATGATCACTGAATCACAAAATGAAAATATTGAACAATTAATGTCCAAGTTCTGGGAATTGGAAGAAGTTCCCACTAAATGTAGCACGAATGAGCCTGAAAATGAATGTGAAAGTCACTTTCTTGCTCATACTATACGAGATAAGGAAGGTAGATTTTGTGTAAAACTGCCTTTGCAAAAATCGGTTGAGTGTTTGGGTGACAGTTACAATTTAGCCAAAAATCGATTTATTAATCTAGAAAAACGGTTTAAACGCAACCCTGCTCTCAAATCGGAATACGTTAAATTCATAAACGAGTATGCTGACTTAGGACATCTTTCAATAAACAATTACAATAATGAACCGAACCCTAACCCATCTTACCATTTGTGTCATCATGCAGTCATACGGCAGGAAAGCGAGTCCACCAAGCTCCGTGTGGTGTTTAACGGCTCTGCCCTCACCACTACAGGCTATTCTCTGAATGACATATTAATGATCGGCCCAAATGTTCAAGATACCCTCTTTTCAATCTTGATACGTGCTAGACAATATAAGTACCTACTTACAGGCGACATTGAAAAAATGTACAGACAGGTATTAGTGAATAAGAGTGATAGGAACTTACAGCTAATCTTATGGAGGGAGAATGAGTCACAATCCATTCAGACTTTGGCTTTAAACACGGTAACCTATGGCACTGCAAGTGCAAGCTACCTCAGCACACGTTGTTTGTGGCAGTTAGGGCAAGAACAAGACGACGAACTCATAAAAGACATTATAAAAAGAGACTTCTATGTCGATGATTTAATCACCGGAGCAGATAACCCTCAACAATTAATTTATATACAGAAGTCGGTGTCAAATGCGTTAAAATCAGGTTGTTTCAATCTGCGTAAATATAAAAGCAATTGTCCCTCTATTTTCAATGATATCGATATTGACAAACACGATAAGTTAACAATTAGTGAGTCATCCAGTACTCTTGGTCTGGGATGGATTCCTTCTACTGACACTTTGCATTTTCGTATAAAGCTAACGCAGGAACCAGATGTGCCTATAACAAAAAGATCGATCATGTCAAATTCTTTTAAAATATTTGATCCTTTGGGTGTTCTGAGCCCACTAATAGTGTTGCCAAAGATCATGCTTCAAAAGCTGTGGCAGCAAAAAATTGATTGGGATCAACCTGTACCTTCAGAGATAGAAAATGAATGGTTGAAGTTTGCAGAACATTTAAAATGTTTGGATAATTTACATATCCCGCGATTGGTGTTGGGTGACTCGTCAAAATATATACAATTACATTCTTTCAGTGATGCATCGCCATCTGCATATGGCGCCTGCATATTTGTAAAATCAGATCAGATGTCACTGTCAGGCTATTGTGTGCGAAGTCCAAAGTAGCACCACTAAAACCTACCAGCATTCCGCGTCTTGAATTGTGTGCCGCGTTGCTAGCCGCCAAACTCACCAAATCTGTACTAGACTCTCTCAGGTACAAACCAACGAAAATAGTGCACTGGTGTGATTCAACTGTGGTCCTGAGTTGGATCAAAGGTGATATCAAAAGGCTCAAAACATTTGCGGCCAATCGTGTAAGTGAAATCGTGGATCCTACCTCACCATTATCTTGGAGGTATGTTCCAACAGAATCGAATCCGGCGGATTTCATTTCGAGAGGAGTAGATGCAAAGAAAATTATGTCTTTGTCCCTTTGGTGGTCAGGTCCTGACTTTTTACTCAAAAATGATGACGAATGGCCAGTATTAAAAATTAAAGAGTCCGAGCCTTTACCAGAGTTGAAGGTGCATGCTGTAACAATGACTGAACCTGTTATAGATTTTGAAAAATACTCATCGTTGAATCGATTGCAGCGACTATTCGCATACGTTCTTAGATTTATATTTAATACTAAAAATCCGAACCAAAAACGTACTGGAATTTTAACAGTTAACGAATTGCAAGAGTCATAGTTTTCGCTTTGTATTATTGCACAAACTCAATCATTTCCGGCTGAATACGATTTACTTGTAAAAAACAAACCTTTAAGTAGTAAAAGCAAAATAATTGGGCTTTCTCCATTTATCGATAACAAGTTAATACGTGTTGGGGGACGCATAGGTGCGGCAGATAATTACTCATATGACCAGAAGCATCCCATTTTGCTACATGCCGCACATAGATTGACAAAACTATATTTCAAAAGGGAGCACATAACACATATGCATGCAGGTCCACTACTGTTGTTATCAACGGTAAAACTAACAGTGTGGCCAGTGAATGGACGGCATCTGGCGTGGCGCACAGTTAATAATTGTGTTCAATGTAGACGTATGCGCGGGAAAACCTTACAGCCTAAAATGGGCAATTTGCCGCCCCAACGCGTCACGCCAGGCTATCCCTTTTTGTCAGTGGGCCTCGACTTTGCTGGGCCGCTCTCGATCATAAATCGTAAAGGCCGCGGGAGTCGAGTGATTAAATGTTATCTGTGTTTGTTTGTCTGTCTGCGTTATAAATGCATCCACCTTGAAGCAGTAAGCGATTTAACTAAGGATGCGTTTATAATGTCACTCAGACGTTTTATTGCACGCCGAGGTAAGCCAACGGAAATATTTTGTGATAACGGGACCAATTTTGTAGCCGCTTCACGGGAATTAGGCTCATTTATAAAACAAAATCAAGAACCCCTACTTGAGTTTGCAAATCAAACACTTATTAAATTTAAATTTATACCGGCTTACACTCCTCATTTTGGCGGTATATGGGAGGCGGGTGTTAAATCTGCTAAACACCACATAAAGCGTGTCATTGGAAACAGCCATCTAACGTTCGAAGAAATTGGCACTTTGTTTGCCCAAGTGGAGGCTATTTTGAATAGCCGTCCTTTATGCCCTCTGTCCTCTTCTCCCGATGACCTTCTTCCCTTATCTCCGGGGCACTTTCTTATTGGGAGACCATTAACAGCAGCGCCGGCCCGGTATCTGGTTGAAGCCAAAGAAAGTCATCTTCAACGCTACGAACGCCTAGAGAAAATGCAGCAACATTTCTGGCAAAGGTGGCAGCGTGACTATCTGTCTGAACTGCAGCAAAGGACAAAGTGGAAGAGTAGTGCTGCCAACCTAAACGTCGGGGACATGGTGCTTTTGGCGGAAGACAATACCCCTCCGCTTTCATGGAAGCTTGGCCGTGTGCTACGGCTCATTATGGGAGCTGATGGAATCGCTAGAGTGGCAGATGTCAACACAAGTAGAGGTTGCGTGCGTCGTTCTCTCGTGCGACTTTGTAAGCTTCCGACAGCTGAGGATCTTCAAAGTTGAAAGTGATCTTTCAACGGCCGGGAGCATGTTCAGGCTTAATGCCTGAAGTAATTTGAGTGAAATGCGCGAATGAGTGATTGCCTTCAGCTTGTCACAAGGCGCTCAAGTGCTTCTCAAAGCAAATTCATAATGTCATCTCACTTGTCAACCAAACGCTGTACGATTAACATTAATTTTCTAATATTACTAATTTTGAAAAGTAAGAGCATTTTATTTGCACCAGTTTATCCTCTAAAGATAAAACACAACTCGAGGTGCGACCACTTAGGACACTAATAAAGTTATATAACAACGTTTAACATTTTTCTCCGATAAACTCTCAGACTTAGTCAGAAAGCCGAAAGGCACATTATTTTCCAACTAAGCCTTCCTCATTTGTAGCAGTTAGGATACTAGAATTACCACATAAACGAATGTGACAGTGAGTATGTCAGAAGCGGGAAGCGCGTCGTCCAAATATAGTAAACCATAAACCAGCCATAAGACAATCGACGATATTGACTACTATTTTCGGAATAGAAATCGCAGGCCGTTCTGCCTTATTTTTTTGCACATCGGACAATAAAAGTTTTTAATAATTCATAAGGTGCGGAGACTGCGCAGTCGCCTCACGTGCGGTTGATGCGAGCGCGCAGATAATTCTACACGGCGAAAATAACGCTATTCCCACGATCGTAAAATCACGATGTTTTACATGGGCATACTAGGTTTTTTGTGAGCGGGACATATTTCTAGTGAGCGCCATTTCTTTTTTTTTTACCGGTAAGACTATAGACTCGTATGATGCCGCCAGGTTAATTTAATATGCATAGGGTAATTTATAATGTTGTGATGGCGAAGTATGAAAGTCTTTCAGTTTTTACTCTGTGTGAAAGTTGTAAAAGTCGACTTAGGAGAGCGCTAAGAATGTCGCAGTTTGAAGATAGCTCAAATAATTATTTTAAATTTGCTAAGTACATTAAGACCGTCACCGTAGCCTTTAATACTGTTCTATAAGCAAGATTTATAGACGAAGATTTCAAGAGAGTATACAAGCTTCATAAATGAAGCATTATAAATAAGGAGAGGCAGAGACTTCATCCGAATTCGAACGTATTGTACTGAGATTAATTTGGCAATTGTGTACCGGCGGATTTTTTGTAATAATCTCAGTCTTAGACAGTGTATGACTACTATCCTATCTGATAGTAAGTGGTGATGCAGCTAAACATTGTAAAGTGCACTTAATTAGCTTAACAAAAGCCTCACTTTGCCATGAAGACGGGTGTCACATTGAAATCAAGTAGAAAGACAGAATGCTGCCAAATTATTTCACTCCTTTGTTGTACACGTTATGAACGACGCGACGTAGCAAACAATTTGATTATAAATCGAACAAACTTCAGATTACTCACGTATTATGCGACATCAAGCGCCAAGACTCGTGACAAGTGAGATGTGTAACTCTGGTGGAAATCTGGTCGAAATGTCGCTTTGTTTTTGACGTTTGATATTTGCTTAGATATTATGTAAATGTACCATGTTAGTCTACAGGGTTGAAGAAGATAAAAAGACAAAAAAAAGAGAAGGTATAACTCGAAGTTGTGTAAAGTGATTATATACATCGTGATCATTCTGCTAGAAAAAACCAGAGAAGAGAATTCTGCGGTGCCGCTAAGTAATTCGTTTATGGGGTTCAGTCATTCATTCACGGGGGCGGGGCAATTATTATTAACAACAAAGTTCTAGAAATGATACACATTCTTTCTTTACTAAGATTATTTTTTACTAAATGAAGACTGTTTAAAACAGGTTACCGTAATATGAATGAATACATAGTTGATACTAACCACTGGAATGATTATGACCTTAGCCAAGCTGCCGGTTCATTCTAGGACAGAGGTTTTTTTTTCAAATCAAGTAAAAGTGACTTTAAAGCATTATTTCTAATTGAATAAAAAATATTCTATTCATATTTTTAATAAAAATCTAATATCATTTTGAAAAAACATACGTAAGTACGGAGTGATTTCTATCGGCAAACTATTCCCATCAAAGTACATAATCGTGTTGCGGAGCTATGATGGTTCCGCTATTCTATTTTTTTATACGAGCACACAGTCCACTTGATGGTAAGTGGTTGCTGCGGCTCATAGACATCTACATCTATCCTCGATTACGAATCAAAATACAGATGCGTTGTCATACGTGAGGACTTAGGTGAAATGCCTCGTTTCCAATTAAAAGGGTCTCCGGATCTCTACACTCACCATACGAAACACAGCAGCATTAAGCTACTATTTGACGCTGGTATTCTGTGAGAGCGTGGTCCTTCCCCGGTCGAGCCGACCCATCCGTGCTACAACTATACTACTAATATAACTGCAGCATGGCTTTACCACGTAAGAAAACGTATTTTACTTTAAACGACAAGAAATAAGATATCGTAAATTATCCTTCCTCATTTCTTCTTCAATGCAAAATAATTCATTTCAATATACGAACCAACTTCACCGAGACGACAGAGCGTCGCTTCCGAGAATTAAAATTGAACTAAAGTCCACTAAGATCAATATAATAACGGCCCGAAAATGCACGGGTTGAATTTCACGAGACGATCGTCGAATTCAAAATAAGCGTGTATAAATCGTTAATGTTGGTGACTTATTCGATGCGTGAGTCGTTTTGGCGGACGCGTGATTTATCATCGCCTTGACACAACTGCTGTCCTATAACTACAGACCGTTATGTAAAAACATGACTTTTTTTACAGAATAAGAGTGACCAACGAGCACACAGTCCACCTGATGGTAAGTCCATAAGCATCTACATTTATACTCGATTAAGGGGAAATATAACCTCAAATGGCTTAGCAAGATCCTCCGTTATGCCGAAAATATTGCAGCATTAATTTTGAAATAAATATATGGTAAAGTTGAGGATTAATGTGAAAGATTATGTTAGACGCAAACAGGATTCCGTAAAATTTTCTCGATAGAAAAAAAATCCAAAGTTACCTCCAAAATAAACAATAAACCGCTGTTATTCATAAAATACTTTAAATAAGATCATGAAACTTTGCATACTAACTGAACTAACTTTAAAGCAGTGCTTATGTTATTTACTTTTTTTAAAATACTATTATTTTTTATCTATCTATAATATCTTTATCTATAATATTTATGTATTTAGAAATATATAAGTATGTTTATCAGTTGTCTAGTACCCATAACACAAGCTCTGCTTAGCTTGGGACTAGATGGCGTTGTGTGATAGTTAAAAGAAAAAAAAAATTTCACTGTAAAAAGAAATTAGATACCTAAACTATCGGCCTCTTGAAGCGTGATTCCTGCCGCCCGGTCAGTTTCGCTTCGGCCTTTGAAGGGGGAGGTTGTGTCGCTTACGATCAGAATACACATTCCGCAACAGGACGACGTAAAATTAAAATGTGAAATAACCGTAATAAAAATAAGAAGCGACTGGCTTGGCGTTAAGAAACAGGCATAAATATGAGAAACCTAATGAAATAAGTGTTTAATGACCTGTTTACTTACAGTATTAGTGATTACAAACATGTCGGTACATAGCATACGACGCGCGGAGAAGTGGGGGCGAAAATAGAATTTGAGCTGACTTACTATATCCCCTTAAGAATCAAAATGCAGATGAGTTGTCACCACTGAGGATTGAGATGCAATGCCTCGTTTCCAGTAAAAAGAGTCTCCGGTTCTCTATAGACACCACACGAAACTCAGTGGTATTAAGCTATTTTACGCTAGCATTCTGTGAGAGCGTGGTCCTACCCTGGTCGAGCCGATCCATTCGATCTTGATTCTACCTAGACTTATGACTTAAAAACTATGCGAGAAATGTGTAAATAGCAGTCTTTAGAAATTTTTAACGTTTTAAAATATTCGATAGAGTTATATACTATCTATATACATAAATGAAATTGAAATTACTGTCCATAATATGAAAATGACTTGTTTCTATTATGCTCAGCCGGCCATTTATTATTTATCACTATTTATTTAATTCTTTATTGCACCAAAGATTTTATACAAAAGGTATATCGCTAATGCAATATGGCATTCTCTGCCAGCAAACCTTGGTTTGATAGAACAGAGAGTAAGTTATGCCCAGTAAAGTTGACATACTTTATCCTCAAATTGTAATTATCTTTTTTCAACTTTTAATTGCTTATGTGCTTGTTGTGTACTATGTTATCAATTTTGGCTTGTTTGACATGTGAATTGATTGACTTTCTCCTTGGTGTAGTGGTCGTAAAAGATCTTGTGGATTCGACTTCTAATCCCCGGTCGCGCAAAAAATCAATTCGTGAGTTTTTCTATTAAGAAATCCTGAGTAAGGGACTGGAGTCAGGGAGTTGGCGGTGTTTCACACACGTGCCTCGAAAAGCGCCTAAAGCAGTTGGTCCTGCGCCTGCGTCCCATCGGACTACCAGAGTGAAGAAATAGAGCTATGCGCAACACATACTCACTCACGCACTATATTCTGCCTGCGCAAATGATCCGTTTCCTTTAGACCGCTGTGACCGTAGTTTGAAGGATATAATTGCTATCTTGTATGCATACACTGCGAAATAATTTACTTTTATTTCTCTGTTTTTAATGTTGTATAACTGTAAAGATTATCTGTTTCATCTAAAAGAGATTCGATACGCAGCTTTATCAATGTATCAGCGCCACAAAATCGGAACGGTAGAAAGCACAGCCTCCAGCGATATAGATGTATCGCCGTTGGGCTGCTATCAGCAGCGAAGATCTTAGCGGTCATTAGTTAATAACCGTTATAGCATTTGCTTTCCTTAGTTCATATTTTAAATTAAATAAATGTCAAAGACACATTTTATTACTAAAAAAATCGTATCAAAAGTTTTTTTTTAACGAACGTTACCTCACATTTGAATTTTCTCCTGTATCGTGTTTACGTACATAGATTTCACAGGGACAAACATCCAGACCCGGAACAATAATTTTTAGGCCATACAAATACTTGTTCCGCTTGCGGGATTCAACCCGCGGCCCTCAGCGAGGCAATCTTCCACCTATTGCAGCCACTAGTGTAAAAGACCACAGCTGAACATTGAAATCATTAGAATACGAGTACGAGTAGTATGTTTGTACTTTTAAATGTAAAAATAATGTCCTCCAGACCGAATTTTGGTCAAGGCGGCCAGCCTCAACGGAGACTAGCCCTCGGCGCAGGACAGGATTATAGTGCCCAAGTGTATGTGCAAGCACAGGTGCACTCTCTATTTCCTCACCCACATAATTCGATGGGACGGTAAACCAACACAACCGGAGAGAGATCAGGCGCAGGACCAACGGTTTTACCTGGCACGGGGCTGAGACACCGCCAACTTCCTGACTTCAGGCAGCTTCTGAGAATTTCTTGACGGAAAACTCAATATTTGATTTTTAGCCCAACCCGGGATTTGAACCGAGGACCTCGTGATCATCAGTTGCACTACTACAACCACTAGACCAACGAGGCAGTCGCTTATATATTGTATGTGTAATGTGAATATTCCTATTTTCTCTTAGAATTTGGACAACTGTCGTATTCGCATTTAAAATTTTGAGACATGTAAGTGTCTATGTGTCGTGGCAACTCAAGGAGTATCACTTTGCCATTAGGTGGACTCACGTGGTAGATAGATACAAGGGTGAGATAAAAAAATGTATTATTGTTGTCTGCTATCTCTTTGCTTATAATGTGTCGACGTTCGAATTAAAATATTATATTTAAGCTAAAGTTGACGTCATATCATGATTTAAAATATAATGTGTAAAGGTTGATTTTGTAAACTTAGGTATAAAAATCCCCTACACTAGTAACATACCTTTGATAAAGCGGCTGAGAAACCGGCTTGGCACACGCCTGTTTTCCGTTGTCCGTGACTTGCTGCAAATATAAATTATGATTTTATTATTCCATTTCCAAATCAATCATAATAACAACAAGAAACCTGTTTCAATGTAAATTCATCACAAGTTACACGTGAAAGAAGTTACACACTTAAAAAAGAATATGTAATATTCACCGACTTAATCGGGTTTGAATCTACTTTAATCATACTGAAAGGCTTCAAAATACTGTAGAGGCCCTGATCGACCGGTGTACCAAAAGCTTGCGATAAATACCATAGTGGTATTACACGCGACTCGTCGTTCCGGATACAATGGTAAGCCAAACAGTTATTTTTAGAGGTTGTTAAAAGCAACCTGAAAATTTTCTTACAACGCTTGCGAGCTGAAAGCCTTCACGGGTCAGAAAACCACGGTATTTTGGTGATTCACCAACGAGCTGTAAAGGAGAGTCACTAAAGCGGTAAAGTTCGTCCTTCGATCAGGGCCTTAAGTCATTTTTGCATAAATAGGAACACAAATTAATTTAAAACCTGATGGTAGCCCAGGTTGACTGTGTCTATGAGAGCTACAAAGCTCTCGAAACGTCAGGAATATATTTTAAAATTAAACGCGATAAAATCCGTAAAAATTAGTTTTGTAAATTATAAAAATGGCGCACTGAACTCTTTTTTCTGAGAAAGCTATAATGAAAAGTTCATACTTGGTCATTATTTTATTTACATGAATAACTTTTATTCCTATGAATGTGATTGATGACAAATTTAAATTACATTAATATAAATATTTATATTCTATAATTAAAAATCAATTGAAATAAAAAAAAATACACAAAATAGCTATTTACATGTTTTTCATCTCGTGTTGTGGTTTTGATTTGATACGGTATCTTATACTTATACCCGCGACTCTGCGTCTAAGCGCGCGTATTTCGCGTGGTTGCGTAACGTGGGTTTTTAACTTTTATGTTAATGCACAAAAAAATTGATTTTTTGTTCTACATATGTACGTATAATATTACTTATACACTTAAAACATGTTTCAGTTTACGGTCATATTTCTTTATAAATACATTTTTCCACTTCATTTGGCTACTGCTCCACCTGACAGGTCAGTAACGGTTGGTGGTTGACACAAATCCGCTTGTAAATCCTGGCTAATTATAGCTCTCAACGAAAGTGGCCCAGGTCCGATAGTGAAATTCAAAGAATTGATTAAAAAACACTTTGTTTGATAAATTTAAAGGGAATACCTAATAAAAATAATTAAGAGATAACTTTTGAGCTAACAACAAAAAATACAATTAGTAAAAAAATATTTTGTATAAGAATTATTTATAATCTATATTAAGTAATTAAATGATTATTTTGTGTTCTATTAAAATATGAAATCAGCACAGCATTACACTGAGTGCTTTGATTTTTTGTGTGTCTTACACCGTCTATACCTAAATAAGCGGAAAATATTTATATTTCTATTGTTGTTTTTCTGATATTATGTCATTGCACTTGTTAGTGAACAATCAATACAGAATGTTTATAATCTATTCTCCTCTATGTTATATTGCATGTATGCATGAATGTAATGGACTTTATTAATTCAGTTCCCATTCTCACCTACTTCCGGGTGAAATAATCTGAAATATTTTCAGCCACATTAAGAACCGATGACAATACAATAATAATTTCACTATGACCTCGTGTTTCGACAAATATCATCACAGTCCACGATCAATGCGTGTCGTTTTAGTTTTTAATCAATATAAAAAAAGGCAAAAGTTTTTATATTACTGAAAGCATGCATTATACATTTATTTATATTAATTATATAATTCATATTTTCGTATCCAAAGTCGTTTCTTTTTAGATATCTCTTCTTCTAACATTTCCGTCAACTCATTCAACATCAGATAGGAACATTTTCTCAACAAGTATTTCAATCGTTGTAAATTCTGCCGTTTATATGAATTCATTCTTCAATAACATGCGTACTTCCTGAAGAAGTTACCACGATTTCTAACTGCATGTAAACAGTGCGAGTCAGTCCTCAGCGCCAGCGCTGGCGCCTGTTACTGTCCCTGTGTAAATCAGCTATTACATAATATAATCATTGAATTATCTCTATACCTGTCACTTTCCACTGTCATTTAGTAAAAATATTATAGAGAGAACAACTTCAGTCATTTCTTAATTAGACGTCAACATTTGTGACTAAAGTCGTTATTTTAATAATGAGTAATTAATGTATATAAGATATGACCAAAAAAACACAATGACAAAATGCAACATTGCATGCGTCACTATGAACGTCATTCTACCACATTTATTACGTAGTATGTTGTTGTACTTACGTGTGGTACAATACGAATCATTGTTACGTTCTTGGTGTACTAAGTGACGTGAGTAAACATGATAATTTAGTACTGACATGTTTTTCAATTAGTTGACCAGACAAAAGAATTCAAATGACCGATGAGGAAGAACAATTTAAGAATTACGGCCTCCCACTACCATGTGGAGTGTAGGACGGACACCTATACAGATGGAGTATACTTCTTAAGACACACAGGAAATCAATAGATGCAGATAGCTTCGAACTGGCTTAGTTGTACTCCTTGAGGTAGACCTATGTTGAGCAGTGGATATCCTACCCGATATCCTTATAACGGATAACTCCTTTAAAGGTAATGTGACAATCCATTTTGGTCCACGGATGACAATGCATCTATCTCTTTTTTTGTGGAAATGTTCATATTTCCCAACATTATTAACAATTAGAAGTACAATGCTAATTTTTACAACTCATATCTAAGAACAAAATTTGGTTTATAAATTGTAAAACAATGACAAAAAACAATGTTTCGAAATAATTTAATAACACATCAAAAGCAATATGTACGAACTACGAATCGATATCAGTAGATAACAATTTACAATGAAACATGATTTAAAATGTTAAAAAATAACGTATGCGACTGGAGGTTACTGGATTTTACGTTAATATCAAGTGTATTATTACAGCAATAAACCACCGTAACAGTAATACTAAAAGTCATTTTTTTACTAATACAAGTATCGCCTGATTCGAATACTTAATTGGTTGAAACGTTTTGTATGGAAAACCACGCTCGTGATTTTCTTTTTGTGCACATCTATGTCGCAGTATCGAATGACATAATTTTCATTCCTCGTCTTTTATAATAAATGCTAAAAAAGTATAATCACTCGGTTCGAAATTTCGATGTTCACGTATTAATATAATGTCATCACACACAATGTTATGTCCTCCACTCACATACACTATAATTTGTTACGGTGATAGAAATGTGTTCTCGGCTACACTGTACAAGTGGGTTGTTACACATTTAAAACGCTGGGGCACCAAATACTCACCCTCGTCCAACGAGCGATACCCTAAACAGAGTACAAATAGCTAAATACATAATAGTTATATAAGTATATTAATTAGATTTGCATATAATGTTGTATAATACATATAAGTTATATCATAATAAAAATGTATGCAGTATATGTACAAATACAAATAAAAAACATACTTATGCAGATTAACTTTTATAATAAGGAATCTGGAAGCGACTTTAAGTTACGTCCTTTCTTCCGCCTTGTCTTTAATTATATAATTTATTTATTTATTTACTACTAAAACCACATAAATAAAATTCTAATGATTTATATATAAAGCTAATTATATAGTATTTTTTATTGTCTGTTAAAGGAAACTCGTAGATAGAATTCATTGAGACTAAGTTACCATATTAAGAGTAATGATACAATACTTGAGCAATTCGTAATTTTTTCACATGAGAAACTAAAGTTGGACTTAATAAATATAAATAAAATACTAATGCAACTAGTTAGTGTCTAAAGTACTGCAATTAATTAATTGTATCATAAAGCAAAATATAAAGTAATTAAAAAATATTTCATTTAATTTAATAAGAAACTTGTACAAATTTTTCTCACACATACACGACTTTCACTCGCACATACTCATATAACATATACATTTATAAAATAAAATGCCATGATCATCATGGCGAGCAATAATAACGGCGGTAAAAGCGCAAAATTTGTATGCTCACTTCCGCCGGTAATGGTGGATTGAGGCGCGAAATTAGGCTGACGTGCGTTCTCAGAGTAACATGTTGATTTATGTTTTACTTTGGCAATTTAAATTTGGGCGTCGTATTTCAACCTAAATATCATCAATGGCAGCTATAACCAAAAGTTACTCATATGTATGTACCACTACTACTACCACTCTAAAAGGTTACTTAATTAAGAAGTTACTACATTACTATATAATATTTCTAAGTCAATATCAAACTCCTAAGTGTTTTAATGGAAGCCTAAAAAAATCATCAATTTCTTCAGCGATTTTGATAACGATTCAACTATTAATTTTTGTTTTTACTTTCAATTGCTTCTATTACAAGTAAATGTATGCTCTAATTATTAAAGGTTCAAGCAAAATATTGTCTAACATTATTTCTCAATACTTGCTTACAGTTTCGACACGGCGAATATTCATTGACATCAATCGCATCTGGAGTCTTGGCGACGAAGCAGGAGCCGACAGGGTCCCGCTGGTTCAGCTTCGCCGACACGAACGACACGTAGCGTGGTGCGCAGGCCTAAGACAAAAAATAAAAAATAGATAAAATTTTATGTATGGTTTACTTTATGTACTATGTATAATATATTAATTTTATGTATTAGTAATACCCTCTCCCAAAAAGATGGGAATTAAAATGTAATCTTGATGGTCAACCATAATTCCATCCAAAACCATATTTACCACATTTTTGGGTTATAAGTATAATGGCAAACGAGATTTCTCTACATCTAGTCCTCTGCTTATAACTTCAAATTAAAAGGAAAAGGAAGACTTTTGAAAATAGAGTGCATGAATTGCACCGTCGGACTCACTTTTCCCAAACTGAACGGAACGTATTAGTTCCACTAAGTTTTGAAGGCAGAAGAATAATAATAGTAAAAGTGTCTTGATGTTAGGTCTCTTCTGCCCAGAAACCCGTCTGAGTACCTGCACTCTTACTGCCTCTTATTCCTGCTGCTAAGTAATAGTGTGTGTGTAGCTTCCTTCCGGTCCGAGTATAGAGACGCCGTATTCAATTAGATGCTGTTAGGCAATCCATCTTACTCCCCAGAGACGACAACATATTATCTGAATTTTGTGGATAAATGTGTCTTTGAGTCACAGCATTAGCTTACCATCAGGTTGACTTTGTGCTTGTGTTCACTACTATATTTTTACTGAAAAAAAAAACCGACCAATTGCTTCTCAGCGTCAGATGTGGTTCGATGAAATGCGGGCTACATTGTAGAAACCCTGCGCAAAAATTGCTTTACCATAGAGACCCACTCTATTTTGTTTTTGTATAAAGACTTGAGGAAGGATCATTTTGATATTAAAGTGTTAGAAATACGTATAAATCTGTTACATATGGACTTAATACCGAAAATAAACCAGAAAGTTCAATACTGCATTAATGCCGGTTCTAATTCAAACTTTATATCAACAACTAAACGTGTTGAATCCACGCTTTAGGTGTATAATAATCCCAAACAAATACCGTAGTGGTACGACGCAGTAAAACCAGAGCGGCCGTTATAGCCCAACGGATTAGTAAGCTGAAGAGGCAATGGCCTGGCCATATAGCTCTAAGAACCGACAACCGTTGGGGAAAAAAGGTTTTCGAGTGGCAGCCTCGTACCGGTATGTGTAGTGTAGGGTGACCCCCAACTAGATGGAGTGACGACCTGGTAAGACATGCAGGAAGTCGATAGATGCCTTGGGGGAGGCCTATGTTCAGTAGTGGACTTGTGAAGGGCTGTGAAGGAATGATATCATAGTTCCCAATATATTTCACTAAAATTACATAAGAAATAAATCGTAATCAAGATAAATTTAATTTCGTCTGTCTCTCATAATACAAAGAAAAATTACATATAATCTATTCACTTTATATTGGGTTACATCTACCCTTTTCATATAACGAAGATTTATTACCACAACATCCTTCATAACCTGCTCTGTTCACCTTACAGTTCCGTGGAAAGACGCGCGTTACGTCCAGAAATAGCTCAACGTAAATAACTTTATACGAATGAACTTGGAAACTCCTCGCCAGTTCATCTAGGATTAACACAATCACAAAACAAGTAACGAAGCCCTGGTATAGGGTTGATAACTTTAATAATTAATAAATAAAATGTAAACATTTTATTTATTAATTATTAAATATTCTGTAGACGTGTGTACGTCCTTATTTTGTTTTAACACTAGTGGTCACTTTTTATACCCGTAACATAGTAAATACAAAAATTGAACAAAAATTACTGATATATAAGCATGATAATCATATATAATTATTAAGTAGCCATACCCGTAAGCGGAGGTAACCGTCCACTAGATGGTGCAACCACCTGGTTAAACATGCAAATTAATAATTGAAAGAGGCTCACAGCCGAGCTTTGGGGCATTTCTTGAAGGAGGCCTATTATCAGCAGTGGACTTGAAATACCAATGATGATGAAGTGTAATATTTTTTTCATTACAGCCTAACTGAACGTAGGCCTTCCCCATACATTGCCTCATAAGTGAGACTTTGCCATAGTTGCCACGCTTGGCGAGCGGGTTGGCAGTTTTTTATTTGGGTTGTTGGGAAGATCGAGTCGAGAGTCAAGGTTGCAGCTTAGTTTAGTTTTAATATAATTGCATTCACATTAAATAAGTACATCCCTAGCGAGTGCGTACATCGTAATGAAATAAAAACAACTACTAGAGTCATGTCAATCTTAATAACAGAAAAATAAACAAGCTACAACATTTATGAGCGGGGTGTTAAAGAAACAAAGGCATCTGGCGGAATTGAAGTCGCCTTAACATTAAAATGAGGAAAGGTCCGAAAAATGTAGATTTTACATTTTATCCGATAAATAATTAAATCAGCCATCTAATGAAAACGTCCACAACTTTTTCTGCCACCATGGCGGTGCCACTTAGAAATAAGGATTTAATTGCGAGGGAATAAATTTGTTAGGGAAATATAAGGGTTTGTTTCTGTCTGAAATATTAGTAATAATAGTTTTGAAGCGACAGTAGCCTTAATGGCAGGGCGCGGATCGCGAACTCAAAAGGTCGTGGTTTCGAATCCGCCATTTGACTACTGTCGTGAACCACTCCTAACAGAAGCATTTCAAGCTTAGTAAGAGTGGTTAAAAGGAATATTAGTAATGTTAATTAATAAGATCACTAATATTTAAAAAAATTAAAATAAAATAAAAAATGCCAAACTAGGGATTTTCCTGAAAGTAGAACAATTAAAAAAAGTTACAAATGTGAAAAACATTAAAGATCAAACCAATAAGGTAATGTTTTGTATATCTACATAATCTAGAAACTGATTATTTAACTACTATTATTTATATAGTAACTTCTCAAATAACTATTTATTTGTTAAACCTTGGTTTCAGATAGCGACATCGGTTAGTAGTAAATTATTAGCCCTCATTAAAAGGAGTCAATGCTATTTGAATTGTTGACTCTTAACAGTTTTATTACAATCCCAGAAAACAATTACGTTTAAAAAAAAGCCTAGGTGAGCTTTCTTTTATTAAGTTCTGAATAAGACTTTTTAGGGGATTTTAGTTTGTAATTTTATGATGTACGGTATTCTATACAAGGCACGAAAATAAAGATACACTCGTTGGTATTTTCCTGTTTGAAGTTGACGAATAATTTATCAAAAATCGAACACATTTAAAATCAGAGTAGGTATAAATACTAATCTTTTTTACCGTCTGGAAAAAATAGGGTGTAAAAGGTTAACGGAGTAGAAGCCTATGGAACTGATATTTTAAAACTTTTGCTTTTATATTAACATATTATGAAATTTATCTATAAGTAAATACTATTTACTAGTAAATATACTGTCCTTATGGCAGAATCGCTGGAGGACTTAAGCACTATGCTCAATGACCTCAATAGTGCCTCCCAACGGATAGGTCTTAAGATGAACATGGACAAAACAAAGATCATGTTCAATGTCCATGTCACACCTATGCCGGTAGTTGTTGGGAGCACTATGCTCGAAGTTGTTGACGAGTACGTTTACCTGGGACAAATAGTCCGACTAGGTAAGTCCAACTTCGACCGAGAGGTCAATCGACGGATTCAACTCGGCTGGGCAGCGTTCGGGAAATTACGACATATCTTTTCGTCAGGTATACCTCAATCTCTAAAAACTAGATTGTACAACCAGTGCGTGTTGCCAGTGATGACTTATGGATCTGAGACGTGGTCCTTCACTGCTGGCCGTATGAGGACGCTTAAGGTCGCTCAGCGAGCTATGGAGAGGGCTATGCTCGGAGTTTCTCTGCGTGATAGACTCAGAAATGAGGATATCCGCAGTAAAACCAGAGTGACCGACATAGCCCAACGGATTAGTAAGCTGAAGTGGCAATGGGCCGGCCATATAGCTCGAAGAACCGATAACCGATGGGGAAGAAAGGTTCTCGAGTGGCAGCCTCGTACCGGTAGGCGTAGTGTAGGGCGACCCCCCACTAGATGGAGTGACGACCTGGTAAGACATGCAGGAAGTCGATGGATGCAGGTGGCTCAGGACCGTGCTTTGTGGCATTACTTGGGGGAGGCCTATGTTCAGCAGTGGACTTGTGAAAGGCTGTAATGATGATGATGATGATGAAATACTATCTACTAATTGGATGGAAAAACTATCGAAATTAATATAATATTAATTTTGATAGTTTTTAATTGATTTGTTTATTAAGTTCAACATTTTTGTTTTTTTTTTTTTGGTACCGAAAGTTTATTTCAAATTATAGTAGTATTTATTGATAGATTAATTGCATAATATGTTACTGTAAAAGAAAAAAAATCAAACACAGCGCTGTACCTACGGTTGGTGTATAAAAGGTATTTTTTTTTGTAAATCCCGCCTTGAATTTCTAAGCACAACTATTAATGCACATTGTATTTTATAGTGATGTTTAACTGCCAGTAAAATCCAGATATACACGGGTTTTACCATAAAAATCGTAAGTGAAGCCACAACCATATTTAGATATTAATCGCAACACACCGATGTAATTTTCCGTAGAAAAAAGCAGTAACTGAAAGTTAATTCTCTTCCTTATATCGGGTTACAATCGAGCAGTCGGGTTATTGCGGTTAGGCTGTCCCTTCTAAACGGCCCATTGATTGTCGACATCGTAAAAGTAGTGTAAACAGGCCATCGTCGATTTTTAACTACTGCTTTACGCTTTCGGTGCTTTCGAGTACGTTTATAACACACCGCCTTGATTGGGTTAAGTTTTCATAGGACCGGTTGCGTCAATACACAAAGAAGTGTTTGAGACAAGTGATCGTGTTGTCTTATATATCACACAGTTTATAAATAAAACGAGTGGTAACACTATTTTTTTTATTTACATTTTTTTGTACTAAAGGTTCAAACGGCGAAAGATCACGACGGATAAAATTTTTTAACAGTCAAAAAGGGCAATAAAAAATCGGTACCTAAATATTAAAATAAAAAAAAAATCTAAATTATAATAACAGCTTAATGCTGCTGTATTTTGTATGGAGAGTGTAAAGAACCGGAGACCCTTTATATGACGGAGATGGAGACGAGGCATTCCATCTTAGCCCTCAGGGGTGACAACGCATGCATTTTAATTTTTAATGCTTTCATATTTATATTGATTTTATTTTATTTTTCTATTCAATAAACTAAATATTACAACCGTGTGGTGGCTGGTGTAGATTCCATCACCACATTTCTTCCCATAAGAGGCGACTATGAGATATTCAAAAAAAACTCTCACGGACTCTGGTAGATGGCGGTATAAACATTTCGTTTACGCCAGACGTAAAATACTAGACCGGAGACGTTAAGAAGATTCAAAGGTGCTAGATTGTACTGTGAGGTCTGATTTAGACAAATCCTCCCAACGGAAAAGGCCAAAAATGTAAAGAAGATGATCATAAAGATTACAATAATAAACCCCACCCGTAAGAGCAAAGATAAAATGTCTCGTAATTAGTAAAAAGGGTTTCCATATTCAAGATCAAAGGTCTTAAATTATTATATAATCTGTGACCCATAAGCCACACTACCGTTATTTTTATTCTTCTTCATCAGCCCCTTACTGTCGGAACACAGACCTCCCATATTGAATGTTTTATGCGAGGTAAAGCAAAGGTGCAGCTACATTTTGATTGTAGCACAAATGGGTCAGCTCAACCGGGAATGGACAAGCTTTCATAAAGTACCAGCGTAAAATAGCAGCTTAATGATTCGTATGGTTGATGAGTGTAGAGAACCGGACTTTTTATACTGGTCACGAGGTATTTCTTGGCCCTCAGAATTTTTTTTTATTTGGTGACAAACGAGCACGCAGTCCACCTGATGGTAAATGGTTACTGTGGCCCATGGATGTCTACATCTATGGTCAATTACGAACCAAAATTCTGATGCGTCATCACCTGTAAGGACTAAGATAGAATGCCTCGTTTCCAGTAAAATGTGTCTCAAGTTTTCTACACTCACCATACGAAACACAGCAGCGTTAAGCTTGATATTTTACGCTGTTATTCTGTGAGAGCGTGCTCCTTTCCCGGTCAAACCGACCCATTCGTGCTACAACTATACCACTAATATAGCAGCAGCATGACTCTACCACTTAAAAAAACTAAAGAAAACTATTATAGTCACCGAATGATCGAATTCTAAATGTCTATACTTTTACGGTCTTAAAGTAACGGCGTTGCAAAAAGGGACGTTCTTATATCAAACACCAATTCATGTTTCATACATGACTCATTGTGAGTCATTGTTAACGCGATTTCTACGATATAAGCGGAAACTGTGAAATACATATAACAAAGAAGTTTGAAATCATCGATGGATTTCGACGTCTATCGGAACCCATGCGATTTTCCTGCATATCCCATGATCACCTCTTACGACTCCCACGGAACGAATAATGATGAAAATGAGTGATGAGTTTTCTTACCCGCCACCACACAGTAGTGTGTATTTTCATATGCAAAGATTTGCTCAAGACCGTGTAACCAAGGCCCCAATACTTGTACATATTAAAATAAAGAGGTACGGTGGTATACTCCAAAATAAAAAATGCTTTAAAATTAGAAATAAATATGAATAACACAAACTAAACTTCCAGAATACTTTTTTTAAGTGCCTAATGCAATGATATTCCACAAATTTTACTAAACACACCGTCAATATACAAAGATAATTAAAACATTCTTATAATGGCGTATAAAACTTGACAAATTAAAAATACAGCAATAATGAATAAATATATTTATTTACTTAAATAATCTTTATTGTGAGAACCGTCAAAATATGTGTGACAATGGACTATGGCATTTTTAACTGTGTAAAAGTTGCCAAAACCACGCTTTTAAAATAACTAAAACATATAATGTAAATAAATATAAAAACGTGTATATGTATGCCTACATACCCAATATGTACATACACAATACAATAATATAACAATAAATACATTATACAAATACAGGTACTAATGTTGCACTTATGATATATACAAAAAAAATCACATGTTGTGTTCTTCCAAAACTCTAGATAATGTTGACCGTACCAGTTGTTACACGTGTGCTTTTATCCTAATACTAGGCTATATCAGCGAGTAAAGCGTTTTAGAGCAGATGTCGTACGTATAAAATAGGAATTGAAGAAACCGGTGTCATACTGTGGGATACGAATTTTGAGAACATTAGCAGAACAAGGATATACTCGTTAAAAAAAAACTGTAAATTTTGTTAGAATCAAACAAGAAGGGATATACAATTTCCTACTTCACTAAATTCTATAAGATTTTTTAAAAGCACGCCGTAGTAGAACACTGTGCTTGGACTACTAATTTGAATTCACATTAGCCCTCTCTATTCCGAACACTAAATACGAATACGAAAATGATTAAATGACTATGTCTGTTTAGCCGTTATAGATACCGCGTATTGTATTTTCGTGATGGTTTTTCTTTAGAGATTTCGATGAAGGTTCTTAAGAGGAATGTGAAGTGCCGATACGCTGCGCTAGTAGTTATTTTCAAAAATGCTATCTGTTTCATATCGCTTGCTCCGAATCGCCGTCGTGCAATAGAGAGAGTTGCAAATGTTGAAAGTAATTGGCTACAATTTCTTTTTAAAATAATATTGTTTCGAGCGATAACCTTTTCAACTTCCCGAAACCTTTACGAAATAGTTTTTATTATATCTACAATATTTTCAAAAAATATGAAAGTTAGACTATGTTTACGGGAGGGAAAACGTTACCGCTTTTTGCATGAAAATTTGCAGCTTCACAATCCCCTACAGAGCTTTAAATACGCCTATTGAATAAATAATTTTAAGCTTGACATTGAATAAAATAAATTTTATGGATTTTGGCACGATTAATTCTGAGATTCTTCTTTACATAACTCTTTGATCTAGTGGGCGTTAACACCATTGTTGATCATGTGGTCCTAGGTTCGTATTCGAAGGGGTGTAAATGAGTTCTCTGCAGCACCCCAGACTCACGAAGCTGGCGGTGTTTCACCCCCTTGCCTTGGAAAACAAGTAAAGCTGTCAAACAAATATGGTCATATAATAAATAGAAAATAGCAAAATGAAATCTCATAGACTGCTAATAACGACAGTATTGCTGCAGCGATAGTATCGACATACGAGTTAAGAAAATCGATGTCTGTCTCCATGAAGTGGCGAATACGGAAGCGTTTATTAAAATTATGTATTTATGTTAGCGCCATGTTTATAAATACTCGTAACTAGTCCTGCAGTGGATTAAGAAACTTGGAAGAAATTTTGATACGTGGTAAAGCCACGCTGCATCTATATTATGGTTGTAGCACGAAAGGGTCGGCTCGACTGGGGAAAGACCACGCTCTCACAGAATAACAGCGTAAGTTAGTACTGCTGTGCAGCGTAAAATGGTAGTGTGTGGTGAGTGTAGGAGTAGGCAGGTAGGAAACGAGGCATTCCATCTTAGTCCTCAGGGGTGACAACGCATCTGCGTTTTGATTCTTAATCGAAGAAAAATTTAGATATCTATGGGCCACAGCATTCACTTACAATCAGGTGGACTGTATGCTCGTTTATCACCCTTCTATAAAAAAAGTTGATTAAAAAAGATTAAGAAACGATTGCTTCAATGGGTTGCACACATAGAAAAAATGAATGAGGAAAGATTGACAAAGCAACTTTATATTGCACAAGTGACTGGCAGAGTCGAAAGGAAATTCTGTCGACCAAACTGGAAATATGCTGAAGATGGATCAAATTAAGAATATCCTTAACCGACGAGCATGTATGCGTGTGTATACGGACGTGAAAGAAGGGAGATAGATGTGTCATGATCGTGCTAAATGAAAGTCCGTAGGCTTTGCCTATCCCTCTGGGTAACAGACGTCTGAGTTCATGTTTATGTTTACGTAATTAAAATAAGTAGTGATCAATTTTGTTCCAGAAAAGCCCTGTAATCTCAACTATATGGGAAATTAATTCAACAAACATAACTGCATAGATATCAATCACGTATCTATCAGTTCTTAAAATTCAAATAGTAACAATCCCAATTTATTTAAGTAACGTCGATGAAAAGTGACCAGTAACTCAAAACATAGAGATTGCTCAAGCATACTGCATGTTACCAATTGACACAGTAAGCGCTGTCCTATTTCCGACACAAGAATAGCCCGGGCACCACCGCTAACCGCTGGAAATGCCTCAGAACCGGGCTAACGAGAACAGTTCTTATAAAATAAATTTAACACACGTTGTACTAGAACTGATGTAATAAAACTCACATGTTATTCATCTCTTTACGATTTCACTAACCTACTGTAAAACGAAATGTTGATTGAACGAAAATAACACTCAGTATTGGGAACTTCCTGTATTACTTCATGAATTATACATGCCAATATGGTAGAATATGGTTGAGGTTTGATTTTTTTTGCATAAAAGTGGCAAATGCTCCTAGACGTCTACATCTACCCTCAATTAAGAATAAAAATGCAGATGCATTCTCACCCATGAGGACTAAGCTGTGTTGCCCCGTTTCCAATGAAAAGGCTGTCTACTGTTCCTTAAACTTTCACGCTGGTATTCTGTGAGAAAGTAATCCCTCCCCGTTTGAGCCAACTCATTCGTGCTACAACTATAATTATTATTTATAAACATAATTGTAGTATTTGCACGAATATATATACTTCCAACCATACCCGTGCAAAAATAATTTGAATAAGTATTGGAATTTGAGCTCAACTATTCATGTTCGCGGAATAAGGTAAAATTTCTGAGGTTTTTAATCAACTTGTGGATAACTTGAGCAGAAACTTCCAATTTGCTTTAGCTGCCTTAAAATAAATGGATTAGGCGAATCTATTCCGCAACTCTAGGGTAGTTTTCGATACAACAATACGTATCATGTTTTTAAGATATACATGTATTAAACTGTATATATTAAGTAGGTACATTGATTGATTGTACATTGATCGGGTTCGAAATCCGTTCGAAATGGTTTTGGCCCGATCCGGGTTCGAATCTCATATCACGTCAAGATTAGTAACAACAATTAGCTTCAAGTATTGCAAGGTAATAAATACTTAATGCATGTTTACAGTCAGGTATCGCAGGCTCCACCCCTTTTTATTACAAACTTACGTGTGCGTACGTACTGATGCGTTGCAAAAAGGAGTATATATGTACAACATATACTGACTTTATATAATTACTAGCTTTTACCTGCAACTTCGTCCGTGTAGAACTTTAAACAAAGAAAACCAGCAGATCTATAATAATATCTAAATAATTCTTTTTTCTTCTTTTAATTCCTTCTCTTAATTCTGAAGCAATTCTTCGCTGTCGCTACAGATCCACTGTTATTCATAACAGTTTTCTGAAAGGGTTTTCCAGAGCGTTAGCCGGTAAGGAGATAGTAGTTATTACAGTTTTTACTAATGCACATTTTATGTAACAGTTAAATTTGGTATATATAACTACCCCTCTCCCCCCTAAAACCGAAAAAGTTTCTCTGCTATGATAAACTTAGGAATGAGGGTACCCGCAGTAGAATCAGAGTAACCGACATAGCCTAACGGATTAGTAAACTGAAGTGGCAATGGGGCGACCACATAACTCGAAGAACCGATAACCGATCGGGAAAAAGGGTTCTCGAATGGCAGGCTCGTACCAGCAGAAGGCATCCCCCCACTAGATGGAGAGACGACCTGGTAAGACATTCAGGAAATAGATGGATGCAGGTAGCTCATGGCTGCGCTTTGTGACATACCTTGTGGGAGGCCTATGTTCAATAGTGGACTTGCGAAGGGCTGTAATAATGATGATGATGAACTAAAAACCGTTACTGCGCTAAAACTCACGAAATATAGAAACTACAAGAAATTATTATTGTTGATATTTTATACATTATTAGAACTGTTAAAATTCAGTTAAATGGTATTACAAACAATGGACTGGTGATTGGGATCCAGTGATGATAAGCGCGATTGCTCATCATGTGGTAGGATTTCCAGGGTTCAATTATGGGTCATGCCAAGAATCATTTATTTTCTTTCAAGAAATTCTCAGTGTAAAGTCAGGAGTTGGTGGTGGTCCCGAGCCTCGTTGCCACTGTGTCTGATCACTATCCGGTCGAGCGGGATTGCTGTCTAATTGGACTATGAAAGTGAGTAAATAGAGTGTACTTACGCTTGCGCTTGTGCACTATAATCCTATCTTGTCCATATGGCTAGTCTCCGTTGAGGCTGGCAGCGGCGACCGAAGTTCGGTATAGAGCACATTATTAATGACGAGAGACTCCGACCTTGAGGGTTGTTTGTTGAAAGTTGTTTGGCTCCATAATAAATAAATAAATAAACATGTTTTATACACTAAATTTTCTTCGTGAAATCTGGGTTGCCAAACTCATGTCTTTATGAAAACGGTCTAGGAAGAACGTTGTCGCAACGTACCTATTTGTTTGTTTCGTCTAGTTGATACCGCAACGTCTGCATAAGGCATACAATGGCGGTCCGTCAGTCTGTCAAGGCGTTGTAAATCATGCAACAATGCCGATCTTTTGTGCCCGCTCGTGTCTAAATAACGCCGGGGACGTCAAAGCGACAGTTGTTCAATGTTAGCTGTTTATTTTGTCATGTTTACTATCTTGTTTGTTAGTTTACTATGTTGATGTCACAAAAGTTCAACTTGATATACATACGAGTATATACATTGCTGTGTTAGCGACTTTGTATGAAGTTGGTTAGGAGTTTTTTTTTTAAAATAAAGTTAGTGTCACAAACCATCTGATGGTACCATAAGTGGATGCGGCCTGTAGGCATCTACATTTATCCTCGATTAAGAATCAAAAAGCAGATACGTTGTCAACCCCGAGTACTAAAATAAGCTTCGCCACTCACCTTATCACAGCATGTGGAGTATATCTCGCAGGTATTGTAACATGGTATTGTACATGTACATACAATTTCCTAAAAAAACTTAAATTGAACCCTATTTTACAAAAGTAATACTAAAACCTAAGATGGCGTTTGAGTTTGAGCCATATCTTATGCGATAGCCAACTCATGCTGCTATTGTGTGCTACTCAATATAAATCGTAATGCGGCAATATGGGCCGGCGCGTACATCGCATTCCACTTTAAATAGCGGGGCGCCAGTATCTGCGCACGCGCAACTAATCGACTTTGGATGTTGCCACTTTGTAACTGAATTGGTGCGTAACAGCTGGTACTTACAATGTTATGAAAACTTTACTGACAAAGGATTTATGTTTATGAACGCATGAATTCATTCTCTCTCGGGACTAAAAAGGAATATAGAAAAAATATATTATTACATAATTTAATAAAGGTAAATTCTGCTTCCTAGACAATTTATCCTTCATATGTATTATACAAAATATAGGTATTATCCGAATTAGTTGTATATATATGTTTCCGTCCAGGGAATAACCAGCAATGAATTCAGCAGAGTTATTCTTTTAGACACGTGTAATTCTACAATAATTTTGTACATTTGTATACAAATTATAATAGGAGCATCATTGTGACGATCACCTTAAATTCCAAGAAGTTTATTTCGTTCATGTATTCCTTAATATTAACATGACTCTTTTTATAGTTTTCATCCGACTTCCAAAAGGAGGAGGTACTCAATTCAACTGTACGTTTTTTATGTGTGTTACCTAAGGACTAAATCGTCTATAAAGCACTATTTTATAATAGTGATAGATGTATTCTGAAACTCACGTGTTCCTGTAGCATATTATATCTATTCTAAATATAAATCATCTACGTCCAATAATCTCTAAAAATCAAAATAAATATAATCTAGTGAAAAACAGGCATAGAATCACAGACGCCGAGGTGACTCTACTTTTAGAGTCAATTTGCTTTAGGCACGGATGTTCCTAAGCGCAGGTGAGCAAAGCTGCGGATAAAAAGTCTAGTAATATAATAAAAATAGGGAAATACATTTTATTTAAAAAAAAATAGTGCCATCACCCTAATGTTCCCGTTTACAACTCGAACGAAACTTAAAATTGTTGTGTTAGAAGTGATGTACGTACATGGAAAAACATCAAAATTAAAAAGTAATAAGCTCTTTATTTTTTAAACGGTGGCGTCAAAAATAGATTAACCCATTTCATGTCATAGATGTCTTATGGATCTAGAGAGATGGTGATATAACCATATCATTAACACCAAGGGATCACACCTTGGTGTTAATGATATGGTTATATATATCTTAATAATGGGATGAGAAAGTGTCTGATAAGAGAAAAGAATGGTTTACAAGTAGATGTCGTGAATGGAATTAAGAACGGAATTAGGAAAGAGTGACAGAGAAATTTTTTATGCAGAAGTTAATAGCAGAGTCGGCAAAGGACGCCGGTAGTTTATTGACCAAATTGGCGATATATTGAAGATTGACCAAATGAAGACTACCCTCTATACGTGTTAGAGCTATGCTGCAGCTATATTATGGTTGTAGATATGGGTCGGTTCGACAGGGAAAGCACCACGCTCTCGCAGAATACCAGCGTAAATTAGCAGCTTAATACTAATGTGTTTCGTATTTCGCGAGTGTATAGTAGAGATCCGAAGACCCTTTTTAGCTAGAAACGAGGCATTCCATCTTAGTCCTCAGGGGCGACAACGCATCTGCGATTGATTTTTAATCGAGGATATATGTAGATGTCTGTGGGCCACAGCATCCATTTACCATCAGGTGTATTTTGTGCTCGTTTGTTACCCTTATTCTATAAAAAAAACCTCCGTATGCGATCGTCGGAATGTAATTATTTAAAATTTAAAAAATATTTCATAAATTCGTTATGCTTCTTAATTTCATTTACCAGTAAACATTACCGCTAGTCAGTCGCGTTAATTTTGAGAATCCAGCGGCTAACTCTTAAGAAATTGAAGAAAAAGTAGATTGTACAGTTGCGGGATAGCTAAGGGGTTTATAAGGCATAGCCGCTGGATGATCTCAACACCAATATGGCGCGACCAGGTTAAAAGTAAAGCTGCTATGTAGGGTTATGTGTTACGACAGTTATTGTATATGATGCTCTTTTCAACATTGTGATTTAGTTAAAATTCAATAGAATCGATTAGATATATCATCTCGCGGGTGCCGTAAGAGGCAACAGGCGATAACCGAAATAGAAAATGGGTACCACTTCGTTTTTTTTAACGAAGTGGTACCCATTTTCTATTTCGGTTCGGTTCGGTTTTCTACTGCGGTTGCCAAGCCGCCTGCCGCGTGGCAGCTGTGTTAAATATCCCTCCTATGATTTTTGATGCAAATGCAAGGAGGATGAAATGAAATGAAGTAATTGTGGCGGTGCTGTCGTCGCGCCACAAGCGAAACACATCGAAGCCTAAATCGCGCTATCAAAGTTCCGAAGTAAAACAGTATATATAAAATAGCTTCATACGTGGTAGAGCCGCGCTGCAACTATATTATGGTATTAGCACGAATGGGGAAGGCCCACGCTATTACAATACCAACGTAAAACAGAAGCTCTACTGCTGTGTTTCGTAACGTGAGTGTAGAGATCCGGAGACCCTTTTTACTGGAAATGCTATCAAAATTCATACGCGTCGTCACACCTGAGGACTAAGATGGAATGCCTTGTATCCAATGAAAAGGGTCTCCGGTTCTTTACACTCACTATACGAAACACAGTAACTATAGGCTGCTATTTTACGCTGGTATTCTATTAGAGCCCTGGTCAGGCCGACCCAATCAAGCTATAATCATAATATAACTGCAGCGTGGCTCTCTACCACATAGTTTACTTAGACACGGTGCATCCACTCTATACTGGGACCGTACAAAGCCTACATTAGCTGTATAGAGGCCACCAAAGTCATTGAATGTGTCTTCCTTTTTTATATTTCTTAAATCACATACAACATTTTTAAGCCACCGGCTCATAAGCGATGCGAATATCATTCAATCAACTATCATCTAATCAATTGTCTACTTTGTGTTTAGATTAATCTGGCTTTTGACAAGATTAATCAGTCATCATTCGCGTCACGGTGTTTCCGTCAAGTTGACCAATGCATTTGTAAAAAAAATACAAGATATAATGTAAGAGACAATTAAAAAATTACCAGATTGGGATAAACTTAGGTGTGAACAGTTGGCAAATGAGCAATCATAAAAAAAACAATTAATACACATCCAAAATCACATTACTTAAAACATTCAAAAACCTCACAACCTTCTTCACGGTATTTTACGTTCCTTTTTTTTTCAGAGCAATAAACAAGTTATTTAGTTAATACGCTCTGCAGAACTTGTAAAAACTTTTCAATTAACCCGCTTGAAAGGAATCAAGTGTTTAATGTCCACTCAGTGAGTTTGAAATGTCACCGACCTGACCGTATCTGGACATGAAGATTCAGGCTTTGAATTTCGAGTGACAGAAAAAAATGCACGCGCTGTGATAAAAAATGAAACAATTACGCGCCGTAGCGGTCAAGATGGCGGTAAAATGACATAAGACGTACTTAAGATAATTGGCGTAAATGTATAGTGTTTTATTTTAATTTGTTTCGTCATAAATTCTCTCGTTTTGTAATATTAATAATTTTATGTTGGCAAATTAATAAATAAAATGGAAGCGTCTGTTTGTAACTTTAAAATGACAGCTTTTTACAAAATTCAAATGAAAGAATATACGGTATTTATAACAAAACTACAATTTATAAAAATTATGTCCGTCTTTCTGTTTGTTCCGGCTAATCTCCAAAATAGCTGGACCAATTTTGATGGGACTTTCATTGGCAGATAGCTGATGTTATAAGGAGTAACTTAAGCTTTTATTTTAGAATAACGCGCATAAAGCGCGTAGATTTTTCGATAGTATTTTGAGAGGGCGTGGTCCTTCCCCGAGCAAGCCAATCTACTCATACTACACCATAGTATAGCTGTAGCGCGGTTCTACCATGCATAAATATACATTATTCTTGCATGTTATACGTATATGTATTATGAAATATTAAAAAAAAGTTACCCTCAAAATAGGGATAAACATAAAACATAACATAAAGACTACACGGCATGTATGCGTAGGTATATGGGTGTAAAGGTGGCGAGAGAGGTGTGCCAGGATCGTGCCAAATAGAAATAGATATAGATCCAACACGTGGATAAATATCCAGACCGGAAGCTATTATATGTGGGCTATACAAAAGCTTTTCCCGCACCAGCGAGCAGCGAAACTAGTTTTAAATTTATAAATTATCCTAGTTTAATCTACTACGCACACTACGCACTTCTATAATTACATTAGTGTTGGTTGAACAGTTGTTCCACAGTACCATACTCTTATGGTTACTTAGCTAACTGTGATCTGTTCTAAAAGCCCTTTAAGTTTTTTACATACGAGCCCGCTACGCACTTTAATTGTACGCGTTGCACCTACACCGTTAGCCGTGAATGAGGGTTTACCGGGAACCTCTATAAATGGGAAGTATCTTGATGGTGTTGCCGGTTTTTTGGATCCTTGCTAACTGTAGTACTGTGTTAGGAGTGGTTTGGCTGGTTGTTTCTGTGGCAGACAGTTATTTTATTGCGTATGTCGCTTTGTAAGGACAGATCTTTAAAAGGTCGACAACGGCAGAACTGGCTTGATTTAATATAGTAACTTATTAGAGATATGGGATAGTGCACGAAAATGGAATTGTTTATTAAGTTATGTTATAAATAACTGCGTTCAGAACTTGTTGTTATTTTAATGAAAAACATTTATCTTAATTAATACATAGTAAACCTCGTACCGTTAGACGAAGTGTGGGGCGGACCGCACTAAATGGACATGGACATGTGACAGCTTGGTAAGGTATGCAGATTTTTTATAGCATTGGATGACAAACGAGTACATAGTTCACTTAATGGCAAATGAATGCTTTGGACCATAGACATCCACATTTATCGTCAAATAAGAATCAGAACGCAAATGCGTTGTCACCCCTGAGGACTAGGATGGTATGACTCGATTCCAGTAAAAAGGGCTTGCAGTTCCCTACAATCACCATACGAAACACTGCAGCATCAAGCAGCTAATTTCCCGCTGGTGTTCTGTGAGAGCGTGGTCCTACTCCGGCTGAGCCGACCCATTCGTGTTACAACTATAATATAGGTGCAGCGTGTCTCTACCACGTAAAGAATATGATGCAGATGAGGATGAGAATGTGATTCTTTTTGGGGGAAAGGCTATGTTCAGCAGAGAACTTGTGAAGGGCTGTAGTGATGATGCTGATGAGAACAGCAGCAGCATTTGCCTGATAATAACTTAAAATAATAAAAACCAGCGGTTGCCAACTCACCTTCCAATCGTGGAAACTGTGGCAAATACACATATGAGGCTATTTATGAAGGAGGCCCATGATCAGCGGTGGACTTTTGAGTGGCTGTGATTACGATTAATGATTATAGGTTTAGTACTGTATATTATATTTCGGCTTCACGGTGCACGGCTAGACTGTCAGTCTGAACTTCGGCGCATATCGTCATTGGTTGTACTCATTGACGATATGCTCCTACGACGTTATCCAAAGCAGTAAGCACTGCCAATTGTTAGTAGAAGTAGATAGGAGGGCGGTACCAAACCAAGTGGACTCCTCGGCTACAACTATATACTGCTATGCCGCCGGCAGCAACAGGCAAGAGGGTGATAAAAATCCAATATTTTTTCTTTTCAGACATGTAGGATTCCTCGCAAAATTTTTTTCGTCTCCACCAAGTTTTCAAAATTACCAATTTTTAATAGTATCGGCGAGGTTTGAACTCGAGGTTATAAAGCAAGTGTTCATGCCCTGCACTATAGCTAGGCTACCTAGAACGAAACTGTAATTATAGTTCTCGCAATGCAAATGCATCGGTCATGAGCTAATTAATAATAAATCAAAAGCCGCAACGTTCTGTGTTATCATTCGAAGAACATAAGGTGCCCGGGTCACTACTATCGTAAATGCAGACCCACCAGACAGAGTATTCTCATTGCCAACAGACTGGAACTCGGTTTTATTAGCTTGAATTTTGTAGTAATATTCTCTACGCTTCATTGTTGTCTATAAAACGATGCACGCCCCGTGCTCCAATTATTTTATTATTTTAAAGGATAGGGTGACAAACGAGCACACATTCCACCTGATGGTAAGTGATTGCTGTGGCCCATAGACATCTACATCTATCCTCGATTACGAATCAAAATGCAAATGCGTTGTCACTCGTGAGGACTAAGATAAAATGCCTCGTTTCCAGTAAAAAGGGTCTCCGGTACTTTACACTCACCATACGAAACACAGCAGTAACAAGCTGTTGTTTTACGCTGGTATTCTATGAGAGCGTGGTACTTCTCCGGTCGAGCCGACTCGTTCGTGCTACAACTATATCTTAATATATATAAATTACGTTTACGTTGATTGTCCGCGATAGACTCCTAAACTACTTAACCGATTTTAGTCAAATTAACATTTATTTGAAATAAACTGTCGGTAATAACAAAATTAAACAAAAATGTTAAACTAAATAAACAGAATAAATAAAAACTATCGAAGTTAAAATAATACGCACCCATTTATTCATTGATAGATTAATTTCATAATATAATGTAAAAGAAAAAAAAATTGTAAAATAACAGTACTTTGTTGCATGTGTTTATTACCTCACCACGCTCCAAACTAATTGTAAAGCGTAGAACAGTGAAACAATTCAATAATTCACAATACACGAATACATTATCGAGTCTAGAAGAATTACTGTCCTGTGTCACAAAAAATGCGTTTTTATCAACAGTCACCATGCTAGCGTGTACCTTTGTTGCGTCTTCTTCTTCTATCTATTTTATAAAGCCGTAATAGTTCACATGGACCTCACCTGCAGCCAAGATCCAATATAGCCTATATATCCAAGAGCCGTGGTAGCTCAGAAAGAGCCGTGGTAGCTCATAAAGAGCCGTGGTCGCTCAGATAGTTAAAGCTCGCTGTAAATATAACAGAACGCGAGTAACCCGGGTTCGATCCCCGCCGGCACCAATGAAATTGTTAAATGCAATTTTAAGTGCTGATTTACCACGTGCTCGGCGGTGAAGGAAAACATCGTGAGGAAACCTGCATGTCTGAGGAATAAGAAAAAAAATATTTCGAAGACATGTGAAGTTCGCCAACACGCATTGGGGCAGCGTGGCGGACACTTTCTTGCCCTAAAAACCCTCTCAGAAATGAGGGGAGGCCTGTGCCCAGCAGTGGGACGTATATTGGCTGTAACTTTACTTTACTATATATCCATTGCTGAACATAGGCCTTCCAATAGGTTGCCTCATTGATTGCCTCTTAGGACGGATTTTGAAAATCATGGAATCATAGTTGCAACGCGTATCAGGCGGGTTTGGAACTGCAGTTTTTTTTTATAATTTTGAGTTGTTATATATATCATGAAGATGCTGCTGCCCCATCTCCTTTTTGTTTCCCTCTAAAAAAACACACACAGTAAAACACACAGACCAGTGAAGGGGCGCAGTATGGTAATTTAAGCAAGCAAATCCCTTCCATAATAAGAGAGGGCCATGTCCACCTTTTTACATTTCAGGCTGATAAATAAGAAAAAGATATATCAGTCAGCTATGAGCGCTCTTCATAAATTTTAGAGAACGTAAGCAACTCGAGTTCGATTCATGCCAGCACCATTCGCAAAGCTTCGTCCATACCGCAAAGCTTGAAGACGAAAGTCTTTGATAAGTGCGTCGTGCCAGTACTCACATATGGTGCCAAAACGCGACTACACTACAAACTCAAAGTCACCCAGCGGGCGATAAAAAGAGCTTATCTGGCAGATAAGGTTCATAACGAAGAAATCCGGCAGAGAACCAAGGTCACCAACGTAACCTTCCGTATTTGCAGGCTGAAGTGGTAATGGGCTGGTCACATTTGTCGCAGAAGCGATAACCGTTGGAGTAGGCTTGTCATAGAGTGGAGAACGCGTTTAGGTAAACGTAGTGTGGGACGCCCCCTGACTAGATGGCGCGACGATCTGCACAAGGCTGCTAGCAGCTACTGGATACGTGGCGCGCTTTGGGGGAGGCTTGTGTCTAGCAGTGGACTGCCGCAGGCTGATGATGAAGTTCTTCGGTGAGTGGGAATATTGTGAAACCTTTTGTCGGTCAGTCGAGCTATTCCCAATTTCCACTTTATTTCAGAGGTCCGTTGGGCTAACTCAGTTACTCGAGTTCTGCTGCGAATATCATCGTTACGATTCTAGCATGGAAAGAAATCGCGGGTATCTCTTAGCAGTGGGGCGTATAGAAACTTTTACTTTATTTATTTCAATAGAACAATGCCCACTAAGAAACCAAACTTGCATGGCACTAAGAGAATATATATATCTTTGCATGTGGTCCAATCCGTTTGAATTGAAAACTAGCGCTGCATCTTACAAGCACCATGTAAAGACATCTCAGCAGGCCATTGAACAGACTGCATGATAAAGAAATTGTGCGTCGTCATGGCAATACTGACATGCGGCCACACAATGACTGACTCTAAACATGCGCGCTTGCTTATTGCTGTACTTCGTAACGAGAGGTCATGCTTTGTAACCTAAAATTGTTTTCAAATATTACAGTTAATCATAAATACTGATGAAATACGTTAAAGCCTTTTTTTCATTTATTTATTTATATAATATTTACTCCATATTATAAATACTTTATTAGAAGTTTTCTTCCTCGCACAACTTCCTTGTGGAATCGACTACCACCAACGATTTTCGGGGACCGATACGACTCAGGTACTTACAAGAAAAGAGCCTACTCTTTTTAAAAGGCGATTCCCCTGGTGTTGCAGTTGTTCATGGGCGGCGGTAATCACTTACTATCATGTCAGCCGCATGCTCGTTTGCCCCCTCTCATATAAAAAATACCATAAAATATAACAGTTACAATCTATTAAAGTCCACTGCTAAACATAGACCTTCCCCAATGGGGGAATATTTGCCACAGTTGCCACACTTAGCAGGCGGTTTGGCAACCAATACATACATACGTTTATACGCATAAATATATTATTATTAATAACTGCAACCGTTGACAGAGGGCAGAGACTGTAAGTAAATTAATAATATCACAGGTCGTAACTTCCGATTGGTTTTAATTATTACTGTAGCGTTTCGCACATACGCCCCGGGGCACAGTCCCGGCTATCTGTTCGGCGAGGACAATAGCGTATTTATTACGGGCGCGAGGCGGCCCGTCGTCGCCGCATTATTTTATTGCTCTCTCCTTACTAGAGCCAACAAGCGCAGCGAAGTACAAGTCTTGAGCTTATGCGTTTTTTATTTGTGGAAGTATGTAATCATTTCCAAGTCCTGAGCTTGTGCGTATTGATTAATGTGGAAGTATGTAATAATTTCCTCGGTATAAGGTACAAAGGTTAGCTTGTCAATGTAGTCTATAACCATGCGATATTTTATTTATTGGAATATATTGGTAAATATCTGTATAAGGTATGATTTGTAATAAAGGTTACATAATGTCCTCCAGACCAAATTTCTTTCACGGCGGCCAGTTCCAACGGAGATTAGCCATTTGCGCAGAATAGTTTTATAGTGTCCGAGATGTGCACACACAAGTACACTCTGTATTCCCTCACTTTAATATTTTGATGGGTAGGTAATTCAACACGAACGGAGAGAGATCAAGCAAAAAACCAACGAACTCACGTGCGTACCCGGGGCACGGGTGTGAACACCGCCATGTTCCTTACACCGGGCTGCTACTAAAAATTTCTGGTCAAAAGAATCCGAACCAAGATCAACAATTGCGTTTACGACTACTAGACCAAAGCGGTTACATAATAAGAAACAAATAATCATTTAAAGTTTATCAGCATATTATTTTTACATTCTATTTTCTATGCATTCTACATTCTATTTTATATAAAATATATATAGCAATTTAAATATTTTTCATTATATATAGGCCCTAGAAAAAGTCGGCCAAGGTATGGTTAACCATAAAGCATTCAGTTTTGATTATTAATATTAAAAAGGACTTACCCAGACTTTCGTACAATTACTGCGTACCGTCAAATAAACCGTATTGTCGTTTTGACTGTATTGACTACTAGCTAAACGCAAAAAAATGCAACTATGTAAACACAAGTAACAAAAATATTGAATCGATAGAATTGTATCAAATGCTATAAACTTCTGTTTTAGGCCGCACGCAAGCTAAAGGAAATGTGCTTTTCATGCGCCATTTATCTCGCCTATTTGTTGCACAGACGCCGCTACGAGTACAGGAAACGTAATGATCTTTACGCACTAGTTTTACAACAATATTATCTTGTATGGGCTGCACAATCATGATTGCAAATTGAACAAATTAATAGAGGTTTCGTTTCTGTAATTTATTCCAGAGAAAACAGCATGCCACGGCCAACTTAAAATTGCAGCTTAAGACTGCTGTTTCGTATAGTGAGTGTAGAGGACCGGAGAACCTTTTACTGGCAACGAGGTATTACATCATAATCCTCAGGTTACTGAAACCACCATCAGGTAGACTGTGTGCACGTTTGTCACTATTTACCTAAATTCACAGACTAGTGAACCCAGCTTGGTAAGTATGGCTAAATCTTGAACGATTTGTATGATTCCGCAGTGATATAAAGATTAATGGCTCCGTTCGAATCCCGCACGGAACAAGTATTTGTATGGCCTAGAAATAATTGTTCCGGGTTTGGATGTTTGTTTTTGTGTATTATGTATGTAAACTGCCTTCCAGGGTACGGTAGGAAATCTTAATGTAACGTGTTTTTAAATATTTTAAAAAAATTGCATTCTATTATTATGTACAGTTAATCACTCATAAACATAAAACAAATTTTATTATATCGCATCGTCTGCAAACATCCTAAAATAATTAAAAAAACACTATTGTTAATTCAACTTCTGCGGCTCTTCATCACAGCCCATTAATTGAGCGAATCGAATTAACAAAAATGAAATGGTAAAGAAGAATGGTGTCTAATGAAGATAAAGAGGAATTTAAAAAAAACAAAGCCTCTTAATAGATTTTTTAAGATAAGACTGCACTACCCGTGACCGATTCAAGATCATTACAGTTAAAAAGAAGAAGAGCGTAAATGGCGTGATATTAATTGTATTTTGTGCCTCTACGTTTAAGTTTTTTGTTTTTATCGGTTTCAATGATAAAATCTTTAACAAGAGTATGCTTTACATGTTTATAACTATTCAATTCAAAAAAGATTTTAAGGTAAATAATAAATTTGTATGAAATAAAATACCGTGCTAACTAGGTTATTTAGTACAAAATAAATTAATAAAACAGAAAGGCTTTAGATAATAAATTATTTTTATTGAATCATACTGATACTTCGGATAACTAGTTCGGATAAAAGCCCAGGTAGTAATGTGTAAGAATAACTAAGTAGAATCAGCAAGAAATCCAGTGGGACCAATTTTTTCATTATAATTTTTTATTAAATATACAAGTTACTTGTACGTACCACGTACATTCTAACCTACAATTTAACACACACGCACACACGTATACACACATTTATTAAATTATTAAAGATTAATATAATTGATTATAAAGATGTTGCTTACAGTGATAACTTATGGTTCCCAGCCATGTTATTATTCTCATCACAAATAATCAAAGTGGCTTATACTTAAAGTCGCAAAGAAGCAGTGACGTCATTTTTTGCTCATGTTCTGTAACTATGCCGTTAGTGAAAGAACATTCTCCATATCGCTGTTGAAATAATCTAAGTAATAATCTTGAGACAACAGCATCTACACAAGATATTATGGGCGAATATTTTTATCTCGTCAACCGATTTCGCTTAATATATATTTTTTGTTTTTCGAAGTCGCCTTTTACTTTCCAAAAGTTTAATCTTGTTGTATTATTTATATTTAGGATTTCAAAATGTATCATAACAAAAAAAACATAACGCGGTTGCGGAGTGATTACCACCGGCAGAGATTCTCACCAGAGATACACAACTGGACCAACACTGGGTCCAATTTGGTTTATAGCACGGCAATATAACGCTTTACCTCCAATGTTTTTGCAGCAGAAACAACGCATCATGCACGTTCCCCGCTTTCCCCTTTCGGCAGTCGCTTCCAAAGCGTCGCGGAATTAAGTAACAGGAGAAATATGCCAGAAATCCGTTAAGAGCGGAGACAATAAGGGATGCGCAGTAAAAGGACGGGCCTCGTCCGAAACCGACGTGTGTAGCTGTCAACATGCCCCGCCATATTGGGCGTGCCGCAAGAACGAAAGCATTCACCGCTGACAAATCGCTTGATAATTTGTTATCACAAATTTGTTTGCACAGGATGTATTTAAAACAAATTTTGTTTACAATTTTGATTAGAAAAGCTCAATTAAAAAGGCGTAATAATAATAATAATGTCCTCCAGACCGAATTTCGGTCACCGTGAACAGCCTCAACAGAGGCTATCCATTTGCGCAAGACAGTATTATAGTGCAAGCACAGACGCACTCTCTTTTCTTTCACCACATAGTATGATAGGCCAGTAAACTGACACGACCGGAGAGAGATCAGGCGCAGGACCAACACCTTTACATGCTTCCTGAAGGACGGAGGTGCAACATCTCCAACTTTCTGAATCCAAGCAGCTACTATTTGACAGAAAAACTCAATATTTTTTTACCTGACCGGGAATTCGAATCCGGGACCTCATGATTAGCAGTAGCGGTTACGACCACTAAGGCAAAAAATGGAATAATTACATAATATCATACCAGTATCTCATACTAGTGTTAATTAGCAGTACAATGCTCCTATGTTTCGTGAAATGGGTGATGAGAGACGGAGACCATTTTTAATAGACAGCTTCGTGGCGCAGTGGCTTAGTAGAGGACCACCGGTGCGACTCCCACGGGAAACGAATATGCATACAAATTATGGCCTAGAAAAACTAATTGATTGAAAACTATATGCTAGTCCTTGTGAAATTTATGTATGTAAAATGCCTCCACTATACAGGAGTAGTTGCAAGTGTACATATGGTTTTTCTAAATTGAAATGGCATACGAACTATCATCCACCTAGTGGTAAACGCCGCATGGACACCTGCATCTGACTTTAAACAAAGAAAGCTACAGATGTCAGCACTGGGTACTAAAACGTAATGTCTCTAATTATATACTGAGAGATATTACGTTTTATATAGAACATTTATTACACTGGCTGGCTATACCCTTCAGACAAGAACGTAGCACTGCTATATGGCCGTAGAAATAGGTAAGACGATGGTAGCTACCCTGATAGACTCATAGGCAGACGATTAATCCTACCAACTAGTGTAACACGAATGGCTCAGCCCGACTGGTGTAGGACCACGCTCTCACAGAATACCAGCGTAAAATAGCAGCTTAGTGCTGCTGTTTCATATGGTGAGTGTAGAGAACCGGAGACCCTTTTTACTGGAAACGATGCATGTTTTTATAGTAGAGGAGACAAACGGGCATAAAGCTCACCTGATGGTAAGTGATTACCGCCGCCCATGAACAACTGCAACACCAGGGGAATTGCAGATGCGTAGCCGGCCTTTTAAAAAGGAGTGGGCTCTTTTATTGAAGGTCCCTAATTCGTCCTTCCGTCAAATCTCTTGTGGTAGTCGATTCCACAAAGAAGTTGTGCGAGAAAGAAAACTTCTTTTGAATCGCACAATGGTGGACCGCCGATCATCCAGATGGTATGGTGTTCCATCTGTACACTAGGCATTCCATCATAGTCCTCAGGGATGACAACGCATCTAATAAATATAAATGTCTATGGACCACAGCATTCATTTACCATGGGGTGGACTGCGTGCTCGTTTGTAACATAATTATAATAAAAATAAAAACTGTGTAAGCACTTATAAAAAACTTCAACGTAGTTGCAATAGACGTAGTGCCAACATGAAAGCATCATTTTAATTCAGACGCGTAAAAAATACCAACCAACAGCTGTATAATTCCCGTATAAATCGTTCCAACTTAGTCCAAATGGAAACAATGCAATGCGTACTTAGAATCCGAAGGATATCTTCGCATCAATCAACCTTATGCCATATACAGAAAAGGCGCACGCATAACACTGAAATGAAATGTACTAAACACAGAGTAAATACGAGTAGCATAGGAATGGTGAAAAGATTACGGTATCCACTCCAGTTGTGTATGAATGTTTTTATCCTAGATTAAGATTATCATATTGATGCAATATCAATAATCAAATTTATACGTGGTAGAGCCACGCTGCAGCTATATCATGGTTGTAGCACGAATGGGTCGGCTCGACCGGGATAGGACAACGCTCTCACAGAATACCAGCGTAAAATAGCAGCTTATCACTGCTGTGTTTTGTATGGTGAGTGTAGAGATCCGGAGACTCTTTTTTACTGGAAACGAGGAATCCAGTCTTAATCTGCGTTTTGATTCTTATTAGTCGAGGATAAATGTAGATGTCTATGGGCCACAGCATCCACTTACCATCAGGTAGACTGTGTGCTCGTTTGTCACTCTTATTTTATTAAAAAAAATCAAAATGCAGATGTCTTGTCACTCGTGTAGTGATGACGTAAGAAAATCCACTACCCCATATCATCACATGAGTGTCATGAAAGGCGACTAAGAGAATTGAAACAGGAAGTGGGCAGCAACATCTTTCTATTAAAAACGCAAAACAACAAACAAAATGCAACAAAAAAAAATGGTAAAAATCCCCCTATGCGAGGAGACTTATGTTCAGAAATGTATTTGTATACGCTGTAACCTGCAATTATGATAATGATGATGTCACCCATGAGAAATAAAATTAAATACTTCATTGCCAGTTATTAGATTGAAAATCGAACCTGAAATTTTAAAGAAAGCAGTTCCGTTCATTACTCTGTGCAAATCTTAATCAGATGCGCGTACGCAACTGGCGTCGCCTGTAGTGACGGGGAACGTCGCGATATCGAGCGATTTATCACAGGATATTTATTTGCAAGTGTAATAAACTATTCGATACCCGATAGAATGCGACGAGAAATTTTATGTTCTACGAAAAACAAAATTACAGATTTTCACATTCACACGTCCACTTACGGACGTGTGAATGTGAAAATCTGTAGTTTTGTTTTAGAAGAAAATATAGACAGCGGAAAGTTTTCATGCGAGACCATATTAACTTAGTAACTGTTATCTCTAACATAATATTAAACGTAATTTTATTTAATTAAGGTTGTTTCATATACTTGAAGTTTAAGTGTGAAAATTCGATGAGCTCTTTCTCGCATTGGGACAAAAGTCTATGTGTTTTCATTTCCCGTCAGTCGATTAAGTCCAGATTTTCGAAAGCGGTAAACAAACAAACATTTCACATTAACAGAAACAAATCGTAAATTCCATTAATTTATTTTTACCAGTAAATTAAATAAGTTTAAATAGTATTTATTGGTATAGATTTTACATATTTTAGAAAGTTAAAGTATGAGCAGAATTCCTTCACATCAAGTGATTGTTGTAGAAGACGCTTAAGGGTAATCTTCACATAGTCGGTGATAGAATTCAGTGGAGGCATCCGCTATTACCAACCTACCTGCCAAGCGCAACGGAGCGCAGCGGATTCTTCAAAATTTGAGAGATAACTACGCTCAACCTTTGATATTACGATGATGACGACTGAGAAACACAACGAATTACTTTGTCTTATCTTCTAAAATAATTTTAAAAAAACATTAAAATCAAAAATACATCTAAAGAGTTTGCCTATTTGTAGAGAAAGAAAAAAATAAAACTATTTTTTGATGTGTGGGAACCTAAAGGAAAACCGATGTACAATACTGATCCCTGAAAAGGAGAGAACATTACACGTCTGGCCAAAGTAAGATAGCAGCCAGCCAGCCGAGTAATTTGTTATAAATAATTCCAACAAAAACAGCGGCGCTCCGCTGGTGATCAGCGGGGGAGTAATTATAAATCAATACACTATTTTTAAAGCGATGCAAGCCTTCACATCACATAGTATACAGCGGGTAAACATTTTTAAGCATATATTTTAAGCTTTTGTTCATAATAAAATATAGGTATTATAAAAAAAGAAAAACTTTATTTACGCTAATTAAAACTTTAAATCACACACAATTTATTTGAGCTGCGAAAAATAAAATCAGTTATAATATTAAAATTAAACAAAAAACAAGTTCCATGATATTTAAAAAAGCCTCTGCTAAAAATATATGATTAATATTAACAAATATGTTAATATATATTAAATAAGCTCTGAAAGAAAAATAACAAAATAAATCCATTCTTACCGTCAAGACACATCCTGTAGTGTTTAGAAACTATAATAAATTCTGAACGCGATGTACATCGCTTACAAATGGAGCAAAACGGCTAAACAAATTGCTGCGACAACAGCCCTGAGAGAGTCTGCTTTTTGCACTAATTCGGCATACCGAAATAAAAATTCCGACTCCTTACGCAGAGGAAGCAAAAACAATATCGTTTCTGCGCACGACGTCTGAGACCTCTTCGGCGAAGGCGTTCGGTGAGTGATTTTAAAAATGGAATGCAAAAAGTAACGTTCTGAAACCGAGCCGCGGAGGTATTCTGTATGAGTAAGCTGCGTGAGTAATCGTCATTAAGGAAAAAATACTTTACAGTTTTATTGCACTTAAGTGTAATATCATTCAAAGTTACTTACATAATACTTGAATAATTTAGCTATTTTTTATTTATTTGACAAACTTGTATGATTTTGTACATGTTTATATCGATAATTTTGTACGGCTGTATTGCTAATATTCATTTATTTGCCTCCATACGATAGAGTCAGTGGTCCATTGAAAAACCATTTTACAAATGTTTGTGATATCTGTAGTAGAACCAGAGTAACCGAAAGTGCAACGGATCTGTTACGCAAAGTGGTAATTTACCGTTCAAATTACTCGATAAACTTAGAAATGGGGATATCCGCAGTAGAACCAGACATATCCCAACGGATTAGTAAACTGAAGTAGCAGTGGGCCTCGTGAAGCCTCGTACCGGTAGGCGAAGAGTACGGCGACTCCCCACTAGATGGAGTGACAACCTGGTCAGAGATGTAGGAAGTTGATGATTGCAGGTGGCTTGGGACCTTGCTTTGTCTTGCTTGTTTAGTTAACAGTTCAGTTGTTTGATTCGTGTTCGTGGGTGTAGTAAGCAATAAAAGATCAACAGCCGTATGAGAGCTTGGTTATTCGTGGAATGGAACGTTGGACTAAGTTATCCTTAATCCTTATAAAAATGAGAAAAGATCTGTGCCCAGCACTGGGAAATAAATATGCTATAACATTACATTGTAATGTAAATTAGAGAGTTGGACAAACTCCGTTCAATTGTTAATCACTTATAAACTTTTATCATCTTAAAAGCAAAGGCACGTAGGTTCAGTAATATAGATAGCAAACCCCATTACCGGCGGCCGCTTCGCTTAGCCAACAAATCGTAAAGGCGACCCCGTGACCTAATGGTGTTCCAACCCCACAAGATGATGGGGCCTCCTAGTGACCTAATTGCGGAAAATGTCACCGCGGCTCCTCAAAGGGGAAGGGAAATTAATGACTTTTCGCTTCATTGCAAATTCGTCTGTGCTTTATTTTGTTTTTGATTTATGTTTCTCTTTTTTTTCTTTTTATAAGTAACTAGCGATCCACCCGGGGATCGCACGGGTGATTTCTAGAACTTGACAACAACGAGATCTACCGGATTCAATTGTGAATCTAAACCATTCTCGAATCAGCTTCAACCACACACACAAAATTTTATCAAAGTCGGGACAGCTGTTAGAGAACAGTTCAGTCACATACACATTAACAGAAGAATTGTATAAAGATATTACAGTAGAATATTAAGAAGGGCGAGGGCTGCCAAATGCGTCACACCCATGAACAGTGATCATCATCAGTCATCGGGCAAGCAGATAGGCAACAGCAGACACTGCTGCCCATCTCCTGGTTTGTTCCCCTTTGGCCTCTTAAGACACCCCCAGGACAATATGGGAAATGCATCGGTAGTTAATCTCAATTTTTTTTAATTGGATAAAGGTAACAAGCAAGCATACATTCCAACTGATGGTAAGTGGTTGCTGTGGCCCATAGACATCTACATCTATCCTCGTTGGCGAATAAAAATGCAGATGCATTGTCGGCCGTGAAGACTAAGATAGAATGCCTCTTTTCCAGTAAAAAGGGTCTCTGGTTACGACGTAGAGAACGGATAGCGATTACACGGCCTGCAGTCGTAAGAGATTTACCACTAGAGAGGTTAGGTGCGTCCGTTCACGTACACCGGGCTAGATTTTTCAGACCGTTGTCAATAACCGTTGACAATAGCGGGACGAGAAGAGATGGGGGGCACTATTGACTTGTCTAACAACGTGCTCAGTGCACGTAGAGATATTACACAAACTAAACGGGTGGCCTAGAGATGCATACAGTCACTATACGAAACACATCACCATTAAGCTGCTATTTTACGCTGCTATTCTGCGAGGGCGTTGCAACTATACAACTAATAAAGCTGCAGCATGGCTCTACCATGTTAATTTAACTAGTCTCTCTATACCCTCACTCTTATAGTCAGATGGTATCAAATGAATGACGAGACATGACAGGAGAAAGATCAGGTGCAAGACCAACGGCTTTTCGTGCTTTTTAAGGCACGGGGTGAAATTTCGCCAACTTCTAGATTCCGGGCTACTACTGGAAATTTTTGGCGGAAAATCTCACAAACTGATTTTGTTCCGACCCAGAATTCAAACCCGGGACTATTAATCGTATTTACAACCACTTGACTAACAAAGCAGTTTGATTTTTGGGACCGATTCACTAAATCGATCCAGTTTTTTAAATCAATCTACAAAATCGATTTTGTTAGCCCAAAAAATCGATTTAACGATTAATTAATCAATTTCAAATCAAACTTTAAATCATAAATTTCATAATTTTTAAGTCTCTTACGACAATAAATGTTAACGCTCATGTTCTCCTGATAATCCCGAACAAGATGACAGCCCTTGTCATAATTAAAAGCTAATTTGTTCAGAGGCAGCTCACTCGCAAACATAACCTACCGCAAAAGCGCAAAACCCATATTCAGTGTAATTGCAAAAATGTGGGACTATGCTTTTTATTAAGGTCTGTGACCACGGAGCAGAAACACCGCCCATTTAAGGTTCAGTTGCAATAATTAAAAGCGTGACCCAAAATTTTACTGAAATTACAATCGACTTAAACAAAACAAAAGGTGTTTGTATTTTCATATAAATGACATAGTATATCTTAAATCCGTCGACCAACGATGGGTGTAACAGGAAGGGTGTAGCGCTGACAGCCGCCCCATAAACTTTATAGGTCACTATAACGAGGTTTACGAGGTTGCCGACGGCGAGATTACTAACACTAACGTCGCAATAGATAATGTACGTAGATCGTGAAACGCGCTGCAATTATAAATCGGTGGAATCTTGCTTTTACCCAACTGCGGTGAAATAAAAGTAGAGTTGAGATTTTCCCGATAGTTTCAAACATATTCGGTCTTATTACAAAATGCAGTTTAACGATAGGCTTAATTTTAACCCATAGTTTTAAAAAAATTAATGGGTGTTTGATGGTTTAAGAAAAGGTAGTTTAAAGATCTTAACATCCTAACTTTACCAGGCATGTACTACATATATGAAGTTGGTGTTAATGTTAAAAGAAATTCACATATGTACAAACAAGCGTCTGATATATTTTTGCGTAACACCAGGAAATTTGACGGACTACTTTTAGACCATATACAAAAAACTGCATTTTATCAATAGGGTTGTCTCGCGATGAGTAAACCGTTAAACATTAAAGAAGAGAAGGGAATTGGAGGTAGATTTATAACTTAACATAAAAACTAAGCTATTACTAAACTACATTTATTATGTAAAAGACTTTTTAAATTAATAAAATTGCGTTATCAAACTTCACATTTTTAACATTTATATTTACTTTATGTTATGTAGAATAATTATATACTCCTTTGAAATTTTTTTCCAATCTATCTAATTACTATTATTTAATCTACTTTAGAGTGGAATTATATATATATATATATATATATATATATATATATATATATATATATATATATATATATATATATATACATATATATAATTAAAATTACGAATGACTTACTATGTACCAATATTTGTCATCATTAAAGTACTATGTTAGCGAATAATTGATTTATTATTATATTAAGTTATTTGTATATATTCTCATCTGGATGGGCTTAAATATATAAAGTGAAATTATAACATACATAAAGATATATTATTATATACTATCATAAATAAATAAATAATACAAAAATAAATAAAAGCCCAACCAGAAGGAAGCGCTGGGCAGGAGAGACCAAACGGCCGAAGGTTAGTGGGAAAGAGAAAGAAACCGGCGAACGATGCGGCCGGTATCGTGGAGCAACGCCTTCTGCGTTTGAGCCTGGAGCCATCCGTCACGGAGTCCCAGTCGCCTCAGATAACCCGAAAGACTAACCGAGATTAGCCCATTCGAAAAGACGACTATAGGAATAATTTCGGTTGGCTACACCACCCCACATTTCAGTCGCCTCTTTAGCCAGATCCAGATATTTTGTTTTCTTATCTGTGTCGGCTTTCACGAAGTTCTCGTCATAAGGAATGGTAATGTCGACCAAATATATCCTTGACTGTGTCCGACCCATTAATGTCAATAAATTTAATTTTTCATAGCTCCTGAAATTATTTTCACTTATTTGGTAATACAATGAGTTTTTGATAGTTAACGGTCGTAATCTTACGAGTAGAGTGATACTGCAGTTGAATTATGGCTAGAATACGAATATGTCGGTTATTAAGTTCTCAAAGTTCTCGTATTAAGAAACAATAACAAATTAAAGGGATAAGTATACATCAAAGAATTATCCTTTATAAGATAATATTTTTTTAAATTATTTATATAAATTGAATACTATATGTAACCAGAATCATACTAACTTTATTATCTTAAATTACTTATAAAGCGAACTCTGTACCTCTATAACTTTGTTGAAAAGAAATATCTTAAACCCTAATATACATGATGTATATTAGGATTTAAGATTGTATGAGGTATCAATATGTATTAAGAAAGTATATGAAGATCATATAACCTCAAACATAGATTCTGTAATATTTAAAATATCATAAAACATATTTACAATTGAGATATTAAATCAAACAGCAAATACTCAATTATATCAGATTAAAAATAATTATAGAGCAATAAGTAATGGCCAGCCAACGAAATTCATTTTCATAAATATGAACGAATAAACTGTTGTCGTATTTCATTAATAAAGATCGCGCACGTCGCTTTCACTCGTAAATTTTTAACTGAGTAAGTTATGCGAGTATGCTTACCGAATTACATTGTTATTAAAGTAATTCAGCCAAAGATATCAAGAGGAGTTTATTACAAAATAAAAATACAGCATCGCGTTTATATTCCGAAAACTTTGAATAGGAACTGGTTTATTTAACAAGTAAATCCGACTTTAAAAAAAAACTAGAAGTTTCTCAATTCCACTGCATGTTTGTTTTGTCCAAAAATGGTAAAGCTCACTGACTTAGCTTAAAAATCCTATTCACCCTTGCCCGGGTGACTTTAAGGCATTGTAATCGGATGGATAGCTATATGCTGATAAACTAGTCCACACCATTGCTGTACCCATGACGGATGGCAAAGCAAACAGTTTTGTTCGAATGCGGGGTAAATTGACAACGAAGGGACCGGCCGATCGTCTGAATTTCGAATGGTGGAAAGGAGAGGGAGTAATTAAGTCATGCAATATTCTTACTTAAACGCATTGTTAAAAATGCACTTACCACAATAGGTCCGTTCCGGCCCGTACTTGTAAGGGTAGCACCGAACCACTGGTTAGATTTCTGATCAATTTGTCGCTGCTGCGTGTCCACGTTGTTACCTGCAAGCAAATATAAATTGTTAAACAACATTCCACTTTTTTGATGCACAATTTATCGACTTTTTCATATTTATAAGACGTCATACATAATTACACCAATGCTTTATATAAGCCTGACTGACTGATCTTAAGACCTGAGTCCATACGAAGCCACGAGCTTCTACAAGCGTAAGATGCCACCATTTTTTCTAAATAGTAATTTATACAAGTTGTTTGTCACAAACGAGCATACAGTATTTAGACCATATGGTAATAATTGCTTAGTCACCTACATTTACCTGCTGTTAAGAATTAAAATGTTTATGTGTTAACACCTCTGAGGATTAAAATAAAATGCCTTATACAAATCAAAGGGTTCCCCGGTTATCGCCACTCATCATACGAAAGATAGCATTATAATGCTTACGCTAGTATACGATGAGAGTGAGGTCGTTGAATCGACCAATCCCTGATGCAGCCAAATTAAGCTGCAACATCAAATCTGTTTATTTTGTGAATATATGTAAATTTACAGATCTCAAAATATACATAATAAAACATAAAATAGGTTCTCTAAGCCCCGCCAGTAAGCATACGAAATATAAAATTAATAAATGCAACGTTCTTTAAAATTTAACAACTATGTAATGTAAGTTATTATTGAATTAAAGTCCACGATACAAAGAAAACGTTAGAAAAAAACAAACGGAAGGCATAAGATAGTAGATTTTCTTGAGGCACCTCAACACGAAATCACCTTGTCACAATATTACATAATACGTGAGATTTGAATTATTTTAAATTATTCAAAAATTACGAAACACAATATAAAAAAAGTTGGAAAAGGTGGAAAAAGGTATGTTTTTCAAATTTTATGGTGCTTATTTTTTCTTTTCTTAAAGCAATAATTGTCAATAATAATAAAATAGTTTGCCTATTTTCAGATATTAAGGTTAAATGTTATGTAATGCTATAAAAAAGAAACGGGTAGTAACTTAATTCCGCACTGCATTTATCTTAAGTAAGATCCGTGAATTCAATTAAGTTAAAGTAGAAATAACATGTATGATGAATGCCCTTGTAACTGGATTATCTGTTTCCACAACACATGATTTTTTTATTGTTCTATTTATTGACCTTATCAAATAAAAGTTTAAAAACGGCGGACTTAATGCCTATTGGTATGCTTTACCAGTCAACCTTGGGTGCAGTGATAATTAGTGGCAGCTGATGTAGAATCAGCGCCACCTAACGGACCCAACTGTGCTTATATCCTTCGCGCAAGTGCAAGCAATATGTTGACAATGTTTTACCGCAATCTGAATCTCATCAGATCTGAACGGTAGGTATGTCAGCGCATAAAATATGAACAAACAAAAATTAATTTTTATGTATTGGATTATTGAAGGAAATAATAATATCCACCAGTTTTTGTAAATTTTTATAGGACATGTTGTCATGTTTAAGTCAGTTCTTTTTATTTCATAAGTGTACGTTTACAGATTATGTCGCGTTTAATTTAACTTTTATTACTTCCGACGTTTCGGGGTATGGAGAGAGTGAAGGTATTCAGAGGTAATTGTAAGATTAGGACGTCAAATACCTCAGTTTACATTGATTCTGTAAAGCATTTGAACCGTAAGGTTTGCAATTTAATTTTTTTAAATTATGTCAACGTAGCTCACGTGTGTCTCGAACTTATAGGTCCTGTGTTTAAGTGAGACTTATAACAATAAGAACGTACTAATTTTGTCACCTGGTAATTACATCATAGATGGCGATTAATGGGATATTGAAATTGTAATTGTGCAGGCGATGGGTTAAAGTGGTAAAAGTTTCTCGCTTGCTCGCTGCTCGTTAAACTCTGTCTACCCTCTCGGGATTTACAGACGTGACGATACGTGCCTATATTTAAATATATTTTTAATAATAGTTTAATTTAATGACCTAACAAAATAAAAATATTTACACAATTATTACCGAACGTCATGTTCTTGAAAGACGTGTAACTATGGGCATGTATCCAAGGGCGTGTCTTCTGGTCGCTATCATACCAAACGCGAACGTTACCAACCACCAAATGAAAACTACCAAAATGAAACACGTAATTATTTTTTAAAGGAAAGCAGTGATTACTTTTAATTACCCCACATCCATAAATGAATAATGGCAGGTCGCACTGAGCTTGAATTCGAAATTTAAAAATCTAGTCGATGTCTACAGGCGTGCGAGAGCCTGGCGCTTGATTAATGTTCTTACGAACGTTCAATACGTACGTCTCACAACGTCAAAAGAGTTTCACATTAATCTATTAGTGTAATTCACGTCTTAAAATCAGTCGCCCATTCATAGCTTATGAATAATTCCAAGATCGCCTTGTATACTGACACCTTGATACGTGCTAGTATTCATAAAATTAAAAATTTGTATTAATAATTTATGAAAATGCTGAACGAATTTAATAAGAAACAACGGGAGATGTCATTGCTAATGATGCTATGAATAAAGCACATGAGATTGTCTTTATTAATGATTCAAACTTTTATAATAAAGAACGAAATCAACATTAAGAATTAAAACTAAACAGAACAAAATTAATATTACTCTGGAGATGGTACTAAAACATATTGTATAAAAGAGTTACATCCCCAGGGGAATAAATAAGGGTCCCCTCCCCTTACCGGGAAAAAAAACACTTTTATAAAGTACCAGCGTAAAACAGCAGCTACGCTTTGTATAGTGGGTTCAGGGAGCTGGAGACCATTTTATGCTGATTAAGAGGCATTTCGTCTTACACCTCTGACAACGCATCCGTATTTTGATTCACACATACACGTTTTCACGATGATATCAGCGGGGTTAATCAAGTTGTGCTCCTACAATCATTGACGCTGCTCTAATCGGAAAAAGTTAATTAAAACGACAGAAAGTCACGTGACTTAATTAATTTAATTATGTGCGAGCAGCTATGCAGGTCTAGTTAAAGAGACCAGTATCACTGCGACCTATAAGATCTATTGTGATCGCTGCTATGGCTATAGTTCACTGCTAAGCCCTATATCTTCAATGAATCGAAGGAGTTGCTTAGCCGTGAGCAATTTCATTTCTTCTGGGCGGAGTAGAAAAAGCTTACCATTCTGAAGTTGCTTGATTTTAGTAACGCATTTAATACTGTAGATTTTGATATCTTGTTAAGCATCCTACGCTCTCTCAACATATCTCCAACTGTAGTTGACTGGTTTCGAAGTTACTTGTTTGGTCGCCGACAGCGAATTCAGGTGCAAGAGGTTTTTTCCACCTGGACTACTACAGCTGCTGGTGTACCACAAGGTGGCGTGTTGTCTCCTCTCCTTTCTGCAATTTTCATTAACTCTATAAGTCATAATTTGTCCTCTTCCTACCACTTGTATGCTGATGATCTCCAAATCTATACTCAGTCCTCTCTTGAACATCTATCTAAAGCAGTTGAAACTATTAACGCTGATCTGAATTGTATTTCGAATTGGAGTAAATGTTATGGTTTAACGATTAATCCTAAGAAAACTCAGGTCATTGTCATCGGTAGTTCTAGATTAATTGGTAAAATTGACTAGTCTTAACTACCCCCTATTACACTAGACTGCACTTTTAGCCCTTACAGTAACAAGGTTAAAAACCTGTGGTTGTATCTTGACTCCTGTATGTCTTGGACCTCACAGGTTAATGAGGTCAGTAGAAAAATGTTTGCTGCGTTAAGCTCTTTACGTAGATTACGTAATTTCCTTCCCACAGCAACTAAAGTTACGCTCGCCCAGTCTCTACTTCTGCCTATCCTTGACTACGCTGATATTTGCTATCTTGACATTACCGAGGAGCAGCTTAATAAGCTTGAGCGCATTCAAAATTTATGCATTAGATTTATATTTGGGCTTCGCAAATATGATCATATCTCCGAATTTCGCAAACAGCTCAAATGGCTCCCGACCCGCCTTCGCAGGAGTACTCACATTCTCTCCGCGTTGTATAGTGTGCTGTTTAATCCTTCTACTCCTCTTTATTTAAAAAACCGTTTCCAGTATCTTTATCTTACCCATAATCGGTTCCTTCGATCCTCCTTCAATCTTTCTCTCTCTACACCTTTGCACTCTTCTTCCATTTTCAAGAAATCCTTCACCGTAACCGCTGTGCGATTGTGGAACTCCTTACCTCTCCATATTTGTCGTGCTAAATCTCTTCACTCTTTCAAAATTCTTGTTAAATCGTATTATTTAGAACGCTATTAGATAAATTACTTTACCTTTCTCTTACTTTTTTCATTTAATCTATTATATGATATTTTAAATATAACTTTCACTTACTTTTATTTGTATGTATTATTGTATTTTTATTATTATTATTTTGTATGCCCCTCTCTACTTGTAACTTTTGTTTGCATAATTCCTCTACGCAAAGGTTGTCTGGAAGAAATCACTTTCAGTGATAAGACCGCCTATTGTACATACTTTAATTAGTTTTAACTATATTGATGTCACGACACTGAAGCCTAGAACGCGTTATGTAATGGCAGGCTTCAATACTCGTAATGACCAAATGACTAGCGCCCTGTCCTTCTGTCGTCACGCCGCACCCCCTTGCCGCAGACTAATCTAACTGAGGCCCACCTTTTATACTGTTTGTGTACTGACGCATACACAAATGTTTCTATTTTTTTCTTTTTGAAGAAAAAACTTCTTTAGAATTGTCGTGATTGGAAACTCTATGAAACTTAAAAGCGACACTAAGAACAAACAGATAACAAGATTTAGAATACGAGAGAATGAGATAGAATATACAGTGTTTCCTACTATCTCGGTCTCCACTTATTAACCTATATAACCTCTAATTAACTCACGATACTCCGCATTCGTCTCATTCTCTCGAAGTTTAGTCTTCTGTAGGTTTCACTGCTACCGTATGTGAACTACACACATGTTTCTTCTTTATTGCTTATTGTCAAGGTATGTGCTGTGTACCTACATAGCAGGGGTGATAAAAATATATCACCCCATGTACATTCCAACAGTGTATTTCTGCTTAGGTTAGTATTTTACGCAAAGCATTCGTTATAGTTCGACAATTATAAAAATTGTATTAGTTAACCTGTTCACCTTAACTGCGACAAACTCATCAACATAACATATAACATACTATTTTAATCTAATATTTTTTACATTTTTATAATCCGTTTTAACATAAACTTGGAATTTTTATGAAATATTCGTCCAATACCCGAACACCCCCATATCGTCTGAAAAGTGTTATAGGAGGCGATTATGGGAAATTCGATAAAGATCTCGTATAACCATCATCATGGCATTAATTTCCAAGCAGACATTAGTTCTTCAGCTAAACAATGTCGTTTGAAATATTGAATAATTTCAGTGCAGTCTAGGCAACCTGCGAATTTTTTTATCGCAGATTAGTTAATTTTTTAACTACTTATTTATAAGTAAAATCACAGTCCACATACGTCTTCCAAATATGCAAACGCCTCCTATAATTTATGACTGCCTCGTTACTATTTTGTAATTGAATAAAAATATTTAAATTTAAAAATAATTAAATTCCTTTCTCTGCGTGACATTACCCTACAATGACACGTCTGTCTATTAGCCACCGCATATCGCGTCCGTTATGGTCTTATTTTATTCTTTTATGCATTAGGCGGTCAGTTAATGGTCCCGGACACTTACATATCGTCCGGACATTAGCTCTGCGCTATATATTATGTGTGTGACTCACGGGGGAAGCACGCTCGCGTTTGTGATCGCTGCTTACATGACTTTCTATTGACAAGCGATATTAGTCATAAAGGAATTCTTGTATGGGTCATATTCATTTGTCATTTGCTCTTTATGCATTGCACGAATTGCAGTCTATTATTAACTAGACAGAGTAATAGTATTATATACCTCTTCGTTTTATTAGAGTGGACAAGAATACGAAAGCTTCATAATAGACATCTCGCTACGCACGCACAGATGCGCTCCGGGTTCCGCTACAGTAGTAGCAGAGAAAATAACGTGGTACCGCGTTGGCGATACTAAATATCGAGTTATGTTCCCTACTGCTCCTCGATCAATAATTATACTACTTGTACTGTAAATGAACCCTTTGATTGTATGCGTGTGTTATGTGATGCTTTCGCGGAAACAGAAACATAAACTTTTTTTATTCAATATAGATTATTAATAATACTTATTGAAAGTCACTCTTTTGTTTAATTTACCCATTACCCTTTTACATTGGCTCGGAAAAAACAATAACTATTTACAATATTGAAATATTTATAAAATGAAATAATAAATGTTAACAACCTTTTGAAATAAAAAAACAACTTACAATCTTAAATATTACACAGTTAACAACACAAAAATATAATTAGAAATAGCTTGGTAGCAATCACCTTATTATCATCCACAAGCTCACTCCCGTTCACTCTGGCATTATTCTATACTAAGCAAAAATCTTAATAATTATTGAAGCATTAAGAAAACACCAATAACCAAACTAATGTAAGGTCAAAGATCTATTTAAATCCTTGTGTAACATATGTTTCAACGTAAGGGTGACAAGCATATGGTAAGTGGATACTGTAGCCCAAAATATCTACATTTTCATCGATTAAGAATCAAAATGTAGCTGCGTTGTCACCCCTGAGGACTAAGATGAAATGCCCCGTTATCAGTAAATAGTATTTCCAGTTCTCTACACTCACCATACCAAGCACTGTAGAATAATGGGTATGACTTTAGTTTACATCTTAATATATATAAATTACGTGTCACGTTGTTTGTCCGCGATGGACTCCTAAACTACTTAACCGATTTTAATCAAATTTGCACACCGTGTGCAGTTTGGTCCAACTTGAGAGATAGAATAATTTTTTTTGCCCATAAGTGACCCATATTTTTTTGCCAGTTTCAGGATTTTATACATGACAAAGGGTCGTCGAAAACGGCAGAACAACGTCTGCCTGGCAAGCTAGTAATATAAAAAAGTAAAAGAAACTACAATATAGAAAAACTAACACTAAAAATTCAAATAATCAAAAAGTCCTGCCCCCCGTGGTATAGTGCCAAGAACGCTGGGTATGACTTTAGGGTTACGTTGCACTCATACTTAACCTTCAGCTAAAAAACTACTAAGCCTACACTACAAACATTCCACAGAACATTTATATCACATATGCCTACATGTCATCATAGTCATCAACATTACAGACCCGCAGAAATTCACTGTTAAGAATAGGTCTCCTACAGGAATGCCACAAACATGGTCCTGAGCCACCCGTTAATCAAAACCAAAACTAATTGGTAAGTCTCACTTATCCTAACCAATTTAACTCTCTGTAAACATCCGACAACAAGATCCAGTTACTAAAAATTATTGTAATAAGCCAAAAAAACTGGATCAACGTTTCAACCGAGTTTGGCTTACGACAATAAAGTTGAAAAATATTTTGAATGACGGACATTCTACGACTAACCAAGCTGTCATTCGGCCGCCAATCTCACTCAAGAATTAAATAACTGAACCGTTTACGAGTATATCAAATAAAAATCAATAGATTTTTAAGTTATCAAAATACGGTTGACCGTACAAGCCATCCCTGCAACTTCCCGCTAATTTCAAATGTAAAGCGCTCCAAATTCCACCTAAAAATCGTCTTAATTTTGAAAGGCCACATTTTTTTATTGAATATTTCACGAACAAATCAACCGATTTTGATGAACTTGACAGCGTTTGACGCAGTTTTTAGTACTCATAGTAAATTTTTAAATCAAAAACGATCCGAGAAGAAATTTTGCAAAAATACTTTTTTAAAAATTTTTCGATAACGATTTCTCTTTAACGCATCAACGGACGGGGGGAGGGGTACTCCGAAAATTCGTATAAATAATTTTATTCAATGTGTAGTTTTCGCGTAAATTTAAGAAATCATTACTGCTTTTCAAAAGTCCTCTGCTGAACATAAGCCTCCCCTATAGATTTCTTCATAGGGGGGAAAATGCCTTAGTTGCCACGCTTGGCAGATGAGTTTGAAACCGCAGTTTTTTATGAGATTAAATTTAAATCACGAAGATGCTGCTTTATATCTCCTATTTCCGTTTTTGTGATAATCCAATTTTAACGAACGGAAAAAACAAATTTTCTACTTAGGAATAAAGGGGAAAGTTAAGTAGTTGATTTTATATTCTCCCGACAGATATTTTATTCCAATAGATACGACAAGCAAACACATAGTCCGCTTGAGGTATTGGATGCTGTGGCGTATAGACATCTAAATTTATTATCGATAAAGAATCGAAATCCAGATGCACTGTTACCCCTGAGGACTAAGATGGAATGCCTAGTTTCCAGTAAAAAGGGTATCCGGTTCTCTACACTCACCATACGAAACACAGCAGAATTAAGCTGCTATTTTACGCAGATATTCTGTGTGAGCGTGGTCAAACAACCCATTCGTGTGACAACTATAATATAGCTACATCGCGGCTTTACTAAAACTACTTTTACAATAATATATATAGTATTTTTATAGCCACTACTTTTGGCGTATGATAATCCACTATCAGAGTAGATTCCATAAGAAGCCACAAAAGGAAACTGAAACATTAGATGGGATAGGCAGCATATTCTTATGTTAGCATAGTTATGACGACCAGATAACAACTGTTCAGTGATGTGTCAGTCATCGCGAGGGCGAAAACTAGCAGCGATCACCGTTTATCTTTAGTAGTAAAAATTTTAAGTGCTGATTTAATTCATGCTCGGCCGTAAAGGATACCACGAGTCGTGAGCACACTTTTTATTGGTCGATATGACGTTGACCACGCTGACGCTCAACGTGATTGGTTCGTCAGCCGATTCTCGTCGTCTATTGGGTTCGCACGTATCATTCAACTACCGTCCTCTTGTGAGCAATTTTAGTGACAACTTTTTAATTAGTTTATTTTTGATAATTGTAGTGTTACCTCGTTGTTAATTGTTGTTTGTGTATTTCTTGTTTTTAACTGTTTTTGAAATTTCTTTTCGTTAAATTTTTTTTTTGTTATAATTTGAGCATTCGGATTTTGGGCGAAATATGTAGAGAAGAAAGAATTCGGTATTAAAATAGACAGTCCCGACAAATAGTCTACTCAGTGTTTTGTTACATGAAATAATTAGGTATTGCGAAAAACATGATAGACGTTTATAAACAGACTGCTAAGGCGACTAATGTCTACGTAGCTACTGTACGGCGTATAGTTAAAGGTGTTAACGACTCAGAATTTCGAAAAAAAGTCAGCGAAAATATTCAATTATGAATTTAAATAACAAAAGTACCTAATAATTTTGGCCGACAGTGTACCTACGCTGGCTCAACCCCCACCATAGTTCATCTGTGTGTTCACGTTTCGTGTCGGCAACGTTGTCTGAGGAATAAAATATTTCAAGGATATTTAAAGTCCGCCAACACACTGAAGCAGTGCGACGAAATAACTGCTCAATAACCCACTTAAGAGTGGAAGGAGGCCTGCAGTAGTCCGAAATTTTTAAACAATAATTTCAAGAACTCTTCATATTCAATATTAAAATTGGTGCCATTATTAAGATGAAAGTAGTAAATTATTTAAAGTTACTGCTAGTAATTCAAAAAGATCCTGTTATCAGCCGCCTCCTGTTTGTTTTCTTACGTAAGCACCACCCGAAAGAGCTTCGGCTTGATTTTTATCTCTGCCGATACCCTTAATGGCTTGCCTTATACGGCGCGATGATACCATCCCGCAGGGCCAAATTATAGCTTGTCTTATTGTTCGTTGTAATATGGCCGTAGCAACAAAATTAAAAGGAGCGTGCAATGGATTTTACTTTTACGCGTAGCTACAGAATGATTAAAATTGTACAAAATTAATTATATTCAAACCAAATTTTCAAGTGACAGAAGGTACGAAATGCAAACTTAAGGCATTGTCTACGAGCAAACGATGCGATTTTGTCACACGACGAGATTAAATACACAAATTTATTTAGTATTCTAATTGAAGCTAGCAAGTGACCGTGCGAGCACACGAAATGCTTAATAAAGATTGTACGACGGGTTCGATGGTACGATCATGCAATCAAAGCTACAAATCTCTTTTGTCGTAGTGTTTGTAATGTCATACGCACAGTACGCGTCATAGCGCGAGCGCGGCAGTGCAAGGGCACCAGTGAGTCGAATTAAAGATGAGTAGTCCTAATAAATTTAGGAAAGTAAAAAACTGTGCATCTCAGTAAATAGCCGTCGTTGAAATGGCGCGGTGGCATCGCTTTAACACGCGATAGGCATCGCACGAGCTATTGGGATACCTGTTGGACCATCGCACGATCTTTTTCATCGTGCGATGAAATCGCATCATTGAGTCATACGCTTTATTAAATAGTCGCAATTAGGACGACGCCAAATAGTTGCAGTTCCATATTCCTTTCGACTACTGTTGTGAACCAGTCCTAACATTGCATTTAGTGTTATCACCTATCAATGCTGTATATGCCGGTACCATTACAGCGTATCAAAAGGCCACTACTGAACAGAGGCTTCTCCACAAATTGGCAGGGAATATTTGCTATAGTTGCCACGCTTGGTAGGTGGGTTTGCAACAGCAGCCTTAAATTATTTTTGGTTGTTGATACGAAGATGCTGCTGCCCATATCCAATTTTGTTTCCCTTGTCGCTTCATACGACACCGGCGAGACGATATGGGTTAGTGGATATTCTTACACCGTCACTACAGGGTTAATGTTTGCGGCGTCACATGCGTGTTAGCGGAAATGAAGACGGGTAGCAGCGTCATAGTTTAAGGACTTCTAGTTCTGCGATCATCAAGCGTGGTGATTAAGCCAGATCCTCTCTGCAGGGACGCGATCCAGCAGTGTACTTTAACGCGCTGGCAACGAAGAAGAAAAATGATTTTACTATACATCACTGGATCGCAACAGCCTGTATAATAGCAGAGTTTTGAATAAAGACATTAACTTTCGACGTCAATTTCCGCAGTGTTATGACCACAGTGATTAAATACACGACACGAGTGGGCTCTAATTTGATCGGTCGCCATTTCGGGCGGCGAGTTATCTGATGGCATGAAATTAATGGTTGATACTCGATATTGGCTCATCACTTTATTGATGTTGAAAGCTCGTCCCTTTAAAAATGATGCCACTTGTAACTAATTGTTTGAACAGTCATAATTTCCACCGATTTTTTTATTCATTTTCTCTACAGAATCATTTGTTATTACTAATTCTTTTATGCTTATTTTGAAACCAAGGAAATCATTGTATCGTCATATAGAATCATTTTTAAGGTTATCGATAAAATTATAATTTTGGGAAAACAAAAGTATCGAAATAATTTTAATAACAAGTTATTTTATTTTACGTTTAAGAGAAGCTTTGCTGTGATGATACTTTTTACATGTTTCTCGACCCGCCGCAAATGAAAAAATATACATAAAAATTTAAGTTCGTGAAATTCGATTAATTTTTTTTAAATTTAGGACATAAAATAAAACATACAATTATACCTACACAACCAAAAATTATTTTTTATAATCATTTCTTATATTTACGCGAATATTACACATGGAATAAAACTAATTTTACGGATTCTATCGCGATTAATTTTAACTTTTTTTATTCCCGACAATTTGGTCACGGTAAGGAGGGGGGGACTGATGTGTTTGACGTCCCGATGTCATAGTTAGGCGTACACTACACGCTCATGCAGGCTGTCAGTTTTACAGCAACCACCTGGCGCCTGCGTGAGCGCGTAATGTACGCCTAACAGTCACCATCTGTTTTTTATCAATCATGATTGATGGAATTGATTGACTTTTGCATAAGCGTGTAATGTATACCTTAACGAAGACTACCTTCAACTTTTAAATATTAATTTTGGTCCGATCTACGCAGAACGAGCTTATTACAGTGTCCTGAAGTCTTGCAATATGCAAGTATGCTGGGGTTTGGATTTAATTTTATTAATTATGGGATCTCAAGCAGATGGCAGCACCCGGCTATCTTCTCTATTGAAGTTAGGAGATTTTTGGACCATGAATATGGGCGCGAAAAGTGCCTAGGTCGTCGGGAATTATAAAAGTTAAAATTAAACGCGATACAATCCGTAAAATTAGTTTTATTCCATTACTTTTTAGTTTTTTGGAGTATTTGATTGTTATAAAACTAAGTAACAATTTATAAGTAGTATGTCTTCCAGTATCTTTTTGATAACAACTCAATTAATTTTCATCATTAGCTCGTGTCCACTGTAGGACATTGACCTATACATATATAAAACCGACCGATAGTTAAAAAATTAATAATAAATATTAATACCAATCATAACAAACATGGCATTTCGCGTTGAAACAATAAAAATGTTCAGTAGAAATTTTATTACAATAGGTTAAAATGCCTCCGCTCACGGGGCAATGTTCCGGTTCAGCTAACAAGTGGCACCCCTATTAGAAAAGGTTCGAGTTAATATGCATGTGTTGTTTCATAACTAGAACAGACGACGTTAACTTTTAAGTTCGCTAAACTATGTCAAATTACAAAAAAAAATATATCATCCCCATTCCCGTTACAGACTATAAAGTCCACCTCTGAACATAGACCTCCCCCTTAAGTTGCCCCATAGGGAAAATTTAGTAATATCTGGCACGCTTGGCTTGGTTTGGCAATCGGATTTTTTTTATTTCAGTTGTTATCAATAAGATGCTGCTGCCCACACCCTGTTTCACTTTCCCTCCGTCGCCTCTTGCGACACCCTCGGGACCATATGTGGTGGTGGATATTCTAACAGCGCCACTATACAGTGGTCACAAAACAAATTGTACGGCAAACGGTACAATATAAATTCCTGTAAGAGAATACATAAATATCGAATTCATCGCGCCATTTCTTTTCGTTAGTACTTTCTTCCCTATGCCGGTATAGGTATTTCGAATCAATCTAGGGCTATGTGATATCTTTGATCAGAACAATAATTGCTTTATAAATTGTTGTGAGTATTTTTGGCATTTCACATAGTCACCTTTTTCGAAAACCACCAAAGGAATGAGGACGATGAATTCACTTTCAACACTCAAGTAGTTTTTTTTTTAACTTTTGCGTTCGAAAAAAATATTCTTCTATTATCATATTATTCTTAACCACTTCAATTTAACGTAATATGCTTCACACTCACGGCACTTAAATTCGCTTTTAGGCTACAAACGCTTAAATTTCACATAACCCCCTCTCAACAAATGACCTCAAACAGACCTTTGCCGGCACTAATCGACTTCCTGTACGTCTTACCAGGGCCCTGCATCCTTATTACTCCATCTAGTGGCGGATCGGTTTATTCTACGCTTATTAGGCTACCACACAAGAATGAATTCAAAAATATAACATGATAAGACATAACGCGTCAACTTTGTAACAACACACCCTAACAAAACACCGTAGGGTCGAACCCATCATACGATCTTTCTAAACAATAATTAGAAAAAGGTGTGCCCATTTCACGCTCTGTTAAATAATAATGCAATTAAAATGATTTATCTAATAACAGCAACATCCTGTGTCACTTTAAACTAAAGTCTTCAACATTATTGTATAACTATATTGAAATGTATTTCACATTGTAGTATACCAATCACTACCAAAATTTATAGACAGCTTTCTATTAAATCAGATGATATCTAGCCTCCCCTCCCTTTTATAATGACAGTCATATGAATAAATAGTCGAAAAGGGGCGAACCCATCGATCACTAATATTGGTGATCGATGGGCGAACCTCACTTTTTTAAATTACAGTAGAAAATCAGTCGTTTTTGTAGTTGTCCATTGAATCTAATATTTTTAATTGTCTGATGAAAAAAAGCTATTAGCCGGGAAAAAAAATATTTTCTTGCTCTCCTGTACTTTTTAAAAAATTGAGGTTCGCCCCTTTGTGGTTTTAGTGACGAATCGTTTCGCTTTTATATTCATTCACGTTATAATTTATTTAATCGATAACTTTTACTTGTCTATCGAAAACATCGATTCATATACATATAAAAAACGGTTGTGTTTTATACCTCTCCACAGTTAAACAAATTTAAGAGCTTTCAGTCTCGACCGTAACCAATTAAAATAGATTATATCAAAACGGGGCCCGAAGTACCAAGCTTACAAAGGTACAGCAAACAGCGATCAATAAGCCAATAAAGTCGCGGGTCCGCCGCCGTCCACTTGTCCAGGGATCAATTAGCGACAAGTGGTCCCGGCCAATTCGTTCAATTCGGCCCGTGGACCAATTTAAACCACAGATTGATGGGTCGACTTTCAACGAGGCATTTATTCCGCGTTGAAAACTTTCGTATTTTAAAGATCACCAATTAAAACACATTAATCGATTATATTTATTAAGAATCAAAAGTTTAAATTTAACGCGATATTATCCGTAAAATTTGTTTCATTTAACGTATAGTACTCACGTAAACATAAGAAATCAATAAGTAATTAAATTCGTTATCATCAGCCGGTAAACAGTCCTGTGTCGGACGAGGGCAACTCCCACAGTTGTCGGTCCTTCCTGCAACCGTAATACAGCCGCATGGCTCTACGATGTACTTGGCCACTACGTATTTACCGTCTGATATTTGATTTACATCAAGTGGGCCATTTGATAAACAAACTTTAGATTAAAAATAATAACATTATAAAGATATTCATATTGTTGTGATGTTTTAGTTTACTTTTACCTTAGTAACAAACGCATTTGCATGCTTACTCGCATTTGAATCACGCGATGAGGCTTCCAATAACACGTAACATAAATATTTTTGCCGCCGACAAAGCAAAAACTGAAGCTCTGATTTCGTACCCGTTTTGCTAATAAAACATTCGAAGAACTAAATGTGCATTGGTAGCAACATATGCCAAAGGTCATTGAACCGCCCGATTGTGCATGCGCTAAATTGTTAGAGCTATAGAGATCTAAAATCTCCACTATGCTACGAAGTCAATAGATGACGATCAAGAGAGTAAAAATTAACACAATAAGCAATAACTAGGTATGTCTATGTTAGGAACAAAAAGAAGCGGATTAATATAAAATTTTGATTTTTATACCAATAAAAATAACATTTCAGTGCACTTCACCTTCTTCGGCTGCATCACCACTCACCATCACATGAGAGTAGTCAAGTGCTACCTTAGAATGCTAAAAAATAGATGCATCAAAAATGAATCTTTCTTAGACATACAGAAGCGATATCACTTATTATAGTTTCCGCACAATCTGCCACAAAATATGTACATTTTTATCATTTATTGATTCTTTTTTTGCTCGAAGTTTAGTTTTTTCAAAATTTTCCCCCTTTCTGTATGTATAAGTGGCTGATAGCAAATTTATCAAGGATTATTTCGTACCTGCACACTTTTCATGTATCGTGTACGGTTTTCTCCAAAACTGAAAAAACCGCTCTTCGCAATACTTTCTGGGTGACGCTCACCCGGGAGGGAGAAGGAGAGTGTATAAAATTTAACTTCGCTCTATAATGTGCGTATGCCGATAGATAAAATTACTCCATTAATTTTTCCATTTTTTTAGCCAAAATGATTGAACTAACCTCGCTCACAGAAGGTTTCTCTTGGTTCTTACTGGACAGCTAGGGTATATGCGTCGTTCACGCGTTTGAGTTGAGAGACTCTTAAACTATGCGTTCAAATAACATGCTTTCAAAAGCAAAGTTTCCCTTCATAAAATTGTCTTGATGATAAAGTAACTTTCATTTGTAAGAATATGCAACGTCTAATAATAACGACCATAAATCACTTTTTAATTTTCATTTTTCGAGAGCGCTTTTTCTTCTGACTTGCTTAACAAAAATAAATATTTAGGGCTAGCTCGGAGGTATATTAGGTGTAGCCTAATGCTAGATATGTACGCCTATACTATTCCTCATGAATTAAGCTATGACATACAAACAGAATTTTTAAATCGTACTGAGAGATTATATAGCGTGTTAACAACAAAGTCAACAGGCAAAAAAACCCTTCCGCTTTATTATATTAAAGTATACTAAGTATAGATAGTTAAACTAGCACTTTTAATATGCTAGAACTAAAGGAAGAGTTAATTAACAATATAGGTTTCTATTTGTACCAGACAATGCTTTGACTATACTTGCCAATCAATATTTCAACATTTACTTAGCGTTCTTTTTTCAAAAAAGTATTTTAAATGACAAATTTACATTAAAAGATAGGAGACATAATAAATGTACACAAAACGCAAATTAACCAAACATTACTATTTTTTGTTAAAGTAAACATTATTATTGTCTGTTACAGACAAGATTAAAGCTATTTATATGTCACGAAAGCGTACAATCATGGCTCAAAAACAAAACAAAAGAGTATATTATGTAAGTGTGCATACTAACCACAGTTATAGTTCGGCTGTAGCTGTTTGATTACGAAGTCGCGGATTCGAATACCACAAAGATCAATACTGTTTGTACGGCCTATATGGATGGTCTTTCATGTGCAGTTTATGCAGTTTATGCAAATAAAACACCTCCATACTACAAGAGGGAATCCTAGTGTGACATTAAGGTTTTCGAACTTAATATAAAAAATATCAAGAAATGTTAGCACGTTGTGTAGGTATAACGCCTTATTTACTAGTCATGTCTAAGAAACTCTACTCCGTACAAAGCATTACTTAAGTGTAAGCAACAAAAAACCGCATTCCATCTCATATGTAGCTTGTACTTACTAAAAGTACTAACAGATTTCAATTGAGATCAGTATTCACAGCATCACTTTAACAATAGGATGAAAACTACGCGTCATTAACACCGCCCGTGGATAATAAAGCTTAAATCGCACCCGACACCTATACCGACTTGAGTATACATAAGCAGTTATGCATACTCGTAAGAAAAATATATAGGTATACGAAACGGGCGACTTGCTAGTGTTGGCTGTTTGGTTGCACCGTTTCAGGACGCGGGTTCGATTCCCACACGTAACAAGCCTTCATACCGCCTACAAATAATTGTTACGCAACTGGATGTTTATTCAAGTGCAATTTATGTACATAAAATATCTACAAAATTTTCTAGAAAAATATACCTATTATTATCATAAATCCGAGTTGAAGTCGTAACATGGTATGGCATAGTAAAATTGTTACTGTGATATACATAATTTGTAGTGCAATATGCTGTTTTATTGCTGATATTGCTTAATTGAACATCCACTCTCACATTCTTGTAATTTTAAACATTAACCTCAATGAATTTCAGGCATATTTTTATTACTTGCACCACAATGTTAATAATATAGCTTCATCTGATACAGGGCCTTTCAAGTATCAGTAAGAGCCGTATAGGCTAACAGCACTTCCATCACAAAAAATGGACAATATTAATATTCATAACAAACTTCTTAATATTTATAAAGTCAAATGATTTATGTACTTTTGTGAGGCAACAATGAAATGAGTTATTCATAGACCGAGAAGTAATGCTAAATTTGTTATCAGATAAAATGTTTTTAGCATTTTAGTCGATTTCAAAAAAAGAGGTGATTCGTAATATATATATCGTGTTTATTTTTGTATATGTATATTACGCTTAGAGTTAAAGAAAACTATGCTTAAGTGTACTTTAAGATATTACGTGGTATCTTTGTCAATTGTATAGCCGATATTGATGATTTAATAAGTTAAATATTGTAAGTTTTTTTTATAGTTTGGGTGACGAACGAGCATACAGTCCACCTGATGGTAAGTGGATGCCGTGACCCATAGACATCCACATTTATTCTCAATTAAGAATCAAAATGCAAATCGTTGTCACCCTGAGGACTAAGATGGAATTCATCAACTCCAGTAAAAAGGTATTTTACGCCGGTATTCTGTGAGAGCGCGGTCCCGCTCCGGTTGAGCCGACCCATTCATGCTACAACTATAATATAGCTGCAGCATGGCTCTACCACGTAAAAGTATAAAGAAGTATTAACTATTAGATATATATAATATTTATTCAGTTGTACTTCAGTGACAGTCCCACATAAATTTGTAAAAGCAATCCACCACTAAGGGTGGCAAAATAGGGGACGAAACTCTTAATGTATCTATTTAAACGACACTGACATTGTGATATTACTTAGAGCGTATTAAGAGAAAAAAAGAGGTGAAAAAGGACTTTGATGAAGTAAAAATAATAAAATAATTTCGCACTCTGAAGCTGGACCTTTAATTCTTCTATAGATTTTTCTTGGCACCGACTTTAGAATGTGTAAATATTTTTTTAATCGGTTTACACTCTTTATTAAAAGCCATTTTTTACAAAGTCAAGCAGGTACTTTGGAAAATTCAATAGGAAACTGTAAATTGAGATCGAAGAACGCCTTTGTCTAACGCCGGTAGCTAACGTCTTTCTGTTAACGCAATATTATCATTATAAACACATGTAAAAACCTACAATTCAAATAGACACAATGACATCAACCCGTGACTGTGAAATAACAGGTTTGCTATACAAACTAACACCTTAATACTAGTTTTGGCAAAACAAGTTTCCTTGCAGTCGTTAATATTTGATAGCGACGTACGCCGATAAGAGAACCAGATTTTTGTTGTCAACCGTACTCTAATCGGTGCGGGAATGTTGACAAAAAAAGGCTTAGCGGAAAACACATTTTGTAGTTATAATTTCTTCTATGGTTACTTAATTCCACTCAAGTCAATAATTATATATTACTATTAAGCATGCTTATTCTTTTTTAGTGATATTAAATCATAAAAAGCGTAATGAAAAGAGCGACAAATAACCTTTTTTCACTGCCTACAAATCAATTAAAAATTAAATATGTATCTTTTTTTTCAATCTACCACCATTTCGAAATTATCCCCTTTTTTTGTAATTTCTGTATGATTACAATAACAACACCTATACATATAATATATTAGTATATAGACATATCAGTAATCAGTATATCAACAATGTGCTATGATAAAAAAAATTATAGAATAAGGGTGACAAACGAGCACACAGTCCACCTGATGGTAAGTGGTTGCTGTGGCCCATAGACATCTACATTTATCCTCGATTAGGAATCAAAATGCAAATGAGTTATCATCACCTTTGAGGACTAAGATGGAATGCCTCGTTTTCAGTAAAAAAAAGGATCTCCGGATTTCTACACTCACCATACGAAACACAGCAGTATTAAGCTGCTATTTTACGCTGGTATTCTTTGAGAGTGTGGTCCTTCCCCGGTCGAGCCGACTTATTCCTGCTACAACTGTAATATAGCTGCATCGTCGCTTTACCACGTATTACTAAGAATGGACTTTGAAATTTGGACTTGAAATGTCCTCAAAATATTCTTCAAACATGCAGGCCGAGTAAATAGTAAATGAAGACTTAAAATTGCTATTAACCAATCCAATTGGTGACGACGGGGATCTTGACGATATTAAGATAAACAAAACTATAATCTTCGTAAAAGGTTATAAGAGATATTATTATATTATATTCTGCTAAACAGGCATGGTAATAAGTATTTAGTACTTTAAAAACATGTGTTGCCATTTGTGGACCGAGGATTAGTGTTGTTCTTTTTTATTTATTACCTACTATTTTCTCTTGACATGACATTCTGTTTAAGATATATAAGATATTATGATATTTCTAAATAAAAACAAAACAGAAGAAATTATTTACTCCCATAAAAGCAGGTACCGTAAATAGTTAAGTTTTTTTTTTTTATAGAAGAAGGGGGCAAACGAGCATGCGGCTCACCTGATGTTAAGTGACTACCGCCGCCCATGATCAACCGCAACACCAGGAGAATTGCGGATGCGTTGCCGGCCCTTTAGAAAGGAGTAAGCTCTTTTCTTGAAGGTCCCCAGGTCGTATCGGTCCGGAAAAATCGCCGGTGGTAAACTATTCCACAGAGAGGTTGTACGTGGAAGAAAACTCCTTGTGAAACGTACAGTGGTGGACCGCCAAGCATCCAGATGGTGTGGATGGTATCGGAACGTTTGCCGTGTAGTGCGTTCACGAAATTTGGCGGCTGGGATTAATCCGAACAATTCCTCAGAGCACTCCCCGTGATAGATGTGATAAAATACGCAAAGAGATGCAACATCTCTTCGCAGCGCCAGTGAATCGAGCCGGTCGTAAAGCACTCGGTCGTCGACGATTCGAGCCGCTCTGCAATGGATGCGGTCAAGTGGAAGGAGCTGGTACTGGGGAGCCCCAGCCCAGAGATGGGAACAGTATTCCATGTGCGGCCAACCTGCGCCTTGTAAAGTTGCAGGCGGTGTGCCGGCATGAAATACTGTCCCGCTCTGCTGAGCACGCCAAGCTTTTTAGAGGCCAATTTGGCCTTCCCTTCCAAGTGACCACGAAACTGCACGTCACTCGATGATTCCGATACTGGCTGAGGCAACAAGGGGAGTGCCTTGAAACTGAGGGGATACGACAAAGGGGTTCTTTTTAGCGGTTAACGCGCAAACTTGTGTCTTCTGGGGGTTAAACTGGACTAGATTTAGTCGCCCCCAATCCGAGACTCTGTCCAGCAGAGACTCGACTTCAGACACAAGTTTGTCCCGGCACTCGGAGACGTTTTCCCGAGAAATATTGGCTCGGCCGGTGTAAAGAGCATCACCAGTGCTGTCATCCGCATAGCAATGAATGTTACGGGCATGCAACATATCATTGATATGCAGAAGAAACAGCGTTGGCGATAGCACGCAGCCCTGTGGAACACCAGCATTAATAGGCTTGCAATCGGAGCTTGCACCGTCTACAACGACCTTGATGCTCCGATCTGCAAGAAAGCGGGTGATCCAATCGCACAATTTCACGGGAAGCCCATAGGAAGGGAGCTTCGAAAGAAGCGCTTTGTGCCAAACCCGATCGAAGGCCTTCGCAATGTCCAAACTAACGGCCAATGCCTCCCCCTTGAACTCTACTGCCTCCGCCCATCTGTGAGTGAGGTAGACCAGAAGATCACCAGCTGACCGACCACGGCGAAAACCGTATTGGCGGTCACTAATCAGCTGGTGCTCAAGGTACCTCATGAGCTGGCAGTTTACAATGGACTCCATTGTTTTGGAGAACAAGGAGGTGATGGCGATTGGCCGGTAGTTGGACGGGTCTGAGCGGTCGCCTTTTTTAGGGATCGGCTGGACGAAAGCCGTCTTCCATGATTTTGGGACTACGCCTAGGGAGTAGGAGTACCGGAAAAGACGCGTTAAAACCGGTGCCAACTCTGGAGCACACGTCCTCAGCACAATTGGGGGGATTCCGTCAGGCCCACTCGACTTGTGGATGTCCAGGGAGAGGAGTGCTTTGCGAACCGAGCGCTGTGTGAACTGCACTTCCGGCATAAAGCACTCACACCGCGGGATGGTCGGCGGCGTACTCCCCCCGTCATCGAGAGTCGAGTTAGACGCAAAGAAAGAGCCTAGAAGATCGGCTTTCTCCTTTGCAGTATGGGCCAGTGAGTCGTCTTCCCTGTGCAGAGATGGAAGAGATGGCTGACAGAAATTCCCCTGGACAGCCTTGGCGAGAGACCAGAATGCACGGGTTCCAGAAGGAAGGCGAACTAGTTTCTCGCCAATTCTGCCTATGTGCTCTGACTTTGCCTTGGCAATGACTCTTTTGAAGGACCTAGAGGCGGAATTATACTTCTTTTTTAGAGCGCTGGTGTTTACATCCCTGATGCATCAACCCAGGCTTGGTAGCACTCCTGCTTATAGCATGATGCTATTTTACAGGAGCGACCAAACCATGGCTGAGATTTGCCTCCAATGGGCACCACAGAGGAAGGAATAAAAAGTTCCATACCCTGAAGTACCACATCAGTAACAGAATCCGCAACAACGTTGGGATCATCCGGCGAGAAGCAAACCCGCCCCCAAGGGTAGGATGCAAAGAAAGACCGCATCCCATCCCAATCGGCTGACCTATAGTGCCAAACACGGCGACAGCCTGCAGAATGCAACCGCGATTTCAGCGTGAGTGGCACAACACTCCGGACCAGACATTGGTCCGAGGAGCCTAAAGGGGCGTCGACGGAAATCTGATATCCGTCCGGGTGAGAGGTCAGCAGAAGGTCCAACAGGGAAGGTGCATGATCTTCCACATCTGGAATCCGCGTAGGCGAAGTAACCAGTTGTGTCAGACCATATGCCAAGGCAAAATCATGAACAGATCTCCCCGCATGATCGGTTAAACGTGAACCAAGCCATTCAGCGTGATGGGCGTTAAAGTCGCCGAGGATCACGATCTCTGCGGAGGGGATCTGCTGTAGCAACGAATCTGCAGCCATTTGGACATGGTCGAGACGGTCTGTGTCGGCATTACCGCTATGGGACCTATAGAGGCACCCGTAGACGCGCGGATGGTCGTCGCTGTCTACGCGTAGCCAAAGGATGGACAGGTCCGAACCTTTAAGTCTGCCGAGGCGTCGAGAACAGATGTCCTCTCTGACGTAAACGCAAACTCCAGCCCGAGGCACAAAGGAGTGTTCCAGTTTGTACCCCGGGTAGGAGAGATACGAGACATCAGCCGGAGAGGACACCTGCGTCTCGGTCAGAAAGAGCAGAGCCGACCTCGCCGTCTCGAGATGGTAGTGGACGGCGTTTAGGTTAGAGTGAAGTCCCCTGATATTGCAGAAATTCACGGACAGCGTGGCAGGGGTCGCCTTGGTCTTGTTGCTCCGTTTGCCCCGAGCAGTTGTAGTCTTGAGCGGAATTTTGCCCCCCCCCCCCCAGAATACGCGGGGCAGCCTGAGCACCCACGCTCAGAAGTGGAGAAAAATGGTCGTGGATGCTCAGCGAGGGATTCTCCAGGGGTGCTGGTACCCTCCTGGGGTAGTCTATCATTATTTAATTCCGCTACCATGTTGATGGGATTTGGGCTTCCGGCCACCCGCACTCACCAGACGAAACGCGGAAGCAGAGCTTCCACTTCACGCCGGTATTCTGTGAGGTCGTGGTACCACCCCGGTTTGAGCCGGCCCATACGTGCAACAGCAGAGCTGCCGCGTGGCTCTACCACTGTTAAATAGTAATAAGTTTATGGTCAAGGCTTCAATAAAAATTTTATGATTTTGATGGTGCATGCTGGTTTTGCAATATTTACTTTAAATTATTATTATACTAATTATAAAACATACATACCCTGATGATATGTATAACCTGATGAAACCGACCGGTTTAAATTAAAATACCTACTTATTTTACCTTAATAAAATTACACTAAAACATTGATTATTTAGATTAAAATTAAAATGCAGTAACAGTTTTGATAAATCTTCAGTAATAACTAATAACATATATTTTTAAGAAAGTAAATTAAACCTTTTTGTCTATATGTGATCAGTAAAATGTCGTCCAGTTAAATTGTTAAACATTAAGTAACGTGTCAAAACATTGCCCTGATTGTGGTTGTAACGAAATCCAAGTTACCACAGAATATAATAAAACTAAATAGTCTTGCGTCTGTGTCAACTCTAAATTCCTTTCCCGCATCAGGGTACCCCAAAATAGATGTTTTGCACAGACGGTCCTTGAGCTCCTGGAATGCGATATCACAACTTTCATTCCAGCAGAAGTGTTTCTTCTCCTCGGTTAGCTTGTGCTGAGGTTTGGCTATATCTGCAAAGTTCTTCACAAATCGCCGATAATAGGAGCACAAACCCAATAATGCTCTAACCTGTGTCTTGTCTTTTGGCGATCCTTGACAGCGGTGATTTTGTCTGGATCCGTGCTGATACCTTCTTCCGATACATAGTCCGATACATACCCCAAAAAGCTAACTATGATATAATCAACTTGAACCGATTCGTGGTATAACCTTAAATTACGAGAAAAGGTTTAAAGTATTTGGTTTTTTGATTTAACCAGATCCAGATTAACACCAGCCAAAGCGTGACAGTAACGGCAAATCTTTCTAACTTTGAAAAGACATCTCGTGCCAACAGTGGTTTACTTGTTGCCTCGTAATGATGATGAGCCAACTGTAGAGAACTGACAAACGATATAAAAGATAGGTTCTTGAGGCAGCCTTTAACGGTAAACGAAGTGTTTCTCAACACCCCTCAAGAAGAAGCGACAGCTTGATGAAACCTGAAGACAGGTGAATCAGGATTATGTTTTGTGATATTCTATAGGAGTGGCCTATATTAAGCGGGAGACTGCTGCTGCTGCTGGCTGTAATGATAAATAATTATAATGATGAGCACAAAACTTTCTTAAACATCGCAAATGATAAGAGCAGTGGGATTATGTTTTTCTTATAAAGCTAAAGTGTCAAACGAAATTACAGTTCATATGATTGTAAGTGGCTATTGCAGTCCAAGAACACAATGTCTGTGTTTAGCAGAAAAAGCGCTAGAAAGCGCTTGTAAGCAAAATGGCGAAACTATGCAGTTTTCGGCCAGGACGCGTTTGCTAACTTCAGTAGCGCTGACACAATCCACCATTTTGCTTATTTATTTTGTTTGTTTTGAAGTAGGCTTTATAAGTTGTTTTGTGCAATTAGTTTGAAGTAATATTAATATGTAATAACATGAATAAACAGATTATACATAAAAAAGTTTTTAATATGAATATTTACAAACATATATTTAAATTAGGTTAGGTTCCCCGGCTAAAGCTAGCTTAGCGTCCTAGAGGAAAATAGCTATTTACCATTTGACAGCGCTTACCGCTTACGTTCGCCATTTTGCTTACAAGCACTTCCTAACGCTATTTTCTGCCAAACACAGCCATTCAGCCAATTCTAAGAAAAGAAAGCTAGAGTTGCGTTGTCATTTCTGAAGACTAAGATGTAATTTCCTACAGCCGTTATTATACAGGGTCACTATATCCTTCAGACTGACACGCAGCAGTGCAAACACAGTTATTTAGTGGAAGAAATAGGTAAGGCTCAATTTACACTGCTGCGGAAAGGACTGAAAGCGAATTTTTGTAACGAAATTGTACTTAGTAAAATGAGTCTTATGTTAATTGTGGAACGCGCAAACTAGATATGAGCAATTTCCACAGACTTCACCGACAGTAGCTACGGGAATCCTCGAGAATTCCCTGGAAGACGCGCGACTTTTTTGGCTCATGCTAGTTTGCGCGTTACACAGTCAACATAAGACTCATAATGATTTCTTATATTTACGCGAACACTACACATTGAAATAATACTAGTTTTTACGGAATTTATGGCGTATATTTAACTTTTTAATATCCGACGTAAAATTTAACTTTTGTTCCGATCTACACTATCTAATATCAATCTATGGTAACTGTGGTTAACTATGACTTCTAGACGTTAAACATCTCAGTCCTTCCCGTGACCATGGGTGCTGTAAAGCTCTCGAAACGTCGGATATTAAAAAGTTAAATATACGCGATAAATTCCGTAAAAACTAGTATTATTTCATAACATAAGACTCATTTTACTATGTACCATTCCGTTACAAAAATTCGCTTCAATTCCGTTCCGCAGCAGTGTACATCGAGCCTAAGAGTGTGGTGCCTGACCAGATGGACTACCCTAGGCGGAAAAGGCACCCTGCCACTACCTCACTGCAAAGAATAGTTGAATTGCGTTCCTTTAAACATTATAGCAACACCTTGTTACCTTAAATAAGATATTAATATAAAAAGTAAGTCCTTTTTATATACTCATTCATCATTACAGCCCTTCACAAGTCCACTGCTGAACATAGGCCTCCCCCAAGGTATGCCACAAAGCACGGTCCTGAGCCACCTGTATCCATCGACTTCCTGCATATCTTACCTGGTCGCCACTCCATCTAGTGGGGGGTCGCCCTACACTACGCCTACCGGTACGAGGCTGCCATTCGAGAACCTTTCTTCCCCATCGGTTATCGGTTCTTCGAGCTATATGGCCGGCCCATTGCCACTTCAGCTTACTAATCCGTTGGGCTATGTCGGTCACTCTGGTTTTACTGCGGATATCCTCATTTCTGAGTCTATCACGCAGAGAAACTCCGAGCATAGCCCTCTCCATAGCTCGCTGAGCGACCTTGAGCGTCCTCATACGGCCAGCAGTGAAGGACCACGTCTCAGATTCGTAAGTCATCACTGGCAACACGCACTGGTTGTACAATCTAGTTTTTAGAGATTGAGGTATACCTGACGAGAAGATATGTTGTAATTTCCCGAACGCTGCCCAGCCGAGTTGAATCCGTCGATTGACCTCTCGGTCGAAGTTGGACTTACCTAGTCGGACTATTTGTCCCAGGTAAACGTACTCGTCAACAACTTCGAGCATAGTGCTCCCAACAACTACCGGCATAGGTGTGACATGGACATTAAACATGATCTTTGTTTTGTCCATGTTCATCTTAAGACCTATCCGTTGGGAGGCACTATTGAGGTCATTGAGCATAGTGCTTAAGTCCTCCAGCGATTCTGCCATAAGAACTACATCGTCGGCAAATCGAAGTTGAGTGATGTACTCGCCATTGATGTTAATACCGTATCCTTTCCAGTCCAGTAGCTTGAAAACGTCTTCCAAAGCAGCGGTGAAGAGTTTCGGGGATATAACGTCACCCTGTCTTACACCTCTCTGCAGTTGGATAGGTTTCGAGCTCTGGTTCTGTACTCGGATAGCCATCGTAGCCCTACTGTACAAACACTTCAGCACTTCGATATACTGACAGTCAACTTGGTACGGCTGAAGGGACTGTAGCACCGCCCAAATTTCGACGGAATCAAAGGCTTTCTCATAGTCCACATACGCCAGGCAAAGTGGCAAATTGTACTCTTCAGTCTATATATGTTTTATATACTACTAATAGGTAATGATACATTAACATATTACATCGATATCAACTTGACTGGAGCGTTGGTCCAGTGGTCGTCAATGCGTTTACCGATCATGAGGTTCCGGATTCGAATCCCTGGTTGGGCCAAAAGGGTTTTTCTGTCAAAAAATCAATAGCAGCAGCCCGAAGTCAGGAAGTTGGCGGTGTTTCACCCCTGTGCCTCGGAAAGTACGTAAGGTTGTTGGTCCTGCGCCTGATCTCTCTCAGGTCGTTGCGGATTATCGTCCCATCGAACTATGAGAGCGCGGGAATAGAGAGTGCGCCTGTGCTTGCGCCTACACTCGGGCACTATAATCCTGTCCTGCGCCGATGGCTAGTCTCTGTTAAGACTGGACGCCATCACCGAAATTCAGTCTGGGGGATATTATTATTATTACAATGAAACCAAACATCAAACGTCAAAACGAAACGATTCCCACCAGCGTCAAACAATCGCACTGCAGAACCCAGAATTGTATGTACGTAACAATCCTGCGAATGTGAGAACGCAGAACGGGTCCTTTATTTATTTATTTATGATATTAATATAAAAACACATCAACTTATACTCGTTACATATACACATGCAAACGAAGCAAACCACTAGTGGTAAACCAGAGTTACACAATCGCATTGCAGAACCTAGCGTCGTATGTACGTAATTATCCTAGAGTAGTAGAGTGCAAGAATCCAGCACGTGTCTTTTCGCCTGCGCACGGTATAATTAGGTTATTTACAGCCCACTAAATTAAGACTACTTGTTTCTAAATAATTCACGTGGGCCCCGATATTTGAGGACGTGGGCGCGGAAGCAACGTGGGCGCCTATTACACTGTCGACATCGACAACTGTCGATGATATCGATTGTCGAATTGATTCCGATTGCTGACTCGTTGAGCTTTCCGTCGTTTTATTTTCCACTTAAGCAGGTTCCGGTCGTCGCGCTTTTCAAATACAAGATCGTTGTGTCAATATGTTCTTGCACTGATTGTTTTTTTTTTTTGTTTATTTAAATTTAATATGTTACCGACTTGATCGTGTACCTTTGCTTTGATATGAAGTTTCTTGATTCATAACATTATGAATATTTATACATAAAATAATCAAATTTCAATATTTTTGAAATAAAATATTTTAAAGGTTCTATGTAACTTAAACATGAACTGTTTTATGACAGAAAATTTGTTTAGATATACCGCACCCATAGAGTGATAACGTCTATAGAAAATAATACCATCTGTAATAGGATTACGGAAATAAACAAAAAGGATGCCCCCTTCTTACAAACTGTGAAATCTCCGTGTTGCAAATATGGGCATTAGTAAAGAAATATAGTAGCTAACATACAAATACAATTTACTGTTGCGACACGACAAAACTCAGAAACATTCAAGAAAAGAGCCTATTCCTTTCTAAAAGGTCAACAACGCACCCTCAATTCCCGTGGTGTTTTGCAGATCTTCACTGCCGACGGTGAAAACTCACCTTCAAAGGAGCCGTATGCTGTTTTGACTCTCTTTTTTATGGAATAAAGATAACTAACAAGTACACAGTGCACCTGATGATAAGTGGATGCAGTAACCTATAAACACCTACATCTATTTAAAATCAAAATGAAGATGCATCTTCACCTCAGAGGGCAAAGATAGAACCTTGTTACCTGTAAAATGGGTCTCTAAACACTCACCATAGGAAACACAGCAGCGTAAAGCTTTAATTTTATACATACGTTGGTGCTGCAACCATATGTACATAATATAGCTTCAGCATGGCTCTACCATGTTAAAAATCTTTCTTGCGCGATACGATACACTTTCTATCAATGCGACTTGGTGGCATATGCTATATGCTACTTAAATCCAGGAGTTCAGTTTTCGATTGAATACAGTACCATGATTTCTTTAATTACCCTTAATAATCTTTGACCAAAAACTCCATCAATTTATTAATATTTGTATATAACTTTAAAATTTTTTTCAAGAGCTGTGAATTAGTGGTGCAACGAATACGAATACGAATATTCGTATTTGCCAAATAGTAGACATTTACCGAATATTCGTATTCGGCGAATACTAATCACGAATATTTAAAAACTAATATTTTTGGACGCAACTCTAATTACAGGTAGACTTAGGAAACGGCGCATAAAAAGTAAGACGTTTGTAAAGGCCCTTAGACGCAACGACGGCTACACAAGGGTAAGGGCATGGGTGTTATTACTCATTTTAACACTCAAACAACTGAACAATTCTCAAAAAACTAACAATATACCGAAAATTGTTTTGTTTCAAGATAATGATTTCTTATATTTACGCGAACATTGCACATGATTAAAACTACTTTTACGGATTTTATCGCGTTTATTTAATGAACTGACTATGTCCTGAGGACATAGTCAGTTCATTTTGCATAGATCGGACCATAAACAATAATTAAAAAAGCTGAAGGTACTCCGGGTTTAACAATGACATCGGGACGTCAGTCATCTTGGTCTCCCGTGACCATGGGTGCTGGAAAGCGCCCGAAACGTCGGGAATTAAAAATAAAAAGTAAAAATAAACGCGATAAAATCCGTAAAAGTAGTTTTAATCTTGTTTCAAGATGTTGAAACTAGATGGGACTCAACATATCGTATGTTGAAGTTAACATGAACAACTCATAGCGATTCAAGATGTTTTACCATCTCTACAAAAATGTCGTCATGAAATCACAGCAAGGCAATGTGGGCTCTTATGAGTCAAATCATTGATATTCTGGCCAACTTTGAAGAAGCTACTAAAGAGCAAAGAATAAACGACAATTTCAAGCAATCTCAATCATACAAAATTTTAAATCTCACCTCTGATCCATTGGCCTTTTTTGGCGAGAAAATGTCCATTTTCCAAGGCTGAAAAAATCCGCCCACAAATATTTTTCACTGGAACCATGTTCAGTCGCCTCAAAAAGGCTTTTTATAACGGCTGGGAACACCCCAGCTGAATAAAGAGATCGCCTAAAACCAGAAAATCTACAAATTTTATGTTTTTTTAAAATAAATTGTCAATGTTGTAAATTTTAATTATTAGAACACTAGAACATCGTCAAATAAATTAGTTTTTCAGTACCATGGCGAGCTATTCGTATTCGTATTCGCCGAATAGTAGGTTTGATATTCGTATTCGTATTGTAAAAGTAGTATTCGTAGCATCACTACTGTGAATAAATAAGCATGTGATGTTTATTTACTAAAAAATGTTCACTTAGTTTATATTTTAATATAAACAATTAGACGACTCCATGGCGCAGTGACTTAACAATGACTTAATAAGTTCGAATTTTTTGAATGGCCTATTAATAATTGTTCCAGATTTGGATATTTGTCCTTGGGAAATTGATGAATGTAAACTGCCCCCACGATACAGGAGAAAATCCTGTTTGGGAGGTAATGGTTTTTAAAAGAAAAATATAATAAATACTTAGCACGGTAAGATTTTTTACAACCAAATTTCAAATAAATAAATCGAAATCGCTTACCGATCCGTCACCGCTTATGCTCGCTACTAAGTCACACAGGTGTTGACATCCGGTAAAATGAGTCGCGTGGGTCCGTGCCCATACCTATACGCTAATGAGGTGCCCGTAGTAGACTTAAGCCAGTAAGAGGAGTTCATTGTGTGGAATGACCGTTTTCGGATCGGCTGGCGAATAAATCGATGGGTAATCGCCTGACCGTTCCAATGTTTTCTTAACTGTCCACTTCCGTTAGTTATGTGTTATTTTTTCTAATTTCCAGTGAGTTTTAAAAAAGAAGGATTTGGTAAGTGGATGATATGGACTTTAGACACCTACATAGATCCTCGCCAAAACAAAATGCATGAGTTGTGACCCCTAAGGAAAAGATTTTTTTAAGCTAAGTTTATTTCTTATTTTTAGGCCTACAAATATTTGATCCGTGTGGGATTCGAACACGCGGCCCTCATCGCCGCAACTCAATGCCAAGCTTCAGCGCCATAGCACGACATCAATGGAATGCCTCGTTATTAAAATAATATAATAAAAACCATGTAAACCGTCATCAATTCTCATCGAATATGTAGTAGGTACGATTTTTTTATAGCATTGGGTGACAACGAGCACACAGTCCACCTGATGGTTAGTGGATGTTGTGGCCCACAGACATCCACATTTATCCTCCATTAAGGATCAAAATGCAAATGCGTTGTCACCTCTGAGGACGAAGATGGAATGCCTCGTTTCCAGTAAAAAGGGTCTCCGGTTCTCTACACTCACCATACGAAACACAGCAGCATTACGCTGCTATTTTAGGCGGGTATTCCGTAAGAGCATGGTTCTGTCTCGGTCGGGCCGACCCATTCATGCTACAACTATGATACAGCTCGGGCGTGGCTCTACCACGTAAAAATTATCTACGTCTAAAGGAAACCGTTTATTGGTGGCTATGGTGGATATGGATATATGTATGGGTGGTTCACAGATGCGTTATGTTTTTTTTTTTTTAAATATAATGTTGTGTATATTAAAATAAGACATTCGCAAATGAAACTATTTTACGAAATTTCACTCATTTAATTTAAAAACGTTTTAACTATCGACGTTTTGAACGCTAATCTATCCTTGGTTAGGAATCAAAATGCAGATGCGTTGTTATCCCTAAGGACTTATATTATAGAATGCCCCGTTACCGGTACAAAGGGTCTGCGGTTTTTTACACTCACCATCCGAAACATAGCAGAGATTATTCACATTAGTATTTTGTGAGAGCGGGGTCTGTCTCCGGTCGAGCTGACACAGTCGTACTGCAGCCATAATATAGCTGCAGCATGGCAGAGAGTATTAAGGGTACTCCATTACAAAACCGAATACATCTTGTTTTACGATTTGAAATGCAGTACTATCAGCGTTCGCCTATAGATGGCTTAGCCATAAAAATAATGTAATCGCAGACAGACCATAAAATCTATAACTTATTTTTAACTAACCAGTAAAGCAGTAGAAAGAATCTGGCATTACATAGGACTTGAAAATCACAGCAAGACACCTCTACCATCTTTGATGCTCCTTCCCATCACCGGGCTTTGTATTTCACCTCGGACCAAACGTAATGATTATATTGCCATCTATTAACTAAACTGTGGACTCGCGGACTGTCGCGGGCATATCCAGTAGACACCTCCTGTGACACCCACAGAACTTAATGGAGTGATGAATACTTTTTCGTAACCATCACATGGTGCGGTACATTAGCATTGGCACAATGTAAATATTTAAAGATTTTTAAAGTTGTCCATTAAACACTATAATAAAAGTATGTTGTGTCCCAGCAGTGGGATGCTTTTACTTTAAAAAAATGTTTGATTGCCTCGTTAGTTTATTTTATCTTATTTAAAACATATACACACGTGGGGTGATGCAGAGATAGAATGTAGTAAAAGTTAATATAAGATCACTAAACTAAAATAACTAAGGTTTCGTGGTGGGAACCACGTTTGCTGATCATTAGGACCCGGGGTCGAATCGTGGGTCGGGGCAAAATCAGCTATTAGGGTTTTTATCAGAAAATTCTCTGTAGCAGTAGCCTAGAGTCAGGAGAATGCCGTTGGTCCTGCGCCATATCTCTCCAGTGGTATCGGATTGCCGTTCCATCAGACTACGAGAGGGACTCGGGTACTATAATCCTGTCCTGCGCAGATGGCTAGTCTATGTTGAGAGTTGAGACTGGCCGCCGTGACTGAAATTTAGTCTGGAGTACATTAGGTATCGCTGTTACTTTACCATAAACAGGAGTCAAAGCTATTCATTACCAAAAAAACGATTAAGATTTGTAAAGGAAATACTCAGCCAACGAACACGATCCCGCGTGTGTTGCAACTGGATACGTTGGTCGGGGTATCAGATGGCGGGTTCGACTTCGAAGCTACTCGTTAACAACATTTGATTAAGACGCAATAAAACGGATGTTTTAAAACAAACATCGCGAGAGAAGTTTTGCTGACGCCAGCCACTGGAGCTGACGCAAGTTAGTTTTTTTTTACCTTTTATTAGCCAGAACTTGACTACACCAACCGTGTGGAGCCCATAGCATCCAGTGGATGTCTAGTCGTAAGTGGCGACAAAGGGAAACTAAAACAAGAGATAGGCGACATCTTCCTTATAACAACTCAAAATAATACAAAAACGCGACTGCAAACCCGCCAATCCCCCTTCAGGCAATCTACGGGGGAGGCCTATGTAGCGGAAGACTTTTATAGGCTGTTAAAAAATTAACTACAATTCAATGATAATAATGATGATTTTTCTACCTTGACTACAATTTAACTTGGTGATAAGTCGCAATGTCTTAGCGCAACAAAAGTCTATTTACTCTTGCCTTAAAGACACCTTTAGTTCGAAATCGTGGGATGTCAACAACCAAGGGGTGAAGAAGTTCTTTGGTTATTCGATGGTAGAAGGGCAAGGAAGTTATTAAATCATGTAATTCATATCGAGAAACTAACTACTTCTACACCTGTGGTCAAGACTGACAAGATTTGTTTCAACTAAATCAAAGTCATGAATAAGCTTTTATCACATCTCTGCACCCCTTTCCTCTCCCGTTTTCTTAACACTGACGCATATGCACTAAAACATATAAATACAAAATACTAAAAAACTTCAAGCCAGATGAAAGGAAAAAAAAACTGTTTTTTTTATTTTATCTGTTTTATTAACTGCCATTTCGATCACGACAGTTCAGAACATCGACTGTCACCACTTAAGAATCTTAGAATACCAACGTAAAACAGCAGCTTAACGCTTCTGTGTCTGCTTTGGTAAGTGTAAAGAACCGGAACCCTTCTTACAGGAAACGAGGCATTCCATATTAGTTTCCAGAACTAACAACGCATCTGTATTTTGATTCTTAATAGAGGATAGATGTAGACGTCGATGGGCCACAGCATTTACTGGTGGACGGACTGTGTGTTCGTTTGTCACCATCATTTTATACAAAAATCTATATATTTACATGGAGAGACAGAAGCCAATACAGCATTAGTAAACTTTAGTAAGCTCTTATAAAATTAAACACGATGTAATAACACAGTTTAATGGCCAATGGGCCCTTGAAAATGTGTTCCCAGGCAGCGCGTGGGCACCCGGACACGCCCGGCCGTCTCTTGTATTTGGCGAGCGCCAGATGGCGACGCGGAGGCACGAATTTGTACATCGTGACGCCGGATCGTGTCCCGATATCAAATATGTAGTTTCTTTTACTCTGTGACTACACGTATGGGTTATAACATGCTTAGAACCTTAACGTACTGGGTGCTTCAACTCGCTTTTTTTTCGTCTATTATTCCAAAGTAACGGGAGTTTTTTAACAGTGTAGTCAATCAATTCAGGATTTGCTTATGGGATATTTTTTATAAATTTAAAGTAACAAATGAATGTACAGTCCACCTGGTGAGCAGCAACTATATTCTACGGACACCAGCAGACTAATTGAAAAAGACTACAGACGCTTTGAAGACCGAGTTAACAGACTCTCTTTACACTTGATACCGGCACACAGTACTACAGGCAATATCCTTCAGAAGTAGGTAGGAGAGTGGTACCAAACCGGGCGCACTACCAGGCAGAAAAGGTGTACTTTCACATATCCTGACAGAAAATTTTTATTCAATTCTAAAAAAGTTAAAAATTGAACTCTAAATTTTTGGATGCTTCTTACCCGGATCGAAAATCCGTGCATTACCGATGACTGCAGTTTGTGATCATATCCTAGACGGCTCCAATCATTCAATCAGATTTGATAGACCACAAATCCTGCGAAAGAACAGCGATTCCTAACAAGGATGATACATAAGGCTATTGAAATTAGAAAACAACCTAACCTGACCTAAACTAATTTCAATAGAGGAGGCTGGGTAACTACCACCTGCTTGGGACCCTATAATTAATAAAATTAAAACTAAACCCAAGCATACCACTGCAAGACTTCAAGACACAGTAAGTTCATTTTGCGTAGATCGGACCATAAATAATAAAGCAGAATCAAATAAATTAAACGCGATAAAATCCGTAAAAGTAGTTTTAATCAATGTGTAGTGTTCGCGTAAATATAAGAAATCATTATCCGTGCGTTAATATTAGAATAGCGTTAACGTGCCATAGAAAACAATATGTACTCGTAATGTAAATAGTTGTACGCACGATTGATCGATTTGTTGATAAATGACACATTCTGAGAAATATTCTTAAAAAAATAATTTCTTGCTCGGGAGTTAGCCATTTATAATAAATACAACATTTATTAAAGGATTTCTTTCTTATTACAATTCTCATATTCATTACTGTTTTCAGCTAAAATTATGATGATTAAATAAATAAAAAATATGATAATTCAGGTAGTTACAGGTTATTCGACATTTCATCATATTGTGGAACTTAGTCAGGAGAGGTCACAACGCATTTGCAGCATTATTTATCTTAAGTTGATTCCGGATAAGCTACAGATCATCCCCCAAGTATAATACAAGTATAATACTATTAGCTTGATTATCGAGTATTTTTATGAAATTAAAGAGACACGAAACAACAACAAAAGTTTGCTTTTAACGTGCATTATCTTTTTCGAATGTTTACCCAAAAAGATAATGTTATCTTCTCTTGCATAACTCTAATTGCCGAACTTATGCGCAGGTCAGAGGCGTTAACCTCTCGGCAGCAACTTCAATACTTTCTCAGTTAACTGATAACATTTTGGTGAATATTTTACATAGTTGACTATGCAAATATAGTTACGTGACGAAGATGTTTTTATATTTATCGATTGAAGTATTTACAATTGAATTCCGAAAAGACAGTAAAATGTATAAGTTGTACAGTTATTTATAAAAAGAAAATGCTTAGTACAAAAAAATATTTTTATTATATTAAAGATACAAAGAGTTAATTATTAAGAACGAATTAAAATGGTGGACTCCATCCGAAAAATATATTACAATATTACGGGTCACAGTAAAAGAACGCGCTCTGTTCCTTTACTAAAACCTACCCGGGTACTTAAAAGTTAATAATCATTATTTATAATAATATTAACTTTAACTGCAATTTCATTGAACTAAACTTGTTCTGGTTTCAACCATTCCGTTATATGTTTATAATGTTATACCACTGAAAATAATTTAAGCCGTATAGAAATTAAACGCTATCTGAACTTTATCCTAACAATGAATCCCCGAACAAAGCACATTTAAACCATATACGGAACAAGTTAGTGTAAAATAAATAACGTCAGTAAATACGTCGATAAATTTTATCGACACGCCGCCATCCCTAGCGTGTATCTTATCGGTGGTATTTCACAAGCCGCATTGTGGTAATCGACGCTGACTTCTGTGCGCAATCGCCGACTTCCTTTTATCTGATTGTTTTTTTTTTGTTTTTTTTTCTCTCTTCAGTAGTTGCGTTTGCTTACGAAGCATACGAAAGCAGTGTTTTTATTTTTTGAATAAGAAAAATATTTTTAATATATGATACATGTAGTCAAATCGATGACAGGTTTATTTTTATGATAATTAATAGAATTAGTTATTACTTTGCTGAAATGCATTATTTTAAAAATGTTTTAAAATTTGTCTAAGATCTGCATAGTAAATAAAATGATTACTTAGTAGCTTGGTGTGTCTTTCCTGGTGTCAGGTATAACGGTGTTGGGAACACATACTAGATAACCCAACAAATCATTTTATTTTATAACGCGGACCAATAAATGTTTACCATCTTTACTTTTTATCTTAAATATTGTAGTATGGAAGCAGACGACACTCCTGATGCAAGCATATCAACGTCTCAAATTACTCATCACACTAAACACTCTCGTATAGAAGAATTGTATTTATATAAAGATAAAATAATTGAACAATTATTTTATATTTACTATTGATTTAGAAACTATTTTTATTTTGCAGAAGTGGGCCATTAGAGCTATTTACAACCTTAAACTGAGAGAGTCTCTCAGAGAAAAATTTAAAGAAATAAATATATTAACTTTGGCCTCACAGTATATCTACGAAAATTTGATGTATGTTCACTAAAATAAAGGTAGTTTTAGTAAAAAAGTGACATACACTCTGTAAACACTAGGAACAAACACAAGCTGGTGCGACTCGACTCCACAGAGTCAGTAATTCATTTTTGGGGAAATGTATTACACACATACATATTACAACAAAGTCCCAGAAAATTTACAAGGACTCTCTATTACCAATTTTAAATATTTAATTAACCGGAGACCCTTTTTACTGGAAACGAGGCATTCCATCTTAGTCCTCACGGGTGAAAACGCATCTGCATTTTGATTCGTAATCGAGGATAGATGTAGATGTCTATGGGCCACAGTAACCACTTACCATCAGGTGGGCTGTGTGCTCGTTTGTCACCCTATACTATAAAAAAAAAAAAAAAAAAACAAAAACTGTATAAAAAGGGTTGAATACATGGTTGATAATAACCCCTGGGAATGAGGTGGTCGCTTCCAAGCTGTTTCTCAAATAAATTTTGTAAATATTTTATGACCCTTAACATTGTAAAATTTATATTAAAAAAGCCCCGCTGGGTTTCTTGCTGGTCCTTCCCAGGACAGAGGTTTTTTTTTCGAACCAGTGGTAACGTCAAATATTGACTTTCAATAAGAATTACTTGTAATGTAGATAGAATAAAAAATTATTCTATTCTATAAAAAAGGCATCATTCCCGACCTACTTACTCAACTTAAACATTTTGATTTGAATGTATAAGTACATAGCCGCGGCCTAATACTAGTGTATGAAGGTGTTCACACCCACGGGCTCCCACGCGCAGCCCACGTGACCCAGTTACTCCGAATCCTCGCTAATTACCCGCTAACAGTTGTAATCGAATCACTATTTAACTGTTTATAGTTCAATGGTCCAGCTGAGGCAACTGGAGCGGACGCGATGTTATAAAACAAGTATACAGGCCAATGAAGAGAAAACATACTTTTTTATATGAGGGGTGAAACGAACATGCAACTCACCTAATAAACATCTGAGACACTAGTGAAACCAGAAGTGTGACCGGCCTTTGAGAAAATTGTAAGATTTTTTCTTAAAGATCCTTAAGTCTAGGCTTGAAATTACTGGTGACAGCAAGGTCTCGTGTAGTCGCACAAAGTACAACATTTGTAGATAGTCGCATATACTACATCACAGCCTGTAATTAAACTAACTGCCTTCTTTGTAAGTGGAATGCAGCAGTGAGTGCCTGGCTAGCTTGCTGCAGAAATAGGTCAAAGAGTTGTACTAGATCTAAAATCATAGAGACGTAATGATGTTAGCTGTCGCGTAAGAACTTTAAGGATAAGCAGTAATGCAATATGTGACAAAAAAGTGCAACATAATTTGAATTTTATATTATATATTTAAAGTCTTAATCTACCTAATATTAAACACGCTTTTCATCAGATAAAATTAGCACATGTTATTTAAAAAAATACGGAGAATTCAACAAAACTCTTTCTATTTTCCGACCAGCTTTAGGATTGACGTACGCCATGATAACTCAAAGGATAAACGCTCTCCGTAAATTTCGCAGTACGCAAGGAATCCGGGTTTGATTCCTGTCCGCATCAATGGAATTGTTCATTGAAATTTTGAGTGCTAATACACCACACGCTCGGCAGTGAAGAAAAACGCTGTGAGAAAATCTGCATGTATAAGAATTAAAATATATAAACATATATTCGCAAGAGCACTGCGAATGACTAAAATCTCCGTTACCCTCTCACAATAGAAGGATTTCTACGATGTAGAGCCACGCAACTATATTATGGTTCTAGCACGGATGGGTCGACTCGACCGGGGAAGTAGCACGCTCTCACAGAATACCAGCGTTAAGTATCAGCTTAATGCTGCTGTGTTTCATATGGTGAGTGTAGAGAACCGGTGACGCGTTTTACTGGAATCGAGGCATTCCATCTTAGTCCTCAGGGGTGACAACCTATTCTATAAAAAAAGAAAGGTCTCAGCCCAGCAGTGGGACGTATAAGGGATGAAACTTAACTTTAACTATCGTCATCATTATAACCAACCTATCAAAATCCACGCATGATCATAGGTCTCCCCACAGATTACTTCATATAAAAGATTTTTCTAATTTTTATGAGGAAGATGATGCTCCCTTTCTCTTGGCTTGTTTCCCTCCGTCGCCTCTCACGACACTCACGGGAGGATATTGGGTAGTGGATATTATTACACCGTAAACAATTCATTTGTCCACTGTTAAACCATACTATCTTTATTTATTTATTTATTTCACAATTTATGTACACACAAATTAGGGAGAGGACACATCATAATAAAAAGTATCTTTTAAAATTAATTAATAAATTTTGTAATAACATTGTAAAACAAGTCCGCTAAATATCTAAACAAAATAAATACAATATGTGTATTAATGTAGACGCACCAAAACTCGTTTACAACATGTGAACACGCTCTTGAATTCACAAGTGTTTATCTTTCACCGGGACCACTCTCACTGCGCAAGTGTCCGACGCATAAGCACTTTAATTTACATTCAGCACATCCAAACTAAATGTGCAGCATCTCAACAGCCGATATCTTCATATCGTTTCAGAAAAAAATGTGAACGAATCATGAGTAAAGGCGATGACTCAGTTCCATTTGACGATGACATTTGATGACTGTGTAGTTAATTTGGAAAAAAATTATGATACTGGCGTTTTACTACGCCTTACCAACATTATGAGTGCCAAAATTTGTGACACACGACAACGAGCTGCGTTGTCAGTCAGCTTCAGAAATTATAATGTATAAAATCATTTCTCGACAACAGTGCTAGGGGTTCAGATGTTTTAGTTCACTTTTTTGGCACTAAGCTAACATTAGATGTGAATATGCGTCATTTTGGTACGTAAATATAGTTTATTAACAGCTTAAAAAAAGGAACAAAAACTTTATTAACAGCCATCTGTCTCATTATTATGAAAATATGCCCTCAATCGGTCAAGTTATTCATCATTTACACGGTTACTAACAGACGCACAACTAATTAGAATATTATAAAGAATTCTAATAAGAAAGTTGCTTATTAAAAAATCGAAGAACATCGGCGCAGTCAGAACACGTTCCTTTAAAGTTTTCACGAGCTTCATGTTACTACAAACTGTGGCTTATGAGCTTATGACACTCTAGAAGTGTTTCAAAATAAAGCCGCTTAAGCCGCAGGAAATCATACATATTAACATTTTTATTGGTCTGTTCGTAAAGTCCACAGTTCTGCTACACATGAGCCTCTCACACTGCAGGTCGGATTTGCCAGTTGATGGCTGTGGTGATTTTTTACGTCTGGCACACTCAAGATGAACCGCGATCAAAAATACCCGCGCGATGTACAAAATGTACTTATTATACCGCCAACAAACAATTAAATTTCCTTACTCAATAAAAAAAAATCCAAGTGATAATTTACGCATTCGCTTTTTCGCTTTATGAAAAATAGTTATAAAATTGGGAATTCATTTTAATAATTATGAAATTCGCCTATAAAAATCTGTAGTCTTTTTTTGGTGCAAGCAGCTCCAACAAGATCAGCATCACTGCGTCCAATATGTTCTATTGTGATCATACTAGACTGGTTATTTTTCTTATAACTTAATCATCATTTTTCAGAGAACATTGTAACAAGAAACAAAATAAAATCTCGAAAGCAATTATTTAAAAAATGTCGATGAAATTTCACAAAACCTTTATACAGTGCATTAAGTACGTAATCCTTAATACGTTCTGGCGCTGCATAAAATTAAGGCTGTCCTCTATTAAGAAATCTCTCGAATACCACTGACACCAAATTACTTACGGAATCCCAACTGCGAGAGGTGATTCATGGTTTACTTACTGTTCTGTACAAATAAGATTTTGGGAATAAAATTTAAGACTATTTCGTTAAATCGTTCGTATATTCGTTAATTCGTACATTGTTTCAAAAAAACGCACGTAAAAGATTCAAATTATAAAAATGATCGATTTAAATATCATCATCATCATCTAGGACGGTAATCTTACTCGAGCAGAGATAGATAAGGACCAACGAGTTTACGTGACGAGGCAGTCATTTCATACATATGTCATGATGTGAAATATCTAGCAGCGATCATCATTCCAACCTCTAAACGTGGTAACTATAGCAAATCTCACATACTAAACCACAAATAGTGGACTATTATAGCCTGATAATAAAAACACTTTATTTATTTCCTCAATAGAACCTCCACCTGAAAAAGCGGTGATCGCAAATCCTTCAAAGTTAAGAGAAGAGAGTTGACTTACTTTCTGATTAACTTATAACTTTTTTCGTTAAGATTCGACTTTATTCTGCGTAAATAACAAGAAATTGTTGTAAAATGTCCATTAAAACATAATTTTATGCACACAAAAGACCTACATTAAAGACAAAAATATAATAAAAGAACGGGTAAAATTTATTACTCAGATCGCAAACAAGAAACAATGAACTATACAATTTAGTAGCGGCTAAAGACGGTCCAACATTTCGCAGGCCTTTATTTTGCATGACATAATAAATATTGCATCCGTCTATCCGCTCAGGCGAACGGAGAACAAAGCACGGTGGCGCTGCGAGCGGTCTCGCGGTAGTGTATATTTTCTTTACCCGCGCTAAATCAAATGCGCGTGCGCAGAGACTATCACTCGGGGGCATGTGACATGTGCCTCCGCCGATGGCACACGTCACAACTTAAGCACATGTTAGTTGCACTTAGCATACAAATACAAATTGTTAGCATATCATTTTCATTCATAAGCTATGTTATTGTTTATTGTTTTTTATCATTTTCAGTCAGGTACGCTACACGATAGAAACCATATTTAATTAATAAAAATATTTTTTTTTTATTATAATACATAAGAAAGTTACCGCGCCTTTTTTTACATTAACCTTACTGACAGTTAGCTACTCCTAGTTTTAACAATGAATAAAATAAAAAGTAAGTTTAGCCGTCTCATCACAAGTTTATTATAAGTTTTACACTTACTTTAACATTAGTCGTAACATCTATAGGTACTCGACTTAATATGAAATTGATGTGCAGAAACTCAACGAATGCAGGTGACTCAGGACTGAAACTATAATACTAGACTTGTGTAAAGTTGTAATGTAATGATGATGATGATGATAAAATATGCATAACATAAATCAAAACCCAATTTGATTGAATTTTGAATAGCAGGCAATTAAGATTATTAAAAATAAATTTTAATTATTTTAAAATAACAGAACATATAACACCTGAAAGTAATCAATTTCATAATGCCCATTTAAAGAACAATAAAGACTTCCCATGATTTCAAAAGACAATTTATAAGTAGTTTCGCCTCAAGAGAACACAATGTACGCCATAATGTATGCCTTTTGATACATCAGGCAGGAAATTAATGATGCAAGCAAATTCGAACAGAGGCGTTTGATTCCAGTTCCTAGAACTCCTTACCAGCGTAATACATGTTACATTGTTACAGTGGCTATTTCTCTATAAACCAATTGCTTGTTGATTGTAATACTCAGAAAGAGCTTTAGATATAAAATTAAAGTATGCTTTAAGTGTAGCGACAGGAGACCGGTTTTACCGGTAAGGAGGCATTAAATCCTAAATCTTGGCGTGAGAATTTTAATTCTTAATCGGTGTTAAATGTAGGTGTCATAGACAACTACATCTAACCACTTACTATGTGGTGAACTGTGTGCTCGTTTGTCACCCTCAATTGTAATAAGAAAACTAAACAATTTATTCAGCCCTACTCCTCGGGGTATAGTGTAACAAATTCTGCGTTACCTCACTGCAGTAGATCGTACATCTCATAGGAACTGGTCATGGTGGAATTGATAGGTCAAAATTTTAATGAATCTCTACTACAAAACTGTATTTTACAATTTAAAGTATATGTTTGACCCGCCCCAAATTTGCCTGGATAGGAACTATTAATGTGGCGATATTTAGATTTATAGAATTAAAAAAAACATTTAAAGTATTTTTCAAGAAAGAGAACTCACTACCGTTTAATATACGAAATTCTTTGCATCCTATTAATTAATATATATATTAGTATTAGTTTACATATATTATAATATGTAAAACTATCTCACTTATTATTTTTAAGTATTGTATTTTTTATAGTATTATTTAATATAATTTACGTACCATTTTGTATATTATTTATTCATTAATACGAGTAGTAGTGATGTGTGCAATAAGTTTGCCATTGTAATATATTTTCCTTTATGAGTCTACTGGAAGATACTTCGGCAAATTATGGAATAAGTGAACATTTTTACGAAATGACTACAAGACTGATTCTGTATCTTGTTGTGTATACATAAATAAATAAATAAAAGGATAGTCAACTTGTCAGGAGGGTGGTATTGCCCCCTATATCTTCTTTAATTGTCATCACAATCGGTGCAGCTGTGCTGAAGGTTAACCCAAATAAACAGACTAACATAATTTTTTTAATGGTTGCTTATGTCTTTTTAGCATGAAGTTAAGAGGAGTCTGTTATTTCAATATTCCAGACAGACACGTCCATTTTATTTAAATGTATAGATGTATGTGTCATTGTATTACTTACAGTCTCGTCGGTCTAGTGGTTGTAATAGTGCGACTGCTGATCATGCGGTCCTGGGTTCGAATCCCGAGTTATACTAAAAAATAAATTATTGAGTTTTTCTGTCAATAAATTGTCAGTAGTTGCCCGGAGTCAGAAAGTTAGCAGTGTCTCACCCCTGTGCCTCGGAAAGCACGTAAAACCGTTGGTCCTGCGCCTGATCTCTCTCCGGTCGTGTGGGTTTACCGTCTCATCAAATTATGAGAGTGTGGGAATAGAGAGAGCACGTGTGCTTGCACATACACTCGGGCACTGTAATCCCGTCCTGCGCTGTTGGCTAGTCTTCGTTGAGGATGGCCTCCATGACCGAAAATCGGTCCGGAGGACATTATTATATTACTTATATCAAGGCTACTCACCCCTGTTCTTGTCGAAGTCCATGACAGAGCACATGTCGAGAGAGGGCTGCGTCTGCCGGCGGCCCGGCTCACACCGGTACACAGCACCGGGTCGCGTCACCCCGTTGATCCTGTACGGCTCGTCTTCTGGCGCACCCACCAGGATCCTGTTGAAGAAAAAGAGGTTTAAGTGAAATTTTTAAACGCTAAAATCGATGATATAAGATCAGTCAAATCGAACTAATTATAATTTCATATGTATTACCCCATCATATCATTCTGTGTGTTTGTTTTTATAGGATATGGTGACAAACAAGCACACAATCCACCTGATGTTAAATTAATGATGTGGTCCATAGGACATCTACATCTATCCTCGATTACGAATCAAAATGCAGATGCGTTGTGACCCGTGAGGACTAAGATAGAATGCCACGTTTCCAGTAAAAAGTGTCTCCGGTTCTCTACACTTACCATACGAAACACAGCAGCATTAACCTTCTATTTTACGCCGGTATTCAGAGAGGGCATGGTCCTTCCCGGTCGAGCCAACTCATTCGGGCTACAACTGTACTACTAATATAACTGCAGCATGGCTCTACCACGTATATACGTGTATGTTGTGAGAGACGACTGAAGGAAGCTAAAACAGAAAATGGCTAGCAGCGTATTCCTTAAAGCATTCAAAATAGTAAAATCTTCGGTTAACAACCCGCTTTCCAAGTGGCACTACGCCATGCAACCTATGTGGAGGCCTATCTTCAGCAGTGGCCCTTGATAATAAATGAATAATATAATTTTAATGTATATATTTCGTTATTCGAATGCGGGAAATAGAGTAAATGGGGCCCTACACTATATTGTGAAGAGTCAAAATGTGTCGAAAAAGGCACGTATGGCAATTCACAATACTGCGTTGGTCCCTACTTTAACGTATGGTAGTGAAAGTTGGGTGTGGCAGAAGAAGCACGAGAGTAGAATGAACGCAGTAGAAATGCGGTCGTTAAGGAGTATGTTAGGGCTGAATCTGAATGACAGGGTAAGAAATTGTGTAATAAGAGAAGAGTGTGGTTTGCAAGATGATGTTGTGACCAGGATTAAGAGAGGAATGCTTCGGTGGTTTGGTCATGTGGAAAGAATGGATGAGGAAAGACTGACAAAGAAAATTTATGTTGCAGTGAATGGCAAAGTCGGAAAGGGACGTCCTAGGCGAAAATTTATCGACCAAATTGGCGATTTATTAAAAACGGGCCAAATTAGGAGTACCCTTAACCGACGAACATGTATGCGTAGGTGTATGGATGTGAAGGAGGCGAGAGAGGTGTGTCAGGATCGTGCCAAATGGAAGTCTGTAGTCTCTGCCTACCCCTCTGGGTGACAGGCGTGAGTGTTTATATGTATGTATATTTCGTTAATTGTTTGTTTGATAACAAAAAGGTTAACAAGCTAAATGTTTTATATATTAGATACTTCTCATAAAGGGCCATTCAATCAGTGGCGTAGCTACCTTGGGGCTAGGCGGGGCTGTGCCTCGGGGCCCTCGAGCACAAGGGGCCTCTCAGCCTCCATGACGACGAAGTTCGAAAAAATTACACTTATAATATTCTAATTGAATAAAAAGAATTCGACTTTTAACTTTATGACCCTTGACCAACAAACCTCGCATGACTCGAACTGAAATCACAAGAATTTCTCGAACCTCCAGAATATAAACCTGATTAAAATAAAAATCACCTACTTCGTTTTATTGTCTAAGTACCAATAGCAAAAGCTTTTGCCCGCGACTTCATTCGCCTGGTATAAACCAACATTTAAAATTATCCCACGGGATCCTTCCGTACAGTAGCTTTTACGTGAAAAAGTAACAAACAAATAAACTTTCACATTTATAATATTACTAGCAACCCGGCCCGGCTGCACACGCGTTTAATTTACATGTGGTGTCATTTATGTTTAAAAACATACCTACTGTTCGATCAATTTAGTTTGTCGCTTGATTATTTATTACTACGAAAATGCGCTAAGTAATAAAATATCTTACCGTGTATTATCGTGAAACATAGTTCCAAATTTGTCCACGGCCTACAGATTTAACATCTTCGGATAATTTAGCTGTTAATGTCGAAGTTTTTCATTACTGCCGGTTATTACAATATGTCTACATACAATGTTTACAGCTGACATTTCATTACATAATACGAACAGATTTTGTCTGAAAGTGACACCCGAAAGGGCTACACATAGCTGACCATGAAATGTTTCATGTGCTGAAACGAAGGAGGCTACGGCGGAAACGTGCTGGCCGTAATTTCTTTTGGTTGCACGTTATTTTGAAACTGTGATATCTTCTAATGTATTCATTTAAATGATATAATTCAAGGGATAATTTTAAAGAAGATGAAATGCCCAAGTTAACTCACATATTTAATATAATATAATATTAATATTGACTTAGAGAAAGCATCTTCGCAAACAAACAAATATTTTAATTAATATTTTTAAGATAAAAGTGGTTACTGTGAGTCAAACTTAGGAGATAGACATATTATTATGCTAGTGCGGACTTTTGATCTAGACTTTTTGAAACACTACTATTTCTTAGTACATTATTTCGAAGTATCTCTTAAAGTTTGGGCGGCAAAGTAAGCGCCCTACATCGATTTTTTGACGACTTAATTATAAAATACTGCACTTTCCCTACTATTCAAACTTAATTAGAATGTATTGTACATACTAATCTGCCATAAAACATCTCTAAATGACAGTGAAAAACCGTTTATTAAAATCTGTTGTTGGTTGTGTAGTTTAAAAGAAGTAAGTAGGTAAAGCGTTATTTTCAAAAATGGAAAAATACGTCTTAATTTAATTTAATATGCTAATAATAAAAGTAAAAGTATAATAATAATAATAAAAGTACTGAAAAGTCAATCGCCTCGTAAAATACGTACCTCGTAAAAGTCGTACAAACCTAAACACCTTATTTCACACTCTGAGGGTTTGAATTTTCCAAAATTTTGAGTCATTTACTTAGAAGGATGTCCTCTATAATATATATATATATATATATATATATATATATATATATATATATATATATATATATATATATATATATGTGTGTGCATATATTAAATTATAATGATGTGTTAATCCCTACTTATAATGTACGGTAGTGAAAGTTGGGTGTGGCAGAAGAAACACGAAAAAGAATAAATGCTGTAGAAATACGGTCTTTAAGGAATATGATAGGGCTGAATTTGCATGACAGGGTGAGAAATTGTGTGATAAGAGAAAAATGTGGTATGCAAGATGATATTGTGGCCAGGATTAAGAAAGGAATGCTTCGGTTGTTTGTTCATGAAGAAAGAATGAATGAGGAAGGAGTGACAAAGCAAATTTATATAGCGGATGTGAACGGCAGAGTCGGGAAGGGACGCCCTAGACGAAAGTTTATCGACCAAATTAGCGATATTTTGAAAATGGGCCACATTAGAAGTACCCTTAACCGACAATCGTGTATGGTTAGATATATGGATGTAAAGTAAGCGATGGAGGTTTATCAGGATCGTGTCAAATGAAAGTCCGTAGTCTCTGTCTACCCCTCCTGGTGACAGGCGTGAGTGTTTATGTATGTTATGTATCATATACATTGCTTGCTAATATATATATATATATATATATATATATATATATACATAGTAAATACGATGAAATATTATCTCTGCCTTACACATGCTACATAGTAACTTTGCTTTATTATGCCCTGCAGTGGGCTGTCAGGAGCTGTTGAATAATTAGTTTTGCACCTTTAAAGTAGGTTTTGAGTTTAGATCTAGATTTAGATTCAGATAGGGCCCCAATTTCATTTCTGCCCCGGGGCCCTTGGTTGCATAGCTACGCCACTGCATTCAATAATTACTTAAGGATGATTTTGGCGATTTTAACCCCCCTTTCCATGGGGGAAAAGTAAGGGTACATAAGATTCATTCTTATTTAGATTAGATTAATACGCGAGAAGAATGTACTATAATTATTATAACATTTAAAATGGATAAAATGAACACATTTAAGATTTTAAAATTTAAAAAAAATAAATTGTGAAATAAAATGTTGTCATTCGGTACCAGAAATGCAACTAGATTTCTTATATTAAAATCTCTACATGCCCTTATCTTCGGGGTTTTTTTTATTTTATTTTATTTTGTTTTATTTTATTATGTGGATCATAGATAGTTAATTTTTAGCTTTTTTAAACAAACTGTAAACAAGGATCCTTAAAAGAAGCGGTCATATTGCATTGTCGTGCCTCAAGTTAGATATTGAAGAAAGTACCCACTCGCAAATGAGCACCCCGTATGCACATATACAGAAATAAGGTCAAACAATCGTAGACGAAAGACGCTGGCGCGGCGCCAGCACTGCAAATAGCCCGGGTTCAATCCCCGCCGGGGCAACAGCTCGCCAAATTGTATTTGTATTCCACTGACTCAGGCATATGACTACGACACTACAAAATTACAGCGAAGCGATGCTTGTTTATTGGAAGAATATAATAAACAAATACACTTCCAGCTCTTTAACCCCGGAGTCACAGGGTTGGAAAATTACAAAGCGGACGTTGGGGTGGGTCATTAGGACCCGACTTTTGACATATTTTTTTACATGCAGCTTTGTTTTGTAATAGTTTAGGAAATAAAAAAGTAATTGTATGTCAGGTCATTTTGACCCAACCCCATGACACCGATTTCCTGAAAGTAGTATAGACATTTATTTAAAACTTCTACAACTGCATTTACTCCTTTTCTATCAAGTTTGTAAACACAATTTATATTTAAAATAAATTTTAAAACAGTTATCAGCCTTGCTAGCAAAAATCGACATATGAAATGCTTAAAGTTTTCTCTTAAAGCTATCTCTTTTTACGAGATTACAGTTGAAAAAGATAGCAACTATTGACGAGATTAAAGTAAGGCCGTTAATGTTGAAATTTTCACTTGAAATACTACATTTACGTCTAAGAACAACAAGTAAGAAAGACAGAGTGAATAGAACATTAAACTGAAGCCAAAAAAGGAACAAGAAATAGCAAAATAATAGCTGCCCTAACTGCTTTACTAGCGTGTTAATTATGTAGCACTGTCTTGTAAAAAAAATTATATGAAAATTCATCAACCAATCTTATAAAGAATACTACATTTGCATTTTGGTATTCCTTTTACTTGCTTCATTTTTAACTTTACGCGCTCTATCTATCCTATTCACATAGTCTAAGGGTCAGTTCACACCGAGACATGACACGACGTGACGCGAAGTGCACTTTTTAAGATAGTGATCATCATCATCATCATCATCATTACAGCCCTTCACAAGTCCACTGCTGAACATAGGCCTCCCCCAAGTAATGCCACAAAGCACGGTCCTGAGACACCTGCATCCATCGACTTCCTGCATGTCTTACCAGGTCGTCACTCCATCTAGTGGGGGGTCACCCTACACTACGCCTACCGGTACGAGGCTGCCACTCGAGAAACTTTCTTCCCCATCGGTTATCGGTTCTTCGAGCTATATGGCCGGCCCATTGCCACTTTAGCTTACTAATCCGTTGGGTTATGTCGGTTACTCCGGTTTTACTGCGGATATCCTCACTTCTGAGTCTATCACGCAGTGAAACTCCAAGCATAGCCCTCTCCATAGCTCGCTGAGCGACCTTGAGCGTCCTCATACAGCCAGCAGTGAAGGACCACGTCTCAGATCCGTAAGTCATCACTGGCAATACGCACTGGTTATACACTTTAGTTTTCAGAGATTGAGGTATACCTGACGAGAAGATATGTCGTAATTTCCCGGACGCTGCCCAGCCGAGTTGAATCCGTCGATTGACCTCTCGGTCGAAGTTGGCCTTACCTAGTCGGACTATTTGTCCCAGGTAAACGTACTCGTCAACAACTTCGAGCATAGTGCTCCCAACAACTACCGGCATAGGTGTGACATGGACATTAAACATGATTTTTCATCTTAAGACCTATCCTTTGGGAGACACCATTGAGGTCATTGAGCATATTACTAAGGTCCTCCAGCGATTCTGCCATAAGGACTATACCGTCGGCAAATCGAAAGTGAGTGATATACTCGACATTGATGTTAATACCGTATCCTTTCCAGTCCAGTAGCTTGAAAACGTCTTCCAACGCAGCGGTGAAGAGTTTCGGGGATATAACATCACCCTGTCTTACACCTCTCCGCAGTTGGATAGGTTTTGAACTCCGGTTTTGTACTCGGATAGCCATCGTAGCCCTACTGTACAAACACTTCAGCACTTCGATATACCGACAGTCAACTTGGTACGGCTGAAGGGACTGTAGCACCGCCCAAATTTCGACGGAATCAAAGGCTTTCTCATAGTCCACATATGCCAGGCAAAGTGGCAGATTGTACTCTTCGGTCTTCTGTACAATCTGCCGCAGGGTATGTATGTGGTCTATGGTACTAAAGCCTTTTCGGAAACCGGCTTGTTCGGGAGGCTGGAAGTCGTCGAGTCTGCGTGCGAGACGATTCGTAATGACTCTCGAAAACAGCACGTAGACGCGGCTCGGAAGGGAAATCGGTCTGTAGTTCTTCAAGAGAGCGTTGTCGCCTTTCTTAAAGAACAAGACCACCGCGCTTCTGCTCCACGCCTCCGGAGTAGTGCCACCATGGAGGACGGAATTGAAGAGCTTCTGAAGGACTTCAAGTACCGGTGTTCCACCCGCTTTCAGAAGCTCCGCTGTAATTCCATCCTCGCCCGGGGCCTTGCCGTTTTTAAGGTGGTGGGGAGCCATTTTAATCTCGCTCAGACTGACGTCCGGGATATCATCGGAATAGTGTCGGATAAGACTTGCTCTTGGATCGTTACTCACACTTGCGTGTGGCTCCAACAATGATGTGTACAGCTGCCCATAGAACCTCTCAATCTCACTCAGAATCTCAGGTGTCCCGGAAACGATGTTGTCACACTCAGTCTTCAGCAGATAGTATACAAAAGATAATAATATAATAAGATAGTGATACAAAATATAATTTTATTTATTACACAAAAAGATACACGGCGTCGCGCTACGCCGCTCTGCGCCTCTAGGTGCCTCGCGGCGTAGCAAGACGCTTTCCGACGTAGCGCAACGCATCTCGACACAGCGATGATTCGTAGCGTGCAAGAACGGTGCACTGCCAGCAACTTCACGCTGCGTCTCGCGACGTCGCGATGCGTCTCGCGTCAGCGCGCTGCGCAGTGTGAAACCAATGGCTTCTTCAAGCATCGTTGTGACGCGTCGCGTCGCGTCTCCGTGTGAACTGACCCTTAGTCTCACCAATATCAACAACTAGATGTTTGGCCGTCTCCAGTGTAATCAAAGTAGTCTACAGTATCTACAGACCGCTTTTGGACATCAATTTATTGACTTTCTATTTGGAAGTAGTTGCACCTAAAGTTGCAGCTTTTTTATATTCCACAGCTGTATAACATAGCTGCAGCATTTTACCACATTCACACCGAATCTGGTATTCACACTGAATACTGGTATTCAAAAATAATTTTTTTGACATAAAATACTTTCTGCAATACGTGTTTGCTTTACGTGGTACTTAAAAAATAAAGTCTATAAAATAAAATAAATATATTTTTTATTACACATACTAAATTTATTTTAATCTATCTGCAACAGTTTTAAGTTAACAAACTGTCTCATTTTGTGGGATAATAAAATTCCTCCCACCCTAGATTGTTGGCGACACGGCTATTTCAGGCGCCGGAAGGGGGCCTATTTCTAGCGACGTCTCACCTTAAGGGAACTTTCGCTATACAACAGATCTTTGACTCAACAGATCAGTTGATATAACGTATATTAAAAGGATACCTCGAGTTATATTTTTAATTAAACTCTTCAAATAAATGGCTTGCTGAATAAAGGTCATTTTCAAGTTCGAGACACTGCTTCCGGTGAATGCAAAGCTCGTTCTGAGTAGATGGGACCAAGAAAAATTAATGCAATAAGAACTGAAAGTAACCCGATATGTAGGATACGTCGGGTAAAATTACGATCGAAACTCGCCTTCGTTCAATCTATAGGGGAGGCTTATGTTCGACAGTAGACTTTTTATAGGCTGTAAATGAACGTACCTAGCGCCACCTAGATTGTCTAATGGTCGTACACGAATCAAATTCAAATTAATTTATTTGCCAGAATGTATTTGTACAATAAAGTATGATCTTAAATTATGTCTAATGGTCCATTTACATTCTAGATTATATCGTGTGCAAATATTTTATAGGTATACATGCAAAAAATTTAAAAAAAAAGAACAAGTGGGAATTTAAGTTCGTACATTTATGATTATTATTTGAGTAATAGATTTTAAAATGTCAGATTATGTAATGATTGTACTTAATTGTTAATGTCCATACTTTCAGGTTATTCATAATTATTTAATTATTAGTTATAAATCAATATTACTGTCGCCAGATTTATTTTTCACAAAAAGAGATAAATTCATTTAGGTCGTAAAAACATTTTTCTTTTAACCATTGTATTAATTTTTTTTAACAAGGTTAAAGGTAACTCTTTAAAGTCGTTGGGTATTTTGTTATACACCTTTATAGCATTTACATAAGAGTTCCTTTTATACAATTTGAGCCTGCATTGAGGTAAATATAGTTTATGTTTATTTCTAGGAGCTACATTTCGTTCAGTTGCATCTATATGCCTTTCAGTGTTCAGGAATTTGTTTTACAAACATGCATACTTCTTTAATGTACAAGCTGATTCATTTTGCTGATTGAGATTGCTGGTCACGAGGTCCCGGGTTTGTTTCCTGGGTCTGGACAAAACCAATTATTGGGTTTTTCTGTCAAGAAATTCTCCTACGCCTGGTCTTTGACTGACTATGAGAGTAAAGGAATAGAGTACACTTGTGCTTGAGCTCGTCTCCGTTGAGACGGGCCACAGGGACCGAAATTCGGTCTAGAGGACATTATTATTTCAGCCCCCACACATTGCAAAGTATTCTTCATATACGCTAAGGGGGTCAGAGAAACATTTTAAATACAGTGCCCAGACGTGGGACGTATGTCACTTGTGTATTGTCACTTTCTATGCTAAATATATACAATTGATTCCGTGATTCTCAATGAGTGTAACCCAGTTCAGAACGCGATTAAAACTGACTCATCGTATTTGTGGCGTCTTGCCAACGAGCACCTAGTTATAAACATGTTTTATTTCTACCTTTTTTATGTTTTAAACCTTTTTCAAGTTTTTCTTGTGTAGTGCAATATTCATAATATACTTATCGTTATCAATAACACTTACAGTACAGAATATAAGCCTCCCGCATATATTACCTCATGGAAGAATATTTGCCATAGTATCAACACTTCAAAGTTTTTATTCTTCTTTTGTTAGAAAGAGGCTGCTGCCCATATCCTGGTCTGCTTCACTCTGTCACCTCTGACGACACCCACGGGGCAGTATGGGCCAGCGGATGTTCTCAGACCGCCACTTCCGATTCAAAATATATTAAGGTTAAATTAATCTTTATATTTTTAGGGCATAATATATTTAGGTTATTAATGAAAGGTCCAGCATTTTTATTATTTTAAAGTTACGGTGTAGCAGTCTAAGACTACAGAAGAAAAGGGGTAGGCGCAGGTGTGTTAAGACTACAGCAGAAAAGGGGTAGGCGCAGATTGAAGAAGGATCAAAACAGTGTTGAAAGACCAGGCTCTTACAAATTATAAAAGAAAGCTACAAGGCCTTGGATGTGTGACGGGAATAGAAGATTCAGTTACTGGAAAACGAAACATTTCGTCTAAGTCCTCACGGGTGACAACGTGAATTCTTTAGGAAATCAAACTTTTCCGTCCGGGTTTCGAATCTGCGACTCTACAACGCTCAACCAAAGAGGGACTGCACTACCAAGAACTCGAATTATTATAAATTTATACACAGGTAATCAAACTTTATACAAAAAAGCAATGATTTTGTCTTCAAAAGTTATAAATACACAATACACAAAGACCTACCTAGAATTAAGAGCACTTTAAAAAAATTCATATAACTTCACAATAGGTTATTGATTCATACATTGGACGCAACACCAAATCATTGACATTGTTGACCCGGCGTTGTTTGATCAAATCTTTTGTAATCCAATATAATTCTGATCGGCTGTCGGACAATGATGTTACATACATACAATCAGTTTTAACTACATAAACTTCGATCGTATTTGTATCTTTGAAATGAGCTGTGGGATACGAAAATGTTGTCTTGTAACATTTGCGTCAACTTACTATAGACGTTAAATTATAATGACAGTTACTTTATTACTACATACGCACTAATTGAAAAGCATAAGTGATACAATCAGGGGTAAGTCCTTAGCGTCAAAAATAAAATCTACGTTAATATTTTTGCATTTACGAAAAGTCTGTAATCGAGTATCTCGGACCAAAAAGCTATGACAATCATTACCTCAATAAAACTATTCGTTGGGTAAACAGAATTATACACCTAGGTATTTTAATGAAAAATAATTTAGTGAGCTTATCACTTATATCACTAAATAAGAATAGAAAAATGTGTTAAGTAAAAATGTTTCATTTCAAAAACTGTTAATAATCAAAATGGGTAGATTAAAATTTTAATTAATATGCAATTTCACTTTTTCATTTTACATCTTACAGTACCAGGATGACATGAGTCATAACACATAGTGAGATTGCACCAAGATCGGCTCTGAGTCGATGACGCCATCCAATATTTGCATGTGTGGCCAGAGTAAACATTGACTTATTTGGCCAATCGGTCTCGCGCTCATCAACCTTCATTGTTCCCAGGAACGGCTCGGTCAATATGAGAAATTCCAGTCACCAGACGAATTCCGAGTTGCGAAAAGATAGTCAAGATTTTAAAGTATCGCATCATTTTTGCATTACACAGAAACAAAAATGTTACTTCTATGAACTACATATATATAATAAACGGTTCAATGCTATGGGTATATAGGATATGATTTAAAGATTTAAATTACTAAACTGTTTATTTAGTAATTTTGTATTAATATGTGATTATGTTGCAATTTCAAGTACAATTTTTTTAGGATATCAAAATTAGTTTAAATAAGGTAACTCTTCTTAATATAAATTCCATATATACAAACGATTGATCTGGTCCACCAGAAGGTAGTTAAATGCCGTAATATATATATATATATATATATATATATATATATATATATCATCGACTAAATCTATTTTCGATTAAGAAACAAAATGCAGATGCGTGGTCGCCTTGAGGACATTCTACTTTTGTTTTACACTGGGATTCCTTGACGCTTTAATGCAGCAACCCTAATACTGTTGCAGCGTGACTGTACCACGTCTAATCTATCTTAATATGTAGAGGATGGAGAGGAAAGAATCTGTCGAATTTCCTTACGATAATTTCCTTTTTTTTTGATTAATTTAGCATTTAGCAAGGATGGGAGATATGATATGGATATAGAACGACGAGTGAATGTAGGAAATAGATTAAATGGGGCCCTCAAAAGAAGAAAAGAAAGTCAGAATGTGTCAAAAGAGGCACGTACGAGACTGAAAATTTCGGGAACCAAGGAAGTGACACAACATTTCTATTTAAAAATGTATTTATTGCTTTTCGAAGTATTCTCCACGAAATTTGACACATTTTTCCATACGATGGAACCAATCATTGAAGCAACCATTCCATTTGGAAGTTCGGGTCTCCAAAATTGCCGTTTTGTAGGCGTCCACAGCTTCTTCAAGTGATGAAAATATCTGCCCACGCACTTTATTCTTTATTTTAGGGAAAGTATAGAAATCATTAGGGCTTAGGTCGGGACTGTACGGCGGATGGTCTAATAATTCTATGTTTTCTTGCTCTAAAAACTCTTTTGTTCTGTGTGCGGTGTGAGAACTCGCATTGTCGTGATGGAGGATGATGCGGCGATTGCAGTTCTCTTTACGGAGTTCAGAAATGACCTGTGGCAAACAAATGCCAGCATACCATTCTGCATTAACCGTTCTTTGTCCCTCAAGAGGAATAGTCGTAACATGGCCGGTTTTGGAGACAAACGTGGCCACCATTTTTTTTGCAACACTCCGTGAACGAACAATTTTTGTTGACTTTAACTCATTTTAGAACACCCTTGTGACTGGTTTTTTATTATGGGTTCGTACGCATATATCCAGGATTCGTCACCTGATACGATGTTGTATACAGCATTTGAGGATCCTGCGTGGAATCTTCCGAGAGTTCTGATGCACCAAGTAACGCGAGCCGCGTTTTGCTCTTCACAGAGCGAATGCGGTATCCATCGGGAAAACAACTTTTTTACACCTAATTTTTCATGCAAGATTATTTGTATTTGACTCATGCCAATGTCTAAAGTTGCCTGAATTTCGCGGTATGTCACATGTCGATCTTCCTCAATCAGCTTACGCACAGCATCAACGTGTTCTGGGGTGACTGCAGTTTTTGGACGACCTTGACGGGGATCATCACTGAGCTTGACACGTCCACGTTGAAATTAAGCAAACCAGCAATAAATTGTGGTTTTCGATGGGGCTTCATCACCAAATGCAGAAATCATCCGGTCAACACACTGTTTTTGTGTTAAACCACTTCGAAAGTCATAATAAATCATCGCTCTTGAATTTTCTCGAGTCAATTCCATTTTCTCAACGACTAAACGAGTTTGACAAAACCTTGTGACAAGACCGAGAATCTTTTTTTAAATAAATAAATGGTATTCGATTTTTATATTAAAAAGATTTTAATATGACAGGAACAGTGGAAATATTCCATTACCGATACTTTTAGTGCAGCCTAATGCACTATGTTGTGTTAGTCTCTACTTTAAAGTATGGTAGTGAAAGTTGGGTGTGGCAGAAGAAGCACGAAAGTGGAATAAACGCAGTAGATATGCGGTCGTTAAGGAGTATCATAGGGCTGAATCTGAGTGATAGAGTGAGAAATTAGAGTGTGGCTTGCAAGATGATGTTGTGACCAGGATTAAGAAGGAATGTTTCGGTGGTTAGGTTGTGTGGAAAGAATGAATGATGATCGAGTGACAAAGCAAATTTATGTTGCAGAAGTGAACGGCAGATTCGGAAAGGGACGTCCTAGACGAAAGCTTATCTACCAAATTGGCGATATATTAAAAATGGATCAAGTTAGGAGTACCCTAAACCGACGAGCATGTATGCGTATATGGATGTGGAAGAAGCGAGAGAGGTGTGTCAGGATCGTGCCAAATGGAAGTCTGTAGTCTCAGCCAACCCCTCTGGTTGACAGGCGTGAGTGTTTATGTTATTTTTATCAAATAAGGGTAACTGACCAGCACACGCAGTCCACCTAAAGCAAGTTGTACTCGGAACTAAAAATTATTCTAATATTATAATTAATAATGAGTGTCGAAAGGTTACGAATGCTAAAATTTTCTCGCAAGTAACACCAGAAGTGTGAAAACATTAGCAGTCTGCAAGACCGTGACTCAGTTCATTGCAACGAACCAAAGTGAACGTCTACGGAGTGACGACTTAAGGCAATTAGCGAAACAAATTGACCGCTGTGCCTAATACTTTAATGTGAACTACAGCGGGCGCGTCATTTAATTCATCGAAACAGAACACACATGACACTACTTTGACCAACCCACGAATACAAAGAAACTAATAAACATTTTAATTTTGGCCCGATGAGTTTCACTCCAAATTCTCTTCGGAGTTTTTACAACGTAAATATATTATTAATCGATCACTTTTTTATTGTTGGCAATAAATCAACAAATTATATACAGGATTATTTTTCAAAGAGTAGCCAAAATTTGAAACTAAAGTTCAAATATATAAATAATGATATACCGTTATTGCAAGTTTTTTTTTTAAATACGTGTAAATGAGGCTTCTACTTTTATTTGAAATTATCTCAAATTGAATGTGATTTCCGGGCAACAACGTTTTTCCTACCGATTGACCCTTACCACGCATTTTGAATTTAAAAGATAAAAAGGACAGAATGTTTCAGATTTTTTTTTATTAATTTGTCTTGACCATTTGCCCATACTTATTACTTATTCTGAACCTTCTCTGAAAATTTTGCCCGTGATTGCATAATAACCCTGTACAATTTGTTAATATGTAAATGTAACTGACTACAGCGTCACGTATCGCACCTAAGAAGAATACCATTGTCTCAGCAAAACAATTATATTGTGTGATCAAACTTCCGAACGACTTTTTCAGAAGTTACACGGTCACTAGCAGATGCACTAACGATTATTTTTATAAACATATATGGATGGTTGCTTTCATTCGAGTTCAAATATTAAAATCTCTAAAGTAAAGCAAAGTAAAGTTACAGCCTATATACGTCCCACTGCTGGGCACAAGCCTCCCCTCATTTTTGAGAGGATTTTTAGGGCAAGGTAGTGTCCACCGCGCTTCCCCAATGCGTGTTTGCGAACTTCACACGTCTTCGAAATATTTTTTTTCTCTTATTTCTTTTATTTGCAGATTTCCTCACGATGTTTTCCTTCACCGCCGAGCACGTGGTAAATCAGCAGTTAAAATTGCAATTAACAATTTCATTGGTGCCGGTGGGGATCGAACCCGGGTTACTCGTGTTCTGTTATATTTACAGCGAGCGTTAACCATCTGAGCTACCACGGCTCTAACTAAAAGTAATTCTTAAGATTCCTGCTAACAAATTTACACCACTAGATACTAGATAATATAGTATATTGCACAATTCTAACAGCATTGCCGGAGCCAACTAAAGTCAGGACGGGAACACATTACAAGCAGTCGACCATATGCATTTTACAACAATATCATTGAGGCATAAAACACTCTCGAAAGTTCGTTAAAAGGAAATAATCATAGATCAAATTATAAAAGTGTTTACCGGGAAGCTTAAGATATGGCATTATCAGAGGCGGCTTGTTTGCTGTGGCAGCGACGCGCAGCAATGTCGCAACGTTTAACAATGTGCAAACTCACATAGATAAGTTTTATACATATTGTCATAAAAAGGATGAATACGTACAATAGGACAAAAAAATGCTCTGCAGTAGATTTTACGGGTTGATGAAGAACAATGATAGCTTAACTGTAACTTAACTAAGTTGAAAGGCTTCAAATTTTAACCGACTTCAAGAAGGAGGCGGTTCTCAGTTCGAGTGTATGTTTTTTTTGTATGTTACTTGATATCTTCGCAGGTTGTGAATCGATTTTAATATTTTTTATGAAATAGGCGTTATTACAAGAGTACCCTTAAATTAAAAAAAAATTGAAAAAATAATGGAAAAAGTTTCATATAGGATTATTGTTTATGGAATTTCATACGACGTCTTCGCAGATAAAGAATCGATTTAGTGATTCTTTTTTTTGTAAAATTACTCTTTTTTTTAGCAATTTGAGGTTGATCTTTACTTTTTGTGAAGTCATAATTATTCGATATGACGTCTTAGCACCGACTTAAGAAGATATTTTGTGGAAATAGTTTCCTTACTTTTAAAGGTTTAAGATTGGTTTTTACTTCTTATAGTTTTATTTTTAAAATTATATATAAAAACGACTTTTATAGGAGAAGACTGACTGATAAATGTTTGCTGCGGCCCATAGACATCTACATCTATCCTCCGTTGCGAATCGAAATCCAAATGCGTTGTCACCTCTGAGAACTAAGATGGAATGCCTCGTTTCCAGTAAAAAGGGTCTCCGTTTCTCTACATGCACCATACGAGACACAGCAGCGTTAAGTAGCTATTTCACGCTGGTATTCTGTGAGAGCGTGGTCCGTCACCGGTCGAGCTGACCCATTCGTGCTACAACTATACTACTAATATAGCTGCGGTATGGCTCTACCACGTAAAAAATCTCGACTTCTGACTACTGTGTACAAAAAGGACCTTCCAGAACACATATAGTGGAATATTATTATGAAGGGATACAATATTTCAAAATCACAATCTGACTTAAATTATACTAAACGGTATACTTCGTCTATTGCGCGTACAGCAAAGGAGTGGAATAATTTGCCGATGTAATCCATCATAACAATCTGGGCGTCTTCCAGACAAGATTGAATAGGTTTTTGTTACTCTAATGCCCAAACATTTAAACGCTACTCAATTTTAAGATGCTGTTAGTCTCGTGTTGTCTTAAGTTAAAAAGTTACAGCCTATATACGTCCCACGGCTGGGCACAGGCCTCCGCTTCTTTCTGAGAGGGTATTAAGATTAGGAAGTGTCCGCCGCGCTGCCTCAATGCGTGTTGGCGAACTTCACATGTCTTCGATTTTTTTTTCTTATTTCTCAGGCATGCAAGTTTCCTCACGATGTTTTCCTTCACCGCCGAGCACGTGGTAAATCAGCACTTAAAATTGCAATAAACAATTTCATTGGTGCCGGTGGGGATTGAACCCGGTTTGCTCGCGTACTGTGAAATTCACAGCGAGCGCTAACCATTTGGGCTACCACGGCTCTTCGTGTTGTCTCTACCACTTTAATTCAAAACGACTGTGACACCACGAGAGTTAACGACATCTTATAATTGAGTAGCGTTTAAGTATTTGGCCATATGACAGTGTGATTTACCATCTAGGGCTTTACTTTTATCATCACTTACCACCAGGTGGTATTGTGGTCAAACGCTGGGTTATAATAAGTTAAAAAAAACAATACTTGTAAACGATGCTCGAAAATCGACGTTTACGTTTTGTAATATGAATCACACGCCCTTGTGATCCCGCCACGTTAGGGGTTTAACCACAGTTCGTTCACCCAAAGAATACTGGATTATCGTTTTTAATAAAAAGAAACCCGCTAAATCCAATGTGACTAAATGAGTTAAGGCTTAGTGTCTGTCACAGTGATTGAACTGTCAGCAGGAATTTAAAAATATTCACTAAATTATTTGTAGCTAATTTCTTGTAAGTCACTCAATAACTAATATATATTTTTTCGTGGTAGAGCCATGCTGCAGTTATATTATTAGTATAGTTGTAGCACGAATGGGTCGACTGGGGAAGGACCACGCTCTCACAGAATACAAGAATCAAATAGTAGTTTAATGTGCTGTGTTTCGTATGGTGAGTGTAGAGAACCGGAGACCTTTTTTATTGGAAACGAGGCATTCCACCTAAGTCCTCACGAATGACAACGCAAATGCATTTTGATTCGTAATCGAGGACAGATGTAGATGTCTATGGGTCACAGCAACCACTTACCTCTCTGGGCTGTGTGCTCGTTTGTCATCCTATCCTATAAATAAATATATACCTATATATATATATATATATATATATATATATATATATATATATATATATATATATATATATATATATATATATATACGAACTCCCCATCTACAGAAAAAATTATATAATAAATTATTCTGTAGCTGAGGGATAGTATACTCGTATATATGTGCGTAGACCTTCTTTGTCTAGGAATCTATCCGGTTTGGTAACCTTCTCCATTTATGCTACCAGCCCTACACCAGCTAATCTGTCTCAGCTTTAAGGGTACTACAATCTCACCCTTGAAATAAATTTTCAAGAGTGAGATTGTAGTCGTGTCTTTAGTTCTCGGAGGTGACACATGTGTGAAAGTTCATTGCAGTTTCCCATTTATTGTTAGCTCATCGGTTATGCTAATAATAAAAAATACATGAACCTATTAAGGTTGTCATAGACCATCTATTGTCGTAGGACGCCACTACAGGGCTTTTTTTCTTTTAATTTTACAATTACTAGTAAAATTCACGCATAATATTTTTTTAGATGTTACAAAATTTATTTATTATAAATTTAATAATTTTATTATAAATTGATCTTTAAATAAAAATTGACTTAACCGCAAGCACGGTTGTTCATAAAACATAAAATTGAAAATTGTATTGTACTCATGCGAAATACATATCCCCATAGAACTGGACGCAGTGAATCTTTGATACGTTAGTAGCATGGGTTAACTGATAACATTAATACAAGATAATGGGCGGGAAATGCCAATGAACTATAGCGTACTTTGTTATCACTTATAGTTGAATTTGAATATATACAATTGGATACACAAATGTTTCGTATGCTTTTAAATTTCACACGATACGAGTACACCTTATTTTCATTTTTATATTTACCTGTAATCACATTTCATTAGAAATATGAAATGAGGTGAAGTTTTCTTACTGTTTTCTTATGCGCCCGTCGGCGAAGGAACTGTTAAAAACCAAAGTTAAATATGTTTTATTCCGTTGAGTCCTTATCTAAAGAACGTCTAAACCTATTTCAAAAGCGCGGCCTATTGATTACTAAGTACTTAATACCTGAGACCTCTAGAAGGAAGAAACATCAAATGACTCGGAATTTATTTTATTATTCTGTTTTTTATTTAAATGGTAATTCCATTCCACAGTCATAATAACTGAATAGCATTACCAAATAATTGTATGGTATCCGATAACAACAAATTTACATTTTATAGAGAAGTCAGTCTAACAAGTGTGTTAAATTTGTCTTTAGTAACGACAGTTCCTTAGTGCTGATGGCAATAAAGATTGGAAATAATAACAATAAAAGCATTACATTTTGTTGGAGAGAACGCACACTATAGGTTATTACAATTCACGATGAAGGTTTGACTTTGGTTGTTGTTAGCAGTGCACATACACATTGTGTTAGTGTGCATAGACCTCAGGAGCGCTCAGTCATGATTGCGAATATCGCGAGTCGAACGGATCGCAATTAATCACACAAACTTTCGGTTTTCTACAGGATGCATTTCGGAGAGTGTGCGCTGGAATTGCATAATTTAATTCCTCCGTCCCCCTTTCACCATCGGACAACTAGAAGTTCGGCCAGTCTTCACCCATTCGTTGTTGACTTACCACGCATCAATCGCATTTGAACCAAAAGGTTTGCTACGTCGTTGATAATGCGTATAGCAAAGGAATGGAATAAGTTGCCAGCATCTGTCTTTCCATCCGATTACAATGTGGGTGTCATCGAGGCAAAAGTGAACAAGTGTTTTGTTAAGTCAGTGCGCTTCACCACTTACTATTAAGTGGGATTGTAGTTTATTTCTACGAATAATTAAAAACCAAGAAATTCTTAACATATTTTTTTTTATATAGAATAAGGGTGACAGGTTAGCACATAGCCCACCTTATGGTAAGTAGATGCCCATAGACATCTACATCTATCCTCAATTAAGAATCAAAATGCAGATGCGTTGTCATCTCTGAGGGCTAAGATGGAATGCCTCGTATCCAGTAAAAAGGGTCTTCAGATCTCTATACTAACCATACGAAACACAGCAGCGTTGAGCTGCTATTTTACGGTGGTATTCTGTGAGAGCGTGGTCCTTCCCCGGTCGAGCTAACCCATTAGTAATACAATTACCAATAACATAGTTGCAGAATGATTTATAATTAATAAAGTGGCAATTGCTTCACACCGTAAATGTGCTCGTAAATTTTCTAAAATTAACAATTTGGCAGCAACAATTTCACTTCCAAGAATCTCACTTCCATTATTAACCATGTATTCAACAATATTAAAAGTTACCAAAGTCTCAAGCAGACTAAGCCAGGGTGTGTCACTAGTTTCATGATCTTTACGTTTGCGCCACGCTCGCGTGCCGGCCGCCATTCTCACGCCGACATAACCCTTGCAATCTTCTCATTGAAACAATCAATCCAAGATACCGCGAGGGTGCGCTATGCGGGCCCCATTCTGGTTCAACTAATCGAATATGTTTGAATCTGTATAAATTCACTAACAAGATAAATTCTGTTATTTTTCTATACATACATGGGTGGTAGCTGAGTTTAATTTTTTATCCAGTTTTTGTTAATGGAATGTTCAATATTGACTATATACACTTGGAAAAAAAAATCGTTTGTGTGTTATATTGATATAACAGGCTTCCATTAAGCTCAGGGGGTTATTCCCATGCTAGTATTTTTTTTATAGAAGAGGGGGCAAACGAGCATGCGGCTCACCTGATGTTAAGTGACTACCGCCGCCCATGATCAACCGCAACACCAGGAGAATTGCGGGTGCGTTGCCGGCCCTTTAGAAAGGAGTAAGCTCTTTTCTTGAAGGTCCCCAGGTCGTAGTAGGACATAATTTACTTTTTTATGTGTGTGTGTGTCAATGTAAGGCGAGATCTTATATATATTTATCCTGTATTATATCCGAAAAGCGAAAAATTTATAAAAACATAAAATAAACATCGACTATCTTAAATCTCATAGAATACCAGCGTAAAAAGCAGCTTAAAACTGCTGTGTTTCGTATGGTGAGTGTAGAGATTCGGAGACTCTTTTTTAATGGATACGAGGCATTCCGTCTTAGTCCTGAAGGGTATCAACGCATTTGCATTTTGATTCTTAATCAAGGATAGATGTCTATGGGCCACAACAACCATTTACCATGAGGTGGGCTGCGTGCTCGTTTGCCACCCTTATTCTATATAAAAAACAATAGCACTTCAATTTTATTTTATTAACGACTGATTTATAAAGTAAAAAAAAAACTATGAAATACATTAGAGGGCAAACTAAGACGATACGTCGTATGGGTGACACTACAACCGCTTGAGCAACGACTTTGATCCAAAATGCAAATGTGGGAGAAAGTTTACCGTGGGATGCATTTTTAGTAGCGAAGGCGTTTGATATGTTAGAGCTGTTGTAGCTCAGTGGATAAGCTCCCGCCGAAAATATCACACTACGCAAGCAACCCGGGGTTCAATCCCGGCGGCACCAATTATGCTAATTACAATTTTAAGTATTGATTAACCACGTATTCGACAGTGAGGGAAAACATAGCGAAGGAACCTTAAAGAAAATTATCAAAAACATGTGAAATACGCTAGCGGGTATTGGGGCAGCATGGCGGACATATTCTTGCCCTAACACCCTCTCAGTTATAAAATAAGGCCAGATATATATACATGGCCTTCATATCAAAGAAAGTTAGTCTATACTAACTTTATTTTGATATGATAATGCCTGTACATATTATTTCGAATACTTACTTACTTACTTATCGTCACGCACAATCCCTAACGGGGTAGCCAGAGAGAACAGATCGCCAAGTGTCACGATCCTTACATACCTCTTTCGCTTCTTTCAGGTTCATTAACTTCTTCATACATGCACGTCTAGGTATCCGAGTACTCTTGACCCTCCCCTCTTCGAGCAATTTGCTCACATGGTCTTCGAAAGTTAGTCTCGGTCTACCTCGACACCTTTTAATATTTACTTTCGCTCTATATATTTTCTTCACCATTCGGTCTTCACTCATTCGTTCAACGTGTCCAAACCATTGGAGTACGCCCCTATCAATTTTTGTGATAAGGTCATCTTTCAATCCTGCCATATTGCGAATCTCTTCGTTTCGCTTTCGGTCGGCTATGGTAACGCCACACATTTTACGAAGAGATCGCATCTCCACTGCATTCAACTTGCTTTTATGCTTCTTCTGGCATACCCAGGTTTCGCTGCCATATAACAAAGTCGGTACCAACACTGCGTTATGTATTGCAAGGCGTGCACTCTTCACCACGCCTTGCCTTTTTATTAATGCATTCAGGGCACCATTGACTTTGTTTCCGGCAGCGACACGCCTATCCACATCTAAATCACATCTTCCATCCCGGCTGAAAGCACTCCCCAAGTATACAATTTCATTTACCTGTTCTAGACATTCTAGACATATTTCGAATACAGTTTTTTTAAACAGCTTGCTAAACAAATGTTACATTAGCGATCCGCCCCGGCTCCGCAAGGGTGGTTTCGACAACAGCACCACCTATCGAGTCCAATTATGAATCTAAACCATCCAAGGGCCTACTCAAACATATACATAAAATTTCATCATAATCGGTCCAGTGACAAACACACGTACAGAAGCATTATAGGTATATATACCTAAAGATGTAGCACGAGAGAAACTTCTGGCCACATTGCATATCTACGTCTCAGATAATTTGATAGTGCAATATTTTAAAAAGTTTTCCATCTACACTATCGTTTGTCATTCAGTTCGCGATTCAACGTCTACAAAATCTGACCTTTAATCCACTCGATCGTCTGATACACGAGAACAGTCCGCAATTTCTTTTATATAGAATAAGGGTGACAAAGGAGCATACAGTCCACGTGATGGTAAATGGATGCTGTGGCCCATAGACATCTATATCTATTCTCAATTAATAACCAAAATACGGATGTGTTGTCACCCCTGAGGGCTAATATGGAATGCCTCGTGTCCAGTATAAAGGGGCTCCGGTTCTTGACACTCACCATATGAAACACAGCAGTATTAAATTCTTCTTACACGCTGGTATTCTGTGAGAGAGCGTGGTCCTTCATCAGTCGAGCCAATTAGTGCTACAACCATATTTTATTTATTTATTTTTTATTTTATTCTTTATTGCACCAAATTTTGTACAAAAGGTGAGCTTAATGCTATATGGCATTCTCTACCAGCTAACCTTGGGTAGAACAGAGAGTGAGTTATGGGCAGTAAAGTTGTCATGATCTCAATGATCTCAATTCAATTCAAAATGTACATGCTACACATACATAAAATATATATATACACATACATATTATATACACTTACACACATATATACATATATATATACATATATATACATACATATACATATAAATATATATCTCCATAAATTTATATACAAATAACTATAAACATATAAATTAAGTGGACTCAAATTTGTTGGTTACGGATATATTCATATAGTTTTCTTTTAAACACGTTTTTAGTAGGTATTATGCGCAGGTCAACAGGCAATTTGTTCCAGAGGGAGATGGAAGTTAATGTGAAAGAATTTGACATAAACCCAGAATGGTGGAGAGGAGTAGACAGTAATAAATTGTGAGAAGACCGGAGATTGAGAGAATGAGTGTCACTGCGGAATTGGAATCTTTCTTTTAGGTAAAGGGGTGAGGAAGAATCATTAAGAACTGAAAACAGAGAGGACAGCGTTCGAAAATCTCTGCACTGGCGTATAGTCAACCACTTTAATTGGGAGAGAAATTCTGATACGTGATCGTATTTGCGCAGACCAAAGATGAATCGTATGCAGTTGTTAAGTAACCTGTCCAACCTGCTTAGCAGCTCCTGAGAGATATTAGAAAGACAAACATCGGCATAGTCAAATAATGGAAGAATTAGAGATTGGATGAGTAGAAGCTTAGTTGAAGGAGGCAGAAAGAACTTAAGACGATAGATGGAACGAAGTGTGCCTGTGACTTTACGACAAATCTCGGACACCTGTAACCTCCAACTAAGGGTCGGGTCAATTATTAAACCCAGATCCTTGACACTAGTACGGAAAGGAATTACACAGTTCTCGTAGCAAATGGATGGTAGATCAGGTATGTTAAGTTGTGACACCAAACGACTACTACCAATGATAATAGCCTGGCATTTACTGGGATTTACCGTTATACCAAATCGCTGTGACCAGTCTGAAATGCGTTGTAAGTCCTGATTAATAGCTGCAATAGCGGTAGCAATTTCAACCGAGGACGCTTGTGAGTATAACTGAAGATCGTCAGCATAGAGGTGGTAAGAACATTGAAGGTGGGTAGTTAGAAGATTGATAAACAACGAAAACAAGAGAGGAGAGAGAATGCCGCCTTGCGGTACACCTAGATATAGATCGCACCAGTCGGAAAAATCCTGACCAGCCCGAACAGCCTGCTGGCGACCGCGAAGATAAGAGGAAAACCAGTTCAGTACTGACGGGGAGAAGTTTAGGCGTGAAAGTAATCCAAGGAGTAAGTCGTGATCGACACAGTTAAATGCGTTTGAAAAGTCAATAAGGACCAGAACAGTCAAACAAGACCTCTCCATGCCCTCTCTAAAATCTTCTGTAACTTGAAGTAACGCTGTGGTGGTACTATGTCCCGGGCGGAAGCCAGATTGATATGTACTAAGGTAGTTGCATTTCGAAATGAAAGAGGTGACTTGTTTGTGTACCAATGATTCAAGGGCTTTGGAAAGAAACGGCAGTATAGAAATAGGTCTAAAATGGGAGGGTAGGGATGGATTGGGTACCTTCGCAAGAGGCAAGATAAAAGCTTTTAGCCATAACTTAGGGAAAATACCAGTAGAGAGGGAGAAATTGATGATGTGAGTGAGAACTGGAGTAATAATATCGAGTATGAGAAGTATCATAGGTCTACTCACCTCATCATATCCGGTTGCGGAAGATTTTATTGAAAGTATGGCTTTTCTAGTATCATCGTCAGTCACTGAACTGAATTCGAAAGAATTACATGATAACAAAGGCATGGAATTAAGTTCCTGGAGAGTCGTAGCTTTGGTGGTCAAATGCAGACGTGATGCAGAAGAGAAATGTGTATTCAAGTCATTGAGTGAAATATTTGGGATTAGAGAATTGGAATGTGATTTTCCAAATCCCAGGGAATTAAGGAACTTCCATATATCTGCAGAAGAGGAGTTTGAAATACTATTGTGGAAGTAGCGGCGTTTGGCTGTTCTTACCACCTGATTACAGCGGTTTCGTGCTCGCTTATATTGTTGAAAGGTGGTACTGTTCCGATTCTTTTTAAAAATGTGAAAAGCTCGATCTCTTCTTCTCATTGCTCTACGCACTTCGTCACTTATCCACGGTGCAGGAGGTCGGCGTAACCTGACTGCTTGAACTGGTGCGTGCCTATCGAACAGGTTGAGAATTTGGGTGTTCAAATGAGCAATTTTGTCTTCCATATTATTTGCATCCAGCAATGGGCCCCATTCTATATTCTTAGCATCGCGGTGTAGTCGAATGGCGTCAATTTTATTGAAATTCCGTAAATACACAATCACTGGCTTTGGCTTGGGAGGCTTTAATTTATACGACATGACCAAAAGATCATGTCGAGAAAACGCGGGAACAGCCAGTTGATCATGATATAAAACGTGATCCGCTGAACTAGTGCAAATGATGTCTAACCATGAATCTTCGGTGTCCACGTTGTGGTGAGTTGGACCAGATGGTAGAATATAGATGAAAAGGAATTCGGAAGGTCCTCCTGATCCGGCTGCGAAGGACCAATTGAAAAGGAATTCGGCTCGCGAGGACCAATTGAAAAGGACCTACAGGCGGGACTAATGCTAAGAAACAGAAGGGAGGAATCGAGGCTTCTCTCGATCCGGCCTCCTATAACGCCTACGTTGGGTTCGGGAACAACGTATGTGATCTCCGCAACGGAGTAACACACTAGGGCGATAACCTCGTTCCTTTTCAGCAAGTAGGTTCAGACGGGGATTACGGGTCTTCCGAAGTCGTCCCGGTCCCGACGCCTTAATTCTTCGATGTGGACTGTATAACTTAAGGGATCTTGGGAATGAAACAGCAATTATCTTCAAACCGTTCCGTGAGAGAGTAATCACTTTTCCCTATACTTTTCTTCTTGACTGCTGGTTTTCACTTTTCCCGAAGGATTTTCTTGTTTTTCCGAACTATTTTCCCGAATTATCTTCTTCCCCGAACGAATTGCAATAAAACCCGTTTACTAAGCTACCCCCAGAGCTAAACGCGAAAGTGAGCCGCGCCATTCGCGTGCCTGCGCAACTTAACAACATGAATTTGTACTATTACTCTCTCACGTTTCACTTAATATCTTTATTTACTCAAGTCATATACAAATACAATTTGTCAATATAGGTAGCACAAAACAATATCTTCACCATGATATGCATTATATCTTCATATTACAAAAAACCTTTTATTTATTAAACGAAAACCACCTATTTTACTCACAAGTTCGAAATCGAATTTTCTTAAATATTTAACACAGAAAGTTAAAACAATGTTTCCTACTTGAATTTATACATAAGTTAACTAATAAAATAGTTTAATTCACATTTTCTCTATTTATTTCACTATTTAAAACACTTTTAAATTTCTTATACAAAACTATCATTATTTCACTTATACACAGGAATTTTCACATAAAAATAACACAGAATTCACCTTTTTAGCACATACAGTTAACCTGAAATGTTTTACAAGTCATTTTTACATAAATCACTGAATTACAAACATTTTAAATTTTTACATATTCGGCCTCCTAAGGGCGTGGCCAGCGTGCTTCCGTGAACTCACACTATTTGAACAACTAACTTTGCACGGCTCTCGACTATCAGGAAAATGAAAGTCTGAAATACACTTAATTTTAACAATATTAAATAAACAAGTGCTTCTACATAGTTTTCAAACAGTAGGAAACTATTTCTGATAAGACTCTTATTCGTTATCATGCTTCTTATCAGATAACAATACAAGTGAATGTTTTCATTAATCAATCATAACAAATAGGCATTTGTTTTCGTACAAACGTATCATACTTATACAAGACAATACTTATGCAATTAATTTCCTTTAATTCTGTCTATGCACAGAGTGATTATCTCGACCGGGGAACAAATCCGATCTTTAATTTATATCATAAATTCCTTACGAATTTATTAGGCGATATTACTTAGGAAAACAAACAAACTAGTCCGGCCTGGGAGTCGAACCCAAGACTTTCTTATCATTAATTCGACATTTCTTTAAGATTTAACTAAGCATTTTCTTATCAGAGCGTCGTGGCTCGATAATTTGCTTTTTATAACTATGCGTCATCGGTTGATTTAATAAACTGAAACATTCTTATAGGCGCGTCGCCAACAATCTCCCCCCCGTGCGTTAGCACCATCATTTGGGAGGCGTCGCGGGTACCAGGACTATTATTCTGGATGTAGGTCTCCTCAAGATACCTGTGCTAGTAATGACGTCAACCACTCTGGTGTGACCGTCTGGTCCCGGTAACGTTCTACTAATTTTGCCTTTCGGCCACGTATTTCGTGGCAACGAATGATCTATTATCAAAACAATATCGCCCTCTTTAGGTTCCATGAACTTTCCGTTATTACCTGTTCGCGGTATTAAGGTAGGCATGTATTCCTTCAGCCACCTTGTCCAAAAATGGTCGGCTAATCTCTGTGCAGCTTTCCAATTGAGTTGACCCGTCAGATGCCGCTCTAGAAATAATCCAGGTGGTCGATCACCACATGAGCGTCCCAGAAGAAAATGATTGGGTGTCAAACCCTCTTCAGGACTATCCATACTGAATGTTACCAGAGGCCTGGAATTTACTGTGTGCTCTGCTTCTAAAAGCAACGTACGTAGAATTTCCTCTCGTGGGCTCCTTTCTCTGAGCGTAGCGGTCAACGCAATTTTAATCGACCTTACTAACCTCTCCCAGGCGCCACCCATGTGCGGTGCTCCCGGAGGTATAAATTTCCATTTAATATACTTCTTAAATGACTCATTTTTCATGCTCTCATAGCATTCTTCGCATGCTTTCAATAATTCTTTATTTGCAGCTTTGAAATTCGTCCCGTTATCGCTGTATATAACGGTTGGTTTTCCTCTTCTGGCGATAAATCGCCTTAACGCCATTATCATTGACGCTGGTGTCAATGAGGCTGCTAATTCCAGATGTACTGCTCTGGTAGTCAGACACGTGAATAAAACGCCCCAACGTTTTTCGTGTCGCCTTCCTATAGTCACACTCATAGGACCGAAATAATCCACAGCTGAGCATGTAAAAGGTGGCTCATGATGAGCTATTCTCTCCAGAGGAATATTTCCTTGTGGCACGTTCTGCGGTTTTGACCTGTATGTCCTGCACCACTGGCAATGATGTGACACACTTCGTACTACATTACGTAAGTTCAAGACGTAAAATTTCTGGTTCACCTCATTCATCACCGTCTGGTGATTGGCATGTCCAAAATGATGATGAACTTCTCTAATCATCATTTTAACGATTTCGTGTTTACCGTCTAATATGACAGGTTTTCTACTTTCCTCAGTCAAATTAGACTTGAAAGGTAAACGTCCATTTAAACGAAGTAAGTTATCTTCTCCTATTTCCATAGATAATTTACTTAAGCGTGAACTTCTTTCAACGCTTTTGACTGCTTTCAAACATTTTATTTCCGAATAAAAACATTCGTCTTGAACGAACTTCCAAATTAAGAATTCCGCTTTTTTCAAGAGCGCTATGTCCAACGCGCCATCGGGTCCTTTAACCGACTTTGAGTCCCAAAGGATCGAAAACTGACATCACAGCGCTAGTTATCTCCCTCTTCGTAGGCGGTCGCAAACCCTCCATCACCTCTTCCGGTGTGCTACGAAGACTTGTGGAGAAACTTATTATGTCCCGTTTGATATTCCAAATCAAACCTAACGTGCGCTCTATGTGCTCTTTATCTCCAAGCGAAGCACTGTCGCTCTTATATTTATTTTCCATTTTACTTAAAACTTCGGGTCGGTTGCTAGCCCATCCCCTCAGTTGGAAAGAAGCATGCTTATGTAATTCATACATATCGTTTACTATCCTTTCGGCCGTCGTCACGTCGGGAAATGCCTGTAGATAGTCATCCATATAGAAATTGCTTTCCGTAGCGGAAGCTGCTTCTGGATAGATATGCGCGTTGTCCTGCGCATTCCTATTCTTTACATATATAGCGATGCATGGTGATGATGCCGCTCCAAATATGAGTGACGTCATTCTATACTCTTCCGGTGGCGCGTCACGATTGTGCCGCCATAAGAATCGAAGGCTATCCATGTCTTCATCCCGGATTTTCACTTGCAGGAACATTTCTTTAATGTCTGCCATTACTGCCACGCTTCCTTCTCTGAATCGTAGCAGAACTCCGAACAACGACTTCAATAAGTCCGGTCCGGTTAACAATGCATCATTGAGACAACGTCCGCCCGTCTTTGCGGCGGCGTCGAAAACTATCCTTATTTTCTTTTTTTGTGGGTGAGTCACTGCGAAGTGAGGAAGGTACCACGTACGTGGGGAAATGGAAATATGGTTCGCTTTCTCTGCGTAACCGTTAACGATGAGATTTTCAATTTGCTTCTCGTATTCCTTTTTCAACTCGCTATTTTTGTCGAGCTTTTTCTCAATATTAAACAGGCGACTTTCAACCTGCGCTCTATTCGACGGCAAGCACTCATTGTCTGTGCGCCATAACAAAGCAGTCTCGTACCTATTATTAGGTATACGACGTACCGTTTTGTTCAAAATACTTAATGCTCGTTCTTCTGGGTCGTTCACGGGCTTTCTAGCCGATACTCCCAGAGATTCCAAACTAAAATAATCCTTGATTAATTTATCCATATCTTCCTCCTTCTTGGTGGAAATGTGGTTAACAATCTTGATCGGTTTAATGCCACCCGATATGTGACCATGTAAAACCCACCCCAGTTTGGTGAGCGATGCTACAGGTAGGTTCTTACCTCCTGAAATTAATTCACGAGTAACTATGAGATGCCAATTGTCCTGACCAATTAATATGGTAGGTTTGGACCTCTCATACATCAACTCATCCTTAATCGGTGTCAAATGAGAACACCGTTGCAATAATTCTCGGCTTACCGACTGCGGAGAAAGGTTAAGTGACTTAATTGTTTGTACACTTATCTCTTCCAAGTCGCTCGAGTAAATGCCTTTTATTTTAATGTTTAAGCGATACGAACTGTCGTCGTTAATTCGCTTACCTCCCACGGCTTCGATACGTAATCCCTCTTTACGTCCGCGAGGCGCTAATTTCTGAGCCATACACTCCTCTATGAGTGTCATGGTCGATCCTTCATCCAGAAGAGCTGTTGTCTTGACCTTTCCTCTAGGTCCATACAACTCGACCGGTATAATCTTTAAGTATGCACATGCCAGTGCATTCACTGTACTAACAGTTGTAATCTGAGCATCTTTACCCCCCTCGTCCCCTTGTGGCGAGGTTTTTTCTTTGGGGTATCGGTGTAGCATTCGATGATGTGACATTCTACATCCCTCTACACCACATTTTTTCGCTTTGCACTCTAACCTCCTATGGTTAGGTGACAAACATTGGAAACATACTTTCGCCCTTTTGACAGCTTCCCATTTCTCGCGAATATTCATGTCCTTAAACTTGTAACAACTCACTATAGAGTGCTCTTTGTTGCATATAACACACTTATGTGTTACCCGACTTGCAGGCTTATCCTGGGTTGTCATAACCACCTGTCGGTTGTGCCCTTTATTTATTTATTTATTTATTTATGCTTTATTTGCACACCGAGTACAAAAAGGCGGACTTAATGCAACAAGGCATTCTCTGCCAGTCTACCTCCAGGCTAAGCAGAGAAGATATTGTGGGTGCAAAGTGCTACTGAGTTAAAACATTTAAGTAGACATACACATTAAATATTGCAACACATATTATAAACATACGTATCATTACATATACATATATACACATATACATATATATACATATATACACATATACATACACATATACACATACATACATATACATATACATACATATATATATATATATATATATATATATATATATATATATACATATATATACATACACACATACATACACATACACACACATACATACACATACATATACATACATATGCACATATACATATACATACATATACACATACACACATACATATATACATATACAAACATAATTAAATATAGCTGTTTCCGATTCAAACACCTATGAAATATTTGAAATAAAAACAGGATAAGGGAACCTTTACTATTTCGGCGTTCTAGACGCTCGCTCGAATTACTTCGGCGCATACAGCGCTCGCTCACGGCACATCTGCGTACACCTCCCTTTGCGGTGTGTACAGTTTGCTTCCTGAATTCAGGACGCTTCCTTTTTTCAGGCGCATTTTCGTTGTTTAAGGACGCTCCAAATTGTTCACTCAATAAATTTAAAAACTTGGCCATCTTCTGTAACTCTGGCTCCAAAGGATACTGAGCTCGATATTCAAACCATTTAAATTTAATCATAGTTCCGAGCTTCTCCACTATGCGGCTCACTAACTCCGGTGAGTACAAATACTGTGGTTGATTCAACGCTTGTATCGTGGCAACCACGTTCGTAATACGACTTGCAAAAGATCCTATATTTCGGCAATCTTCTGCCAATCTTGGCATACGCTTTACATTCTCGATTTCGGCTAGAATGAGCATCTCAACCCTACCGAATCTTCTTTCGAGAGCGTTCATTATTTCTTCCGGTTCACACAAAGTAAACAACAACGACTTAACCGCTTCCTTAGCGGTGCCCTTTAATGCCCTCCTAAGGCGTGCGACATTCTGCACCCCTGAAAATTGGCTTTTCGTGTCTTCAAACACCGTTTTAAAAATAATCCATTCACCCGGGTCTCCATCGAACACCGGTAATTCCTGGAGGAAATGAAGCTGGGAAGACTTATCTTTACCAGCTATTTTTATTGCACTCACAATCGCTTCGGTCAATTCTGACACCTCACTCGCGTGTGTTTTCTGTGCATTTCCTTGGTTGCGCTCGATCTCCGCCCCTTTGCGGCGTGATCCTTTACACGCTTCCTTATCAGTAACATCGGGTTGTGCTACACTAACCGGCGCGCTCATTATGGTCTGCTGAACCCAACTCCTTACGAAAGGTTCCACCTGAGTATTCCGCTCTTCATCATCCTCACTCGAGTCGATCTCCTCTTCTCGGTTGAGTCGTGCCAACTCCAATTGAGACTTGGCCAAGGCAGCAGCTGCCTGTGCTCGTTCGAGCTCTGAGCGTTCGAATTTAATCCGCGCCTCTAATTCGGCTTTCAGCCTCGCCGATCGCGATGACCTACTACCTCTTTGTGACCCTTTATCACTAGTGTGCCCGATTACTGTCCTTGACGATGCCGCTTCTTCGGTCCTTTGACCTACTTTTTCGACCACCGTTTCACTCCTGGATATAACGGATTGTTGTGCGGTACTGGCCTGCGTACCACTGGTGTCCGTCCTGTTGCTTGTCGTTGCCACGGACGTCCCTGTGTCCCACGTGCATGTGGACGTGTCGGTGGTGGCTCCACTTGAAGGAGTTGCTCCATTTGACGCAGTAGCTGTGGTCGCTCCAGATGGTTCCGCTTCTTTAGCTTTTCTTGAGAGCCCTGTCCTTGTCCTGCTCCCTTCGCTTCTCCCTGTCTGGTCTTGTGCCTTCTTCATCTTGCAGGAAGGTGATTGTTGGCCTACGGTCCCTAACTGTCCCTACGGTCCCTACAACCCCTTACCTACAACCCTTCTACACCCCAACCTAACACCACTACCCCTCCCCCCCTTTATCTCCCAACCCTACAACCCTACTACCACCCTAACAGCCCTATCAGCCCTATCAATCCTGGACGGGGCCTACCGAGGTGAGCCGTCCAGGGATGGAGTCGTGCAGGAATGGAATGGAGGAAAGGTTTAGGAACTGTCCCGCCAAGGAATATGACGAAACAGTCGAGCGGTAGTGCAAGCGCAGTCTCGCTCGAGAGAACTGCTCCACCCGAAGGTGTTGTGCCAGAGCCCAACCGTTTGGCACCGTTAGGTGGTCGGGATGTATGCTGTGCTCGCCGCCCAGTTGCCGGTGACGCCTCGTCCAAGCGCCCTCCTCCGGCCGCGATGCAGTCAGGTGCCCACGCGCACCCTCGCCCGGCAGCAGCAGCGGTGGATGCTTCTTGCACCCTGATGACCCGACGGGAAATGCCGGACACGGTCGTCCGACAGGAAATGCCAGACACGATCGTCTGACAGGAAATGCCGAGCACGTTTGCCCGACAGGAAAATGCCAAGCCCTGCTTGGCCACGATGAGTGTCTTCACAAGACACCTGCGCCCGGCTGCGATACGTGCCCCATGCGAGCACACGCCCCAAGCTGCAATCCCGGTTTTCTTTCTTCCGGTAGTTCCAGGTCCCGTCCTTCAGCGCTGACGTCCTGGTCTTCTGGCCTTTGGTCCTATTGCTTCAGCTCAAACCTCCGGCTTCTTTCGGTTGCTGATCTTTACTCGGCTTCCGAAGGTCTTCTTCCATAACCAGCAGTCCACAGCTGGTTCCTTGATCCAGTTGGCGGGGTTCGGATGGTCCTTAATCCGGCTCCGAAGGTCCAATTGAAAAGGAATTCGGAAGGTCCTCCTGATCCGGCTGCGAAGGACCAATTGAAAAGGAATTCGGCTCGCGAGGACCAATTGAAAAGGACCTACAGGCGGGACTAATGCTAAGAAACAGAAGGGAGGAATCGAGGCTTCTCTCGATCCGGCCTCCTATAACGCCTACGTTGGGTTCGGGAACAACGTATGTGATCTCCGCAACGGAGTAACACACTAGGGCGATAACCTCGTTCCTTTTCAGCAAGTAGGTTCAGACGGGGATTACGGGTCTTCCGAAGTCGTCCCGGTCCCGACGCCTTAATTCTTCGATGTGGACTGTATAACTTAAGGGATCTTGGGAATGAAACAGCAATTATCTTCAAACCGTTCCGTGAGAGAGTAATCACTTTTCCCTATACTTTTCTTCTTGACTGCTGGTTTTCACTTTTCCCGAAGGATTTTCTTGTTTTTCCGAACTATTTTCCCGAATTATCTTCTTCCCCGAACGAATTGCAATAAAACCCGTTTACTAAGCTACCCCCAGAGCTAAACGCGAAAGTGAGCCGCGCCATTCGCGTGCCTGCGCAACTTAACAACATGAATTTGTACTATTACTCTCTCACGTTTCACTTAATATCTTTATTTACTCAAGTCATATACAAATACAATTTGTCAATATAGGTAGCACAAAACAATATCTTCACCATGATATGCATTATATCTTCATATTACAAAAAACCTTTTATTTATTAAACGAAAACCACCTATTTTACTCACAAGTTCGAAATCGAATTTTCTTAAATATTTAACACAGAAAGTTAAAACAATGTTTCCTACTTGAATTTATACATAAGTTAACTAATACAATAGTTTAATTCACATTTTCTCTATTTATTTCACTATTTAAAACACTTTTAAATTTCTTATACAAAACTATCATTATTTCACTTATACACAGGAATTTTCACATAAAAATAACACAGAATTCACCTTTTTAGCACATACAGTTAACCTGAAATGTTTTACAAGTCATTTTTACATAAATCACTGAATTACAAACATTTTAAATTTTTACATATTCGGCCTCCTAAGGGCGTGGCCAGCGTGCTTCCGTGAACTCACACTATTTGAACAACTAACTTTGCACGGCTCTCGACTATCAGGAAAATGAAAGTCTGAAATACACTTAATTTTAACAATATTAAATAAACAAGTGCTTCTACATAGTTTTCAAACAGTAGGAAACTATTTCTGATAAGACTCTTATTCGTTATCATGCTTCTTATCAGATAACAATACAAGTGAATGTTTTCATTAATCAATCATAACAAATAGGCATTTGTTTTCGTACAAACGTATCATACTTATACAAGACAATACTTATGCAATTAATTTCCTTTAATTCTGTCTATGCACAGAGTGATTATCTCGACCGGGGAACAAATCCGATCTTTAATTTATATCATAAATTCCTTACGAATTTATTAGGCGATATTACTTAGGAAAACAAACAAACTAGTCCGGCCTGGGAGTCGAACCCAAGACTTTCTTATCATTAATTCGACATTTCTTTAAGATTTAACTAAGCATTTTCTTATCAGAGCGTCGTGGCTCGATAATTTGCTTTTTATAACTATGCGTCATCGGTTGATTTAATAAACTGAAACATTCTTATAGGCGCGTCGCCAACAATAGAGATCTGCCGAGTCTATGATGGCTTTAAGTTTGCGACTCTGAGGAGAGTCCTTTAGCAAGTTGGTATTGAAATCTCCCATAATTTTAATATGTTTGTTATCAGTGCTGATGGAGTCGATTACCGATTCAATATGGGAAAAATAATCAGTTGAAGGAGGGCAGTAAACAACTCCGAGCACGACCCTCAAACCCTTAATTTTTACTTCTAGAAATAGGTACTCAGCAGATCCTCTATATTCTGATGGTGATATTGCAATGACATCATATGCATATTCCGATCGCAAGTAAATGGCTACGCCACCTCCACCTTTGCCAGTGCGATCAGAACGTATAAGTACAAATCCAGGAAGACTGTACAACGTGGAGGATAGGGAGGGTTTTAGCCAGGACTCTGAGATAAGTAGAGCATGGATGTATGGTGAGGAAAATGTGTCAAGTAGATCTGAGTAATGGGCAGGGATGCTTTGCGCATTTATATGGCATACATTTAAACAATTTGTAGAGGCAAATTTCGTGTGCAAATAATTACCCACGTTATCGATAAAAGAATCGTCTGCGGGTGTGGTAATGTTAAAAGAAGAACATGCAGAATAAAATGAGTCTTCATCCGATGACATTTAATCTATTATTATTAATAATAGTAAAAAATAAATATATAGTGTATATGTAATAATAAATAATGTTGTATAATATATATATATATATATATATATATATATATATATATATATATATATATATATATATATATACCTATATATGTAATAAATTTTACATATACTAAATACTATATTTATGAATATAAATATTAAAATAATGAAACAATTATGAAATGTAAAAAGTTAATTAATCACTATTTGTTTTACCTGCCGGTCTGCCTTAAAAATTATTAATCAAGTTTACATATAAAAAGAAGATTAGCACAAATGTTTTAAACAGTCCAATGAAACAGCAATGATGTCTTACTCATATTTCACTTGGTCAAATTAAAATATAATTAATGTTGTGCTCATCTTCTATACAACAAAGAACAATAGAAAGACATATATTATAATGTTAATGACTAACTTAAGTGAGCGATAAACAACAATTATAAGTAAGGCCGTGATCGTTTACTATTTTACATTTATACAAGACACAAGAGTATATTGTACATTTAATTTAAAATATATTAATAATTATGAAAAGATTAAACTGAGAATAAAACGCTACAATTTAATACCATCTAATGGTTAAAATACGGAAATTATACGACAAATGAAATGAAAACATGGCTTAAAAACCAAGAATCCAAGAATCCAGGCCAATGTCTTGATAAAAATAATTGTATGATATTGACGTTTAACTATAACATAGATAGTATCCTCTTAGTAGTCTGTGAACATAAATTGCTATGATAAATTGTTTACCTACTGTATTTACTGTATTTCGTACCAAATATGTACTACAATAATATTTCGTACGGTGAACGTAAAATTAAAGCTTACTGTCAGCACCGAAATCATAAAATGAAAATGAAAAAGTTATAAATACAGCAAGAATGATGCTGATCGTAAAGTGCAATGCCATTATGTACAGATTAAGAAACAATTACGATAAATCACAACTTCTTACTGATTGCACGCTTCGAAGTAGTTGTTGACCTGGATTTAGATCCTTCTTTTTTGAGAATGACATCTGAGGCTGGAAGCGAGGTAGCCCGTTCTACGTCAGCTTTGTGTTTGGCTGTCAGCTTCTCTAGATCATTTGTTGTAAACACTTTATAACGGGATCCAGTAGGAAGCTTGACATTGATCACCCCGTCCAAGGTCCACACATTCCTAATGCCAAAGTGCCTGCGGGCCTCTAAGAATAAAGACTGCCTCATTCGTGTTAGATATTCTGACAACACATATGGGCTACCCTTGAGCAAAGCCTTCTTGGCCCATACCTCCCGACGTAATGGAGCATCTTCAAATTTTATGAGAATCGGACGAGGGCGGCCATTAGATATTGTGCCAAGACGATGACATACCTGCAGCGACTGACTAGAACAATTTTTGATACCAAGATTCTTCGTGATGACTGAAGCTACCAATTCGCGGACATTTTCATTGGTATTCTCGACCACTCCTCCCAGCAGCAGAAACTTCTTTCTGTGTCTACTTTCAATGGCATCCACATTAACAATTAGATGGTTAATTTGCTGCCGCAGTAATGTAAATGTTGAATAAACAAAATTCTTGAAGTTGATGTAGTCAGAACTTAGGTCCTTCAGGCTTAAGTCCTTTGATGACCCCTCTAGTCTCGCTTCAAACTCATCCAACCTCTGATTAAGTGCCTTCTCTAGTGATACTTGTGTTTTAAGTACTTCAAATATGTTTTCCATACTGAGATGTTCTTTAAGTATTGTACTCAACTTGAAGTTCGTAAGAAAAGTGGTAGCAGCCTATGGCAGATATTTAATTTATTGCATATATGATATTTTAGTTGATACTTAACAAATATTAAACACTGTACACAATACATACACATACACATACAACATATTATGTCTTTTAAAAGTTTTTAAAATATAGGTACTTTCCAGAGAAGTTTCTTTTCCAATTGCTCAATATAAACACACCTTCACATTGCAATGCGCATGATGCAATATGAAAATAAACTCGTGGGCGCGCGGCCGGCCTAGTTGTGATTACAAATGAAAGTGCCCTTGGACCAATAAAGGCGGCACTCCGTGGATCACGTCATCTTATTGTTTTGGCTGCAGACTTCTCGAACTTAAGCTGATAGAAGGAACTACGAGTGTGTACATACTACTGATTCTAGCAGTATTGCAAGCAGGATATATAGTTGACATTATCTAAACCTTAAACAAAAGACTAAAGACGTAGTTATTGACGAACGAACAGTTATTAAAGTTATTGGGAGGTAGAAGTCTTTTTCTGCCTATAAGTAGAAAAGATACATAAAAATACATAAAGATACATAAAGATACATAAAAAGAAGTGTAGGTACTACCCTCATTTCTATTTCTGCCGCCAAATAACCGTACTTGCACTGCTGTGTTCCAATTCGAAGAGTATACAGAGCCAGTGAATCCACAGGACGCATTTGTACCCTTCTTCGTTTAAAGTTGGCTAAGTTGCCAAGTGTTCATAGCCTGTGGCAGCCACATACCATCAAGTGTACTTCGTACTTCATCATTTGTCACTTCAATTTTATTAAAAAAAACTATAGCAAGGAACGTAAAACAATTAACAAATACATCAAAGAAAAATCAACATGAAAAAATGAACACGACGATATGAGAAGAAAGATATTATACTATTTTGAAAGAAATATTTTCTTTTTCTTTATACAATCGTAGCCAATAATACAAGAAGAATTAAATTACGGTAGTTCTACTATCATTTTTAATTCCCTGGTACTAATAATTAGCTAGTACTAACGTGTTGTACAATGCATACAACAAAATTTTTCAGTATAGAACTTCACGCCAGCTACGAGGGGACGCTTACTCATTAGAAAATCATTAGTGGTGTAGTGGCGTTATCTTGACGATCTCACTAATTCATTAGTATCCTAATCGCGGTTTAATCCTAGACAGTTCAAGATACAAGCACTCAGCGGGATTGACTTACTTTTTAAAATTTCCTTGTAATTGAATAAACCGGGATTAACCAAACTTATATACCGACATTTTTAGGATAATGAAATATAAATACTTGAGAATTATAAATTAAAAAATTTTATAATGATTTTGGTACGTTGCTTAACTTAAATCAAAATTATATTTTATAGTTTAAGGAAAAGTATGTCACGAAAACCTATTCTTATCACACAAAATTCTGTTTGCAGAAATATACATCTATTGTACAAAAACGGCGGCAAACGCTATCACGAAATACCAACGTAAAATATCAATATGATATTGTTGTATTTCTGTGTGTGACGTGAAGTAACGAACTTACGCTGTGAGTGACGTAAAAGATATAAATTCTCTCCTTTTATTGGTAACGAGGCTTTTCATCCTAATCCCTAGGGGTGACAAAACACCTGCTTTTTAATCCGCAATCGATTTGATCTTAAAAAAAGATATAGGTGTCTATAGGCATATACAGGTACTGTATAGCAACATATATGTTTAAACATATAGGTTGCTATATAGTACCTACTATGTCAAACATAGTAATAAATATCAACCTAGTTTGTCGGCATTATACCTATTGTAAAAAAATGTTATACGAATATATAAAAATCTACGCAATTGTACCAACAGATTATCACTCGTACCACACTTCCTCAACATTTATTATGGTAAAGTATGGAAATTTATGATGCACTGACACACCGTAGCTCGGCTTGTTTATCGTAGGACTTTCAACCATGATGATGACGACCACCCGTGTGTTGCGGCTCTAACACCGCAAGATATAAGGCACTTGATGGCTCCTATAGAACTTCCTCCAAATGTCAAACATTATCAAAACACTACCCTTAGTTTTTATTGAGTTACATCTTACAAAACCCACTGTCTGTTCTTCAAACTAGTGGTACTGGATTTAAAAAAATTAATAGTATAAAGACTTGTTTGTATTTTTACTGGTTTTTGGTAATAATTAACATTCTATGTTCACTACCGTATTTAGAGATATTTTTAATATGTTTATAGTTGCACTTACGCCAAGTAAGATATTCATATTAGAACACCTACTAAATCTAAGATAATACATTTTTGTATAGAATAAGGGTGAGAAACGAGTACGCAGTCCACCTAATGGTAAGTGGATGCTACACACATCTATTCATACACTTATCGTCAGTTAAAAATAAAAATGCTGATTCGTTGTCACTCCTGTGATATAAGATGGAATGCCCCGTTTCTAGTAAAAATGGTCTCCAGTTTTCTACACAACATACAAAACACAGCAGCATGAAGCTGCTATTTTTCGCTGGCATTCATGAGAGCGTGGTCCTACTCCGGTCGAGCCGACCCATTCGTGCTACAACCACAATACAGCTATAGCGTGGCTCTACCACGTAAGAATAAAAATTTATTAGTGAAAAGTGTTGTTTGTATTTTCTTGATTGTTCTTTTTAAAATTTGTATAGTCGTGCTTACATCAAGAAAGGTATTTATATTAGAATATCTACTAAATTTCATATAAATCTAAAATTAATTATGTATATAATTAGTAATTAGTATATAATCTAAAAGTAATTATTAATAAGCACTTATGACTACTGTATACAGCAAATGATACAGCATATGGAATAAATAACATATAGGAGCTTATTAAACCTTCAGCATCCTAATAACGGACCCAACAATGAATGTATAATGTATATATTATGTAACAAGTTATTCTCACGTTTCACAAAGGCCACCTAAGACACCTGTTAAAATAGCATATGAATGTTTAGACAGATAAAGTTAAAACAGCCGACTGCATTCATAAAGAAATAATAGAGTTGAGACACTTTGTGAATCGTTCGTCGAAGACAATCCTATAAACTTCGAAAGAAATAATTTTTTTGAATAAATATATATTAACAATTACATAATAAAAGTTGGTATTGGTGCTAGGAGTAAAAAATAATAATATTTCCGTGTAGTTACTAATGAAACGGCATACTTGTTGCTAAGGTTTAACAATGCTTTCTCTTTTTTATTACCTATAACTAACTATAATCTATTTAGCTCTATTTTAAAATCAAAGTCTATCATACAACACTGTGATTGGTCCTGTAATAGGGCTTCCTATATATTAGTGTAATAGTGCTAACGATAATTCACAATGTCCCTTAGTTTGTTTTAGTGAATTCTCACATGCCCTCAAAATATTTTTACCACAAAGTACGTTATAATCATATTTCGTAGATGTTATTATATATTTCAATAATATTACTGCTTTCTCCAAACTTATTCATATTAGAAACAGTTCAATGGTTTCACTTTTATTTTCAATCAGGTTAATATTTAATTGATTAAAATTATTATAACCATATTACATAAAAAATGTTTATATAGCAACATTTAAAGTTGGAACTAATATAATAATTTTCGTCTAGCCGTAAACTTGTATCTAATTCAGGAAAATGAAGTTTAAAGCTATCATAGCTCCTTGTAAACACTTGTTTCCTGTATATCTTCCAGTGAAAACGGAAACAGCAAGCACTTACAGAGTGAGTTCTGAAATAAAATCGCATTTCCTTTATCGGTTCCGAGTAAATATTGCTCAGTTAATTCTTAGTCAAAGCTGAACTTTGGTTAGCCTAAAAAAAGAGGTAATTAATTTATTTTGAACAAAATTTTGTACAAAACTAGACTAGAGTTCGAAAGGCAAAAATAAAGATTGCAACTAGGCAATACATTAAAATTAAAGTTATTTTCAATATTAGAAAAGAAACTAATTCACATTCTATAACCGCAACATCACTATAATATAATATCTATTACTGCGTATGTATATGAAATGAACGAACGATTTTGAAATAAATACATATTTACAAGACGTGTTTATTTCAAAATCGTTCGTTCTTTAAAAACGCTAAATATTAAAGATACGACAACCTATGTACTTATAATTATAGGAAAGTCCCAAAGTCATATCTGACCAGAAAACATGTCTGCTATTATAATTTAACAATTATCAATCCCATTATATCCATCTATCATTTCGTACAAAAACTCAAAATTAATACAAATATAAGCAAAACGCAACGCTTATTAACACGCCGCTATTAATTGATTAAAAACTGTACACATTATCTGTATTCAAACAAAAGCAGGAAGCAAATCATCAAAATGCGTAGCACGAAATTAAGGTGGGTCGGACGTACCCTTCTATATAAAATTAATAATGCGTTTAACCCGGAAACCCCATCTGTGTAGTCTAGTGGCATAGGTCAATATTCTCCAAATGACAATTGGACAAGTAAATAGTAAAATACTAATTGTATTTGTCATATATTTGTTAACTGAAATACACTGGCAGAAGTCGAAGAATTAGGGTGAAAGGGGTGCATCCCATCGCGGGATCTGATGACCTGATGAAATATTGAGGGTGTCGATGGAAGCAGGAGGCTGAGGACTGTGTTTTGTAATAATTTATGAGGCAGACCCATTGTAAGTAGTGGACTTGTGATCAGCTGTAATAATGATGATATCTTTCAACAATAAAATCTTATATAAACAATTAAGAATCTCAGTCCTCTCCGACTTGGCAAAATGTCTGATCTAACTCGAAATCGGTTGTTCTTCTTTCCGCTTTTACAAGTTTTATCGGATGATTGGCCAACCATACGCCTCGTCAGATAAACAATAATATCAGGTCCCGCTCACATACGAACTGTTGAGACTTCTCAGCCCAAATTTCTCATCCAGCTATCACCATTTGTCGCTTCCTAAAAAATTTTCTCCTTAAAGAATCTTAACTTCGACGTTAGGCTTAGCAGTTGTTTAAGCTACTTCAACGTCTACATAGCCTGTAAAGTGTATACTGATATTAGCTCCAGATTCAATCAGATCCATTATAATTTATCATGCGATGGGAACAGAAATAAGATAGATAAGAGCGGACGTGTAACTTTTTTTCATACTAAACAAAACTTTAATTTAAATTATATGATTTGAATTGTGCATTGTATTTAATAAACAATAACTAAAACTACATACTACTTTGTTAAACTTGGCCCTTAGACCAAATCCATGCACTTTTAAAAACACAACAAAATTATTTAGCAAAAGATTTAAAAATATATATATTGCAAAATACATATACCAATAATCGGCTAATCTTTAGTTCATTTGTTATACCATGATTAGTGGTAACATGTATATAAAATAACCATATTATAATACAAACACTAGAAGACGAAAGAAAAAAGAAACTTTTAACACAAACCCTTTACGTACAACAAAATACGAAATTTAAAATTTAATAATTCGTAAAATAATAAATTTGACTTTGTATGTTAAAGTTGCACTCATGTCCACCTAATATAAAAATAATGACATGGCAACCCTAAAGGGGACAGGAAAGGAAGTACATCGCTGATGGCTTAAACCGGGGAAACCCCTTGAGTCGAAATCGGTTACCCAATGGTCGACATAAAGGAAAACTGATTTTGGAGGTTGATGAGGTTTAAATACCGACCCCTATTAATTGACACAAGTTCTTATTTGAAACTTTTAAGAAAAGAAGAACAAAGAGAAAAGAGAAAAATAAGAAAGAGAAAGAAAACTGTATAAGTTGTGTTACGTGTTGTTATAATAATGACTAATATTTTAGTAGGAAGTATCATTGTTGTACTTTTAAAAATACTCAATAAGTCGAGTGCCGAAGCGTGCACAAGTTTCGTCCAAGATGAAAAATAAAAATAAAAATTCACCAAGATTACTTTGTGATTTTAAAGGTCTTTTTTCCAAAAAAGAATTACCTAGTTAAGTATTTTTATGTAATTTGTATAAATAATTATTAATTACTCTTAATATTTACTGAATTTTATGTCTATTTATTTGGTTAAATTTTGATAAGAAAATGACGCCAAGTTTACACACTTAACCAACCACAAAGTTTTTAAATTAGTAAGTATTTTATATCAATATAAAAAACTATAGATAGGACTTGTAATGTAACTTGACTGTGGGGGTCTGAGGTATCAGTTCACTTTGGAAAAGGGGTCTCTTGCTCATAATAGTTTGGGAATCCCTGGTTTAAACGAAGCGGTATTTCTGTTAAGTTTTAATTAAATCACTCGACACCTGTCCCTACCGCCTGCGATAAGCACGTGCCGCCCGCCCCTTCTCGGTTTATAACGTTATAAAGTTATCCATTTTATCGAACTCGTTCCTGAGAACTGTTTACATTTTTTCCTTAAGACTGTGCCATAAGTAGCGATTAAGATATTGTAATAATTATAAAAACAAGGTGGTTGTAACCTCTTCTGGAACTTACTTCTAAAGGCAACAATCCTTTCTTTTAAATTTTTAAACTTTAGGCTATTCTCCAAGTTTTATGAGATTGACGACATCATCTACGTGCAGCACATCTTGGAATTTATAGTTGTAGTAATTATATAGTATTTTAAATAATTATTCCCCATATAAAACCCCATGGAATCACAAGACGAAATAAAAATTACTAACTGACATTAGTATCGCGGTTGTTATAATATTAATATAAATTATCCAATATGAATAATGCATAACCAGTGATCTATTAAATCTTATATGTAACATATTAAAAATGAGTATAAGTAAATAAATGTTGCAGAAGTGAATGGCAGAGACGACTAGGGACGGCCTGGACTGAAGTTTATCAACCGAATTTGCGATATATTGAAGATGAACCGAATTACAAGGACTGTAAACCGACGAACATTTTTGCTTAGGTACCTATATGGTAGTGGAGAACGCGAGAGGAAATGAAGGTGTTTTATACACCTTCATTTCCTCTCGCGTTACGATAGTGAAAAATGGAAGACCGTCGTTTCTGACTAACCGTCTGGGTGACAGGCGTGAGTGTCTATGTTATTGGTTACAAGAAGTAAACTTAAATTAATAATACTTGCAATAATCTTCAATACAATAAAGGTAAGTTAAATCATAAATTCACATTTACATTCCTTTTAACAAATATACTTCCAAACTTGTAGTAGATGCGTTATTCACGAAAGTAATTCAAATTTGTGTTATAAACTCTACTCTCACTAGAACTCATTATGCAGTGCATCTACCTACCATAATTAATATCCAAAAGTTACTATATTCATATATGATTAGTGCGTTGACATTCGCTTCGTGTGCCAGTGTTGCCAGGTCGGTAACACCAAAAGCTACAAACAAATCAGGCAACACCGACGACGGTATATTTAACGCGCGGGAAGCAAGCGAGAGGAAGTACGCCCAGAGTTTACACTTTATTATTAGATAACGTCTGAGTGGAAACTGAATATTTATGTTCACAACGCGTTTGGTTTATTTTCGGGAATATAAAATGAAGAAGATAAACCTTTAAAACGCATAATAAAACAAATTATCACGCCCTCTAAGCTTCTGAGCTATTCATTTATAATCTATAACGGTTTTAATCGTGATATATTTCATTCTACACGACGATGGTGTATTGACACGGAGTAAATAATGTTTGGCTTTTTAGTCCAAGCTTTCTTATTCAAGTAAAACAGTTAAAAATAAAAAGTAACTTAAGAATTTATATATTTTATACGATTCACGACATCGTCTTTATTCCCGACTATTGAAATGTACAGTTTGAGTTTCAGAACCTTATTCTCTATTACTTTTATTTTTTAAGGATAACTCAGAAACGTCTTATACTGTTATTCACAATAAAGTTTCACAGATTAAACATCACTATCATCAACGGTCAGTAAGTCAGTAGGTTATTGTTCAGCAGATGACAGTTAATAAGCTATAATGACCCTAATGAAGTGTCCTCTAACAATCTGTATCCAAATGTTAATGTTTTTATATTTAATCGTACAACATTGTAAATTATTGTTTATAAAGGAGACCCGCTGAGCTTCTTGCGATTTTTCCCAAAACAATAGTGTTTATCCCCGAACCAGTGTAATCTATATTGAATAAAAATTAGAGATGGGCCGAGTACTCGGTTAATATTCGGTACTCAGCGGGTTTTTTTAATACTTGTACTCGGCCGAATAACTCTGTTTTAATGCCGAGTAGGTATATATTAGGTAGGTATATATTGCTTTACTTAAACCGAGTATCGGTTTAAGTAAAGCAATATATTTCAGTAGATCGATATAATTAAAACTATGGTGTTAATCAAAAATTATAATTTATTATTAGTTTGGGGAATCTTCGACAATCACAATAATGATAATGAATGAATAGTAATGAGACAAAAATGAAAAAATGTAAAGGTAAATTATGATGCAGGAACACAAGGCTCTCTGCACGTTTTGGAAACACCCTATTCCTTTTTTCTTCAAAGACGTTACTAGCCTCCGAAAATAATCGCTCGCTATACACGGTGCTTGCAGGTGCACATAGAAACACTCGTGCTAAACATGCCAGCTCTAAATACCTTGTCTGGTGCCCTGCTTACGACTCGAAAGGACTCTTGTCTTTTGCCAACAAATTTTCTATTAAATAGTGATCTAATTCTAAGGCAATAGGGCTCTTTGTACCTGTTTACGCGCCCGAAACAGGAACTTGATTTTTGACAGGAAATTGAACCAAGTAAAACTCGGTACTCGTTACTCGGCAAAAGTGCTACTCGGCGTATCTCTAATAAAAATTATTACATTATTTTTTCTTCCAAAATAATTACGGGATGATTTACACTTACTCCGTCAACATACAGCATAGTTAACAGATATCTAAATATCAAGCCCAAAGTATAAATAGCAAAGTGTTCGGTTTGGCTTCAATAAACGACTATCCATTACTTTGTGTATATCTTCTGTAAACGTTTGTTGTCAAAAAGGTGCCAACAGTGAAAGGTGGTAAATGCCTATTGGCATACAAGAAATACTTGAATAAAAGTAGGTAAATCAGTTCAATTTGAACTTATACGGTATTTTTACAAAAGTCTTTGTCATGAAAGACATATCGTGGTAGAGCCATGCTGCAGTTATATTAGAAGTATAGTTGTAGCACGAATGGGTCGGCTCGACCGGGGAAGGACCACGCTTTCACTGAATACCAACGTAAAATAGTAGGTTAATGCTGCTGTGTTTCGTATGGTGAGTGTAGAGAACCGGAGACCCTTTTTACTGGAAACGATGTATTCCATCTTAGTCCTTAGGGATGACAACGCATCCGCATTTTGATTCGTAATCGGGATAGATGTATATGGGCAACAGCAACAACTTACCAACAGGTGGACTGTGTGCTCGCTTGTCACCCTATCCTATCCTATAGTGCAGTGCACTATAGGATAGGCCCTATCATAGGACCTATCCTATAAAAAAGATGTCCCTGAGCAGCGACCTATCAGTATCAGTCTTCGAGAGATTTGAAATGTGTTGTCAAATTTCATACCTGTTACTTATATGTTACTTAATTACTTACCAGGCTACATGTGGTAGAGCTATGCTACTATTGTGGCGTCTTTGCATCTATACTAGGGTTGTAGCACGAATGTGTCGGCTCGACCGGCGGAGAACCACGCTCTCACGGAATACCACCATAAACTAACAGCTTAATGCTGCTATGCATAGAGAATAATATAGTCTTTGCTGCTATGTTTCGTACTGTGAGTGTAGATAACCCTACACTCACGGTGTTCCTTTTTACTGGAAACGAGGCATTCAAGTCAGCACTCAGGGCTGACAACATATACGCATTTTGATTCTTAATTGAGGTAGATGTAGATGTTTATGAGCCACAGTATCCTCTTACCATCAGGTAGACTGCGTTCGTTTGTCACCCTTATTTTATAAAAAAGTCTTAAGAGTAAGTACGAGCAATAATATATTGCTCGTACTTACTCTACTCACATATTTTCCACGAAAATTCTTTCTTGAAACAGACTCTAAATTAAATCTGAGACTTATACACAACTATCACTTACTACTTATTGCTAGGTAATATAAACTACCTACGTAGTAATAGAACGGCTGATGTTTGAAAGCAGCAACTAAACAATATACAAATGTTATGATTAAGTAATAAGTAATGCAAGGCTGTGGCGCCACTTGCAAAACCAACGAGCTGACATCGGATATAGCCGTATAAATTGTAATATAAATATATACAATTATCAATATGATACTGTGTATAAGTTAGACATAAGTTAAATCTAACTAAAGTTACAGCCTATATAAAACCAAAAGTTATGGATTTTTATTCCTTTTAACTTTTTGACTGCTTGGCTTACTTGGCTTTCAATTTTATTAAAAAAATAAAAAAACTGCGGTGGCCAACACCCTTGTCAAGCGTGGCATCTATGGCAAATATGCATATGAGGCAGTCTATAGGGGAGGCCTTTGTTCTTTAATAGGCTGTGACTTTAATAGGCTGTCACGGTAACTTAAATAAGACTTCGAAAAACAAAGGATGCAATTTCATCTTTTGAACCAATTAGGAAAGGAACTAAGTTTTACACGTGCGTTACATTATGAAGCATTTCATCGCAGAACACAAATGAAAAGCATACAATATGTATGTAAAAGACATCTGTTCGAGTTATAAAGTCTCGCAATTAAACTTTAACATTTTAATAGGACCACGCCACACTACGTGAGTTGTATGAACCCTTATATTATATGCTTATATTTATAGAATTTTTTTTCATCACATAAGTATATCATATCAAATAATAATATAACCTTTATTTTTGATAACTTTGGGTTTTAGTTCACAATGTCATTATTTTTCTTTTACAATCGAATTTTTTATTTAAAACTGAATTGGCAAACGTACTTACACTCTCCATCTATCAGTAAGTAGCTGCTGCAGTCTGTAGATACCTAGAGCCAACTTCGAATAAAGAAGGCTATAGGTGCGTAGACACCACTGGAAACCAAAATGGAATATCTCATCATAGCCTATAAATTATACTGGATTTTTGGATGGACTCTTCAGACATTCCAGCTTGCACTGCTGTGAAGTTCTAGGGAGTATTTAACGGCAGAAATATACAACGCGCAATTTAACTACTTTTAGTTAAATAGCTAAGTTGACTGGAAAACGTAGTAGTACCACGCTGCAGTGTTTTATTGCTTTAGGTCAGCTCGACCAGAAAAGAATCACGCTCACAGATAAAACCGACATAAAAGAGCATTATTGTACTGTTGTTTTTTTTTATAGAAAAAAGGTGACAAACGAACACACAGTCCACCTGATGGTAAGTGAATGCTGTGACCCTTAGACATCTACATTTATTCTCCATTAAGAGTTAAAACGCAAATGGGTTGTCATCCCTGAGGACTACGATGGAATGCCTCGTTTCCAAAAAAAAGGGTCTCTTGATCTCTACACTCACCATACGAGTACGAAACACAGCAGCATTAAGCAGCTATTTTACGCTTGTATTCTGTAAAAGCGTAGTTCTTCCCCGTTTGAGCCGACCCGTTTGTGCTACAACCATAAAGTAGTTGCAGCGTGGCTCTACCACATACAATTATGTCTTACGAATGGTGAGTGAAGAAAAACGAAGATCCTTTCTTCTAGTACCGAGGCACATACTATCTTAATACTCGGGGGTGACAACCCACCTGTATTTTGATTATTAATTGAGAATAAATATGAAGGTGTCTATGTATATTAGTCACGCCCACTTGTACAAAAATAACAAATTTGCGTAATGCGTTAGATATTTTGCTGGATTTTTTTATCAAACATTACAATTAGTCCTCGTAATAGAATGATTTTCTATCATGAACTGTCTTGCAAAATTCAAGATGGTAAACCGCCTTACTTATTGATATATTACATTAGAATATAACTTTATGGAATGAGTACCTTCAGCACATCCCAAGATTTTTTGATAAATTGCAAAGCGTAAATACTTAAATATCTGTAACCTTAGTAATTATTTACATTATCTGATTGTTGCCTAAGCTAACTCTACGGCAAGTCCAGTTGTTACTTTGTTGCAATATTTCATTAAAACATAAAACGTCGGGGTTAGTATAGCTTCCTATCGTAAAAAGGATTTTCAGCATCCCATTCAGATTACATTTCACAAACTTACTTACATGTAAACTACTTAATCTCTTTATGATACTAGGAAAGAAGGAAACAGGTAATTATACCGCTATTATTGCAATTTTAGTCCACCAAAACTCGCGTTCGCAATTACATACAAAAACATTGTACGTCATTGAAAACCATCTGCCGTATGTGTTGAGTGTATTTCGACATCTGCGAACAAGAATGCAGACAAATGTAGATAATCTTAAAACGTATATTTTTGAAAAAAAAAAAGAATATGATTTTTTGTTTAAAATTGTAGAACTACTTTGCAGCTTTATTGGTTGGGCTGAAAAGTTCGTATCGTCTCTATGAGATGGCGCCACTAGAATAAAATCCATATCATTTTTAGGTAGTACCCACCTTCAAAAGAAACGTGTATAAATTTGACAGCTGTCTGATTATTAGTTTGTGAGATACAGCATTTTGAGTGAAGCAACTTTTGTTATTTTGAAAAAAATGGATAAAAAGGAATTTCGTGTTTTAATGAATAAACACTATTTTTTGATGAAAAAAAGTGCTGCTGATACCAAAAAGTGGCTTAATGTGTGTTATCCGGACTCTGCGCCGGGCGAAGCAACCATTCGTAAGTGGTTTGCCAAATTCCGTACAGGCCATATGAGCACCGAAGACGATGAACGCAGTGGACGTCCAAATGAGGCTGTTACGGACGAAAACATAAAAAAAATCCACAAAATGATTTTGGAAGATCGTAAATTGAGGTTGATTTGTATAGCTGGCACTCTAAAGATATCAAAGGAACGTGTTGGACATATCGTTCATGAATATTTGGGTATGCGAAAGCTATGTGCAAAGTGGGTGCCGCGCGAGCTCACAATCGACCAAAAACAAGAACGCGTCGATGCTTCAGAGCAATGTTTGGAGCTGTTCAACCGCAATAGAAGTGAATTTTTGCGTCGATATGTGACAATCGATGAAACATGGATCCACCACTACACTCCGGAGTCCAGTCGGCAGTCATCTGAATGGACTGCACGCGATGAACCGAATCCAAAGCGTGGAAAAACTCAACAGTCGGCCGGTAAGGTTATGGCGTCCGTATTTTGGGATGCACATGGAATAATTTTCGTCGACTATCTTGGAAAGGGAAAAACCATCAACAGCGACTATTATATAGCGTTATTGAAGCGTTTGAAGGACGAAATCGCGAAAAAACGGCCCCATTTGAAGAAGAAGAAAGTGTTGTTTCATCAAGACAATGCGCCGTGTCACAAATCGATGAAAACGATGGCAAAATTGCATGAATTGGGCTTCGAATTGCTTCCGCATCCACCGTATTCTCCAGATTTGGCCCCCAACGACTTTTTCCTGTTTTCAGATCTCAAGAGAATGTTCGCTGGAAAGAAATTTAAAGCCGATGAGGAAGTAATCGCCGAAACAGAGGCCTATTTCGAGGCTAAACACAAATCGTACTACAAAAATGGTATTGAAAAGTTGGAAGATCGCTATAATCGGTGTATCGCCCTCGATGGCAACTATGTTAAATAATAAAATCGAATTTTGTCAAAAAAAATGTGTTTTTCTATAAAACGATACGAACTTTTCATGGTTTCAGCCCGAACGTGTCGGCTCGGCCAGGCAAGGAGCCCGCTCTCGCAGAGTACCAGCATGAAATAGCAGCAGCAATAGGTTAATGCTGATGTGTTTCGTGTAGTGAGTGTAGCGATTATTATATAATATATTATATTATTATGTAATTATATAATAATCTAATATATTACCAGCGATTATTTTTAATGGTACCGGAGCATTCTATCTTAGGCGTTAGAAATAACAATATTTTAATTCTTGGATCTTTCGAGTATAATAAACCCACCCGTGTTCATTTCACGGGTTGGTTTATTATACTCGAAAGATCTAACTAACAATGACACCCGTGTGATAACTATCAATGCCCAGATAGGTTATTAGGAGCAACTTTAAATTTACGAAACGTCTGGTGCCGCGATTTCCATTTAACCTGACATCCAAATTATAGAAAAACACATAAACTAGATGATGAGAAAAAAACGGGAAATTAATTAATTCATTCATTTAAAGTTTGTTGCACAAAAAAGTACAAAGGCTGACGTGCAAGAAAATTTACGAAAGAAAGAATTCCATATCAACAAAATAAAATAATTATTTAATTAACTTCCCAGTGGGAAGTTATTGTAATGGGTCCAATTTTGTAAATTGGAAATTTTAACATATCTCCACGTTTCAAGGTCCTTAGAATCGAATAGTATGTTCGGATTCAATTTTCGCCTCGTGTATCTCGAGAACAAAGAGTGATATTGACATGGGACCAGTTTCATTTAACGCATTATAATGTAACGTAGATCTCATTAAATTTTGAGCAAAATCAGTCAAGTCGTTTTTTGTGCCGAATGAAAAATTGTGTAAAAAATCAAAACATATGATATTTTTCATTCTTTACACTGGGAACTTAGCCGTGTGGACCTTTCGGGTCGCGCCTAGACCGTTTTTTTGTAATGGCGGTGTAAGAATATCCACTACCCCACATCATCCCACGGGTGTCGTAAGAGGCGACATACACAACAACGCAAAATAATAAAAAACTACGGTTGCCAACCCGCCCGCCAAGCTTGGCAACTAAGGCGCACCCCCTTATGAGCAAAGACGTATAAATAATCTTAGCTTATGAGGAGATTTGTGGGTGAGGCCTATGTCCAGCGGTGGACTATCAAAGACTGTGATGGATAAACACATACATCGAAGAGGTAAGTTATGCATATTAAATAAAAACAGTTTATTGTATATGCAACAAAAACATGATCCAAGAGCCGACGTTTTTTAAAACACATCAATACATTAAAATTCCGTATCCGCTAATTACGACCGAATTATGGACATTTTTATTACATTTACGAGGAAGCGTATAGTTTTAAAGCAACAACTAACAAGCTACCGTCCTGGTGGTCTGTCGCTCATACTCGGTAACCCGAGACCTGCGCATGCGCATCGTTACTCGACACCACGCTAGGATTTATGACCATCTTGACCTCCAGCCGGCGAGGTCTAATGAGGACACCAAATGTCACATGTATTCGGCATTTGAAATTTAAGAAATAAACGGAAAAATGAATAATAGAGGTCTCTGTTGTATTTATTAAGCCGTCATTAGGTCATTTATTAAAATGTCTATTCGTGGTGCAATATACCAAACAATGAATTAATTATTAAACGTAATTGATTTAATCATTAATAATGTTTGCTCATATTTTTAGGGTTCCGTAATCAACTAGGAACCCTTATAGTTTCGCTATGTCTGTCTGTCCGTCTATCCGTCCTCGCTTAATCTCTGTGACCGTTAGCACTAGAAAGCTGAAATTTGGTACCAATATGTGTATCAATCACGCCGACAAAGTGGAAGAAAGTGGAAATAAAAATTGGAAAAAAATGTTTTATTAGGGTAGCCCCCCTACATGTAAAGTGGGAAGTGATTTTTTTTTTAATTTCAACCCTAACGTGTGATATATTGTTGGAAAGGTATTTAAAAATGAATAGGGGTTTACTAAAATCATTTTTTGATAATGTCAATAATTTCGGAAATAATCGCTCCAAAAGTAAAAAACAATGTGTCCCCCCTCCCTCTAACTTATGAACCATAAGTTTAGAAAATATGAAAAAAATCTGAAAAGTAGAACTTTATAAGGACTTTCTAGGAAAATCATTTTGAACTTGGATGGAAACAACAGTACCCACTACCGGGAGCAGTTGCAAGAGCGCGGATGGATGGATACCCACCTTTAAACTCATAAGTGGGAACACTTATTGTGACGGACGGGAAACTACGGAACCCTACACTGAGCGTGGCCCGACACGCTCTTGGCCGGTTTTTTTTTTGTAATTTGGAAACAATTTGTTGTGTGTAATTGCCATTATTAATTATTGATTTAAGTAATTTTAATTGTAATTTAATAATCTAATAATTTATTGTTATCAATATACTTGGTTAATATGCTATAAATATAATTGAATAGAGTATATCATAATATAAATAATTAAAAAAATACGGTTTAAGTGCTTTCCTTGTAAAATTACGAGAACCTACCAATGTGAAAAATCATTCAAAACACGATTCTAGTCTGTTCTGGTTAGTAATTACAAACATACCTAATTAATTAGCTAATTACCTAATTGGTAATTACTTCCAGTGGTTCGAAATAAATTCTAAGGCGAAATAAATTGCCTGGGGACGGGCGATGTTCAGAAGTGAACCTGTGAAGGGCTGTTATGATGATGATGATAATGACTGAAAAATAGAGTGTACTGATAATTTATAACTTAAGAAAATATCAAAATGGCACTAATGCACTCACAAACACAGTACACTTACTTTTACTACCCTATCCGTGTTCAAAGTAAAGCTGATGCGACAAGATTAAAGACAAATTCAAATGCAATATATATAACACTGCCTAATTCAAAATTCCATAATTTTCACTTTTGCACCTAGCATTGATTCCGATAGGAGTTCGAAACCTTGATTCACGAGTGGTACTTGCTTTTAGCACTAAACAATGCAGTCTTTAGCGGCTTACTGCATCGGAAATACCACTTATAAAATGTTTAAATTAGTAATACATATAGTTGTAGATTGAATGGGTCGTCTCGACCGGGGAAGGACCACGCTCTCACAGAATACCAGCGTAAAATAGCAGCTTAACGCTGCTGTGTTTCGTATGGTGAGTGTAGAGAACGAGAGACACTTTTTACTGGAAACGAGGCATCCTATTTTAGTCCTAACGGGTGACAACTCATCTCATCATTTTAATTCGTAATCGAAGATAGATGTAGATGTCTATTGTCTATGTGCCACAGCAGCTACTTACCATCAGGTGGACTGTGTGCTCGTTTGTCACCCTATACTATAAAAAACAAGACTTCTAAATTACGAAGTGAAGTAAAAAACTTCGCTTCGTTATATTCTGCATTTCGTAAAACTCAATCGTCAGCAACGGGCAGCTTTGCGCATTGCTTATGTTCACACATAAACTAAAACATGACGCGTTGATAACGTATTAGTCTAAAATTACCAACACGACGGGGCCGAGGTGAGCCAACATTGTTTATATTCTATATATACAGATTGCGTCGACCGCTATTTGTTCTAGATGAGATAATATGTAAGATGCTGTAGATGTTGTAATGAAGTTGCCCGCATGTTTCAAAAGAGGATACTGTATCAAAAACTCCAACATACTTTACTTCTCGACTTCTCGAATCTTCAAGTCGTGGTCCCACAATACTCGTAGATAATATACTCGTATAAATATATACCTGTCGTATATAATCAAAGCCTAAGAGTTTGTAGGCGTGTACTGGTAATGTAAGAGTATTCACTGCCCTATATCGTCTCATGGGTGTCGAAAGCCAGTGCTTGTTTATTTACCAACTGAATAGTAAGTGCTCACTTCATCATCATCATCATCATCATTACAGCCCTTCACAAGTCCACTGCTGAACATAGGCCTCCCCCAAGTAACGCCACAAAGCACGGTCCTGAGCCACCTGCAATCCATTGACTTCCTGCATGTCTTACCGGGTCGTCACTCCATCTAGTGGGGGATAATATCCCCCCATGAATAACGACGCAAACATTGATCACTTAGATTAACAAAAACCTATTTAGTCTAGCCTTGTAGCCACCCACGTTGTTATCGGATGGAAAAACAGATGCTGGCAAATAATTTCACGACCTTACTGTACCCATGACAAATGAAGAAGCAAACCTTTTGTACGAACGCATGTCATGTCGACAACAAAGGTGTGGAGATGAGCCGAGATTTATTGTTTTAATGATATAGAGCCTCCCGAACAACAGTGTCTCCAACGTACAAATCTCCAATTGAAATATTGTCCAAAAAATGGTCTCCCAAAAATTTGCTACAGGACTCACTAGAGTTAGACTATTATACTGACTGCAATGCATACACTATTAGAAAAAAATCAACGGAGAATATGCTATTACTAGCATTAAATGAATTCGGTAATAGAAACATATATAAAACAAATATAGAAAAATATTGTTTATGGTAATTCGCAGCACTTTTTACAACATTCACTCTTTATCAAATTCCAATCAAATAAGAAATGAAATTCCACCAATAAACAACAATTATATGTATAATCTATCTATCTACGAGTATATCTGTTGGAAATTTTCAGATTAAATAAAATTATACATGTTGTTTACAAAGATATATACGCAAAACTGACAGTCATCATTTTATTGTATGAAATAAGAAGTTATATTTAGGAACTTATGGACTGTCATTTATTATTTGATATCTTCCTTCATATGCCACTTATGGGCACGTGCCCCGTCCTCTTAGCGAAGGGATCACGAAGTAACGCCCCACGACACCACACTGCGTTGGATTTAATAGATTATCTCTTCATATAATATACGTGACCGTCCCCTCGTGACGTCCATATTAACAAATATCTTAAAAATCATTCGTTTTACATTAAAAACGAAAGATAAAATAGTAAAATTAGCATTTCGAAATATTCTTGAATCATGCCCATACCACACTATTATAGTCATGTGTGAAACAGATATACCAGTATTAACATAAATGATACGTGGAAGTCAGGTGGACGTGGTCTGAGGTTAGAGTCGTTTTTAGAAGTTTGGGTCCGTTTTAATACGTCTTATACGTGTGGGCCGACGAATCACAGTTCCTAATTATTATATTGCACGCAGCTCGAACGTCCGGATGAATATTGATTTAATGCGTCGTGCCTCGCAAAATTTCAATAGCGTTCTGCAAATTCAGTTGTAACAGTAAAGTCGGACGCGAGGCGACTGCAAACGGTGTAATTAGCAATGTAGGGTAAAATTAATTTTAAACTCTTATAGGTAACAAAATATACTGCAGAATGCAATTTTCATGTCTTTGGGATAGACAAACGTAATATATATATATATATATATATATATATATATATATATATATATATATATATATATATACATATATATATATATATATATATATATACCAATACCTTTCGTCATTCTTATATATTTTGTCAAATTACTTTAAATATGTTACGAGCTTAATAACAAACCTGTAAATTGATATCTCGAAGGCCTTTGCCAGGGTTTAGCACGCTAGTTTTTTAAGCAGGTTTCCAGCGTACGGCTTATCTCCCTTAGGCCCCTAGCCTGATTGACTGGGTGAAAGACTTTCTGAGTGAACGATTTCTCCGAGTCGTCATCGATGGCTGCTCGTCTAGTCCTATCGTGATAAAAGCCGGAGTTCCTCAGGGCTCCGTTCTCTCCGCAACTCTCTTCGTGCTGCACATTAAGGATCCGCTTATTCCCGGTATCTATGCGTATTCAGATGACAGCACAATTTGGAGTGGTACCAGCCGAAATCTCGGGACATTCAAGATCAAATCCAGTCCGAAAGAGAAGCTATGGTTGAGCGTGCTAATCTTTCACTGCAGACAGTTTCCGAATGGGACGATGTCAATCTTGTGAGATTCAACGCCTCCAAAACACAAGCGTGTCATTTCACTGCTAAAATGAGCCCGCTCACCCTGGCTCCTACTTTCGCGGTCAGTGTATCTTTGGAATACACTGACCAACTTCAGTTGTTAGGGGTTGAATTTTTTTCGAACCTAAACTATGGGCAGTTCATTGAGTCCAGGTCCAAAGCAGCCGCAAGGAAGCTAAGTGTCCCCTGCAAGGGTGTGGCGGTACTTCACGCCGGGGCAGCTTCATACCTTATATAAAACGCAAGTCCGATTATGCATGGAGTACTGCTGTCACATATGGGCTGGTGCTGCAAAATTCCATCTGGCAGCGTTGGACTCAGTGGAGAGACGTGCTAAGAGGCTCATTGATAACCTTGATTTAGTTGAAATCAATCTTGTCAGCCTAGAGCGCTGGGGCAGAGTAGACACCTTCTCAGTATTCTATAGGATGCATTTCGATGAGTTTGCGAAGGAATTATACGCTTTAATTTCTCCTCCTTTCCACCATCGGACAACCAGACAGTCGGCGGTTGTTCACCCCTTTGAAATCGATATTCCAGGCATTGTAACCAAACGATTGGATTTTTTTTTAATGCGTACAGCAAAGGAGTAGAATAATTTGCCGGCGTCTATTTTTCCGTCCGAATACCTGGGCGTCCTCAAAGCAAGTGTAAATAGGCTCTTGTTATGCTAAAACTGTGTACCATCTATGGGTACTTTACCACTTGCCACCAGGTGGGATTGCCGTTCAGCACTGACTTATACCGTGTGGCGGCGGTGTAAGAATACCCACACCCCATATCGTCCCGTGGGTGTCGTAAGAGGCGGTGGAGGGAAACAAATTAGGAGATGGGCAGCAGCATCTTCCTGATAAAAATAATAAAAACTGAGGTTGACAACCCGCTTGTCAGGCGTGTCAACTATGGCGAAATCCCCCTGAGGCAATCTGTGGGGGAGGCCTATGTGCAGCAGTGGACTTTTATAGGCTGCGATGATGATGGTGACTGGCTTATAATAAGTTTAAAAAAAAACCAATTTATATATAATATTAACCAATCAACCCTGTAGTGTGGGTGTGAGAATATTCACTACCCAAATTATCCCGCGATACCCGTAAGAGACGACAGAGGAAAGTGCAGCAGCAGCATCTTCCTGGTAACACCTTCAACTACTACCGGGAAAACCCATCAACCTAGGTTCGGGTGTTGAGTGTTGATAGGCTATGGTGATGATAATATAAGAATAAATCACACGAACGCCTTAAAAAGCATTTATTGTAAAACTAAGAATTGTCTATAGTCAAATACCAAAAGATTTCTCCCACGATAGTACTTTTTTACAATTAAACTTAAAAATAAAAACCAACGTTAGAGAAATAAAAAGAATACAATCAGCGCACTCGATTGACGTGGTAAACATCGATCACTAATATTAGTGATCGATGGTGGTAAAGTATGAATTATTCTCCCATATGCCATACATGCCGTCTTTGGAAATGAAACATTTTGATAATGTTCTCATAAATCCCATCACCAGCTGAAGATTCGAGGGAACCAACCCTGAGGTTTTGAATATGATTTGGAACATTTACTTACAAAAAAAAACCATTTAGATCGAACAACATGGTAAAAAAATTTAACGTATTGAGAACCTCTTACTTTTTCGAAATAGGTTGAAAACTTTAACGAGTACCAAAACTCAAAATCTATACTAGGAAAGTCACACCTTTACAAAAACGACTCCAACAACACTACAATAAAAATAAGATTGTAGATAAACATAATACACTTAAATAAATTTTCCAAAGTAGTTAAAAAAAATTTACAACAATTAAAAACCAGTTTGAAGTAACTGTAATACGTAAAATTTTTGAACGGACGAGTTTCACAGAGCCGAACGGAGCCGTATGGTGGAAGAATGGTGGAATTAATACGTCTTGGCGCGGCTATAGTTTGGCAGCCACGTGATTGTGACCACATCGACGATTATCGGTGCGGGACAGACCGCCAAAGATTGATGAAACGATGATTGATGAAGAAAGATAAGCCAAGTTGACTTTCTGCACATTTAATTAAAAACTATTTTTGAAGGATTTTATTGTGTGTATTAACTTACTTTATATTCCCGACGCTTCGAGCACTTTACTAAATTGTTAGGCCCGCGATACTACATCAGATTTGAAAAACCACAAATCCTCGCTAAAGAACACCGATTTATTCCAATGATGATTCGCGAGATTTTGACGGGACATTCACTGGCCGATAGCTGATGTTATAAGGAATAACTAAGGCTACTTTTATAATTAAAAGCCATGAAATACAATCGTAATAATTCCACTAGAACGTAGTCGCGGGACACAGCTAGTGATTAATAAAATTAAATCCCAACTAATTGATCGAAGATCCCAACCCAAGCATACAACTACAACGACTTCAATATATTATAAGTCTACGCAGTATGAACTTATAATATATCGGAACAAAAATTACCCTTTTTTAATCTGGAAGTAGCCGTAGTTAACTATGCCATTGGGATATCGAACACCTCGGTCCTCCTTGACCACGGATGCTGTAAAGTGTTCAAAACATCGGTATATATTCCCGATATAAGTTAATATACCCGATAAAACCCATAAAAACTAGTTTAATTTAAATGTGCAGTGTTCTCGTAAACTAATAGGAGGTAATTACATATTTATAACTGAATGAAATTTTAAAAAATTGTTTGAATAACATAAGATGTCCTTATTATTTTTCAAGTAGCGTGGCGAGCAGGTCCGACATTGAATGGACAATGACGTCACCCCGGCCCACGCACGATACGCCATATGGTGATACAACCAGTCCTATCATTGATCCCTGCCTTAAGCCTTGATTGCCCAAATCATTGAGTTGTTGTCACGTTGTTTTATTTATTAATTTTTTGCCTCAGGAAATAAAAGATGCAAATATTAAAAAACTGCTTTTTCAATTTAATCATTATAGTTTTATTACAACACGCCTTCGGTTGTATTTGTCGCAATGTGTCGAAAAACTATGAAATCGTCGATGAAGCTTAATGCCTTCTAGCTTAGTCTCTTTTAGCTAAGTTGACAGGCTTAAAAGAAGGACCTTAAAGTTGCTACATTATCATCGAAGATAAAGTTTGCAAGGAGATTTAGATTCTGCCTTTTTCCACGTATAATATATAAATTATATATATATAAATTAGTAAACTCGTTTGATTTTCTATTTGGATTCTGTCTCAGTAAAACATTACTTAATGGTGTTAACGTAAGAGTTACAAATTTGCGTCATTGAGAGCTTAAGTTCCCTAAGAGCAATGAGCAGTGGATCATGAACGTACACTCTGTTACTCATAAATTCATTATAAATATGACTTATGATCCGCTGAAATCGATTTGTCATTAAACGTTTCTCATTAACAGTATTATTACTTAGAAATTGATATAATTTTTTAGACAGACGAGAGTTTAACGTATTCGAAAGTATATGAAAGAAAGGCATAATTCATATGAAGAGGACATGTCTAAATATACATACGAGCTACCGCTAGAGACAGTCACAGTTGACAGACTTACTTTAGTTGAATTGAAATTGAAAGTAAAAAAAAAAAAGAAAAAAAGAAACCGAAAAATTTTTTTTAAGAATTTGTAGTAGTCACTTTTTAAAAAAAGTTGTTACTTTTGAAATAAATGTGACAAACGAGCACATAGTTAACTGAGTAGTATGGAGGATAGATCTATCCTAGATTAAGGATAAAAATGTGGATGCGTCGTCATCCCAAATAACTGAGATGAAATACCTCGTTATCAGGGACTTTCCTCAACATACAAAACACAGTATGCAGCTAATTCACGCTAGTACGTGAGTGATGCTGCTACCAAATTCAATATATATTGTTATTTTTTACTAATCAATCAAATTAATATTCGTATTCGTGACTTAAAAGAAAATAAAAAATTAAGACAAACCGTGTATAATTTATTCTACTAGGGAAACATAAGCTGGCGACGATTCGTCATAAAAAAACCCAGCACCCTGATTGCGTGACTGAAGTCATAGGTACCAGCTGCAACAGTGTACACCCCTTGCATTTTAAGTTATTTCAGCCGAACGGAAAGATATAAAAAACATTTTAAAAATTCTGTAGAACATGCTACAAACCTATAACAATTTACTATTGAAAACAAATGTTTAAGAGTTAAAACAAGCGCAATTTTCTTTTACATATTTGGACCTTGATAGCTCAGAGACTAAGCGCTCGAATTGGGCGTAATTGGAATGGAACTTTCCCTTTTTATACTCATGAGCTTTTCAATTTGAAGTTTAGAGGGAACTAGACCACCGACAGATTGCTGATCTTGGAGGATTGTGAAGTGCTGATATGCGGTCCGAGTAGGTATTTTCTAATCTATCTGTTCCGCTCCGTAATTCCACATCGTGCGATAGAAAGAGTTGCAAGCACAGACATAGTAATTTGTCTTATTATTACGATTTCTGTGGTTGCAAGACTTGGAGGCAATTGCCTACATTTACTTTTTGAAAGATTATTCCGGGCGTTAACGTTATCACACCTCTAAACCTTTATGAAATGAGACAACTTATGTCTCATTGGATTCAGTACACCTAATTTTAGATCTGTACGTTTTTCTTTTAGGTAATTTAGTTTAGTTTTATGGAAAAAATAAAAAAACGGCCAAGAGCGTGTCGGGACACGCTCGGTGTAGGTATCCGTAGTTTCCCGTCCATCAGAATAAGTGTTCCCACTTATGAGTTTAAAGGTGGGTATCCATTATGTTCGCGCTCCAGCAGCGCTCCGCGCTCCTGCAACTACTCCCGGTAGTGGGTACTGTTGTTTCCATCCAAGTTCAAAATGATTTTCCTAGAAAGTCCTTATAAAGTTATACTTTTCAGATTTTTTTCATATTTTCTAAACTTATGGTTCAAAAGTTAGAGGGGGGGGACACATTGTTTTTTACTTTTGTAGCGATTATTTCCGAAATTATTGTCAATACATTGTCAAAAAATAATTTTAGTAAACTCCTATTCATTTTTAAATACCTTTCCAACAATATATCACACGTTAGGGTTGAAATTAAAAAAAAAATCACTTCCCACTTTACATATAGGGGGGCTACCCTAATAAAACATTTTTTTCCAATTTTTATTTTACCACTTTGTCGGCGTGATTGATACACAATATGTGTACACGGTCACAGAGATTAAGCGAGGATGGACAGACGGACAGACAGACATGGCGAAACTATAAGGGTTCCTAGTTGACTACGGAACCCTAAAAAGATCTTTTTTATTTACTTGACAATGGCAGAAGTAGAACATTCTTTCAATTCATTAATTAAACAATAGTTTGTGATTAATAAATTGAATAGAATATATGGTGAAAAGTGAAAACTAAGCCGTTGTATTGGCTTTGACGGTATCATTATACGGTTATTATTCTACGCAGTCAAATCTGTACAAATAAAATAACGAGTTTATCAATTAATAACGTTTAAACAACTGAAAGTGGGTCGGCAGACTCATAATCTTAATGTGTTGTAATGATTATACTAATGCATGTCTAGTAATTAATATAACGGAAGCGGTACGTTCCATTAATTAAAATCTAATAGGGTTTGTGTAATGAGATATCGATTTGTAGGTGGTTAAAGTAATCAAAGAAAACTTAGGGGAAAACTAAAAGTTGATGTGTTGATATAATGAATAGACTACACGAAAGTTTTTTGTGTTATCGCTGTTTTATATAAGGTTAATAAGAAGAGGAAGTTTAGTACGGAAGGATCTAAGGGTTCTGTCATATTATTTACTAGCGGCTCGCAACAGCTTCGCCTGGATAGGTTCTATAACGTTTTTTATAGGTTATGATAAGGGTGACAAACGAGCACACAGTCCACCTGCTGATAAGTGGATGCTGTAGCCTATAGACATCTATATTTATCCTCGATTAAAAATCAAAACGCCGATGCATTCTAACCCCTGAGGACTGAGATAGAATGCCTCGTTCGCAGTAAAAAAAGGGTCTCCAGATCTCTACACTCAACATACAAAACACAGCAGCATTAAGCTGCTATTTCACGCTGGTATTCTGTGAGAGCGTGGTCCTTCCCCGGTCGAGCTGACCCATTCGTGCTACAACTATAATATAGCTGCAGCGTGGCTCTGCCACGTATATAATACTATATAGTATATAATGTATTGTTAACAAGATTTCGGGTAATTAAAGACCTTTTAATTTATCAATTTTACGTTTTTTTTTAAATCTTCAAGCTTTTTTGAATAGAATCTAGCCTAGATTCCTTTTGTCATTGCTCTCTATCTATTCGTAAAGTTTCATCAAAGTCGGTTCACGCATTTCGAAGATTATACACGTCTTTCATTTATCGAAACGGACGGAGCCCTTGCCTTCTCTAAATAACATTCTACTTACACGAATCCACGAAAATAAGTAGTAAATCGCATCTATTTTATTTCTTTGAGAGGAAAATTCGTTTGAAAAGGCCTTCCCTTAACAGCACTTTAGCAATCAATCTCCTCGATTTTAATAATTCCTTGGTAAACATGGCTCCCTAGTCGAACTTTTGTGTATTTCTGTCCCTATGGGGGACTTAAGTACCTTTTCATTATGGGGATTGATATTTGATATTTATTTGATATTTTAAGCAGGAGCCATCATTGGTTCAAAAATGGAAAGGTTGCGTTGAGATTTATTGCCTAGTGACTATCTCTGACAATCTATGACGCTGTTTTCTAAGCTTTCCTCCAATATAGTGTTACCAGGTTAGGTTACCACTAAAGAAGAGGCACTCGCCTCTGAGTTCACTTTTAAATTTTTTATTAGCTTTTTTTAATAAACAAATACATTACTTCCCGCATAAGGACTTTCTCGTATATCATGGAGGTATTTCAAACATAAATAACCATACACAGTCAAGAATCCAGACCCGAAATTTGCAGGCCATGCGTATTTATTCCATGCGGGAATTGAACCCTCGACCCGCACCGATTATTTGCTTTTCTTCGCTTACCTAGTCAAAAATCGAGTAGTAAGCCTACTCGATTCTTGACTTCACATCAACATCGCATCGGACACGATTAGGATAAAGTAGGTTACGATGAGAGAGAGTACTATATAGTAAATAAGGTAATATTCTGCCTTTTATAGAGACGGGGGTTAGTGGAAATCCGTTATAATATTACGTGGCGGTGTAAAAATATCCACATCATGTCGTCCCGTGGGAGACGCAAGAGGCGGCGGTGGGAAACAGACGAGGAGATAGCAGCGTTTTTTTTATAAAAACTCTCCCGCTAAGCGGTGAAGGATATGAAAATTATTTATTGTGAATGTTTTCACGCGAATCTTACATCATTCTTATTCATGTTTTTAATAATGACTTTACTGACTAATAGAACCTGGGCAGTTGATAGATCCCGTTAAATTCGGAAGCATTGTCGGGGACACAGTCGTTCCCTTTCATTGTCGGGAATAAGGGATAAAGCGTAAGGTTAATTAATTATATCTACGTAGTTTAAAGGTTTAACAAGCGGCTAGAGAGAAATATATATGAAATAAGCAAACTATTTATATGCAAATTGTGGGAATTTTGGCATTGCTCTGTGCACATATTTCCTTATTAAGATTATGGCAAAAGACATCTGAAGTGGAAATGGGCCGATCATATAGCTTGAAAGAACCGACAACGGATGGGGAAGAATGGTTCTCGAGTGACATCTTCGTACCGGTAATCAAAATGTAGAGCGCCTTCCACTAGATGGAGTGGCTCAGTACCGTGTTTTGTGACATTTCTTGTCATAGGTTCAGTGGTTCAACAGTGGACCTGTAATGGGATGTAATTTTGATGATGATAAAAAGGTATCTGTCGTCAAAAATAACGTCTTAATAACTTTATAAAGATAAATTAGTTTTATAAAAATAAATTAGTTTTATAAAATCGTTTTGTGTTTAAACAACGATTACTGTTCAAATTATGGCGTTTCCGTTGACGTGTCGTATCCGTCGCGTGGGGCGCGCGCGCATACTAATGAAGCCTCTATCTAAGGCGCCACCTGGCGGCCGACAACCGGACACGACGGCTGTCTGGTGTTTTTGTCACGCTACTGAATGTCGGGTATCGTATATGCTAGCCTTGGCACCTAGACCGTTTTTTGTTTCTGGAAAAAATTTTCAAGTCACTCATACTATATAATATATTTACTTCAAGTTGATATTTGAAGTAAAATTATTTTTATTTTTATGCAAATGAGGGTAAACATGATCAAACAGCATACGTTCCACCTGCTGGTAAGAGAATACTGTGACAAGAGACAAGATGGGACGCTAGAATCTCTTATTTTACAAATAAGGCTGACTAACAAGCACACGTTTCTCCTGATAATAACTAGATTAAGGATCAAAATGCAGGTGCGTTTTCACCCGTTGTGACTTGTGACTACGATGGAATCTGAAATATTATGGTATTATGGTAGAGTGAATAGCGTCTCCGATTCTAGCCATTGACTATACGAAACACATCAGCTAATTTAAATATATTACGTGGGTTCTGTAAGAACGTGGTCCTTCCCCGCCCCGGTCCATTCGTGCTTCAGGGTACTTTTACCACGTAACTCTTTTTTTAAAATACTACACAACTAAATTATTCTTTTAAGACCAATGACGCAGTAGTACAGGGGCGACGGGCACTGCATCTTGGGAAAAAATTACAAATGTGAAATTTATACATTATAATTTTTTGTTCATTTTTAAATAATATATATATACAAATCTATAGAAGAGTTTTGCCGATTTTATACATTTTAAGGATGCAGCATTACAGCTGCTGTCTAAGGTCTTACTAAGTCTTACTGAGGGCATACTAAAGTTAACCAATGAACAAAGAGTTAACAGCGTCTTGCAAATGATGCAACCTATAAAACCATATCGAATCATGATTGCGCATGTGTGTATCATACTTAGTCATTACCAGTCACCTGCTTCACCTTGACTCACCGAGCTTGTGTCACCGCTTTACAAATACCGCGTTTCCGTAGTTCATAAAGATTTAATATTATATAATATGAAATATTACGTTCTCTTGTATGGTTTTACAACAACCTCTTCTAGTTTGTTTTTAATTGTGTATGACTTATCATAATGCCGTGTATAGGAAGCTTTAAGGCTCCAACAGATTTGAACCTAGCCCCTAACTCATGTTTAAAATTAAAAGTAAATTTACAGCCTATATACGTCCCACAGCTGGGTACAGACTTCCTTTCATTTCTGACAGGACTTGAGAGCAATTTGTCTGCCACGTTACCACAGTGCGTGTTTGCCGACTTCACATGTCTTAAAACATTTTAGTCCTCAGACGGGTTTCTTCATGATGTTTTCATTCACTGCCTATATATATATATATATATATATATATATATATATATATATATATATATATATATATATATATATATATATACTATAATAAATTAAAATTGTTATTACAATTTTCATGGGTGCCGACTGCAGACTTTTGTATATAGTATAAAGAATAAACCAGCAAATAACCCTTATTGAGTGACTTTACGCTTTTACAATTGGTTTTTAAAAAAAATTACTTACACTTGTAACTACCTATGAAAGTGATTATAATAATAATGCAGAGTCTCTGATGACTCTGCATCGTCATCAGCAATTAATTGCTTAGGGCGATACCACACCAATCGATCGATCGTCGAGCTATGCCATTGATAGACGTCGTTCGATGTCAATCGATTAGTGTGGTAGCTTTAGCCGATGGACGGATACTGGCCGATAAAACGTTGTTCAATCATTGATCGACAATTAAGCGATGTGAATGCATGCTCATGATGAGTATCTTTCAAAATGTATTCATAAGAGGGCAATAGGGAGCGGTAGATGTAGCGGAGCGGTTTCTCGAATAATCAAGCAGCTTGGTTGACGTCGACTAATCTTCTACCATCGATCGATCGGTGTGGTAGAAACTATGGATCGACCTCGAAAAACACGTTCCACCATCGATCGATCGGAGTGATAGAAACTGTCGATCAAGGTTGACTAATGCATTCCACCCTTAGATGTACCCGTTGAAGGGAATATTTGCATTTATGGTCACACGCTTGTCACGTGGATTGGCAATCGCAATACTAGATGTGCACCTTTGACCCTGCTGCCCGTCACCAGCCTGGATACTTCGCGTCTGGCGTAAACGAGATGGATACACCGCCATCTACCGGAAGCCATTAAGACTTTTGTATCATTTCCTATAGTCGCCCCTTACAACGCCCGTGAGCGAAATGGGATGACGGATCCTATCACTCCATCGTGAAATGGCTACAGGCATCATTGGATAGGACAAAATCATTTTCAAAATAATACCTTATCACCTTAAATAACACACTACCGCTGCATATCTTATTTGGTAACATTGAAATAAAGGATAGCGGCTTGAAATACTGAGTATTTTGACACTGTTACTAATATGGAAGCAAGCAAGCAACCAAGGAAACTATACGCACGTAATATAAATTTCAATCCGATAAACAAGACGGCTTGCGCAATGCAAGAGTTTTATATTTATAGGTTTACAGAGGTGGGACCTTGGACCACAAAAACCGTCGCGCTCGATTCGCGTCCGCTGCACATCACCGCTCAAAATATAATCAACACACTCTTGGGTCGTTCGCGTTACGTTGGTGCAAGCAATTGGCTGTGGCGCTGCGGATCGGATGCGGACTCGATCCGGACAAATAATTATTTCGATCCTGAATGTTTGTTCATGTACATTTTATATGTCAAACGCCTTTAGGATACAGGAGAAATTTCTGGTTTAGGAGTAAACTTTAAAAAAAAGTATTTATACAAAAAATAATTCTGAAAAATAAATTAAGATTCTGTTGTACAACATAGAATAAAGGAATTTCAAACATAGTAATAAAAAACTTAGTTACATTTTTCGAAGAACCGACAACCGTTGGGGAAAAAAGGTTTTCGAGTGGCAGCCTCGTACCGGTAGGCGAAGTGTAGGGCGACCCCCCACTAGATGACGAGTGACGACCTGGTAAGACAGGCATACCTTGGGGGAGGCCTGTGTTCAGCAGTGGACTTGTGAAGGGCTGTATTGATGAATGATGACACGAGATCTTTCAGATATTTCCGACAGTCGCCCTATACAACACCCACGGTGATAATGTCTCTTTCGCCTCTATCACGGCGCAGAGATATTATAATATAATGCAATACGTTTTATGTTTATTAATTTAATTAAATTTTAAGAATGTTACCGTACTAATTTCTGCATAACTAATGAAGTATTTTGTAATCGTAATGATAAATCAATGCGCACTCCATTTCCTTGAAGTCGATCATGCGCACGCGCAATTAGGCCAAGGAAGGTTCAGTACAACAGTGTCACAGTTTCGTGTAATATTCACAACTTACCGTATTCTTAAAAAGAAAACTTTTATGAGACATTGACCGTGGTTATATGAATCATAATTTTACCTTTTAAATGATCTAAGAATTTGTCGTCATTGTAATATGGAGATTTTAATAGTGACGTTACTTGTGGTTTTGAAAACAAACAGTTTCCAATCCAGCAATTAGTCTAATTACTTTTACATTTACGGCTAATATTTTATTTATTTAATTGTAGGTATGTAATATAAATATTATACACTATATTGTTATATTATAATAACATTCAAACGGAATATAATTTAATATTGCATAATTATGTATAAAATTTTAGCTTATATAATTATCAATGTAGTCCTTATTTCTTTTAAAATCAATAATTAAAATTAAAACATAATATAATTAAACTATGAAGTATATAAGGACGGTTTAGAAATGGACTTCAAAATATTTAGACGCTTATCTTACACACATCGACTCTAATTTTTCATAAAATATAAGAAAGATAAGATGTCAACTCGTTAGGTACTTACATTAGACTGCAATTATTTCGCTACATAAACCTCTTTTAATTAAATACGAAATTTAAATTTAATATTCTATGCATGTTACTTAAATATAACATTATATTTAATTCTCCACATAATTCTTGAATTTCTAAAATCGTAAAGGAAACCGGTTATTCTTTTTTGATTCGTACGAGCATAAATATTTACTAAATCTGCCACGACCTTGACGTAGCACTAGGTAATAAACTCTAACTTTAAATTATGCATTATTTGTTATTTCTATTTTTATACATATTTTATTAAAATAAAACGTTTTTAATAAAAATATTTTGCTATTCATTGTGTAACTGAAACAATTACATGCATCCATTTTGGTTATTTAACGAATACTATCATGTGATGGCAAGTTCAAAGTCATATCTTAATTAGTGAATTAAAACACTCGCTTCAACTGTCATGGCTGTCACAGGTTTTAATAGCCGTTGTGATGTAATATATGAGAACGGAGCAAATTACGTCATTGATAATAACTACTGTTCGTGTTGACTATTACATATTCTGCTACCAAACAGAAGTCCACCGACTGTTATATTCCTGTTGGAAGGATAAGCGAATAAGACAAAAACAGGCCACGAAAGATTATATTACATGGAGATAACATAGTCATCCGGTAAATATTGTCACTTTCTTATAACTGAAAAACTACAGGCTTGTTTGCATAGATGAGTTTGTGATACGATAGCTCTTCATCAGTCAATTAAAATATTAAATGATAAAAAGTGTGCTGCTATTGTTACCGTTGACATTATAGTTAATATTTTATATTATTTATAGTATATTTAATTATAGTGTAGTACATAGTTATAGTGTAGTTAGTTTTACTTGGGTTGATTTTTCGTAGTGTTCCTAATTAATACCAAAGCTTGTATGCTTTTTTTTTCTTAAAATATTAGTTACAGTATATGGTTTTTGGCTCTGTCCTCTTCCTAGTATTCTCCTTGGTTTTATAAGGCAGCAAAGCTTAAGGTGACCACATGACCCTCACGTAGCTTATTTACTATATTCCAAACCTTAAGCCTTATGGATACAAGGCATTTGCGACTTTATTTGTTGAAGCGAGTAGCAAGTGCCTAACGGGGTACAGTAACAACATATCAACAAATATCAACCCGTCTTTTTTTCACAACCTGCTAAAGCCCACTGTACATAGGTCTTTTCTGACAGAATGGAATAATCCTTTATTTGATTTTAATTACAAATATGTACTTGAATCTTATTATAGCTGTTTGAAGTTAAACAAAAAATAAAAGAGTTTAAAAAACACGCATTGATCATGAGCTGTAAACTGTGCTCCTGATACTTATTTCATCCTAATGATCGTGATCAGGATACTAGGATGAAGTTATTCAACTATTATATTGTCATCGATCCTTGACACGAGTGCAATGTTTCAAATCAATGCGCCGTCGACAAGTTAGTGAAAATTACACTAAAAGATTCCGTTACGTAGATAGATAGGTATATACACGTGAAGCTAAGAAAAGCGTGTTACAAGTTATTGATTTATATTAAATAGGTGTAACTCATGTATTAGAAGCGTTTTTATACGATAAGACGATGAGATGAATTTAGGTGATGTGTAATAATTTACCTTGATCGTTACGTCGTTTGATTATATAGACAGGTGATCGCAGCACAAAACTCAATTCTTCATCATATTTATGGTTGTTAACACGAAAACAATGTGTTGATGACCACAGCTTTTGTGTAAGAAAATATGCCTCACCGTCAACCTGAATATAACTATTCTTGTCAAACTAAACAATATACACTGTAGAGCCGTGCTGCAGTTTTATTAGTAGTATAGTTGTAGCACGAATGGGTCGGCTGGACCGCGGAAGGACCACGCTCTCACAGAATACCAGCGTAAAATAGCCGCTTAATACTGCTGTGTTCTATATGGTGAGCGTAGAGTACCGGAGACCCTTTTTACTGGAAACGAGACATTCCATCTTAGTCCTCACGAGTGACAATGCATGTGCATTTTGATTCGTAATCCAAGATAGATGCAGATGTCTATTGGCCTCAGCAACCACTTATCAGCAGGTGGACTGTGGGCTCCTTCGTCACCCTATTCTAAAAAAAAAAAAAAAATTAATTTTCGTATAATGACTCAGACATTTACATCAATCCATTATTTTTATCAAATATAAGTAGGCAAGTGCATACCACATGCCCCCATGTCAAAATAATTCAAATAACTAAATACATAATTCAATAATAACCCGCACGGCACAATGTTGCCCGTATTAAAAACAGCGGGAATTTATGGATAATAGCCATACATTTTTTGTGTTCGCCTGCACATTGCGCGTCGGTTCGAATAATTAAATAAAAACATTTTCGCAATGGAAATATTTTATACTTTGTAAATTTTAAAAAGTTAAAAAACGGGAGTTAGAAAACCTCCAAAACTGAAATAAGGCATTACTTCAAAAACCGTACCTACGTAACAATGAATATTGAATTCACCTAGGTTTGTAATAAGAAAGCGAGGATTATTACAACCGTCATTATTCTCCAAACATCTATTGATATTGTAAAAACTTCACTTATCAAATTTATAAAAAAATTTTAATCTTCTGTAGCAGTCAACTTTATAAATAATTCTTATTTTGTTCGATTTTATAAACATTAAGATAAATTATGTTTCTACGCAAAGAAATAACGAGTTTTACAAATAAACATATATTTAATCTTCATACGTTTTAAATGCCCGGTATGAAAGTAATTTTGTAAAATTTTAACATACTAGTACGAACTTCTATCAGCTCATCGGGTCAAGTATGAATAGTGCAAGTGGTAAAATTAAAAATTTTGTAAAATTAAAAAAAATTATCTACGTACTAGCCTTCACTCATAATATAAATAATACAGTGAAGTTTGAAAAGCGGACGTTTAAAGTATTCGTATAAGTAAGTAAACATTTGTGAGGTCGTCCGCGACCGCCATATTGGTAATGGGGTCACGGCGGTGCGCCGGCGCACACGCTGTTCGCGGACCGTCTTTGCAAAACACTTTCACAGCTGAAAATGTATTAATATTCAAAGATATTTTATCATTCTTAAACTATTGTAATTATAATTTCAAGGGTATCTAATTTAAACAATTCTCTATGAGATATTAAGTATTTTGTAATTGCTAACATTCTTAATACTCTAACCGTATCTGATGGTAGGGGGATCTTACACATGTTCGGACGTCCTACCAAATGCCGTGAAAGTAGCAATTACATAGGATAAATAAATGGACAATTCAAGATCCTTAGTACCTACTAACTGTTATGACATACATCATGATCAAAATTGTCATCCAATCATCAAAAATATTAAGGTTTCACTCGTGTGAGTCAATCACTAGATATATTATCACACTGTAACTATTGGAATCGTCTCTGGACTTGACTCACCACATAAATCTAAATAATAAGGCAATATTATTTAGATTTCTGTGAGAGTCACACTGTCAAACTGTTTGGCTATTTATGGATCTCTTGTAGTACGAGCTGTACTCTAAGTCTACTCTGCTCTAGTGGAAGACTCTACAAAGATATCAATTACACGAACGGAAACGCAGCAAACTCACCTCAATGATGTACACTCTAAATAGTCACACACGATTCGTCTATCTGCTATGTTGTTTACAAAAATAGCTCGGTTATCTTGCAGCGGTGCACAAGTGACCGAGTGCTGCCGTCCGCGTGCTGACGCGATAACCCGCCGCCTTGCACCGCTATCGCACCGCTACGCTAGTTACTCTGGCTAATTACAACAGGAGAAAATTCCAACAAAACTAATGCAATGCGAGAAGGTAATATCCGATACCTTTAAACGAGCAATTCTTGTATATATATATATATATATATATATATATATTGCTAGGGGTTTCGAGGACAATAAATCGATCTACCTAGAACTCCTTTTTAGAAAATTTCGATTTATCAATGGTTTTAGGCAATGGAAAACTGCTACAATATCATTAGAATACGAAAGTAAATTTTGGCAGTGCCTAAAAAGTTATAATAGCTCAAATGGAATATCGGGCTCGAGTCCAAATGTCCTCCGGTCTGGACTCTTTTTTCTTTTTTTCCTTCTTTTGTGAGGAAATATATTATTTCGAGTCCTCTTTTAAGTATACTTTTTTAAAACATGAAAAATAATGATCAAAAAGATCGAAAAATTTTATTCATATTTTATCAGTTTGTTTGTATATATCTAAATATAATTTACAAAAAAAAAACGACTTCAAAAAAAAAATACCGGGCTAAGCTCGGTCATCAAGGTACTATACTTATAAAATAGCTGCAGATTATAATGGAAAAGTTAATGCTTTCATCCAGAAGATTGACTAGATCTTCGTTGTATTATACGTTGTAGAGCCACGCTACAGTCATATTATAGTTGTGACACATATAGGTCGGTTCAATTGGGGCTGGACCATGCTCTCACAGAATACCAGCGTTTAATAGCAGCGTAATACTGTTGTGTTGCGTATGGAATGTAAAGAACCGAAGAACCTTTGTACTGGATTCGAGGCATTCCATCTTAGTCCTCAAAGGTGGCAGGGGTTGCAGATGTCTATGGGCTGCAATAGCCACTTACGACCAGGTCGACTGTTTCTTTCTGTTCGTTTACCATTTCAGTTTAATACGCAAAAACAATATTGTTTTTTACAGATCTGAACCCAATTGTACTGAAAAAATTTAAATAAACGAAAGTCAACTTCGCCGAGGTTTGTAGAGCTCGTAAATCAAGCATTAACACGTAGAGCTGTGTCTCGCGCTCCATGGTCAATAAACGATAAAAAAACACATCGAGGACCGCAGCCGTAAATGTCCAGAGTCATTACTTATCTGGACCATTAGCAGGATAAAGGTCGACTTGTCCGCCAACAGCGCGGCCTCTAACTACACGCAGATTAACCAACCTGCTCAAGTTGTTTTGTTTCGTAATTCGGTAGTTAGTGTTAATTTTGTATGTGTATATAAAAATTCATTTTAATTGGACGTTTTAAAAACCTTACACGGACTGTACTCACTACTGGGTACAGTTGACCTCTTAATTTTGCTTTGTCCCCAATGCTTAAATAATTTTTTTCTACAATCTCTACACACATACATGGAAAATCAGCGCTTAAAATTGCAATTTACAATTTCATTGACATTGGTGGGATCAAACTTGCTTCTTCTGTGATATGAAATTAGGTCACTTATCTCCTGGAATATTATGGTAATATTATGTATTCCATGCATTATTCGAGCCGTGGTAGCTGAGATGGTTAGCGCTCGCTGTAAATAACACAATACGCGAGCAAACCGGGTTCGATCCCCGCCGGCACCAATGAAATTGTTAATTGCAATTTTAAGTGCTGATTTACCACGTGCTCGGCGGTGAAGAAAAACATCGTGAGGAAACCTGCAAGTCTGAGAAATAAGAAAAAAAAATATTTCGAAGACATGTGAAGTTCGCCAACACGCATTGGGGCAGCGCGGCGGACTATTCCTTGCCCTAAAACCCTCTCAGAAATGAGAGGAGGCCTGTGCCCAGTAGTGGGACGTATATAGGCTGTAACTTTACTTTACTTTAACTTTATTATATATTCAATTTATACCAACTTTATGCGATTTGTGTAACCGAGAGAATTGTTAGAAACAAATAAATATAATTAATTAATTTGAAACTGGCAGCCGTCAAAAGAGTCGTTTGTCACAATTAAGGAAAAAAACTATATTTAAATTTTTCTATTTTCACAAAGCAATGTCTTAATTATTTCAATTTTGCGTTATCCATACTTATCCCCGTTTTCTTTGCTAGTCAACACTATAAAACGACAAAATAGGTTAATTTGTTTGATATAAGAAGTTACAAATAAAGTTATCATTAACTTATAAAGTGTAGACATTTTAAAATAAATTTTTAGCTTATAATATACTAAATATTGTCATAAGATAAGTTTTCAAAACTTACTTCAAACGTGATATACCTACGTCATATATGAAATCGTGTAATGACTGAAGCGCGAAAGCTTTGTTTAACTGATAAAGGAAGGGTCATCAAACTCTTAGAGAATATCTACGGATGGGTTAGCTTGACTGTGGGAGGACCTAGTTTTATTATCTTTATATCATACGCATTACGGTTTCTGCACAAGGATAATCATTCAGATCCGAAACGATTATTTGTAGCCCACACAAATACTTTCTTCGAGCGGAGTTCGAACCCGTTGCCCACAGCGTCGCAACTTAATGCTAAGTTCCTGCTCCACGGAGCCGCCAAAATGCAGAATATCGGTGTAATAAGTATAGCAGCATAATGCCGCGGTTTTTCGTACGGTGAGTAACGAATCCAGATCTTTTTTCCAGTATCGAGGCATTCCATCCGAGTTCTCATGAGCGATGACGCATCTGCAGATTAGATTAATTTAGGTAGGTGTAAATGATAGATGCATACCAAATAATTATACTTTATTACATCTCCTGTGAAAAAAAACCTACCGAATAGTAAGTGACTACAAAAAATCATATTATCATTTTATAATTCTTAATTGCTATTATATAATACAATAATAATAATAGCCATTTAATTGCCAATTTTCATACAGCAGTCGATATTAGTTAAATCAATTACAATATTATTATGAGTCATGCAATTTTTTTATTAAATGACATGTCAATGCCAGTGTCAATTTTAAATAACAAGTTCAAATTAAATTTACAAAATTATTTTTTGATTATTTATATAAATGCTTGGGTAAATAATCAATTTATATTTACGTAATTACTATTACTTAAATATAAATTGATTATTTACCCAAACATTATACAAAACACAAGAATTATTACTATTCTATAAAAAACAAAAAATGTTTCTACGTATGTCCGTTATAGACTTTAAAACCATCCAATGCTGATTTCTTGTTACTCGTATTGTGTAATGTGATCTTTATTTCTAATTGATATGTACGTCAATAACAACTTTTGCTAATTGTTATATCTTATATCATGTTTGTCAGAAGAATATCATCACCAACAAACACTAACTGACATCTCTCACATACTACATTATTTAATGCAGTATTAACCAGCTATCTTTATGAAATACAATAAACATAACTCTTAATTTCGGAAACGGAAACATCTGAAATGATTACCTAAATATTCGAAAACATTTTACTTATTAGCAAACCTCCCAAAAAATCAAGCAAACGTCTCACCCTTCACATCAGGGTCTATTTCGGTTCGCAGCTAAATTAAAAAAAAAAACCTAAAAAAAGGGCGCAGGGTGGTCTGTGCCGACGCATGTGCCGCGCATGTGATGCTCCGTCCGTGTTTCCGGTTCCTCCTGACTACGAATTTCGCCCGTTCATTGTCAGCGGGGGTGAATCGCAAAGTTATATGAACAACAGAAAAAGCAAATAGCCGCCATAGTTTTAGTTTTTTTTTTATCTCTAGCTTGATATGTTTGACAATAATGGCCGGAACATATTAAATGCGTGAGAATGACATGCGCAGCACGTGTGTGATGCGATACTTTACAACCATAAAGCAGACACTAGGTTATAAATTATAATACGACACACATTACGTGAATGATCATGTTGTATGACAGACCATCATGCTGTATCATCAATCATTATATCGCATTTTAAGAAAACCTGTTATAGAAATATTCTTTCTCATAGTGTAAGTAGTAAGTGATAATGATAAACGAATTTTATTTCGTTCTTTTGCTGAGCAGAAAAAAAATTGTTTTAAAAACATTTTCACATTTATGTCCATATATGTTTTCTTTTTGTTTCCCACTGAGCTGTTGCATGACATGCCAGTCCGAGACTATCATGCGTGCATGTTTGTTATAAGCTTGCAGGATGAAAAATTAAATGATTTGTCAATTAACCGTCACCCGTCACCACGTACTTTGCGTGTCATACCGTACACATGTCTAGATCCAACCTACTACACGAAATTGAAATACTTCTGTGTATTACAAGAAAATCTTTGTCATGTTTCACAAATCGACTTTTATAGGAATAGTCTATGAAAGCATTCAGAATGCAGATCTAAAGTACATATCTGAAGCTATGTTTTGTTAACTATTCTGGATATTAGCGGTGATTTGAAAGACTTGAAATGAGATATTTAAACAATAAATTAATTGATCAAATTTTACACTGCTATCCAATGATAGTGTGTATTATAAAGGAGGTACACTATTACTGCTGCTATCTCTACATAGTATAAAACGAAGTCGCTTTCCGCCGTCTATACGCTTAGATCTTTTAAACTACGCAACGGATCTTGATGCGGTTTCCATCAACAGACAGGATGATGCATGAGGAAGTTTTATATGTACCTATAATATATACATATCATGAGAACATTGCACCCGTGCAAACCCGAGGCGAGTCGCTAGTAACATTTAAAAATTAGCCAAGTTTATTGTTCTTGTAAAAATAAAGCAATAAACGGGTTTACAGTCCTCTTGATGGTGAACAGTCACTGCATTGTATCAACATCCACTACTAAAATGTAGATCAGACAAAGTCAACCACAGCTTTTTCACAATTTTTACAATCTCATTCTAACAACATCACATTAATAAATTTTTGGGATGAAAGCATCCGATTTTTAATTCCTAAGAGCAGCTGTTGATGAGAGCCGCGTTTATAGAGGCTTTCACAACTAAGGTACCATTGGATTGGTGAATTTGATTAAAACGATAGCCTATAGATATCGAACAAAGCAGCTCAAAGAACTCGTCCGCTACAAGAAGAGCAAACTTAAAAAAACTTTCTTAAATTGACGAACGCGTTTCTACGATAATTGGTCGCAGTTATCGAGCCACGGGTCCGTCGATTTCGTTCACATGTCGAGAGAATGTGGATAAGATGACTTGAGCTGATGGCGAGAAAACAAAGGATGACTTCGTAAATTAAAGGTCAGTTGAAATCAATTATTTGTAATGTGAATGACGTTAATGTGCCTCAATTAAAATCTTATTTAAAAAAAATTCTTTTAATAAAAATAATAACAGACATTAAACAACTAGAAAATAAGTTCATATACTGAAGATTCTGATAGTGTAGTAGTATGTAGGCACATATCGAAAGAGAAGCCGTGGTAGCTCAGATTGTTAGCACTCGCTGTAAAGTTACATTACGCGAGCAACCTGGATTCGATCCCCGCCGGCACCAATGAAATTGTTTATTGCAAGTTTAAGTGCTGATTTACCACGTGCTTGGCGGTGAAGGAAAACATAGTGAGGAAACCTGCATGATGTGAGCTTGGCCAAAACGCATTTTGGCAGCGCGGCGGACACTTCCTTGACCTAAAACCCTCTCATAAATGAGAGGAGGCCTGTGCCCAACAGTGGGACGTATAGGGTGTAACTTTAACTTTTAACTGAAGTTTGACCTTAATTCCTCTATACACTGTGCCTTAGCAATGGCCGGATTCAGCCAGTGCTAAGGCACAGTGTATACTTTTTAATAAAAGTTTCTCGAAATATTAAAAATAAAAGCGGATGCGTTCAAAAAGCAATGCGTTCAAATAATAGAATTCTTCAACCAAAAAAAAAAAAAAACAAACCTGACAACTCGGTGAGCGCAGCGCTTGGAGAGGAATTTTATAGGACCCGAAATCACTCTTTATAGAGGACACATGTCTTACCTTACCGAGACAAGTCAACGCCTAGGTGAAAAGATATATAAACATTAAAACAATTATGAACTAGGGGCATCTAAGGAATGGAGCCTAGTTTTTCCTCAGAGGCATCATATTTGTTAGATGTCTATGGACTGCAGCAATTTCTTAGCATCAGGTGAGGTAATTAAATTAAAAAAAAAAATATTTAAAGTCAACGCGCGGCGTAAACTCGTCCTCATTTTTTTGAAGTCGGCTAAAAATCATGATTTTGACTTTTTGCTGTTGCATTCAGCTTTAACAGTAATTAATGTCGTAAAGATTATAAAGCTCATAATCTCTTTGATTGTAGTGCACCTAATACCAAAACCAAACACGTCGTTGTTAATAATTTTTTTTTATAGAAAAGTTACGGTAACGATAAAAGAGTAACTGACTGTAAATGATTGTCGCCATTCATTAACATCTGAACTAGGAAGAAGGTATAGGAGGAGTTCACCATTAATTACTTAAACTCTTGGGTGTCCTAAGTATTTTATATATATATTATGTTATCGCTTATATGCATTGACTTGTCTCGACAGGGCGAATAGATATAGTATAATACTCTTATTATATATAACTAAGAAATGTATTCGAAGAAAAAGGCATTTTCACTCTCACTAATATTTATATTTTAGAAATATCACTTTTTATCAAACAGAATGGCAACTATTTTCAGATTAAATTTAACGGGAATTCACGTCCAATACGCAGTAAATATAAACATAATTTATATACACCCACAATAAATAATTAATATACGTATTATAAGAGCACCTTTTGCACAGGTATTAAAATATTTAATCATCTGCCACCTGATATAAAAGCCGTGGACTTGCCAAAATTTAAAATAGGTACAACTAAAAAAATTGTTAATACATAATGTTTTTTATAATTTAAATGAATATTTTAATACCAAATAATTTATATTAAGTTTTGTTTCTCAATTATTGCATACCCGATATGGGTAAACCGTGTAACATTTAATTGCAATGTCACCCAAATCACATGTACATAAACAGTTTATTGGCCATAAATATTCTGATTCTGAAAAAAAAACGTAGTATTATTGTTCTACCAGTTCAATTACCAGTGATGACTTATGGATCTGAGACGTGTTCCTTCACTGCTGGCTGTATGAGGAAGCTCTAGGTCGGGCTCGGAACGGGCTATGCTCGGGGTTACTCTGCATGATAAAATTTATGGACGACACACACGGTCAGTTCAACTGATCATTCCAACTGATCAGTTCAAATTAGGACTGTTGGTATTTTTTAAAATGTCGGTTTTTCGATATATCGATAAATAAACTTAGTCCTAGTTTGAACTGATCAGTTGAACTGACCGTGTATGTCGTCCATTAGAAATGAGGGTATCCGCAGTAGAACCAGAGTGACCGACATAGCCAAACGGATTAGTAAGCTGAAGTTACAATTGGCAGGCCATATAGCTCGAAGAACCGACAACCGATGGGGAAAAAAGGTTCTCTAGTGGCAGCCTCGTACCGGTAGGCGAAGTGTAGGGCGACCCCCCACTAGATGGAGTGACAACCTAGTAATAGATACAGAAGGCCAATGGATGCAGGTGGTTTAGTTCCGTGCTTTGTGGCATTCCTTAAGGGAGGCCTATGTTCAGCCGGGAACTTGTGAAACGCTGTACGCGAAGACATATCAATAATCTAAGGCTTGCGCTTTTATTTTTAGCATAGTATAATTGTTTGTTGTCCTTTTCCTTCAACATGATATTTTGACTTTAAATGGTATCAGGACACTTCATGTGCCTAATTTAAATTTCGTTGCGGTCGAAGCCAGATACACATGACGTAAACTACACATCCTGTTATTGTTATAAACATAATTCAAAATAAAAATAAATAAACACTTCAGCATTAACACGTAAAATGGTATATATTATTATAAATTTGTAGAAGAACATTTTTCATTTACTACTGTTTCAAGATGAAATTTACAAAGCAGAGGAGAAATACCAAAGGAAAAACCGCAGGTATTCCTTCTTGGGTATATTTTATATTATATATGGCTATGAACTGATATTTTATGGCTATGGTCATATTATATAAGCTGTGGGTTTTCATTTTTTATTTTATGGAATAAGGGTGCAAACGAGCACTCGGTCCACCTGTCCTTGATTAAGAATCCCTCGCCTCGTTTCCAGTAAAATTTGTCACCGGTTCTCCACAAACACCATACGAAACATTGCAGAATTGAGCTGATATTTCACGCTGATATTCTGTAAGTGACTTTTACTTCTTATAAAATCTTAACTTTTTTAATCTATCCATACCAAGAGATATTTTTAATAAAGTACATGTGTATTATATAGGCTAGCATAATAGTTAATAACTATTCTGTGATAAGAACAAGATTTAGAAATTTTAAGCCTTTAAAAAAATCTATTCTCAGCAGTTAATGAAAACATAAACATAAAATACATAGATCCGAATACTACCACCAAATAGTGGCGATAAAAGAATATCCACGGCCCCAAATCGTCCCCTGAGTGTCGTAAGAGGCGATAGAGGGTAGCAGCTTTTTCCTGATAACAACTTAATTATAATAACAAACTAACATTGCCGACCCGCCAGCCAAGCTTGGCAACTGTGGCAACTGTGGCAAAAATCCACCTTATAAGTAATCTATGGGGTAGATCTATTTTAGTGGATTTGATTGGCTGTAATGGTGCATTCGAATTGTAAAACACATTCTTTTTTAAATTGGTTAGAAATGAATTACAATATTCGTATTATACTAAGAGAACCATGAAAATTAAATGAATAAATAATAAACTTACGACGGAACGAGTCAGAATGTACTAGGTATAGATAGAGAACCATACATTCGCTTCAAATTCAATTTGGATAAACCAGAAGGTATAGAATATAGAATAACAAACTTAACCAAATTTCGCACATAAATTAATTCGTTTATATGATTATAGTTAAATATCAATCAATACCACGCTGCAACTTTATCATAGTTGCAGCACGAATAGGTCTACTCAAAAGAATAGAAAAAAATTTATTTTGTTCCACATAAATCATTGCACGCTGAAGTTTCACGTAAACGTAAAATCACTTCCCAAAAATTTTTGGCACGGGGCCGAATCTCAATAAAGCGTTAAAAGTCGCACTTACGAATTCTTGCGATGATGTCACTATCGCGATAAGTGAACGCCGATACGGATTCGTTGTTATAACTCGACAACCTTCGCAATCTTTACGCCTTTGCAACGTAAAGTTTACTGCCTCTTATTGTAGTATTTTAAAATGTTTAAAATATAGCAATGAAGCAAGATTTTAATAATAAAATATATATTTCCCACTCATTTATTTATTTATGGGTTTGTAATAATTTACTTTTCTTTGGCAACCTTACACCAGAAGCACGTAACGAATGTTATCCGTTTTGAGTTTCGATGCACTTGCCGAGCATCTTACAAAAATTATTAAATTTTAGAGTTTTGCAATATTTTTAAATAATTATTAAACAGTATCAAATAACTTAGTGTTTGTTCAACCACAGCTAGATATTGCACAGGTAACATTCATCAGTTTTCAGAATTTATGTGTGTCGGTCAAAAGATCGTCAATGTATTTATTAGAAACCACCATCGATATTACTAATATTATGACACATTTAACATGTTTTGTAGGCGAGTGGTGATGTCATCGATTGATTCTTAAGAATATCATGACTAAAAATGTACATTAAATGCGAGAATTGATACAATTGTAAAGTAATGAACGTCGAAAGTGAATTATTCTTAATTAAATAAGTTAGCACAAATTTAAATTGATTTAAATATAAAATTAGTCACAAGGAACTTGAAGAATAAGGTGTAAACATAATAATTAAGGTTAAATAAACAACATAATCTATCTACTAATTTATTTTATCCCCTTATTCTAATAAGTCAGTATAAAAATAAAGAAACAATGCGACGATGGTAGAGCCATTTGTGTGAAAAGAAATAAACATTATTTACAAAGTAAGGACCCAAATAATTAGAACATTTTGTAATTACCTCGATTTCTAAACAATATAAATGGAGAAATTAAACTAAAATGAAATATAATTGAATCGTACGCAATGTTCCCTGCGATTCAATAGCGTTATAATATTTCTAGGACGACTGCTTCGCTTTATCTCGTACGCTAATAACATTGTAATAAATCTGTGATGTCAGCTATCTAAGAAAGAGCAAACGAAGAGATTGCATGAGTGTCGATTTGCCTCATCGAGACTAGTATAAATGAAATCAACATATAAATTAAGTTTCCAATAATAGATTCCAAAATGTAAACGTAGACGTAGAGACGGAAAACAGCTCTACATTGCGGCTAAAATATTTTAGGTATGCTATTTATCAAAATTGTTTATTCAGGTGTAATTGTTTAAACGATGACTTAAATATGAACACCTTAACTTATTTTACATAGTTATCATAATATTATAAAGCTCTAGAAAAATGGCATAAATACCACCAGATACTTTACTATCTTTAAAAGGTTTTTTGCGAATATTGCCTAAGATATTTTAATCTTAACAATACTTACATTTTTCTGTTGCCATCTACATGGGCTTGCACAGTAAATCCGAACATGGATTGATAGTTTCCCCTGTAAACTACCCTGGAAGGGATGTCTACATTAAAACCTAAGGCTCCGGCGCACGTGCATAAAAATACACACAAAAACAACGCCATCGTTACAATAAAACTTGAGTCACAGCACAGCACACAAAACACTATTTACTTAAGTAATTTAATATAATTCGTCCTCATGATTCGTTCGGAAAGTTGTTACGAGTTCGTGATCGTAAGGCTGTCGACCGGCGTCACATCCACCCTGCACGACGATCGGCTCAACACTGGCGCGAAGCGAGAACCGCGAACTGCGATGCAAGGTCGCGAATGAGGTAATTCTACAGAAAATAAAATGGGAAAATGTTTCACGTACGAAGGTTTTCGCGAGTTTTCTCAGTAAGATGAGTCTAACGTAACGAGTGACTATTTCTGCTGCAAGTCCTTGACTATCAATAATATTGAGTCAGGTCACATTATCTCATGACCGTGTAACAATTAAATATTCCATTTACGAATATAAGCTTTAGCGATTTATACACGGAGTTGAAAAGGTCGAGTAATTACGTCGTAATTATACTTTAAACGAAAATATTTGAAAACCACATGAATTTCTAACTACCTAACTTTAAACGAAAATATTTGAAAACCACATGAATTTCTCGTAATTTTCTATAGTTTATAGCATTATTAAAATATCCAGTGGTATATGGATAAATTTTAAAAGTGAGTAATAGCCGAAGTCGGTGCTAAACAAATTGCATATAGGAATTAAAGTCCCGAATTCAGAAATAGTTATGGATGTGGAAATTATTCCAATACCTTTTTCTTTAAGTTTTATTTTTTATACCTTTATGTAAATTAAAAAAATACTCAAGCGTCGCGTATCATAACCATATTATATACGTGTCGCGTGACATACATACAAAAAAACATAGATTTGAACAGCGTACCTCCTCGTTTTTTGAAGTCGACTAAAAATGTAATACACCATACAAGACATTACAGTTTCTGAAACTGTCTACAGATCAAGTCACAAAACCCAAGCCGGTTCAAGTGACTCAGTATATGTCATATAAGAAATGACTAACATTAAATTGAAGCAGTTAATCAAGACTAGAGGAAATCTACTAGAAACTAGAGGATTACCTCATCTCTATATACTTATAGAAATCAATTGCTGACGTTAATCTCGCTGAAAACAGAAAATGGCTCGACCGATTTTGATGATTTTTGTGTGTATTTAAATGGGTCCCTGGATGGTTTAAAAATTCAATTGTAGCCGGTAGGTGACGCTGAGAAGCCATCCGTGGCACACCGGTTCAAAAAATATCCAATAAAAATGTAAACCTATAGGTTAAGAGCGATAGTCCACCGCCGTCGTCACCGGTTCACCGGTACGTCAACGAGAACGAGATGAAGGCGCCGAGGTAGCAACACATATATTTACTATAGCCGCCTGTTCACCGCAAGCCCATTATCAGAGCGCCGTCATCCCGGCCGCCGAAGTGTTGAGTAGACCGGCGCGACCGCTAAGATTTGGACCGAGATTGTGACGGGCCGATGTACCGGCAATACAAAACACATTTATACTTGTCCATCCCATAGAATATTATAATACAGTATTCTATGGTCCATCCACACCGGCGCCGTGACGTAGCACCGGGCCGACGCACAACAACTACAGCTAACTGACTGAATCACCGAGACCATAGAAATATAAACAACTTCATTCTTATATATATGACCGATAACGTCGCGGTGGACAAACGATCCCCGTCATGTCGTCTTGATCTCGGCCAGAAATAATCTGGTTCTCGTTGAGGTCCCGGTGATGGCGGCGGTGGACAATCGCGTAATCATTGCTGATCGGCGAACATAATTTCTGTGTCCATCGTCCATACGCATTCAGTATTTTGTCAATATTGCCGTCATAATATGTAGGAGGGCTGTGGCCAAAACAAAGATTAATTTCAACAAATATGGGTACCAGAAAGTGAATTTTTTATTTACTATTAAAACTAAGAATAAAATTCGCCCAGTGCATTTCAAATGATATGGTCATTTTTTTAAACTCAACAGCATTTTTAACAATCATATTTGAATTTTAAAATTGTTTTTAATGAAATAATTTAAGTAATGAAGCATGCAATCGATGCATCTTTGCCAACGCAGTGGCAGTTTATTGATGCCCTTCTTGAAGAAATCAGCTGGATGGGAGGCAACAAATTCCTCAAAGGCATTTTGAGGCCTCTCGAGTATTGATTTTTCATTTTGTAAAAGCAAGTTCTGGTGAGTACGGCGGATGACGAAGAGCTTCCAACCCCGTTGGAGACAGTCTGTTGTGCAGTATAAACTCAAGCGTTGTCGTGCAGGAGCAGCGGGACGACCGATTGACTACAGCTGGTTGAAGTCGTGCTAGCTTCTCCATAATTGTGTTCAGCTCTTCACCGTAAACATCTGTAGTAATGATCATCCTGTTTGGTAAGAAACTACCGGCGCGGTGCTAGATCACCTAATAGTGGCCATCACTTTTCTAGGGGTAAGGCTTCGTTCAGGGCATTATTTAGGTGCTGAACAAGGAACAAACGAGCTTACAGCCCACCTGATGATAAGTGGATGCTGTGGCTCATAGACATCTTCATCAATCCTCGATTAAGAATTAAGATGCAGATGTGTTACCACCCCTGAGGACTACGATGGAATGCCTCGTTTACAGTAAAAAGGCTCTCCAGTTTTCTACACTTACGACACGAAACACAGCAACATTGAGCTACTATTTCACCCTGGTATACTGTGAGAACGTGGCCTTCCCCGGTCGAGTCGACCTATTCGTGCTACAACCATAATAAAAAACGCCGATATTTCCATAACTGTATTAATAATTCTACTCCAGTTTTAGTGTGGAAATTCCTAAAATCTTTCGGTCTTTGTAGACCAGCTACGTTTGATTGTGGTCTTTCTGTGTCACTTGATGAAATCAACCAACATTTCGCTTCTGTAAAAGCACTGGACCCTACAATTCGTTCCCAAGCTATGGCTTCCATTGCTTCTATGCAAATTCCTAACATTCCTACCTTTAATTTTTCTCCTGTTTCTCAGGATGATGTCAAAAAGTCGATTTTAGCAATCCAGTCCAAAGCCGTGGGTTACGACGAGATTAGTAGACATATGGTTGTGTTTATACTAGAGCACCTTCTCCCGGCAATTTCCCATATAATCAATTTTTCCCTTGATTCAGGTCAGTATCCTAATCTTTGGAAGAGGGCTTTTGTAAAGCCTCTCCGAAAAGTTCCTACTCCCATTCATCCCAATCATTTTCGTCCAACATCCATTCTACCCTTTCTTTCCAAAATTTTAGAATCCTGTGTTTAAAAGCAAATTTCTACTTTTATTTCGAAACATAACCTACTGAGTATATATCAGTCTGGGTTTCGTCCTGGTCATAGTACCACTACTGCATTAATTAATGTTATTGATAATATTAAACAAGGCATGGAAGAAAAAAAAATAACAGTACTGGTACTAGTTGATTTCTCAAATGCTTTCAACACAGTTGATCATGAAATCCTTCTTTCCATACTGTCTCATCTGAATTTTGGCCCTACTGAATTGGATTGGTTTGCATCTTCGCGGTCGACAGCAGTCAGTCAGTGTGGGGCAACTGTCCTCTGCTTGGGCTGATGTGGATGCTGGTGTGCCGCAAGGCGGTATTCTTTCTCCTATAATGTTTTCAATTTTTATAAACTTTATTACCTCCATCATCGACTGCTCGTACCATTTATATGCCGATGACCTTCAGCTTTATGTGCAAACTGAGATTGGGAATATCCATAATGGGATCAAAAACCTTAACGGCAACTTGGCAGTTATCAAGGATTGGTCTACTCGTTATGGAGTTTTGGTCAATCCTTTGAAATGCCAAGCTATACTGGTGGGTAGCTCAAGGATGCTGGCAAAGCTTAATCTAACAGACTTACCTCCTATTTACTATGATAATACTACAATTCCATTCAGTAATTCTGTTAGAAATCTTGGCCTTCACATCGACAGCACGCTGAATTGGAGAACCCAGGTTTCAGATGTGAGTCGTATCACTGCCACGTTATGCTGTCTGTATCGTTTAAAACATTTTCTGCCCACAAAATCTAAGATCATGCTTGTCCAATCACTTATATTACCCATAATTGATTATGCAGACGTGTGTTACCCAGACCTGCCCCAAGATCTTCTGAACAAACTGGAACGCCTCCTCAATAACTGTATAAGATTTATCTTTGGGCTTCGTAAGTATGATCATATTTCTCAATACATATCTAAGCTAAATTGGCTTACAATCCGGCAGAGGCGCAACTCCAGAATATTACTTGTACTTTTTTCCATATTAAATGATCCATCTTCGCCTTCTTATCTTAAGAGTAAATTTCATTATCTTTCTTCATCTCATGATAGGGTCCTACGCTCTTCTTCTAACAACAAAATCTGTACTCCAGTTCACTTCACCGAGTTCTATGGTAACTCCTTCACAGTTCAGGCTACACGCCTTTGGAACTCCTTGCCCGATGACATCAGAAAAGCTCCCAATAAGTACGCTTTTAAAAAGTTGGTCCGTGATCATTTCTTAAAGACAACGCATTTTACATGACTCATCTATTTAATTTGTATTGCCAAATAGACGTATATATTCATAGTCATTTGTATATACTAATTATGTATCCTATTCTTGTCGAGCAATTTTTGTATATATATATATATATATATATATATATATATATATATATATATATATATATATATATATATATATATATATATATATATATAGGATCTCGGAAACGCCTCCAACGATTTTCATAAAATTTAGGGAGTTAGGGAGTATTATTTAATTCAGGGAGTTTCGGGGATAATAAATCGATCTACCTAGGATTTATTTTTAGAAAATGTCATTTTGTCCGTATTTTAGGCAATTAGAATAAGAAGGTAAATTTTGACAGATTGTTAATGATTATAAATAGCTTAATTGGTATAATGGGCGGTCACAGAATCGTAAAACCCCGGTTCGAGCCCAGACCGACCGACCGACTTTTTTTAATTTTTTTTTCAAGTTCCTTTCTTTTTGGAGAAAATCTATATTTTCGAGCCCTTATTTTAGTATTTTTTAAAAACACGAAAATTTAAATTAAAATAATTGCACTCATGATTTTTTATTCAAATAACCAGTTCCGTTTTTTCTGTTATGTCGCTAAGATCAAAAAATATTATTTATATTTCATCAGTATGTAATTTGTATCTAGATATAATTTCCAAAACACACGAATTAAAAAAAATCGAGCGAAAAATACCGAGCAAAGCTCGGTCAACCAGGTACTATGTATTTAAATATATATATACTTGTATGTATATCCATTTATTTATATATTTGTATATATGCAAGGATAGATCATATATGTATAGTTTATTTATCAGTAGTTTGTATATATTATGTAGTTAATTATCATTTGTATTGTGTTCTCTTATTCTATGTTGCCACACCTACATCAAATTCTCACCACTCCATGGGTTGACTGGTAGAGAATGCCTCAAGGCATTAAGTCCGCCCTTTGTATTCTTTTCTTTTGTTTAAGGATGCAATAAAGAATAAAATAAATAAATAAATAAATAAATAATATAGCTATATAATGTAGATTGTCAACAGAATCCAATTTTCGTCGCAGGTAACAAATGTAAATAGCTGAGGCGGTCCGTAGGGCCCCGAACTGGAAAAGTACCGGAATCGACACGCTGCAGGCAGGCTGCCACTACTGGCTAAAGGGGTTCATGTCAAGCTGTGCTCGCCCGACAGTTTCAAGAGGCTCTTGGCCATAAGTCGCTCCCAAGTCTCTTCACTACTGAGATCACTCACTTGTTTGTAAATATCAGGGTACCACAGACCCAAGCAAATACCGCCCCATCACGTGTCTACCCACCATATACAAGACACTAACATTCATTTTGATCGCCAGAATCACTCGTCACCTGGACACAAATTAAGTGACGTCGCGCTCAAAATGGATGTCGGGGCGGTGATAGTGGTAGCAAGGAACCACTCATTATAGACGCGGTCATTGGCAAGATAGTTAAATGCAACCGTCGGAACTTTTCCCCCGCCTGGATAGGCTACAGAAAGGCATTCTACTCAGCGCCTAATGCATGGCTGAAGAGAGTCCTCGAGCTGTACAAGGTTGACTTTACAGTTAAGGACTTCCTCGGGCAATGTAAGGGGCAGTGGAGTACGATTCCTTGTTATCTAGGCGAGCGGATGACTGCTGCGGAGGATTACATAAGGGTAAGAAAGAATATCTTCCAGGGCGACTGTTTGAGTTCAATTTGGTTTTGCCTCTCTCTGAACCCTCACAGTACCTTACTTAAGGGCTTCGGGAGGGGATTTCAGTTTCGAAAATAGGTACAAAAGTGACCCACCTTTTCTATATGGAAAATCTCAAATTAATCGCCTCCAGTTACTTCAATGTTATGGAATTGCTAAACATCTGTTGTGATTTTAGCAATCCTATTAGAGTGGAGCTGGGACGCTTAATATGCGGTCCCCTATATTGAGAGGGGTAGATTAAAAAGTAGTCTCGTAGTAAATCAACATACCTGGGTATATCGCAAAATATAGGTATTTATGAGGCGGACATGAAACAATCAGCTTGCGATCTGTTTTATGCACGATTGACCAAAGTGCTTAACAGCCTTTTGTAGAGCGTGAATAAGACACAGAAATATAACGGTTAGGTTATACCTGTCCTCATGTATACTTTTGGCATACACAGGTGGACTCAGACCGAACTGAACGCTTTTGATAGTAGAGTCAATTTAAAAAAAATTGTACGTAACACAAAATGAACACAATGGAATTTGTTACACAAAATCATTTATAAAGCAGTATTCATATGGGATACTTAGAAAAAAACACCATTATATTTAAATATTTTTTATGCAGATAAAGTCAACAAAACACAATTACTAGAAAAATAAAATTGAATAAATTCTCAAACTTAATAAAATTTAAAATGTGAAAGATAACTGAGGCCGTGCGTAAAATGAATACAAACCAATTAAAGGAACAAAGAACAACGTAGCTCTTAAGCTAGCTGTTTGAATGCGCAATGAATTGTTTAGCATATAAATTTTTTATTGCACAGCAAAATGGCTAGCATCAAAGCGATCAAAATACGTTGGTCTACACCCGTCATGCCGACAAGTCTGGTCGTGATATGATGATGATAATACTTAAACAGACTATAATTATGGTAACAATGAAACTTTCACTATAAAATTTTGTAAATCAGTCAAAATAAACCTTGTCATTCTCATCACTCAGCAAGAAATCTTTGGCCTCATATTTTAAATCTATTTTTTAACAATACAAATTGCAGGAACTATATCTCTATTTTCCGGGTAACAATAAACTTAAGTGCAGGCTCTTTAACGGTCTTTAAAAACCTTATAAAATAAAAAAGTTCCTGTTCTTTGAGTTCTATACTCTCTATAAATCCTATGTAATACACCCATAATTTCTTTTCGAAATACCTAACAAGGACGCTGTCATTAATATTTAGGTATGCATACAAATTTGCTTCGGTTAGTTTATTTCATTCTTCTATCTTTGCGTTTATTTCTCTCATTGTCGGGCTACACCTTAATTGTATACCATAGCTGTCTTTTGTATTTTCTCCTATTTCCTAAACAACTATTGTGTTTTTAATTTTCTGCAACTTTTTCCGTCCTTCCATTGATTTTATAGAAATAGTATCAGTCTCGTCTCTCAAATCTTGGTTCATACTTTCTAAGCTTGTGCAATTGTTATCTATTTGTCTTTTCTTTATTATGATTGTTTTGTCTTGTACATCTATTTTGATCCTATTTTTTTTGTTTTTCATTATATCCTAATGTGGAAGGAATTGGATTATCATAAATATTTATCACATAGTACAAAAAGATATTGTTTGTGACCTCTCTCGGTTCTTAGCATAAATCACACCAGTGTGCAACGTTATCTGTAGTTTGGAGGCAACGAAGTGCATTGCTTGAACTTCTTCTGTAAATTTACACACATAATTTTCTGAAAAGTCGCAATGTAAGACTATTTCTTTTTCACTAAGGTTATTTTTGGAACATGTATACATTTGAAATTGATGTTTAATATTAAAATAGTGCTTCTTAAAATACCTTTAGCTGATCAGAAAATGTATGCACAAGTGTATCCAATGATCCCGTTGTTTGTTCTCTGACTGTATTTTTGGTTGTCTTCTCTTCATCTTATTGAATTGCAGTGTTTTTGAGATATTTAAATTCTTTTGTGATCATATCAGTTGAATTAAGATATGTTTGTGACATATTAAAATTAATCGTTTCATGAGAACATGACTTACATTCGTTATACATACATTTGACGTTATATTGCATGAAATGGAAGATACGAGTTCAGTTAAATTTTCTGTATTAATAATCTTGAGATGTTTTATTTTTTTTTAGACATGAAATTGATATTTGCATGTTTCACACATGCACAAGTATTTCTATCAACTAATTTCGGCCTCAAAATATCAAATGGCTTATATCGAGTAAATGTAGGGTACGCCAATTTACCACCTTCACTTTTATACTTTTGTGTACATTCTTTAAGGAGTCCAGTAGATATCTAACTTGTTTTCTCACTTTGTGTAATGTTCTGTATTGTTTTTTCCTGCTGTGGCACGACTAATGTCGTCTCGCTCATAAAATTCGACTAAGTTTTGTACGCGTTTAATTTTGAGATTTCTTTTTTTCTTCTGGATTCTTAATCGCCCACTTAACCCAATACACGTACCTAGAATCGTCTTCATTTTATATTTACCAGTAATATCGTTATTCGTTACTTTCTTTATAGCGTTTCGTTCTGAATTTTTCTTTGCCTGGGAATATTGGCCACTTAATGATTCTTTTATGAGAACGTTTTCGAATAATATCTTTTTTACAGCATACTTTGCCGGTGATGAAATTTAGGGAATGGTTTCAATCAAAATCCTTTCAGCTTTAGTGCGTGGTGTTTCCTTCACTTCAACATTTAATTCTGTTTGCTTTTGTTCCTTAATACGTAGTATTTTGACTGTTTGATTTAACACTTCTATTTGTTTTTTATATCTATATATTGTTTTTTTTTGAGCTTTTGCTTTATTCACTAATAAAACTACTGTAGATCTCAAATTTAAGTTTTCCTTCAATAATTTATAACTAACATTTCTATTTAGATTTGATTTATCAATACTTTTCTGTGGTGTTGAAATAGTATCTACATTCTGGCAATCTTCATTTTTTTTGCTTTTGTTGCCTCCACTTTTTTCTTAGCAATTCTTGCTGCGCTTTGGTGAGTTCACTTACTTTTTTACATTGACATTTGGTTCTTTCTAAATTTTCTTTTTTCATTTTTAAATACTTTCCGGATTTTATGCTTTTAATTTCTGACGATATTTGCGTTGCCTCTCAGCTCCAATTGCAGGCATTTTCTAAACACAAAGAAGAGCAAACTTTAAAACTAGTCGATGGTAAGGAAAGATGATATTATCGCTTACTTCTTATTACTATATATATATATATATATATATATATACATATATACATATATAATCTCGGAAACGGCTCCAACTATTTTCATAAAATTTTGTGTGCAGGGAGTTTCGGGGGCAATAAATCGATCTAGCTAGGATTTATTTTTAGAAAATGTCTTTTTGTCCGTGTTTATATATATATATATATATATATATATATATATATATACATATATACATATATAATCTCGGAAACGGCTCCAACTATTTTCATAAAATTTTGTGTGCAGGGAGTTTCGGGGGCAATAAATCGATCTAGCTAGGATTTATTTTTAGAAAATGTCTTTTTGTCCGTGTTTTTAGGCAATGAAAAACTGCTACAATATCGTTAGAATAAGAAGGTAAATTTTGACAGTTTATTAATGATTACAAATAGCTTAATTGGTATACAGGGCGGTCATAAAATCGTAATACCATGGTTCGAGCCCAGATCGACCACCGACTTTTTTTAATATTTTTCAAGTTCTTTTTTAGTATTTTTTAAAAACACGAAAATTTTAATTAAACTAATTGCACTCATGATTTTTTATTCAAATAACCAGTTCAGTTTTTTCTATTATGTCGCTAAGATCAAAAAATATTATTTATATTTCATCAGTATGTAATTTGTATCTAAACATAATTTCCAAAACACACGAATTAAAAAAAACCGGGCGAAAAATACCGAGCAAAGCTCGGTCAATCGGGTACTATCTATTACAGTAAGAAATATAATAATGCAAAACACTAAACTTACTAGAATTATTTGCGTCACATTGTTGTTTGTGGATATCACGTTTTTGTATGGGGAAAAAATTACCATCATAAACATTTATTTTTTGTGTATCCATGAACTAATAAAATTAGTTAAAAAATATTTATAATAAGTAGATAGCTCAAGCTTTATACAAAAATATTTGATTTGTAAATTCAATAACGCAAAGATTTTTTATACCCGTTTAAATACCGAGGACAGTATTTTTTACAAATGTACAATTTTTTTTGAAATTGACTCAGAAAAGTCTGCACTGTTATGACGTCCCATAGGTTACAAACACTTTGCTCAACCGACACAAAAATGAAGGGATTTTAAATCGAATCATTACTTGTGATGAAAAGTGGATACTGTACGATAATCGGAAGCGCTCGTCGCAATGGCTGGACCCCGGAAACCCAGCCAAATCCAAATCCTAAGTAAGTGTTTCTTTCTAAAATCTGGCCAAACGATTACGGCAGATATCTATTGTTTGAAACTGTAAACAATGAAGGAAGAACTACCTGGTAAACAACCGAGATTGGTCAATCGCTCTAGGCCACTGCTGCTTCACGACAACGCAAAACCACACACTGCTCAACAAACAACCACTACGTTAGACGAGCTACAACTGGAATGTCTGCGACATCCACCGTACTCCCCGGACCTTGTTCCAACAGATTACCATTTTTTCTGGAATTTGGACTTTGGAATTCGGAATTTGGTCAACTTCTTACAAGGAAAAAAATTCAACTCCAATGCGGCAGTCCAAACCGCCTTCAAAGAGTTTATTGATTCTCGCACCCATGATTTTATTAGTAAAGGGATCAATGATGATGAGATGGCAAAAGTGCATGGATAACAACGGTGCATACTTTGATTAATTAAATATATTTTACAAAAAAAATTACCTTATATCCCTCCCGTACAAAACGCCAAACGTTTCATAAGTAAGGACCTATTATATTTATTTATTATATCCTTTTATATATTTATTCAGACTAACCAGATGAGAATACTTTAAAAATAACCCATAATAATGTCTTCCGGACCGAATTTCAGTAACGGTGGCCAGCCTCAACGGAGACTAGTTACCGGCGCAGGACAGGGTTGTAGTGCCCAAGTGTATGTGCCACCACAGGTGCACTCTCTATTCCTTTACTCTCATAGTCCGATGGGACGGTAACCGACACAACCGGAGAGAAGATCAGGCGCAGGACCAACATCTTTACGTGCTTACCGAGGCACGGACGTGAGACACCGCCAACTTTCTGACTCTGGGCGGCTACTGAGAATTTCTCGATGAGAAAACAAACAAAAGTCAATTATTTTTATTTTATTCGAACCCTGGACCTCATGATCAGCAGTTATACTATTACAACCACAAGACCAACGAGGTGGTCAAATAAGTAATAAAGATATAAGATACAATAAAATGCAATACATGTAATCTATACACAGAACACTTAATATATTCCGCTATATTAGGTGTTCTGTGAATCTATACATCTATCTATACATATATCTATGCATATAATAAAAATATAAATTGCAGATGTCTACTGTACATTTTATATTTTTGTAACAAAATTGATTGAGAGGGATTATATATAAATAACTGAATAAATTTCATTTTTAGAATTGTATTCTTTTGTTTAAGGATGCAATAAAGAATAAAATAAATAAATAAATAATTGTCTGTCTGTCTGTTTGTTGCATATCGTGTATAAAGTACTGATTTATATATCACAATAATCGTTAAGAAAATTGACTCGTTTTGAATTTAGTCTTTGTTTTATTTTTATTAAATCGGCTCATCCTATTAAAAATTATGATTAATATTCTGAAGTATGGGTACGAAATATAGGTATGAATTTGTTCAATGGTGGTGTTGAGTGATCGAGGATATTTTTGTAATTAAATAACAAAAATAGTGTTCTATAATAATATATAAGTAATTGTATCTAAACGCAGTAAACAAAATCAATAAAGAATAACGTAATAAATATTTTTAAAAAATATAGAAATCCTAAAATCTTAGTTAAAAAAGCACAATAATCATCGATAGATAGTGTTTTGCAAACCTTTTTTATTTGTTAAATTTTAAGGTGTGCTTATAATTTTTTTTAACCGCCGAGTACCTACAACATGGTAAGTTAGTTTTGAAAGAGCTATTAACAATTTTTTTTTTGATTTCGGCAAGTATCTTATCAATCATATAGAAGCTTGGCAGTAAACATATTATACTTCCCTTTTGCACTTCCAAAAGTTTTAAAATTTATATTGTCGTAAAATTTAAAAATACTAGTGTCTTCCTAAGTCTTCGCGACGGTTTAATAAATCATCATCACTTAGAATAGCAAAAGTACTCATTCCACGCGAACGAAGTCTCGGGCACAGCTAGTGATACAATAAAATGATAAAGAGAATAAATGAAATATAATATTCCTCGCTGAGCATCCACGACCAAGCTACTCCACTCCCGAGCGTGGGTGCTCAGGCTGCCCCGCGTATTATTGGGGAGGGGCACAATTCCGCTCGAGACTAAACCTGCTCGCGGCAAACGGAGCAATAAATCAAAGGTGCCCCCTGCAGCCTCGGCACCTCGGCAGCCTTTAAGGTATGGACCTGTACATATTATTGCTGCGCGTAGACAGCGACCATCCCCACGTCAACGGGTGCCTCTATAGGTCCCATAGCGGTAATGCCGACACAGACCGACTCATCGACAACGCCCAGATGGCTGCAGACTCCGTGCTACAACAGATCCCATCCACAGAGATCTTGATGCTTGGTGATTTTAACGCCCACCATGCTGAATGGCTTGGTTCTCGTTTAACCCATCATGCGGGTAGATCTGTTTATGACTTTGCTTTGACATATGGTCTGACAAAACTGGTTACCTCGCCTACGCGGATCCCAGATGTGGAAGATCATGTACTTTCCCTGTTAGACCTTCTGCTGAACTCTCATCCGGAAGGATAGATATATAGGCTTCCGTCTATGCCCCTTGCGTACTGCAGGTTGCCGCCGTGTTTGGCACTATAGGTCTGCCGATTGGGACGGGATGCGATCTTTTTTTCATTCTACCCTTTGAGGCGAGTTTGCTTCTCGCCGGATGATCCCCGTGTTGTTGCTGATTCTGTCGCTGATGGGGTGCTGATGGGGTGTGGTGCCTATCGGAGGCAGAACCCAGCCATGGTTCTGTCACTCATGCAAAATTCCATTACGTCATAAGCAAGAGTGCTACCGGGCCTGGGCTCGCGCATCGACATTTCGGGATGTAAATACCAGCGTTTTTAAAAAGAAGTATAATTCTGCCCCCAGGTCCTTCAAAAGTATCACTGTCAAGGCAAAGTCAGAGCACATCGGCAGAATTGGTAAGAAACTAGTTCGTCTTCCTTCGGGAACATGTGTATTCTGGTCTCTCGCCAAGGCTGTCCAAGGGTACTTCTGTCAGCTATCTCTCCCATTTCTGCACAGGGAGGACGACTCACTGGCCCATGCTGCAAAGGACAAAGCCCTTCTGCTGGGCTCTCTTTTTGCGTCCAACTCGACCCTTGATGACGGGGGCAACACACCGCCGACCATCCCGCAGTGTGTGTGCTCCATGCAGGATGTGCTGTTTACCCAACGCTCGGTTCGCAAAGCACTCCTCTCCCTGCACGTCAAGAAGTCGAGTGGGCCTGATGGCGTCCCTTCTATTGTGCTGAAGACGTGTGCTCGTGTGAGTTGGCACCGGTACTGTTACTCCCTAGGCGTAGTCCCGAAACCATGGAAGACAACCTTCGTACACCAGATCCCTGAAAAAGGTAACCGCTCTGACCCGCCCAACTATAGGCCTATCGCCATCACCTCCTTGTTCTCTAAAATAATGGAATCCATTATTAATAGCCAGCTCATGCGGTACCTTGAGGATCACCAACCGATTAGTGACCGCCACCGTACGGTTTCCGTTGCGGTCTCTCGGCTGGTGATCTTCTGGGTTACCAAACTCATAAATGGGCGGAGGCGTTGGCCGTTAGTTTGAACATAGCGAAGGCCTTCGATCGGATTTGGCACAAAGCGCTTCTTACGAAGCTTCCTTCCTATGGGCTTCCCGAGAAATTATGCAATTGGATCACCAGTTTTCTTGCAGATCGGAGCATCAAGGTCGTAGTGATGGTGCATCGGTGCATGCTCCGATTACAAATCCATTACCGCTGTTCCACAAGGCTGCGTGCTATCACCAACGCTGTCTCTTCTGCATATTGTGACGGCCCAATATTATTATTAATAATTAAATTCAATATAAAGGGGCGTCAAAAATAGTCTTAAAAGATATATATTAAGCAATTAAGTCAAATTAATAAACATAAAGTTAATATATTTCAGACATTATATATATATATATATTAATATATATTGTTACGCGATGACTAGACAGGGGGCGTGGCTAATGATTGCTTCACCGCGGTGGTGGGGTTTCGAGCCCAGAAAGCCGGTCGCCGTGGGAGGTGGCAGGGTCACTTTGGCTCGAACGTTCGGAGAGAGTAGTTGTGCTAGGAATTAGACATTAGCTTAAATCCTTAATTGCTGATTAATATTGTAAAAGTGTTATAAAAGATTTATATTACAAGTTTTGTTTTGAGTGCATTTTTATTAAGAATTTAACCGCTAATCTGTAATATCAGAAGTGGGATAGTGCTTCGTTGCCTACCCGCTTTCGGAACACCTGACTAAAATTAAAGTTAAAAAGATTAGTGTTGTAATTAGATTTTAACGATTTCGTACTTTTCTTTTGTTTAGTTTTCGGTTTATAAATTTCAAAATGTCTGAGCAACGATCACGTTCTCGTAAACGCAAACGTGAGTCGAATAAGGATGTGCTGGATGCTATCCTTGCTAGATTGAATACGCTCGAGGAACGTTTTACTTTACCGCCGCCGCCGTCCGAGCCACTTTTACAGGCCGCATCAACATCTTCGGGGTCGGCACCGCGTTCGGTGCTACCCGCGCTTACCAGCGTGCTCGCAGCCACCGACGACGTACGTGACGGCAATTCGACGGCAGGCCGCTCACCTGTTTTGTTATCACAGGAGAGCATTGCCACAGGCGGGGACGCAACTGGCAGAATCGTGGAGGCCATCACTTCGCTAGTTAAAGTAAGGTCTAATAATTATTATATTTCTAACTTTGACCCTCATCTTCACAATATCGACGTTTGGTGCGAAGAGGTCGATAGGGCTAAAGAAACTAACGGATGGGACGATAACGAGTGTCTATCGCGAATCGGTAATTTTTTAAAGGGAGAAGCACGTGTGTGGCTTAACGAGTGGTCTAGCACTGATCGTTCATGGACGAATTTCAAACGAGAATTTAAAATGTTGTGCCCGCGAACCGTCGATATTGCATCTATTCTCTACGAAGTGATGACCAAAGATTCTAAAAGTTACGCCACTTACGCCGAATACGCTAGACGTTCATTGTTAAGGCTGGGTTTGGTTAGGGGACTATCTGACGAACTAATTGTTGCTATAGTATTGAGAGGCATCACAGATCCTCACATTAAAGCTGCAGCTACTAATGCAAAGCTACAACCCAACGATTTAGTGCAATTTTTGTCGATGTACGTAAAACCAAAAAATGATTTTCCGTCTACCCGTGATATATCTCGTGAATCGCGCTCTAGTCTTGGATCGACCATTACCCGACGAAATGAAAATAAAAATGGAGTTGGCGATTTAAAATGTCACTTGTGTGGAAGGTTTGGGCATAAACGTACGGACTGTATGAGTGCTAAAAGAACGCGACTAGGTAATAGTTTCGGGTCGTCACCGTCTAACACGCAGTCCCAAAATTCTATAACATGCTCATTTTGCAAAAAGAATGGTCATGAAATTAGTAACTGTTTTATCAAACAACGTTCAGAGTCGACAAAAGCTCAACCCACACAATGTTAATTTTTGTAGTAAATTAGACAGTAACGTTTCGAAATCGACAATTAATGTTACAAGCGCGGTAATCGAAGGCATACCGATTGATTTATTAGTAGACAGTGGTTCCTGTATATCACTCATAGAGGATCACATAGATAGATTAGGATCAAGTAGATTATTTAAGAGTTTAGATATGGCGACTGGCTTTCATCAAGTGCCTATGGAAGCAGGGTCAATCGCTAAAACCGCTTTCGTGACCCCAGAGGGTCACTTCGAATACGTTAAGATGCCTTATGGCCTTTCTAATGCTCAAGTATTTTATCAAAAGATCATTTCTAAGACGCTCAAATCTTTCATCGATTCAGGAACTGTTCTTGTGTACATAGGTGACGTTCTTTTGCTATCCGATACGGTACCTGAAGTATTAGCCCTTCTACGACGAGTCCTAGAAACCCTTATTTTGTCAGGTTTCTCTATCAATCTCAAGCAATGTACCTTTCTTAGCAGTGAAATAGAGTATCTTGGGAGGGTTATCAGTAATGGTCAGGTTAGGCCGAGCATGCGTAAGGTCCAGGCTCTGATCGATTCCCCAAAGCCTCGAAGCGTCAAACAAATTCGAGAGTTCCTTCGCCTTGTGGGCTATTTCAGAAGATATATTCCAAATTACGCCCAGCGAACAGCTTATATTGCGCGTTTAACTAACAAGTACGTATTGATCATTATTGATGCATTTACGAAATACTGTATTCTGTATTCCCTCCATCGTCAGGACACTGACGAATTGAAAAGAGCCTTTACTGACGCGGTTTCGATATTTGTGTCTCCAAGACTCCTGTTCACGGACCGAGGACGAATGTTTGAGAGCACCGCTTTTCAAGATATGGTAAACTCATTCGGTAGCGACATTCACTACATTACGCCAAACATGCACCATGAGAATGGACAGGCTGAACGTTATTGCCGAACTCTACTAAACCTTCTTCGTATTGAAGTCAACCATAGAGGCCAAAGTTGGTCTGTTGTACTGTGGAAAACCCAACTTATTTTAGATAGTACAAAACACAGTACGACTAATATGTATCCCCTTCAATTGCTTATTGGAAGCGACTCCTCCACCCCTGTTATACTTGCCCTTGTCCGAGACGTTGCGGTAGATATTGCTACTCCAAACCGCCAAGCTCTTATGGTACTGCGGAGACAGCGAGTGTCGTCACTATTGTTTATCAACCAGCAAAAACAAAACAATCTGGTGAATAAGGACCGTAGATCACCTAACGAGTTTGCAGTGAAAAACAAGGTATTTGTGATTAAGGCTTCACAGTCTGCAGTAAAATTAGATTCCTGTATGCGTGGACCTTACAAGGTATTGGAACGACTTCCACATGATCGGTACAAATTGGAGCTGTTGGCTGGCTCGTACGGGAAGCGTACTGAAGCTGCAGCTGAAAACTTGGTGCAGTGGGCAGCAGAGTGGACTCCCGAGACGTGTGCTGCGTTTTTGCTTGTAAGTTACCGATGTTATTACGCTTTATTGTAATGTAGGTGTTTTGCTTATGTTTTGCTGTATGCATAAGCTGGTGTGCTTACACATATTCACGTTGACATTGAGATGTTTTCTCTGTCACGGCAGATGGACTACTCATTTGGAGTTTTTCCATGTTCACGTTGGTATAGAGTGTGATTCTCTACCACGGCAGATGGAGGGTTCTGAAAGAATCTCTTCCATATTCACGTTGACATTGAGATGTTTTCTCTGTCACGGCAGATGGACTACTCATTTGGAGTTTTTCCATGTTCACGTTGGTATAGAGTGTGATTCTCTACCACGGCAGATGGAGGGTTCTGAAAGAATCTCTTCCATATTCACGCTGACATTGAGATGTTTTCTCTGTCACGGCAGATGAACTACTCATTCGGAGTTTTTCATGTTCACGTTGGTATCGAGTGTAATTCTCTACCACGGCAGGATAGATGGCCCAAAAGGGGTGCTGTCACGGTATACTAGTCACTACCGTAGCATAGGCAACAGTTGTATGGGAGGCCTCCAGAGATCGATATGCATGAATGTGATGAATGGTTTGAAAGGTTTTGTAAGAGAAACGAATGTAATGTCAGGAAGTATGAACCATTGCTTTGTAAGGAGTATGCTTATTATGAACCGTAATGATAAATTCTAATGTGTTCAATTTGTTTCCAAATTTTAGTGGAGTCTGATGACTCGTTACATGATACTTCGGAGGAGGATGAGGCGAGATCAAATCCCGAACACATCAAGGTTGCGGACGAGGACGACCGCCCGTCAGGAGAGGCCGTGTTACGCGATGACTAGACAGGGGGCGTGGCTAATGATTGCGTCACCGCGGTGGTGGGGTTTCGAGCCCAGAAAGCCGGTCGCCGTGGGAGGTGGCAGGGTCACTTTGGCTCGAACGTTCGGAGAGAGTAGTTGTGCTAGGAATTAGACATTAGCTTAAATCCTTAATTGCTGATTAATATTGTAAAAGTGTTATAAAAGATTTATATTACAAGTTTTGTTTTGAGTGCATTTTTATTAAGAATTTAACCGCTAATCTGTAATAATATATTATTTTAACAGTGGTAGAGCCACGCGGCAGCTTTGCTGTTGTACGTATGGGCCGGCTCAAACCGGGGTGGTACCACGACCTCACAGAATACCAGCGTGAAGTGGAAGCTCTGCTTCCGCGTTTCGTCTGGTGAGTGCAGGTGGCCGGAGGCCCAAATCCCCCCCCCCCCCCATCAACATGGTAGCGGAATTAAATAATGATAGACTACCCCAGGAGGGTACCAGCACCCCTGGAGAATCCCTCGCTGAGCATCCACGACCATGTTTCTCCACTTCTGAGCGTGGGTGCTCAGGCTGCCCCGCGTATTCTGGGGGGGGCAAAATTCCGCTCAAGACTACAACTGCTCGGGGCAAACGGAGCAACAAGACCAAGGCGACCCCAGCCACGCTGTCCGTGAATTTCTGCAATATCAGGGGACTTCACTCTAACCTAAACGCCGTCCACTACCATCTCGAGACGGCGAGGCCGGCTCTGCTCTTTCTGACCGAGACGCAGATGTCCTCTCCGGCTGATGTCTCGTATCTCTCCTACCCGGGGTACAAACTGGAACACTCCTTTGTGCCTCGGGCTGAAGTTTGCGTTTACGTCAGAGAGGACATCTGTTCTCGACGCCTCGGCAGACTTGAAGGTTCGGACCTGTCCATCCTTTGGCTACGCGTAGACAGCGACGACCATCCGCTCGTCTACGGGTGCCTCTATAGGTCCCATAGCGGTAATGCCGAAACAGACCGACTCTTCGACCACGTCCAAATGGCTGCAGATTCGTTGCTACAGCAGATCCCCTCCGCAGAGATCGTGATCCTCGGCGACTTTAACGCCCATCACGCCGAATGGCTTGGTTCACGTTTAACCGATCATGCGGGGAGATCTGTTCATGATTTTGCCTTGGCATATGGTCTGACACAACTGGTTACTTCGCCTACGCGGATTCCAGATGTGGAGGATCATGCACCTTCCCTGTTGGACCTTCTGCTGACCTCTCACCCGGACGGATATCAGATTTCCGTCGACGCCCCTTTAGGCTCCTCGGACCATTGTCTGGTCCGGAGTGTTGTGCCACTCACGCTGAAATCGCGGTTGCATTCTGCAGGCTGCCGCCGTGTTTGGCACTATAGGTCAGCCGATTGGGATGGGATGCGGTCTTTCTTTGCATCCTACCCTTGGGGGCGGGTTTGCTTCTCGCCGGATGATGGGACGTTGTTGCGGATTCTGTTACTGATGTGGTACTTCAGGGTATGGAACTTTTTATTCCTTCCTCTGTGGTGCCCATTGGAGGCAAATCTCAGCCATGGTTTGGTCGCTCCTGTAAAATAGCATCATGCTATAAGCAGGAGTGCTACCAAGCCTGGGTTGATGCATCAGCGTCCCGGGATGTAAACACCAGCGCTCTAAAAAAGAAGTATAATTCCGCCTCTAGGTCCTTCAAAAGAGTCATTGCCAAGGCAAAGTCAGAGCACATAGGCAGAATTGGCGAGAAACTAGTTCGCCTTCCTTCTGGAACCCGTGCATTCTGGTCTCTCGCCAAGGCCGTCCAGGGGAATTTCTGTCAGCCATCTCTTCCATCTCTGCACAGGGAGGACAACTCACTGGCCCATACTGCAAAGGAGAAAGCCGATCTTCTAGGCTCTTTCTTTGCGTCTAACTCGACTCTCGATGACGGGGGGAGTACGCCGCCGACCATCCCGCGGTGTGAGTGCTCCATGCCGGAAGTGCAGTTCACACAGCGCTCGGTTCGCAAAGCACTCCTCTCCCTGGACATCCACAAGTAGAGTGGGCCTGACGGAATCCCCCCAATTGTGCTGAGGACGTGTGCTCCAGAGTTGGCACCGGTTTTAACGCGTCTTTTCCGGTACTCCTACTCCCTAGGCGTAGTCCCAAAATCATGGAAGACGGCTTTCGTCCACCCGATCCCTAAAAAAGGCGACCGCTCAGACCCGTCCAACTACCGGCCAATTGCCATCACCTCCTTGTTCTCCAAAACAATGGAGTCCATTGTAAACTGCCAGCTCATGAGGTACCTTGAGGATCACCAGCTGATTAGTGACCGCCAATACGGTTTTCGCCGTGGTCGGTCAGCTGGTGATCTTCTGGTCTACCTCACTCACAGATGGGCGGAGGCAGTAGAGTTCAAGGGGGAGGCATTGGCCGTTAGTTTGGACATTGCGAAGGCCTTCGATCGGGTTTGGCACAAAGCGCTTCTTTCGAAGCTCCCTTCTTATGGGCTTCCCGAGAAATTGTGCGATTGGATCACCAGCTTTCTTGCAGATCGGAGCATCAAGGACGTTGTAGACGGTGCAAGCTCCGATTGCAAGCCTATTAATGCTGGTGTTCCACAGGGCTGCGTGCTATCGCCAACGCTGTTTCTTCTGCATATCAATGATATGTTGCATACCCGTAACATTCATTGCTTTGCAGATGACAGCACTGGTGATGCTCTTTACACCGGCCGAGCCAATATTTCTCGGGAAAACGTCTCCGAGTGCCGGGACAAACTTGTGTCTGAAGTCGAGTCTTTGCTGAACAGAGTCTCGGATTGGGGACGACTAAATCTAGTCCAGTTTAACCCCCAGAAGATACAAGTTTGCGCGTTAACCGCTAAAAAGAACCCCTTTGTCGTATCCCCTCAGTTTCAAGGCACTCCCCTTGTTGCCTCAGCCAGTATCGGAATCCTCGGCGTCGACATATCGAGTGACGTGCAGTTTCATGGTCACTTGGAAGGGAAGGCCAAATTGGCCTCTAAAAAGCTTGGCGTGCTCAGCAGAGCGGGACAGTATTTCATGCCGGCACACCGCCTGCAACTTTACAAGGCGCAGGTTCGGCCGCACATGGAATACTGTTCCCATCTCTGGGCTGGGGCTCCCCAGTACCAGCTCCTTCCACTTGACCGCATCCAGCGCAGAGCAGCTCGAATCGTCGACGACCGAGTGCTTTCCGATCGGCTCGATTCACTGGCGCTGCGAAGAGATGTAGCATCTCTTTGCGTATTTTATCGCATCTATCACGGGGAGTGCTCTGAGGAATTGTTCGGATTAATCCCAGCCGCCAAATTTCGTGAACGCACTACACGGTAAACGTCCCGATACCATCCACACCATCTGGATGCTTGGCGGTCCACCACTGTACGTTTCACAAGGAGTTTTCTTCCACGTACAACCTCTCTGTGGAATAGTTTACCACCGGCGATTTTTCCGGACCGATACGACCTGGGGACCTTCAAGAAAAGAGCTTACTCCTTTCTAAAGGGCCGGCAACGCACCCACAATTCTCCTGGTGTTGCGGTTGATCATAGGCGGCGGTAGTCACTTAACATCAGGTGAGCCGCATGCTCGTTTGCCCCCTCATCCATAAAAAAAAAAAAAAATAATTATCCCAATAACATAGTAAATTAAAGGCAAAATTATTGTTTTTTCGTAATAAATAAATTTATTTAAAAACTTGAAAAAAAAATTTAAAATAAGATAAATAATAGAAATACAAGTCAAAAAATATTATAAAATTAAGTTAAATAACGTTTATAAGATAATTAGAAAATTTGTTAAAAATTGTTTAAGTCATGGGAGGTGTTCATGTATAAAAGAAAATTTTCCTAAGTTATTGAAGGAGTTCACGTATAAAAGAAATTTCCTAAGTTGTTGAAGGAGTTCACGTATAAAAGAAAATTTTCCTAAGTTATTGAAGGTGTTCATGTATAGATGTCTTGTATGGATGAGCTGCCGGAGATACATTCCTGCAGTTCTACATATATATGGGGTGGTCGGGAGCCCGACTGCCTGAAGTACTGTAGCACAATGACTAGTCCTATATTAGGGACTTATGATATTAAACTCAATGATACAAAAGCAATACTATAGAAGGTCTCCATGATGAATTTGCAATACAATAGTAGGGTTCGTGGGTTTGAACCCTATATATGAATGACTTATGAAAGTAAGGTCTATGATTCAAAAGCAATACTATAGAAGGTCTCTGTGATTAATATGCATTACAATAGTAGGGTCGTGGGTTCGAACCCTATATATGAATGACTTATGAAAGTAAGGTCTATGATTCAAAAGCAATACTATAGAAGGTCTCTGTGATTAATATGCATTACAATAGTAGGGTCGTGGGTTCGAATCCTATATATGAATGATTTATGAAAGTAAGGTCTGTGATTCAAAAGCAATACTATAGAAGGTCTCTATGATTAATATGCATTACAATAGTAGGGTCATGGGTTCGAATCCTATATATACATGACTTATGAAAGTAAGGTCTATGATACAAAAGCAATTTTATAGGAGGTCTCCTTGATGCATAAGCATTGTATGGGGTGGTCGGGTGACTGACTGCTCCTAGTACTGTAGCAAAATGACTAGTCCTTATTAGGGACTTGAAAAGGAATATTATGGTGGCGTGTGTGCTGCTTCACGAGCAATTGGTCCGACGTAAACTTGGACTCGCTAACCGATGTGTCCTAGACATATCATCTTAGTGCCGGTGGTAAGCGGGTTTGTTGTAGCAGTACGGCTTTCCCGTGGACATCGCACACCCATACCGTTTGTGGGCGGCGTAGTAGCGCATAGCGAAGCGTCGTCTATATTTCGGATTGGGATGATGAGTGTGTTTGGTAGCACTTTTAAGTGTAACGGGCATACTCAACTTCATGTCTTAGTGCATTAGCGCTATGATACGTGGAGTTTTGTCCACTGGCGTCTTAGTAGCGTGCTACTATGATACGTTGGTGATATTTTTTATATAACAACAATAAAAACTTTGTTACCAAAATCGATAGGGATCATGTGGATGTGTTGTGAGGGGGCGCCACCCGTATGATAGTTGCATTGATGCTTACTGCTACTTGCGGTATTGCGTCTTGTGATGGATCTGCGGGTGTGCTGCGCCTGATTCGACGCATTCCTGTTGTTCTGGTCGATGGAGGTATACAACTAACATCTTAGTGTCAGTGGTAAGCGGGTTTGCTGTAGCAATACGGCTTTCCCGTGGACATCGCACACCCATACCGTTTGTGGGCGGCGTAGTAGCGCATAGCGATGCATCGTCTATATTTCGGATGGGGATGATGAGTGTGTTTGGTAGCACTTTTAAGTGTAACAGGCATACTCAACTTCATGTCTTAGTGCATTAGCGCTATGATACGTGGAGTTTTGTTCATTGACGTCTTAGTAGCGTGCTACTATGATACGTTGGTGATATTTTTTATATAACAACAATAAAAACTTTGTTACCAAAATCGATAGGGATCATGTGGATGTGTTGTGAGGGGGCGCCACCCGTATGATAGTTGCATTGATGCTTACTGCTACTTGCGGTATTGCGTCTTGTGATGGATCTGCGGGTGTGCTGCGCCTGATTCGACGCATTCCTGTTGTTCTGGTCGACGGAGGTATACAATTAACATCTTAGTGTCGGTGGTAAGCGGGTTTGTTGTAGCAATACGGCTTTCCCGTGGACACCGCACACCCATACCGTTTGTGGGCGGCGTCGTAGCGCATAGCGATGCGTCGTCTATCTTTCGGATGGGGATGATGAGTGTGTTTGGTAGCACTTTTAAGTGTAACAGGCATACTCAGCTTCATGTCTTAGTGCATTAGCGCTATGATACGTGGAGTTTTGTTCATTGGCGTCTTAGTAGCGTGCTACTATGATACGTTGGTGATATTTTTTATATAACAACTATAACGACTTTGTTACCAAAGTCGATAGGGATCATGTTGGGTGTGTTGTGAGGGGGCGCCATCCGTATGATAGTTGCATTGATGCTTACTGCTACTTGCGGTATTGCATCTTGTGATGGATCTGCGGGTGTGCTGCGCCTGATTCGACGCTCTCTTGTGGTTCTGGTCGATGGAGGTATACGGGTGGTGATGTCTGCTGGGATGTATGGGGGACCTTGGAATGGTGTAAGCCCGACGATAGTCGTATTGATGCTTGTTGCGTTCTGCAGCATTGCGTCTCTGCGATGGTTGTTTGGTGGGACGCTATTCTCAATGGCGCTCTCTGCGTCTTGGTTTGACTCACACCTAAGTAGCTTTGCCCAAGTCGGGTCCCTTCATTGCGGGGCTGCAGACTGTCTGCCCTCCACGATGTTTTATATAACAACATAATATTATATCTCTGTAACTATCCCACCTTTGAATGATTGAAGGCAACTTGTTGGTGGGTGAGACAAACATGATCGAAAATGCATTTACTCAACGTCAGTGACACAAACCCTTTCTGATGGCGAATTATTACTCTTATCTTATAACTGCCTTTGGCTATATCTGCCGTTGTATTGGTTGGTGGAGCATATGTGTCGACCTCATGCGGGTGGTAGCTGGTGGGAGGATCTGAGGAGACTCTTAAGGCTGCGGCCGAAAGCCGCACAACGTGGGACCCCATTCCCTTGAGGTGAGCGGTAGACTCATGACACGCTCTGCGGCTAGTAGCCGTGCTGATCATGCAATTGGTGGTGATGCCATACACTTACATCACGTCTGCAGGAGCGGCGGTCTGGCAGGTGGTGGCGCTCACGGAGGGTTTACGGCCAGTGTGCCTATTTGCCTAAACCGTGTGACGTACATTCACTGTGGCTGGATTCGTTCGTATTCTGTATGGCGTTTACACGCATTGACATGCGCAACTTCGGTCGATGTTTGTGCTTACGCACTAACAAGGGGCCAAGCCTCTTTTACTGGTTCGCCAGTTATTTTGCTGTGGACTACGGTCCAGTTCCCAAATTAGCGTTCCCTACGGGGGAGTGCATCAAAATGGTTGGCACTCACCGTGCACGGCGTGTGTGGGGCCGTGTACCTCCCCTACATTTTTTTAAATAAATGTAGGAGAGCGAAGCCCTTGTACCGGGTATTTTTGTATAAATATATTGTGAGCCTTTTCCAAGCGGGAAGGGGTAAATAATAATAAATTAATAATGTCAACCTGATACAAGTGGAATAAAGACGTTTTATGTTCTTAACCTTTCTCGAGCCCTGTCTTCGTGAACGGGGTTCACTTGGCTTATAAGGCACTACCAACAGCTTTCAATTGCTCTAGTGAATATTCATTCTTCCAAAGGACACCTAAAAGAACTAAGTTACTAAACAAACACAACGTAAATAAGGGTCCTAACTAAGACGATCACGCCAACATATTACAAACGGCCTATTATTAAACCTTTAGAAAGATCATTTAGAAAGAAAAAAAAACATAATTTATTATTCCTGGTCTCATATATATAATATTATTTAAAAGGGGATATTTTTAATATTATAAAATTTTTATATAGCGAGAGGGGGGATCGTTACAATATCAATGATATGTTGCAAACCAGTATTCATTGCTATGCAGACGACAGCACTGGTGATGCCTTATTTATACACCAGCCGTGCCAATATTTCTCGGGAAACCGTCACCGAATACCTGAATAAACTTGTGTCTGAAGACCGAGACTTTGTTCAGTCTCGGAATGGGGGCGAATAAATCTAGTCCAGTTTAATCTCCAGAAGACACAAGTTTGCGCGTTTACCGCTAAAAAGAACCCCTTCGTCGTATCTGCTCAGTTTCAAGGCACTCCTCTTGTTGCCTCAGCCAGTATCGGAATCCTTGGCGTCGATATATCGAGTGACGTGCAGTTTCGTGGTCACTTGGAAGAGAAGGCCAAATTGACACCTAAAGAGCGTGGCGTGCTCAGCAGAGCGGGATAGTATTTCATGCCAGCACACCGCCTGTAATTTTACGAGGCGCTGATTCGGCCGCACATGGAATACTGTTCCCATTTTAGGGCGGGGGCTCCCCAGTACCAGCTCTTTCCATTTGATCGCATCCAGCGCAGAGCAGTTCAAATCACTGGCGACCTAGCTTTTTCCGATCGGCTTGACTCACTGGCACTGCGAAGAGATGTTGCATTTCTTTGCGTATTTTATCGCATCTATCACGGGGAGTGCTCTGAGGAATTGTTTGGACTAATTCCAGTCGCACAATTTCACCATCGCACATCGCGACAAAACTCCCGATACCATCCATACCATCTGGATGACTGGCGGTCCACCACCGTACATTTAAAAGAAGTTTCCTTCCTCGCACAACTTCCTTGTGGAATCGACTAGCACCAGAGATTTTTCCGGACCGATAGGACTTAGGGACCTTCAAGAAAAGAGCCTACTCCTTTTTAAAAGGCCAGCAACGCATCTGCAATTCCTCTGGTGTTGCGGTTGATCATGGGCGGCGGCAATCACTTACCATCAAGTGAGCCGCATGCTCGTTTGCCCCCTCTCCTATAAAAATATATATTTAGTAAAGATACATACTGAATATCTATTATATGTTAAAGAATAAATATATAAACGGGTACTTATATACAAAATCCTTAAACAAATAAATAAAATAATATAATACAAAAATAAATAAAATACAAGAAAGAAAGACAGAGAAAGAGAGAAAAATAAAATTCGGATAAATCTGGTGACATTATTATTATGATAGAGTTCTCGAACTAGTGCGGGATTCGAACCCGCGGCCCTTAGCGCTGTAACTTATTGCTAAGCCGCTGCGCCACGGAGTTGTTGAATATAACTGCAACATGGTTCTACCACGTTTTAAAACGTTGTACATGAATGTTTAAAATCTTGGTATTTTAAGTGTTATTTTTCCTTTTCTTCGTCACCAGCCCGTCAAAGGAGGACATGGGCCTCTCTCCTATATACGATATGCCTTTATGGGCATGATGGCCAGGCAAGTTGACAAACACAGTACCACGTTAGGCACTTTTGATTCTGCTGGCCGCCGCCAGCGAATATTATTTAGACTACCGAGCCAGTTGTACCGTTTTGTCGTATTTCAAAACAACAGTACCCGGTTGACCGAGCTTTGCTCGGTATTTTTCGCTCGTTTTTTTTTAATTCGTGTGTTTTGTTGTATTTAGATACAAATTACATACTGATGAAATACGAATCATATTTTTTGATCTTAGCGACATAATAGAAAAAACTGAACTGGTTATTTGAATAAAAAAATCATGAGTGCAATTAGTTTAATTTAAATTTTCGTGTTTTTAAAAAATACTAAAAAAAGGGGCTCGAAAAAATATATTTTCCCAAAAAAGAAAGGAACTTAAAAAAAAAATTAAAAAAGTCGGACGGTCTGGGCTAGAACCATGGTATTACGATTTTGTGACCGCCCAATATAACAATTAAGCTATTTGTAATTGTACGGGCTGCAGCACGTACATTTTTGTGGCGTCGGCAGTTTACGCTATAACGCTACAATAATGCATTTGGAGTCAGTGCGCTAATTGAGCCCAGCAATACCGGTCACGCGTGCTCGCAGTATCATTTCCCATCTATCATTAAATTAGATTTAGTTAGGTCTATCAATAAAATATCGATTATCAACTTCCCGGTATTGACTATCATTTATTATCACATACTATCAACCGACCACGTGGGGGTCCCATCGCAGCCCATACATATTTTTGGTCCTTCGACAAACTCGCGTGTGTGTACAAAAAGTGTGCAACACAAGTGAGAGCAACCAGCAGGAGACGTGAGCTATCATCGGATTGTCAACATCGGGAGTCGGTGAACTGCAAACAGCTGAGCAGATCTGAACAAGTAAGATCTTTCCTTTTTTTCTATCACTATGTCCAACATGGAGGATATTTTGGCAAATCAACAACAATTGTTCGGGGCAATAGAGCAGACTTTTACCAATTTTAAAAAGGATAGTGCCGATCGAAAGACGGCAGATTATATCAAACGGAGGTTAGATACTCTAGACAAATACTGGGCAGAATTTCAATCTAATCATGGTATATTAAGTGGAATAGAGTATGCGAAGTCTCATTCCTATTTTAAGAGTAACCAATTTGAATCGTGTAGAAATAAATACGAGAAAATTAGAACAGCAATCGCTACCTATCAGGTTAGAGAGGACAGGCCGGCAACTCCAGTGTTGAAACCCGCTACACCGCTAGGGACGCCTGGACCATCTTGGCAGCCGTCGCCGCAGGTTACTCTGTCCCAGTCCCAGGGGACTAATAGCAAGACGGACGAAATGTTACGCAAGCAAACTAGTAATTTTAAGGCATTCGAACACACAGTATCTAATATCAACTTAGATTCGATATCAGAAAAGTGGGAATTCGATCATTTATTGCGTGCTATACAATCGCGTTGGTCTTTAATTGATAATATGCATTGGGAGTTAGACAGTGAGCTTGGGGGTAGGAACCCAGATTATGAGTTATCATTTTTCACATACGAAAGAAAATACAACGAGATTATCAAAGCCATCAACCGTAAACTGTGGTCTGTATCATATCGAGAGCAATCAACCCCTCACGTAGAGATACCTACATTTAGTGGTAGCTACCATCAGTGGAGTTCCTTCAAAGACCTATTCACGGAAACTATTCACGGCAACCCGTCATTATCTAACGCACAAAGGATGCAATTCCTTAAAACTAAAGTTAGAGGTGAAGCGGAGAGACTAATTCAACATCTACCAATATCATCTGATAATTATCCAATCTGTTGGGACATACTTAACAACAGATATAATAATAAACGCTTAATTTTCCGCTCGCATATCGATATCTTACTAAATATCCCCATAATGCAACATACGTCTTTAAATCATATAAAGCGTATTCACGACACAACCCTAGAAACATTAAACGCTATCAAAAATTTAGGCGTTAACGTTGATTCATGGGATTCATTGATTGTGCATCTCCTTTCGCAAAAACTCGATGCTGACACGCATAATGAATACATGGCGTCAGTCAAGGAGCCCCGCGAGTTACCTAATTTGCATGAATTTCTGTCATTTTTAGAAGGCAAGTTTACAAGCTTAGAATCTTCTCGAAAGAAGTCTGAGACCTCTGCAAAAAATGTACATAGCAACAACAATTATTCGCCGTGACCTTTCAATAATAGGTATCAAAGAAACTTGAATAAACAAGCCTTTCCGTTGCACGGTAAATTCACTTTACAACAATCAAACGCTAATAACAATACTTCTTGGAAATTTTACAAGTGTGCACTTTGCAAAACCAATGAACATTGTCTTTATTACTGTCGACAGTTTTTAAACATGACACCTTACCTAAAGCTTAAAACTGTATTAAGACTGAATGTATGCGAAAATTGCCTTTATTCACATAATGGTAAGCCATGTATTTCCGAAAAAAGATGTACAGAGTGCAATGAAGCGCATAATTCTATTTTGCATAAATCATTTCAACATAATTATAATAATTCGCCGAAGGCAGCAACCCGCGTAAGCAACCAGAAACCTGAAACTTCGGGTCAAGCACGAAGCAACTTACACGTGTCGATGCAATGTGACGTGCCTGAAATTCTTTTAGCTACAGCTATACTTAAGGTACAAAAATATGATGGGAGTTTCGTCAGCATGCGTGCTTTAATAGATCAAGGGTCCCAAGCTTCTCTCATCAGTGAACATGCGGCTCAGTTGCTCGGCCAACCTCGACTTCGATGTAGGGGAGTGATATCTGGAGTAGGTACTAAGGAGAGCAATTGTAAAGGCGTCATGACTATCAAATGCAAAGCTATAAATAACGATTTTGAATTTGAACCGGAAGTATACATAATGAAAAGCCTTATCAAAAATTTACCTAACTTTAGCTTTTCAAAACCGTCCTGGACATTTTTAAATAACATCACGCTAGCAGATCCCGAATTTAATATCAGTCGCCCGGTCGACCTTCTGTTAGGAGCAGATGTTTACTCTTTGATTTTATTAGAGGGAATTTGTAGGTTGAATGATAATATACCGATAGCTCAGAATACTCGTTTAGGCTGGATTTTAACCGGTAACGTAAAAACTTTGCAATGTAACGTGATCATTAACGACTTAAAGGAGATTCAAAAATTCTGGGAGATGGAGGATATCAGTGAAGAATCTACCCTATCATTTGAGGATCAACTATGCATCGACTATTACAAGTCTACTACTATCAGGCGCGAAGACGGTCGATACGAAGTACGTTTGCCCCTCACCCCAGACTTCCCGGATAAGCTGGGAGAATCAAAATCAAAAGCTATCGCTCAATTTAAATCGTTAGAAAACACATTCAAAAAACACGAAAACATTAAAAATCAATATCAATCATTTATAAAGGAATACCGCGCCCTCGGACACATGATTCCAGCTACCAATAAACCGACTCAGAGACGTCAGCATTGTGTATTAACTCATCATTGTGTGCGTGCTGACGACACTATCATTAATTCCAAATTTAGAGTGGTATTTAACGCTTCGTGTAAAACATCATCAGGTAATAGCTTGAATGACGTCATGAGATGTGGTCCTAATCTCCAACTGGATCTGCAGTCTCTCATAATCAAGTGGAGACAATATCAGTTTGCGTTCACAGCCGATATTGAAAAAATGTTCAGGCAGATTTGGATCCACCCCGATGATCAACAGTTATTAAGGATCGTTTGGCGTGACTCTCCCTCAGAACCTATCAAAGACTATCAACTAACCACAGTCACATACGGAACGAAAGCAGCGCCGTTCCTAGCGATGATGACTCTCAAGCAACTTGCATGTGATGAACAACCTAACTATCAAAACAGTCAGGCGATCGACGTATTAAACAACTGCTTTTACATGGATGACCTGGTCCATGGGTGTCACGATATAAGAACCGCACGTCAATTACAGCAAGACCTTATCAATTTATTAAAATCAGCTGGATTTCATTTGAGGAAATGGAGATCGAACTGCGATGACTTGATCAGAGAGGAAGAGTCAGCTCTATCAAAGGATGACAACTTTGATTTCAAGCAATCAGCGCAAACGAAAACCCTTGGGTTAAGATGGAATCCACAAGAGGATGTTTTCATGTTTCAATCAAATTTAGAACCGACGGAAGTCTCCAACAAGGTCACAAAGAGAAACCTTTTATCAGACATATCAAAACTTTTTGACCCGCTCGGTTGGCTATCACCACTATCAACTAAGTTAAAAATTATTTTTCAACAAGTGTGGACTGCTGATAACATTAACTGGGATGATCCTATACCGAATGAAGTATATGTCGAGTGGAAGAAGGTCAGAGAGGATATGCACAATATTCAAGACCTTCAGTTACCCCGATGGCTGCAGATCCATGAGTGCGACAGTATCGAGCTACATGGGTTCAGTGACTCGTCTGTCAGAGCTTATGCATGTGTGATCTATTGTCGTATCAACCAAGGCAATAAATCGTCTGTAGTGTTGGTGGCCGGCAGAGCCAGGCTTGTGCCAACCAGCAAGACAGTCTCGCTACCGCGGTTGGAGCTGAGCGGAGCACTACTCCTATCAAAGCTAATGGGTAAAGTCGCAGAGTGCCTTAGTGGGTACAATATCAAAATATATGGTTGGACTGACTCCATGGTAGTACTGGGGTGGCTCAACGGAGAACCATCCAGATGGAAAACGTTTGTGGCAAATAGAGTTCGTACAATAACCAAAAATATGCCACCTGACTGCTGGAGGTACGTTAAGTCGGAAGAAAACCCAGCCGACTGTGCCAGTCGTGGTCTAACTGCATCACAACTCAAAGCCCAGACCTTGTGGTGGCTGGGCCCGACTTGGCTATCAACATATAATGATCAAGGGCATAAGATCGCTTATACCACAAACGAAGAATTAAAATTATCAAAAACAATTTTAGTAGCACAACATCAACCTGATTTTATCATTCAAGAAATCCTATTAAAATATAGTACAATTAACAAAGCGGTAAGAATAGTTGCATGGATTCGGAGATTTCTAACTATCAAAAAAGGACAAAATATAAAATATTTAACAGTACGAGAGTTGAAAGAAGCTAAGTTATTAATTATCAAAAATATACAACAAACGGGATTTGCAAGAGAGTTATCAGATTTAAAACAACGAAATAAAATAAATCGAAAAAGCAACATTTGTGAACTAAATCCGTATATTGATCAAGATGAAGTATTGAGAGTCGGTGGGAGGTTGCGAAATGCCAATCTGGACCCAGACATGAAAAATCCTATCATTATACCCGGCAACAGTCGTCTTGCGGAGCTTCTTATAGACCAGGCGCATGAAATGACATATCATGGTGGTGCTCGGCTAACGTCAGCCAACCTGAGACAAAAGTACTGGATCGTCGGTGGCAACAGAGCTACAAAGAAGAGATTACGTCATTGTATCAAATGTAGAAGGCACGAACCAACCAAACACTATCAAATTATGGGTGACCTTCCAGCAGCTAGAGCAAACCCTTCACGCCCCTTCCATCATGTCGCTGTAGACTACACGGGCCACGTGTTCATCAAAGCTAACTCAGGCCGTGGGATCAAAACTACGAAAGGTTATATCGCTGTGTTCACGTGTATGGCAACAAAAGCTGTACATTTGGAGTTGGTGTCTGACCTGACGAGTACTGCATTCTTAGCAGCGTTACGGAGAATGACAGCTCGCCGTGGCAAACCTAATCACATTTATAGCGATAATGGCACGAACTTCATAGGAGCCAACAAGGTCTTACAGCAGGAATACGAAGAGCTCCTCAAAACATTTAGTGATGAGTTCCTCTCAGAAGTGTCCGAGATGGGTATAAATTGGCACTTGAATGCACCTTCGTGGCCGTCAGCCAATGGTCTTTGTGAAGGAGCCGTGAAAAGCCTCAAGTATCATCTAAGGAGGGTGGTTGGTGATCAAAAACTCACCTACGAAGAGTACAGCACGCTGCTAGCACAATTAGAAGCTTGCTTAAATTCGAGACCACTATGTCCATTGACGGAGGACGCTGATGATTTAAATTATTTAACCCCTTCACATTTTCTGTCAAGCGGTCCGATTCTATCAATTTATGAGACGGAACGAGATCTTAGGACTAGGTGGCATTTAACACAAAAAATATTCCAAGACATTTGGAAAAGGTGGCAACAAGAATATTTAACAAATCTATCAACCCGGAGCAAGTGGCGCCAACCTCAAGAAAATATAAAATTAAATAACATCGTACTCATCAATGATGGCAACCTTCCTCCAGGCAGATGGGCCCTCGGTAGGGTGGTCGAATTGCACCCTGGTAATGACGGCTACGTGCGTGTTGTGACGTTAAAAACAAAAAGCGGTTATATGAAAAGACCTGTTATCAAACTATCAATACTCCCTATCATCTCCGAAGAAACACAAGATCAGGAATTAAAGCAAGAGAAACCAATAAAGCGTAAGATAAAACAAAGGAATAGAGGATACAGTTTCATTACAGTTGCAACTTCTATCTTATTATTTTTTATGACCCTTATAACTAATACTAGAGGACTATATACTATAAATAAACTGCAAAATAATACTAGCCTATTTTTCGACAAGATTGTAAACATGCATTTGATAGCTGACGATTGGAAACTCGTTGTCTATTATGATCTCTACCCATATTGGGAAGGCACCGCCGCGTCCTCGAAGTACATGGAATACCTAGAAAACATCTGTTCGAAGATAAGAGGGCATTCACACTGCGAGAGTGTCATGTATCAATTGAATCACGAGCGGTCGGAACTACGGCGCTACAATATCTTGTTGCAAGATAAGGACGACCTACTCACACGTAAGCGCAGGGGACTCATCAATGGTGTAGGTAATATCGCAAACGCGTTGTTTGGGGTGCTTGACAGCAACTTCGCTGAAAAATATGAAAAAGATATCGACTTAATCAGAAAAAACCAAGGACACCTAGCCCAGGTGTGGAAGAATCAAACTTCAGTCGTAGAAGCAGAGTTCAATGTAATCAAGAGGGTAGAGTCGATCATGGAACAGCATCATAAAACAGTCAACAAAAAGATGATCGAACTTGAACAATCAATGAACGCACTAAAGTCACAAGTCTCAAATAACTCATATATAAACGAATTTACCTTGGCCGCTATAGTTACAAACAACATTTTGAACAAGTTAAAAGAAATACAAACTTATCTCATTGAAACTATCACAGACGTATTTCACGGGAAGTATGATATTCATCTCCTAACCCCCAAGCAACTCCAACACGAATTAAATGCCATCTCTACTCAGATACCTAAAGACCTATCACTACCTACCGATCACGCGAATTATTCAAACATATACAAATTACCTAACGTAAAAGCACGCTTATCGAAGTCCTTTCTTATTTTCGAAATCCGAATACCATTATTAGCACGAGACGCTTACGAAGTCCTTAAAGCAATTCCCATACCTAAACAATCGGGTAGCAACATGATCAGCATTGTCCCTATTAGCGAATATCTTGCTTTAAACTTAAAAAGGGATTCGTTTATATTGCTATCATATGCTGATTTACGTGACTGCATTGATCGCGATTTAAATACTGTGTTGTGTCGATTCAAAAAGCCTATTTATCATATGATCAATGATAAGAGTTTGTGTGAGAAGGATGAAGGACTTGGAAGCTGTAGAACGATCATTAACACCTGCAAAAATATTTTCATTGCAACAAGTAAACTCAATAACTACTTTTATTTCTGTTGTAATAAATGCTACTTCAAGTTGTTATGCGAAGATCAAGTTACGGCTATTCAATTGCGTGACGCCGTACTTATTACGCTGGGACAGGACTGCCTTATCAAATCAGCTGATTTCCATTTTTATGCATACAAACCAGATACATCTCAAATCAATTTAAAGCTCGACATTGGTATACCAAAGATCGCTTCGATTAATCATTTAATAAATATCTCGATACCGGAAATGAACGCCAGCACGAGCTTTGAGACTATCAGCCATCAACAACTGCTTGCCATACGAGAACAATTGGATGTCTTGAAACAGACTGAGCCGTTAGCAGCAGGTGTATCCTATCACGACATTCACCATTACACCGTCCTCTACCTGGTGATTATAACGGCTGGAGTGTTCGGAGGATTCTACGTGTGGCGGCGCGTGCGGCGCGCGCGGAGGCGTGCAGGTCGCGATCGCGTACAAAATAAGTGTAGTGAAGTGCAGTGTAATAGTGAAGTGCAGGGTAATAGTGGAGTGCAATTTGTAGATGTTGAGTTGCAAGCAAGTGCAGTGCAGTGTAACAGTGATGACATTACTAGCGAATTAAATGAAAAATTTAAGAACTCGCGTAAACAAAAACAAAACCGTGGCACCTCACCAGTGCTTCAATCGGTGTTTACTATCACGGACACGGGTGTCTAAATACACTGTTATTATTTATTTGTATCAATTATTTGTAACTAGTTTTAAGCCAAAATGTTTATCACCTTGTAATTAGTTTTAAATTCATCTCATCTTCATGACTCTCTATCTTTCAGCCCGGGAGCATGTACGGGCTGCAGCACGTACATTTTTGTGGCGTCGGCAGTTTACGCTATAACGCTACAATAATGCATTTGGAGTCAGTGCGCTAATTGAGCCCAGCAATACCGGTCACGCGTGCTCGCAGTATCATTTCCCATCTATCATTTAATTAGATTTAGTTGGGTCTATCAATAAAATATCGATTATCAACTTCCCGGTATTGACTATCATTTATTATCACATACTATCAAACGACCACGTGGGGGTCCCATCGCAGCCCATACAGTAATCATTAACAAACTGTCAAAATTTACCTTCTTATTCTAAAGATATTGTAGCAGTTTTTCATTGCCTAAAAACACGGACATAAAGACATTTTATAAAAATAAATCCTACCTAGATCGATTTATTGCCCCCGAAACTCCCTGCACACAAAATTTTATGAAAATCGTTGGAGCCGTTTCCGAGATTCCGATTATATATATATATATATATATATATATATATATATATATATATATATATATATATATATATATATATATACACACAAGAATTGCTCGTTTAAAGGTATAGGATAAGGAACAAATAGAAAAATAAAACACAATGTACATGAAAGTGTGTTTAATCAACAATATATATCTATAAATAGTTCACAATGTGTTCGTGTTTACAATTTAACAGATAACGTACAAAATACTTCGCTTATGTATAAATATAAAGACAATACTCACCCACCAAAATTAGTGGTAATATAAAAATATAAACCAACTACTGTAGTAACGCTTGCCGATCTAATATAAAGGCAAAAGCAGTATCCAGTTGTTTAGTCAATAGCTTAATGAACAAAAGCAATTATAAATACTTTTCAATAGTTTGTAAATTACCAACAAAACATTTAATAATTCTAGTAAAATTTGAGTTTACGCGGCGGGAAATTTTTCTTCTGATTTGACGATTTTTTATATTGTTTTTTATCTTCCAATAACAAAAATATAATTTAAATAAATTATCAATGTCTTTTATAATCCTTTTATTATTTTTTATTTTATTATAAACCTAGAAAACAATGAATGGAATTCTGCCTTTAATTTTTCCAAATAATTTAGAGAAATCCTCTACAAAGTAATGAGGTCCATTAACCTTCAGTAATTATGTTTAAGCCGTTTGATAATTCTCATAATTAAACGAATATTACAAATCTAAATCGCTCTTTAATAATTACTTTGACATATTAAGGCAACCCAAAAATTTTCATAATATTTTAACGTTTTGAACTCCAAAATAGACCTTCCTCTCAGCAACCAGAAAGACCAGAACATTGAGCTACAATAGGAATTCCCATAGTCACATTACGTGATGTAAATTTATAGCCTATGACTTTTTAAATAAGGCGTTCTAGGAATCTTAGTTCTTCTAAATTTAGAAATATCTACCTCCCTGCAAAGTCAAATCGTATTAACGTTTATATGCCATGCGCGCAAGATGGGAACAGACAACTACATTCATTGTAAACGTTTAGTAACGGTTCAGGACAAAATAAACAAAAACATAATTTTGTTTATTTTGAGTAAATTATAACAAATTGCTAATAGAACATAAAAATAATAACAACTCAAATGGATATAACTTATTTATAAATGTATTTCGTATTAACTACTACTTGGTATCCGGCGCGTTGCGAGGCTGCAGACCCAGAAGATATAATTGTTGTAATATCATTTTAAATTTGAAAGGGTTATATTGTTTATTTAGGAATAACAATGCATACATTGATGTGAAGGTAAAATTATTAATAACCTTTATACACATTTGTCGGTACGATACACGCGCCACCTACAGTAAGTTTATTTATATTAAGTACAAGCAATAAGTTGACAAAGTTTCACCGCAATCTGATGACCAGTATGGCTGCGCAAAATTACTAACAAACTTATCTTAATTTTAAATATGAGATTTCACTGTCACGTGAGTTATATATAATTATTTCCATTGTTTAACTATTGTGACTTTTTCGCGGACAGAGAAGTTGTTAATTTACTGCACACCTATACAACGTAATTGAAGTTAGTGCGTAATGCGAAACAAAATTGAAGTTTAACAGTCCTCTTATTGTGTGCGAATTAAAAGGATTTTTCTAAAAAAAATATTAGGTACATAATAAAATTAATTGTAACTAAAACAAGAAAAATTTCCCATGATCATTTGATCAGATTTACACTATAGTATTCTATAGAAAGTAGTAAGGTAAGGTAGTAAATATAAAATACTCTGCGATTTAACTGTAGGTACACCGTGAAGGAACACTTATAATTAAAAAGTAGAAATCAGTTACATTAAAAAATACTACGAACTTGTTCGAAGTCGGTTAATAAATAAATATCTTTCTTGAGTAAACAATAAAATAATACCTCTTAAGAGTAAAATAGGTAGCGGAATAAAGGAACGGTATTTTTATTAATATTTTTAATGATTATTATTTGTTTGCAGATAATATATTATAATACATACACTGATTACTGCCACACTAAAAAAACAGGCAATACTTTTAAGCAGTAATTTTAGTAATATTCCGAGCAAGCAGCCCGGAACAAAAAAATACGTAAAAAAATATTTAAACAAAGAGAAAAGTAAATAATGCGCTAATACAATAAAAAAGGTTGCAAAAGTTCTACTAATGTAAATAAATATATAAATACTTAATTAAAACTACCATACTACACTAGACCAAAAAAGGAATATAATCGAGTCTTTTTGGTATATTACTAGCAAATGCTTCGGTATATAACTAGCGCTAGGATTTGGAGAATTTGAATACACTCGGCGTGCTCTTCTTCTGTGGTTTGTTTTCAGCCACCTAAAAAAAAAACATAGCGGATCTATTAATATGTTTACGAATGTCGCATTAACTGACTTTTAAGTTCACTGCTGGCCTTGGGCCTTTCCAGTGATACAGCGGCTGGCATGCATTACTAGTGATGAAATACTCCACTACCAATTTTTGTAATTGACCATCCCCACCATGCTGAGTTAGTGAGCGTAGAGCCGATACCGTACTGGTGATGAAATACTCCACTACCAATTTTTGTAATTGACCATCCCCACCATGCTGAGTTAGTGAGCGTAGAGCCGATACCGTACTGGTGATGAAATACTCCACTACCAATTTTTGTAATTGACCATCCCCACCATGCTGAGTTAGTGAGCGTAGAGCCGATACCGTACTGGTGATGAAATACTCCACTACCAATTTTTGTAATTGACCATCCCCACCATGCTGAGTTAGTGAGCGTAGAGCCGATACCGTACTGGTGATGAAATACTCCACTACCAATTTTTGTAATTGACCATCCCCACCATGCTGAGTTAGTGAGCGTAGAGCCGATACCGTACTGGTGATGAAATACTCCACTACCAATTTTTGTAATTGACCATCCCCACCATGCTGAGTTAGTGAGCGTAGAGCCGATACCGTACTGGTGATGAAATACTCCACTACCAATTTTTGTAATTGACCATCCCCACCATGCTGAGTTAGTGAGCGTAGAGCCGATACCGTACTGGTGATGAAATACTCCACTACCAATTTTTGTAATGGACCATCCCCACCATGCTGAGTTAGTGAGCGTAGAGCCGATACCGTACTGGTGATGAAATACTCCACTACCAATTTTTGTAATTGACCATCCCCACCATGCTGAGTTAGTGAGCGTAGAGCCGATACCGTACTGGTGATGAAATACTCCACTACCAATTTTTGTAATGGACCATCCCCACCATGCTGAGTTAGTGAGCGTAGAGCCGATACCGTACTGGTGATGAAATACTCCACTACCAATTTTTGTAATGGACCATCCCCACCATGCTGAGTTAGTGAGCGTAGAGCCGATACCGTACTGGTGATGAAATACTCCACTACCAATTTTTGTAATGGACCATCCCCACCATGCTGAGTTAGTGAGCGTAGAGCCGATACCGTACTGGTGATGAAATACTCCACTACCAATTTTTGTAATTGACCATCCCCACCATGCTGAGTTAGTGAGCGTAGAGCCGATACCGTACTGGTGATGAAATACTCCACTACCAATTTTTGTAATGGACCATCCCCACCATGCTGAGTTAGTGAGCGTAGAGCCGATACCGTACTGGTGATGAAATACTCCACTACCAATTTTTTTAATTGACCATCCCCACCATGCTGAGTTAGTGAGCGTAGAGCCGATACCGTACTGGTGATGAAATACTCCACTACCAATTTTTGTAATGGACCATCCCCACCATGCTGAGTTAGTGAGCGTAGAGCCGATACCGTACTGGTGATGAAATACTCCACTACCAATTTTTGTAATGGACCATCCCCACCATGCTGAGTTAGTGAGCGTAGAGCCGATACCGTACTGGTGATGAAATACTCTACTACCAATTTTTGTAATTGACCATCCCCACCACGCTGGGTTAGTAAGCGGTATAGCCGATACCATACTGGTGATGAAATACTCTACTATCAATTTTTGTACTTAGGATTCAAGGTGTCAGATTCTTCTATGTATAGTACTAGATCGGTAATTCCGAACAAAAAATGTCATTATTGTGAATCACTTAAGCGTAAGTTGGGCTAACATTGTAAATATGCAACACAGTTGTGTTTTCATTTAGGAACGTTACTGATTACAGGCAAATACGAAATAAAATTATATATCTTCTTATATGAAATAAATTTCAAATCACGTTGACGAAGTGCGTAGATAAATAATGTGTGATAAATAAATTGATAAATAATTCTTAGTCACATTAAACAAAATCAGTGTTTTTGTGTGTCGAAAACTACGTTCGCGGTTTACAAAACAAAGTACTAGTTTTGTCGCCCGCTCGCAATCGACTAAAGGAGTTACGGAGAAATGACCGCAACTTGGCGCGCAATGTATTAAAGCCGCCGAGCCTCTCTAGAAGTACACATATCAGTCTCTGACTTTGCTATGTTTTTTTTACACTGCTGTGTTCTAAATGGTAAATGATAACCAGAGACATTTTTACTGGTAACGAGGCATTCGAGCTTAGTCTTCTGGGGTAACAACACATCTGCATTCTAATTAATAACCGAGAACAGATGTGATGTTTTTGAGTCAGCCACCACTTACAATCAGGTAGATTTTGTGCTCGTATTGCACCTTCTGTAGGCATTTTATGTAAGTTGTCCGGGGTGGTCAGTCGTAGGCATGTGCACGTCAGTTATTGCGCGCGAACAGCGGAGAGGGGTGGGAGGAGTGAGTAGAGAAGTGGTGCTCACCGTACGCTCGCCCAGCAGCAGGCGCACCTTGTCCTCCTCGTGCGGCTCGGGCGCCGCGGCCGCGCGACGCCCCAGCTGCAGTTTCTGCCGGATGGCCTGCGACAGGATCACCCTGCCAACACACGTACCGTCTCGAAAAAAGTGAACAGACTAAAAATACTTAAAGTACATAAACATAGAAGTAATCTTGAAAAAGCTCGCCAGTTTCCCGCATCACACATATCTATAATATAAAATCGACTATTAACACAGATCTCATTTATTTTTTACATACTGGATGACCTTTTTTACCGTTTGGAAAAAAGTAGGGTATAACATGTGAAGCCTATAACTATAACACTGATGTTTTACAAAATATAAAAACAAAAATGTTGAATTAAACATTCGAAATTTTTTTTAATAATCATTTTGCCCTTTGCTCTTAAGCCTAAATTACTTGTTTTATTGCGGTTCGTAAAGTAGGGAGGATATGATTTGAATTTCAATAGATTTTAATTAATTTCACTGATACTTTACAAAAATGACATAAGCTTCTACTCCGTTCACATGTTACACCCTATTTTTTGCAGACGGTAAAAAAGGTCGTCCACTACATTAGAATCATGTTGCGACAATCTGTATCAGACATAGGACTAACGGTATTACTTGCTTTCCAAAGCACGGAAGTGCAACACCGCCAACATACTTGACTTTTTAACAATAAGTGATTATTGGCCCAACCCGAGATATGAACCGGGGCCCTCACGATCAGCAGTTGTGTTTACAACCGATAGACCAATGAGGCAGTAAAATATACGTATATACAACCTACATATATCCCAGAGGACTAAGCTACTGTCATGTCTTAGAAGATTATGAAGCAATTTAGTGCGCCGCATAGCTCCAATGCGACTTGGCACATTTCGACATATCCTCAAAAGTTTCACTCATTAGACATTACATCTCCTCACAACTTTTACCTTCACCACAAAACATGACGAATCAACAACTTATTTAACTGATTATTCAATATTTCTATAAGCATTAAATAACATTAAAATAACAAAACAGAAAGGAACCACTCTTGTGAGAAAAACATTCATCATCATCATCATTACAGTCCATCACAAGTCCACTGCTGAACATAGGCCTCACCCAAGGATTGCCACAAAGCGCGGCCCTGAGCTACTTGTATCCATCAATTTCCGGCATCTCTTACCAGGTCGTCACTCCACAATATATATAAAATAATATACGTAATTAAACACGATGAACTTAAGGTTGAACTTAAGCTTGAAAGTAAGGTCTACATACGTTCTATTACCTGGACACAAAATCCATCTTATTTCGAAGACGTATATGAAGTAAAGAAAGAGACGCTTCTTTTACTCTAATGTGGCATGACATTCGCTTCAAATTTCCATGAAATGTTTTAAAATTCAGAGATATAAAAGTTTCCAAATATAAGCACTTAAAATTACGATTATATAATTTAGTTATACCGTTGGGAGTCAAACTAGAGTTCCACGCGTATTATAATGATAAAACAGGTGCTCCCTCCCTTAAAAATACAATTGAAATTAAATAAAACTGTTGTTAGTGTTGGGTGTGATGTTACCGCCTGGTGTCGTTCTTGGTGGCGAGCAGCAGGTCGAGCCAGGTCCAGGTGACATTGTGGTACTCCAGCGTGGGCAGCACCAGCGGCAGGTCGCGCACGTCCTCCAGATTCTTCTCCTTGCTGCCCTTGTACGACACGCGCACCGGCACCTCCGGGATCTTGATGTAGATGAACAGCTTGTTCTTCTCCGCACGCTCCTGATCAAGCAACATGGTTAGCAGAACAGATTAGCGATCTTTAAAGGTTGCTTTGAGGTTTAAAAAACAATAGGGCTGGTAAAATATACAATATGTAACAAAAACCCTGTGGTTCCCGTTAAGTGTGTTATCAGAATCGGTAGCCAAGCGTATAGAAACATTTTTTTTCAACAAAACGCATTTAAAAAAATTTATTTTATTAAAAAAAATTAATTTGCAAACTGTATGTGGTTTTATTTCCTCTAACTCACACGAGTATCACATCAGGCAATACAGAGATAATAAAACCACATAAAATTTGCAAATAATTTTTTTTTCATTAAAATTAATTTCTTGAAATGCTTTTTTTTTTTGAAAAAAAAAATATTTCCATATGCTTGGATACTGATTCTGATAACGCAGTTAACGGGAACCACAGGGTTTTTGTTATATGTTGTATAACAACAAAATATAAATAAAAGTAAACATAGAAAAAGTATAGTATTCTAGTTTTCTCTTTTTCGTACCTTCATCTTCTCGACGTCATCCTTGTCCTTGTTGTCGCGCTTGACATAGAAGTTAGAGTTGGAGTCGCGCTTCTTGCTTCTCTTTTTGGTGGCGGCGGGCAGCGTGCCGCGCTCACCCTCCTCCTCACCCTCCTCCATTGCCTCGGGGTCGCGCTCGGGGAAGCAGAACTTCAGCATCGTGTTGAAGAACTTCTTTGTTAACCCTGATAATTATTTTTTTTACTATTGAGAATTCGTTCACCGTTTTAGGAGATGTTTAAAATCTAAAAAGTTACATTTGTAAATAATATGAAGTAAAATGAATTTCTACGGGAGATGAAAAAGCACATGTTTAGAGTAACGCATCGAATAAGGCTTAAATTGTATTATTATCATTTAAAATGTTATTACGACAAATTATAGCACAAATTAAATCAATGAGCGACTTAAAATTAAATAACATTAAAAGCAATAATATACATTTAACGATGCAAAACGAATCCTTTAGTATCCGGCTAATGAAGGACCAACAATAAACTTTATTAGGAGAGCAACATGCTTGATATCCGGCTCGCTAATGAGCAATAGGACGAGTCCACGGGCACGTACCGATACGTATGGGCACGATGTTGACTTCGAAGTGCTCCTTGACGGAGATGCCGCCGACAGGCGGGCGGTCACGGCAGAACACGCGCAGCGCCGCGCGGCGAGCCAGTGGAGCGCGCCCCGACGCCGCCGCGGGCACCAGCACCTGCGCACGCACTTTTATTTCATTTCAAGCTCATCATCCTGTCAAAACTCCCCTGATGAACTTCTATGAAACTGACTTTATACATAGTAGAATCACGCTATATTATGGTTGTAGCACAAGTGAGTCGACTCGATTGGAGAAGGACCACACTCTCACAGAATACCAACGTAAAATAACAGCTTTATACTGCTATGTTACGTATGGTGAGTGTAGAGAATTGGATACCCTTTTTACATAAACAGAGGCGCAGTACATCGCATTTTGATTCTTAATCAAGGATAAATGTAGATGTCTACGAAACACAGCATCCACATACTACTATCGTCAGATGGACTGTGTGCTCGTTTGTCACTCTTATTCTATAAAAAAAAGTAGTAAAATTACATTCGAATAGCGCCATCTGCTTTATTTTACAGGTACAGTAATTTTATTGGACAAATTTAAAAGTTATTCTATTTAGATGAAGTAGTGATCGCGCTTCTAAGCCCTTCGTACCTTTGACTACCTCTCATTTTTTTTTTCAAAAATACAAATTTTGAAAAACTGTTTTTTTTTAATAACTTTTAAACGGCTTTACCGATCGATTCCAAAAAATAATCAGCTTTTAACCTTCAAAAACCACGTCGATCGCCGCCGCACCGGTCCGGTCAAAATCGGTTGATTCGTTCGTGAGATATCGTTAACGAAGAAATTTGAAAAAATTTGAAATAACTCCGATATTTCATATTCAACGTCATAGTAGGGTATTTTTAATTTTTTTTTCAAAACTGCTTATATTTAAAGATTCGAACAAACGATTTAAGAGTAAAATAAAAATAAATTAATTAATGTCTTTTTTTCTCCATTAAACCAATTAAAGTTGAATTTATATTTAATGATTTTTAATTTACCGCCAAAACGCTCAGTACGATGACGTCTACTGTGTGACGTCAACTTTGTGTAAACAACAATCACAGATCATCCACAGACTACATAGGTGTTAAAATTGGAGCGATTTGAATAGGAAATTATCGGGAAGTTCCAGGGATAGCTTGCACGGTCAACCAATTTTTTTTAAACAAACTATTTTACCAAATTATTTGATATTAAAATATTATATAAAAATTAATATAGTTTAGAAACAGTGTATTTTTCAACTTACAACAAGTGCCCAAGCGTTACTATTCTTACCTCGGGGAAAGGCTCATTCGGCAATAAATTTGTGACTCGTACGTATCCAACTTCCAACTGGTGCTCAACAGAGTCATCAGATCTGGAGGTCTTTGTATACCTGCATGAAAAATATAGCACAATAAATTCGCTATGTTAGTGTTATTAATAAATTTTAAGTCGAAAACATAATAACTGAGGAATTCTCCAGCAACAGGTGGTGGAATGTTCTATATTAGTTATTTTTATCTATATTCTCACAGTTGCCCCTACCACAGTCATAGCCCTTGCTTCAGGAAATAATGGAGCAACCCGAGCGTCACCCAAAGGACTCTAAGGAAGACGATGATTCGACTTGAAGCAGATCTCATTGTAACGGTGCGGCATGCGGCGGACACTCACAGGAAGTTGGTGAGCAGCAGGTCGGCGATGCCCAGCTGGCCGTCCGCGTCGGTAAGGCGCCAGCGCGCGGATTTGAAACAGATCTCGTTGTAGCGGTGCGGCGGCGCGTGCGGCGTGCGCACGGCGGGCGCGGCCGAGCGCGCCTCGCGCCACGCGCGCACCATCGCGTCCAGCTCCTCGCCCAGCGACCACGCCGCCTCTTTGCATTCGTTCACCTGCACCAGATTAGCCAATGCGATTTTCCATCTAGGACCTCATCACCACATACCACCAGATGGGATTGTGGTGAAACACTAGCTTACAAGATCGTAACGCCACAAATCGTGAGCACGGAGCACCGGTATTAAAATGAGATGTCTTTATTTTACGACTTAACAAATTCAATTCTGATAACGATTTCTTATGTTTACACGAATACCTACTTGACACTGAATTAAACAAATTTTACGGATTTTATAGCGTTTAATTGAACTAGAACAAACAAAAAGTTATAGATCCTTTGAAAACACGCATAAAAGAACATATAACTGACTAAAAGCTTCAACGCTCCAGGAAGTCTGTAGTCTGTGTTAAGATCACGGTAACGTCGTCGTGAATGATGGTAACATGTTTAAGAACGTCGCCGCACATTATATCAGATATGATAGACCATAAATCCTCGCAGAGGAACACCAACTCCTAGCAAGCAAGCAACTCAAAGATGATTGGCGAGACTGTTCAAATTAAAAAAGATCCTAGTTTCAATAGAGAAGATGGCTGGGTGCTCTACCATCTGTTTGGGATTGTAACCTAAATATACCAGGGTGAGACACAAGACAGACAAGTCAAGATACTGTAATATTGTTCGGCGTAGATCGGAGTCGGACCAAAAATAAATATTCAACAGCTGAAGGTAGTTCGGGCTATTACATCGGGACGTCAATCACCTCGGAATAGTCGAAAAATAATAATAAGTAAAATAAGTTAAATTAGTGAAGAAAAAAAAGGAATCCGTAAAATTACCTTTATTCAAATTAAAATTTTATAATTTTTAATGTACGCATGGATAAACGACGACAATCGGCCGATCCTTACCTTTGAACTCCACTTAACAGACAGACTTATAAATCTAATGAAAAAACTAATGGGCAGGTGAAATTTCGTGCTTACGATGTCTATAGTCACCATATTTAGCGAAATATTGGATTTTATGTTAGAAAATATAATTTGGGTCTCTTGATAAGTATCTGTAAAACTAATTAGTGACTGGAAACGCATAATAGTTTATTTACCATAACATACATATTATATCATATTATGAAGCATGACAAGTTCTGAAGCATCTTAAGCGGACAAAATGTCTCCGCATTCATAGTGGTAATGCGATAAATGGTAATTTTAACCCTTTCGCTGTCCCGTGCACTGCGTATTGATTGCTACTGTCTTACCATAATTGTGTCTGCAAACCGGGCAGTGAAAGTGTTAATTTCTTTAATTTATTATGTCATTAATATATGAAATATAATTTACTAGCCAATTTTTTTTATAGGATAGAGTGACAAGCGAGCACATAGTCCACCTGATTGTAAGTGGTTGCTGTGGCCCATAGACATCTACATCTATCCTTATACGAATCAAAATGCAGATGCGATGTCACCAGTGAGGACTAAGATGGAATGCCTCGTTTCCAGTAAAAAGGGTCTCTGGTTCTCTACACTCACCATACGAAACACAGCAGCATTAAGCTACTATTTTACGCTGGTATTCTGTGAGAGCGTGTTCCTTCCCCGGTCGAGCCAACCCATTCGTGCCCAACATTATATACAGTTAAAGAAATTACTTTTTACTTTCTATCCTATCTCTCTTTAAGTTTCTCACAAACAAGTGACGCGTTGCCTTGTGGTGCAAGTAGCGTACATCACAGTTTATAATCGTTCACATAAGAAAAGGCAATTAGTGGACTTTTTCTGTTGTGCTTTAGTAGTTAATAGGGTAAAACCTATCGAACACAGAATATCAAGCCATTTTGAAAAGACTGATCTCCTTGGTTAAAACATCCTGCGATCTAGATCCGTAGTTCAGCAAAGCTAACATTAATTAAAAAAAAACACAGTGAGACGATTTTTCCACCGTATACCTACTGTTAGTATTAATGGGTGAATTAATAATATAATTAGGACTACAATATTTTATATGTAGTTGCCGATTACAGCAGGAGCACATCATCTTTTTATTAATCGATTTTAATACCCCATTCTCAAAGTAACAAATAAAATTGTATAGCACAATATTATGTAGTTACAAAAAAAGAAAGAAAAAATGAACCATTGCTCAATTTCAACTTTATCTTACCTTGGATCGTGGTGGTTTTAAAAAGTTATCGAAACAAATTAAACACCATAATATTCAAATCCTCAAGTAGTTGCTATTCGTATTCATCAGGTGTCAACATTACTTCGGAAATTGAAAGTACAAGTTTCATTCAGAAAACAAATACAACGGACAAATCCTTCATAGTTAACTATTGTCTTCCCTGCTTTAAATATTGACAATTATTTAAGAAATGTTTTAACAATACTACTATTCTATTAAATATTTCATTTGTAGTCCCAATCAATATTAAAAGATATTTAAAGGTAATATTTATAACATATAATGTTGAGTTTATTTATTTAGATTTCTTGTTTAGTTATTCTAATAAACTCGCTGTTTAGATCACTTAAGCATTTATTGGCCAAAATAAAGATAACGACCATTTTACGATTTTACTGGCACCACGCCATCTAGTGAAACTAATATAAACTAAAATATTATGAGAATTACAGTATCCATCGATAACAAATACATTTTCCAAACGATACCAGAACCGTTACTAGCTATATTTATTTACTTTTTAATTAATACTTTCTTGTTAACACCTATCAATTATGAAGATAATGACCACTTTACAATATCATATTCATTAAAATTGTGTTACAATGTATATTGTGTAAAATTTAAAAGCTCCAAATTAAAAAAAAACCTCCCGTGAAAAAATATTTTTGATACGCAAAGCAACTCAATAAAACAATAAATTAAGACAGATTTACCTGATCATCGAGACTTTTGAGCTCTGCTATAGCTACTGGATCGTTGCCCGTAATAGATCTGTTTTTCAGGTAATATTCCTTCTCGAGCCGCCGTAATCGCGCAAGAGATTCCCGCACCTGATCATACGAAAACTGTGTTATAATATCATTTCAATTCAATATGGTAATAAATTCATAAGGTTTAACAATTGGTTTTTATGTATTTTGAGCACTAAACCTAATTAATAAATTTTACCTGGGAATTATAAATAAAAACCTAAAATATAAAATAAATATACTTTAAGATGACGTGTTCTTAATGTACTAATCTTAATTTTTGACATCACATATACATCTTCGGTAGTATAGTGGTCAGTATCCCCGCCTGTCACGCGGGAGACCGGGGTTCGATTCCCCGCCGGAGAGACTTTTGTCTCTTTTTTTTGTATTTCTTTAATATTTTTCTATTTACATTCTGAATATTTTACTGTAATTTTCTCATTTAATATTTATTAATATTTATGGTAAAAATATTTTTGTGTCTAAATAATTACAATAAAATTAAATCACTAAACATATAAATATATTTTGTCTCTTTCTTCTATTAAAAAACTGAATTACATATTTTTACTAATTTTTAAAATCAAATCAAACTTATAAAAATTTAATACTACTCAAATAAATAATGTAAAAAAAGAACTCTCCGGCGGGGAATCGAACCCCGGTCTCCCGCGTGACAGGCGGGGATACTGACCACTATACTACCGAAGATGTGACGATTGTTCTGAAAATTAAGATCAAATAACTTTAGTAATTACGTAAACATCAAAATTAAACAACCAATATTTATTAAATAAACTACCACCTTAAAAACTTATTATACTACAATATGTTAAATCTCAAAAACATTGTAAGGGCCTTGAACGCTTAATTTTACCTTTACTAATTACATAACATCTAGAACAAAAATGTTGTTTTAACCTAGCTAGGCAAAATCTTAATATATATAAATTACGTGTCACGTTGTTTGTCCACGATGGACTCCTAAACTACTTAACCGATTTTAGTCAAATTTGCACACCGCGTGCAGTTTGGTTCAAACTTGAGAGATAGGGTAGTTTTTTGCCCATGAGTGACCCACAATTTCTTTTTGCGTATTTAAAGATTTTTAATAAGACATGACAAAGGGTCGTCGAAAAGGGCAGAACAATGTCTGCCTGGCAAGCTGGTTAATTATATATATACTTCAACATAATAAGAGTCAAATAAAATCAATATAGGTACTTATGCAAATTATAAAAAACATTGTTCATAATTTTTAAATAAACGCAGAAGGTACAATATTACTTATTTCGTTACAATTGGTTCTGCTAATAAATTTAAGATTGGAACTGCCGATTAGGTCAAAAACATTCTCATCTTTTGCGATTTTAAGGCAATTACACACACGCACGCCATGCACTCTCTCACACGCACACACATTTAACATTAAAAAAACACAAACACACCTGCGTCTGCAGCCGGTGTATGAGGTGGCGGTGGTCGCGGTCCTGGTGCAGCTGCAGCTGGAAGCGCATGCGCGCGCGACGCTCCAGCGCCCGCCGCCGCTCCGGCTCCACGCGAAGCACAACGTTGTTCACAACGTCCAGCAGCATCGCGTACTGCGCACGCCATGGACATATCGTTATTAAGTCTTATAGTTTAGTTATTTTTATTTATGTACAGTCAAGTAAGGCAACTTTACCAATGGAAGTAAATTTTGCCATCAGCGATGTTAAGGTACAAAATTACGATTAATATGGACCACGTAACTTTTTGCGAGATATGCCATTTTTAGGATGAAAATTTAATAAATTGACAGCATTGTTTTCGTGAAATTATGCCGGCGATTTAACCTCTCTGTTTTTCAGTACACTAGAACTTTTGTTGATTTTGATTTAAATACCGAATGTAGGCATCTATATATTTGTAGTAACGTAATAATAATGGTTAGGACATCTAGTATTTCGTTTTTAACATGGTAGTCAACATTTTGTATATAAAACTGACTTGACAAAGTTACCATAATAGTGATGTCACGTAGTGACGGCCACTTTACCTTGTTTTCTTACAAGCAAGGGTTGTCACTTTCAACCTATATATTTAACCGATTACGTCGAATCATAGAAAAGATTCCGTACTTGAAATTCTATGTACGTTTATATATAGATGCTTCACCATAGCAGCTATTTAAACAAACGAGTTGTCAATCAATTCATCTCTATCAAAAGTTAAGGAAAATAAAAGAGAAATCTATATTATTTTACTGCGTTGTGGGGTAGTAATAATATTTTTACTACTCTGTATTTCTTATTTTTTCAACTTATTGTGTTGATGTTAATTTGCACCCAAATAATAGTGTCATTTTTAGTAAATATGAATGTTTTGCTATTTTGAGAAAACAATATTTAGGTTGGTTACAATTTTTTTACCTGATCGTAATATAATGATAACGATGAGTGATGACTAATAAAAAGAAACGAATACTTATTAATGTTATTATGACAAGCTTTATTTATGATCTATAGTATAATTGATTTAAGCTTATTATTACACCAATTTGACTCTTAATTTTAGAGCAGAGTATTTTTGTTTGATATATTTGAGATTTTTGTCTCAAGAAATTATTGTGAAAAGATTTAAATAAATGAATTAAGTAAAGGACGTAATCAAAAAATTTTGACAACCTTGACACATATTTTCAAGTTTGTATGAAAAATTGAAAAATGGGAGGGCAACTTTGCCACAAGCGTAAATTTTGGTATTTGCAGCACAGCATGGAGGTTAGATGAAAGGAGAACGATCGCTAAGTTGTCTCAATAAAAGCGGGCTGTTGTGCGCTAGTTTGAAATCATCTATCAACATTAAATATACGTGTATATATATATATCTACTACGTGTATATATATATATATAATATCATTCAAAAAAGAAAAAATACGAAATTACTACTATTTATTATTATTATTTATTAATAAATAAATTATTTAATATGTTTTTTATAATTTTAATTATTATAAATGTTATAAATTATTAAAAATATAAATTATAAATTAATTTTTGAATAAGATTTCACTATTTTTTTATGTTTCTTTTTGTCAGCAATTAAAAAATTACCACCAATGCCGCGAAGAAAATTTGTACATTATTCAACTAACTTCATCTACTTGTACTCATAAACAGCTAACTTCGCAGAATTCTACTTACCGACGGCAGCGCGGCTAAAAATTCTACAAATTTTCAGGGGCATGCGGGTTAATGCTTTAGCACGTAGCGATCGTTCTCCTTCTCTCTAACCTCCATGGTTAAAGGGGTAAACCATAAAGCGCTTATTACATTATACAATTTTTAGAAAATCTAATTAGGAAGGAGGATGGTGTAATCGTAGTTCGAACAGTTAGGATCCAATTTAGTCAAGTTGGAGGTCCCGACAGCTGTACTTCCTAAATTGTTTACAATTTAGGACAGTGTAATCGCAACGTTACGATTTAGAACAACCAGTCGGCGCCCGCGCTTTGATACAAGCGGATGTCTTGAAGTTTTGATAGAAGCGGTTCTGATATCAGAGAGCAGTACTTTAAATCTTAATATTAATTTCAGGTGGCTATAAAACGTAATGTCACCATCAAACATTCTTTGGCACTCACACTTTATCGAAATATCGTGACTTCTTTTTCAATATGTTTGGATAACAAACTTAACAAATAATCAAACTGTTTTATAGGTGGTAGAGCCATGCTGCAGTTATATTAGTAGTATAGTTGTAGCACAAATGCGTCGGCTCGACCGAGGAAGGACCACGCTCTCACAGAATACCAGCGCAAAATAGTAGCTTAATGTTGCTGTGTTTCGTATGGCGAGTGTAGAGAACCGGAGACCCATTTTACTGGAAACGAGGCATTCCATCTTAGTCGTCACAGGTGACAACGCATCTGCATTTTAATTTGTAATCAGACATAGATGTAGATGTCCATGGGTCGCAGCAACCACTTATCATCAGGTGGACTGTGTGCTAGTTTGTCACCCTATCCTATAAAAAAAAACTGCTTAGAATCTAAAAATATATAATTATATTCACATTGGACAGTTTTTTTCTCAATGACAAGCACTCTTTTCTCTTTTTTTAATATCCATTGTTCCCACCACGGCTAAGGCAAGTCCTATTTCATTTTCATCAATTTAGTGTAATGTGATCACTAGCTTCCAATTTAGGTTCCTAATTAGATTTTCTAAAAATTGTATAATGTAATAAGCGCTTAACTATGAGAGTTTTGGCGGGAACTTGGCCGTAGACGGATTGTCGCTCCTGTTTTGTCGCTTAAATAATGGTTTGAAGTGGATTTTGATTCCTAAAAGTGATGCGATTTTGTGAATTAAGTGTTACTATTAGAGAAAACGACGTGTTTCGTCGTTTTCTCTAATAGTTCACACACGCTTTTGTGTCTCATCATGTCATCACAGTGCTTTGATGTCGATATAAACCTCAAGTTATTTTGATCACTTGGGCGCCTCATGAACTTGAGTGGCTGTCGTCATCAACTGTCCGCTGGGTTGAGCTGTCGTCAAAATCTCCCAAGGGCCTCGCAATGTGACGCATCAGCATATTGTGAAGAAAAGAATATAAAAATGATGATTCCGAAAGAAATGAAAGGCTGAGAAGGGCTAGAACCCAGAGCCGTAAAGCCAGTTAATAAAAAAACATAACTATGAGTGTTGCGTATTATATTATTAAGTAAACTTACCTTTAACTTTGATGTCAAATCCTATTATTTTCATTAAAAACGCTGATGGCATAGTCACCACAAAGCAAGATTAACTTTGCCATTTTTTACTTTTGAATATTTTGTCTATTTAATGTTAGTATTTGTTTCAATCACTAATAAATACGAAATCTATGAAGAATATACACTGTATTCTTTTAAGGTGGATGCGTCGACCGTCCGCCCATACATTGACGCCCAGTCTGAGAGTAAGTTTTATGTAGCAGAATTAATCCTAAATTTTAAGTCCTTGAAAAAATTGCAAAGTTGCCAGATTTTACGGTATATTGAATTTATTTATGCAACTTTATTTTTATTAATAGTCATAATCATAATATGAAGAATTTGAATACGGATAGTAATTTGATTTTTTACCGGATTTACCATGCTGTGGTGGTACAAAAATACATCACCAATATCATCCCGTGGGTTTCGTAAGAGGTGACAGAGGGAAACTGAAGAATGAGATGACCAGCAGCATCTTTCTGATAACATTTATATAAAAATAAAAAAAACTACGGTTTTCAACGCGCTTGCCAAGCATGATAACCATGGCAAATATCCCCTCATAGTCCCCGCATGGTTTGGTAGTGGATTTTTAATTGGCTTTAATGATACTAACCATTATATTCCTACAGCGAATTATGGTGTGTAAAAATATAATTTAGATTATATACGATAATGAGCCAATAGAGCTAATCTCTAGTAGTGATAATAATTTCGAACGTAGCTTACAAATCCTTAATTGTATCATCATCATCATCATCATCATATACGCCCTTCACAAGTCCACTGCTGAACATAGGCCTCCCCCAAGGTATGCCACAAAGCACGATCCTGAGCCACCTGCATCCATCGACTTCCTGCATTTCCTACCAGGTCGTCACTCCATCTAGTGGAGGGTCTCCCTACACTTCACCTACCGGTACGAGGCTGCCACTCGAGAAGTTTTCCGTTTTCCCCAGCGGTTGTCGGTTCTTCAACTATATGGCCGGCCCATTGCCACTTCAGCTTACTAATCCGTTGGGCTATGTCGGACACTCTGGTTCTACTGCGGATATCCTCATTTCTAAGTTTATCACGCAGAGAAACCCCGAGCTTAGCCCTCTCCATAGCTCGCTGAGCGACTTTGAGCGTCCTCATACGGCCAGCAGTGAAGGACCACGTCTTAGTTCCATATGTCATCACTGGCAACTCGCACTGGTTGTACAATTTCGTTTTCAGGTTTTGAGGTATACCTGACGAGAAGATGTGTCGTAATTTCCCGAACGCTGCTCAACCGAGTTGAATCCGTCGATTGACCTCTCGGTCGAAGTTGGACTTACCTAGTTTGACTATTTGTCCCAGGTAAACGTACTCGTCAACAATTTCGAGCTTAGTGCTCCCAACTACTACGGGCATAGGTGTGACATGGACATTAAACATGATCTTTGTTTTGTCCATGTTCATCTTAAGACCTATCCGTTGGGAGGCACTATTGAGGTCATTGAGCATAGTGCTTAAGTCCTCCAGCGATTCTGCCATAAGGACTATATCGTCGGCAAATCGAAGGTGAGTGATGTACTCGCCATTGATGTTCATACCGTATCCTTTCCAGTCCAGTAGCTTGAAAACGTCTTCCTTAGCAGTGGTGAAGAGTTTCGGGGATATAACGTCACCCTGTCTTACCCCTCTCTGCAGTTGGATAGGTTTCGTACTCTGGTTCTGTACTCGGATAGCCATCGTAGCCCTACTGTACAAACACCTTGGTGCTTCGATTTACCGACAGTCAACTTGGCACCGCTGAAGAGACTGTAGCATCGCCCAAATTTCGACAGAATCAAAGGCTTTCTCATAGTCCACATACGCCAGGCAAAGTGGCAGATTGTACTCTTCGGACTTCTGTACAATTTGCCGAAGGGTATGTATGTGGTCTATGGTACTGAAGCCTTTTCGGAAACCGGCTTGTTCGGGAGGCTGGAAGTCGTCGAGTCCGCGCGCGAGAAGATTCGTAATGACTCTCGAAAACAGCACGTAAATGCGGCTCGGAAGGGATATCGGTCTGTAGTTCTTCAAGAGGGCGTTGTCACCTTTCTAGAAGAACAAGACCACCGCACTTCTGCTCCACGCCTCGGGAGTAGTGCCTTCATGGAAGACGGAATTAAAGAGCTTCTGAAGGACTTCAAGTACCGGTTTTCCACCCTCTTTCAGAAGCTCCGCTGTAATTCCATCCTCACCAGGGGACTTGCAAATTAATTGTATGACTCCACAAAATGATAATAAAAATTGTTTACACCTGGTGCATCAAAATATACAAGCCATGATAGGCAAAGAGCTAGAAATTGAATTGTTCTTAAATAGCAACAATATACATATTTTATGTATTACATACTCAATATTGGTTAAAAGCTTAATGTTCAGCTTCAGTAATCACCAGGTGGTCAGTTCTTTCAATAGAGAAACAGTTTTAATAGGTGGCACCTTAATATTAGCTAGTAAATTATTATCACGTAGAGAACGTAAAGATATAGTGAGCCTCTCTGTTGAGTGAACTGTAGAAATGGCATGTGTTGAGTTTGTGTACCTCATTGTTGTGATGTGATGTGTTCTACAGACCCCCATGTTCTGTACATGATAATTTTTAAAAAAATATGGAGGAAGTTTTTGTTAAGCTTAATAAACAGAATAAATCTGTAGTGATTTCGTTTAACAGTCAAAAATGCCGGGATCGCGCGCACCAGACAGTCTACACAGCAGCTGCGGCTGTCTATTAATCCACTCTGTAGCCGGTTTCGTAACCTGTTCATATTTACGGTAAGACTTGTTGATAGACAAAGCTAGATAAAAATAATTTTTAATCTGTAATTGGTTGACGAATTTGAAGATTTACCAGTCTAAATTTGTTATTTAAATCGCGCCAGTTCAGTGCTTGTTCATTTTATCTCGTATTTAGTATCGAGAAGTATAAATTATCTTTAAGATTTGCACATAGTTTCGTGTGTTTCATTCACTTTTGTTGCGAAATTAATGTTTGTTGTTATTTTTTTTTACGAAAATTGGGTACCCTCATATTTAAACGAGTTTATTACTTCGCTTTTAGCACTAATGTTATATAAACTTTTTAAAAAACATTTTTTGTAGTTTTTTTTTTTTATATAAACCATGACATTATTCCCATAAAATACCAGAAAACACGAATTAAGTAAATATGAAACTTTTTTTGGCTCGGGCAGTATTAGGTAGCCGCAATGGCGTTTACTGTTGAAGGGATATGTGGAGACTTCAATATTAATCTCCTAGAAGCCTCCCCCATCAATATTTAATTTAGATCATTGCTTAAATCATATGGTCTTTTTATTTTATTTTCCGAGCCAACACGTATTGCTGAATCTACTGCAACATGCAATTTTCACAAATGTTAAGCCGTTACATTAATGTATATAGCTTGACTTCTGATCACTGTTGGCAATTATAATTCGTTACCTTAAGCAAGTAGATAAGAAAGTTGTGTTTGTTCCCGTAAACGCACGTCGCTTGGAGAAGTTTAGAAGTAACATAGTAAAAAATCTTCCATTATTTTAATATCAAAATAATCCAGATTTTTGAAGTGAAAACTGCTTTAGCGGCGTTGTACACTTTTTTTGTAAGGGGTAAAAAATTTAAACTTGCGTCAGGACACGTGACTTAAGTAAAATGACTTACCTTACATAGTAGGGGTCATCCACCATGGCATAACATTATTTGCTAATAACACTTCATTAATTATCAAATTTAAACATCAGTTACTAAAATAGAGATAAATAATTTAAAAATAAAAATGGTTTAATGGTAATAACTAAACACGGCAGTAACACTAAATGTATAAAATTCATAATTCCGAATGTCAAACATGTTAAATACTAATGTAATTTTAAAAGGTATGAGCTGAGTCTTTTCGATACCATAACTTTCCTTGAAATCACACTAGACGCGAAGCTACAATGGGACCCTGTTATATCAAAACTAGCAAGCAGATTTAGCTCTGCAGCATATGCTGTAAAAAATTAGTAGTCATACCAACGTTGAAACAGCTAGACTAGTTTACTTCAGCTATTACCATAGCATAATGTCGTATGGTATTTTGCTATGGGGACACATAACTGACACTGAAATTATATTTGTTTTACAGAAGAGAGCCATAAGAGCAATCTTTTAAAACCTAAAGAGTCGCTTAGACAAATATTTAAGGAAATTAATATATTAATTTCGGCCTCTCTCAATACATTCATGAAAATGTAATATAACTTCACGAATAAAAAAATGGGTTTTACAAAAATCAATGATATTCATTCTGTAAATACTAGGAACAAACACAAATTAGTATTATCATTTACTCGACTCAACTGAGTCGGTAATTCATTCTTGGGGCGATGTATACGTTTATTACAACAAAATTTCAGAAAAGGTTCAAAATTTGACCTGCTCAAAGTTCAAAAACTTTATAGAACTAAGCGTCTATAAAAGGGGTTATTATAATTTTAAGGAATTTATGGATGATAAAATAAGCTATTTCTAATTTGTTTTGTGTTGATCAATTGTGTAACAAACATGATTGCAAGCTGTTTGTTATTTTTTAAGTCCCACTGGGTTTCTAGTTGGTTCTTCCCAGAACAGAGGTTTTTTTTAGCCAGTGGTAGTTAAACAAAAGAATGATTTTCAATAAGTATTATTAATCTATATTGAATAAAATAGTTTCTGTTTTGTTTCTACACGTTCAAGAAAAGTAGAAAAAGGCCAGTTCGCATTGTCCGTTACCTGCAGCGAGTTGGTGCACACGTCGAGGTCGTGGTGCATGAGCGTGAAGGAGTCGTAGGGCTGCGGCGCGTGCGCCCAGCCCGCGCCCGCCGCGCCGCCCGCCCCCGTGTCCGTGTCCTCGTGCGTCACGTAGTAGAACTCGCACGCGCAGCGCGACACGATGCGTTGCAACTGTATGTACATACATAAATTATTTTTTCTAATTAACAAATAAATTATAAAAGTATAATATATAAGTATAATATCAATATAAAAAGTTTTGTTTCGACACGAGTGCCAATGAATGTTAACTAATATAACGAGTGTTATACAGCCGCATGGAAATGTAAGTATGATGTACGTATACGTACTTGCTTGTGCATGTGTGTGCGCATGTGTGTGCGAGCCAACCTGTGCGAGACCCGCGTCGGCGCTGGGCCCGACGGTGCGCCCGATGACGCCGCCGGCGGAGTGGCCGCTGCCCACGAGGCGCGGCACGTCGGGCAGCGCGCTGATCTCCGCGCCCGCCCACCGCTCCTCGATCTCCTCCACCGACACCCACTGGATGTTCTCTGCGAAATACATTTGTCCAAGTAAAAAGCCTGGCCTGTTCGTGCATTGGACGTATGTTTAATAATAATTAAAATTTTATTTAAAAACAGTTTAATAAAGAAGTAAAAAATGTAATTTAAAATATGTTCAATGATGTTAAATGTTATGTTGAGGAGTTCGTGTCCGTCGCGGTTAAGGTGATTACATGAACCAACACAATTTTTATAGTTGTCGAACTATAGCGATTGCTTCACGTAAAATGTTAATGCCAGCAGAAATGTACGGTTGGATCGTACATAGCCTAATGCCATAGTGGTGCAAGGAATCGCACAGGATTCTTGATACACTAGGGGAGAGATCTCTTGGTTTATTGACTATAGCGAAAGCTTTCATATACTATAGATAGTGTTTATTAGCAAGACATAAAACAGTACATACGATATACCTACCCCATCTCATTTTGTAAAGCAATTGTGGATGGCGGAAGTATGAATATGTATTATTGCCAAATGTAAAATCTAAACTACGATAGCTAATCCACTTAATTAAGAGTGACGATGGAAGGCAAATCCTACTTACTATGTGAAAGGAAACTAATATAACGTGCACTTTACTCTTACGGAGTACTAAATAGATTTTGGTTGCTCAAATCACCTCGTCATCAGTAAAGGAGAAGGAACTAAACTCACTTATAATAGTAAGGTATCTATACCATATACTGGTGTAAATACGAGTATAAATAAAGCCAAAAAACAATATGTGATAATGGTCGGTCGGCAGAGGTTACCGTCGAGCTGGTCGCGGTCCGCGGCGCTGACAGTGGCGTAGTACTGCATGGCGGAGAGCGCACCGCTCCAGGCCACGGCGGCGGGCGCCCGCCGCACGCGCTGTCGCACCTCGGCGCGCGCCGCGCACAGGATCACGTAGCCGCGCGTCTCGCACCCCTTCAGCACCACCTGTGAGTTCACCAGCTCGACTGCGGACAACAACACCACACACACTACTTATATATTGCCTTTTGCTTTATTTAAAATTATCGTTTTAAATTTTCGCGTGAAAAAGCTAGCCGCCATTCTGTTAAGCTCGAGCCGTCACTGCCATAGAATTTTTCCGATTTCGCAAAGGAATAAGATAGGATATTTTGATATTTAATAATGAGATATCATCTTTATCATTAGTGTGTTGTACCTGAATGCAAAAATACGAGCTTAAAAACGCCGGGGAAGTTATGGATTCAAGTAACAACTGATTTAAATTTGAGAAATAATTGGTTAAAACTGGCAAGAAGATACTCGAATACATTGTTACAAAAATTAGACTATACTTCTATGAGAATCATTCTGATGTATGACTCATATTTAACTGTTGTTTATACGAAACAAAACAACATGAGGTGATAAGTATTACAAGACAAATTTCGTAATAGATTGCTATTGCTAATGATTGTAATCATAGATAAATGTAACTATGTATTATCAAAATACACTCTAACTTGGTATTGGATTATTGTATAAACAAAAATTGGTAATAGGTACTTCCATTGCTATTTTAGTATTTCTCAACTCGGTAGAACAAAAATCTGGATTGCATGCAAAAAAATTTGCCACCATCAATGTATTGTATGTATTTATCCTAGGTAGATCAGTAGTTAGTGACTAGACAGGCTGCAGATGGGCAGCAGCATCTTCCTGATAACAACAGTGATATAATAAAAAAATGCGGTTGCCAACCCGCTCGCCAAGCGTGGCAACTATGGCAAATATTCCCCCATGAATAACGACGCAAACAAACGGCCGCCAGTCCCCGGCGGCCCCGCTATTCCCGGCTACGGTGGCGACCACGGTAACGGCGGGGCAGGGGGTGCTAAGAATCTCCGGTGGAGGATCGGTTGCCACCTACGACGACTCGACCTGGCAACATATACGCACGCACCCTGAGGACTGACGAGAAGATACTGGAGCTGGAAGAAGAGGTAGACTAGTTGTGCCGGCATATTATTGGATTATCCGAGGTCCGAAGAGAGGGGAAGGACACGGTAATCCTCGAGTCCCGCAACTTGTTCTATCACCGGGAGGGCGACCATCTGTCCCAAGGAGGTGTCGGATTTATCGTCCACAAGTCTCTCGTCAACAACGTCGTAAAGATTGGAAGTGTGTCGACGAGGGTCGCGTACCTGATACTCAGAATCACCATTCACGGTATTCGCTGAAGGTCATACAGGTGTACGCACCAACCTCGGCACATCCCGATGAGGAGGTGGAGGAAATGTATGAGGATATTTCCAGAGCCATGCATTCCTACAAAACCCACTACACGGTGTTGATGGGAGACTTCAACGCAAAACTAGGCACAAGAAAAAACGGTGAGCTGAAGTAAGGGAAATTTGGAGTAGGGCAACGGAACCGAAGAGGCCAGCAGACTTTATGGAAAAAGAGGGACTCTTTATGATGAACTCTTTCTTCCAGAAGCGGCCCCACAGGAAGTGGACATGGTCGAGCCCCGACGAAAAATGAGATTGACTTCATTATGACGACCAGACGCCAACTGTTCAGTGATGTCTCAGTGATCGCAAGGGTGAAAACTGGCAGCGATCACCGAATAGTTAGAGGCACACTGAACCTAAACGTTAAGTTGGAGAGGTCTCGTCTAATGAAGTCAACGCTCCGTCCCCCTCGTGCTCTAATCCAGAATCCTGAAACCTTTCAGCTCGAGTTACGTAACCGCTTTCAGTGCCTAGAAGATTGCAATGCAGTGGACGATATGAATGACAAGCTAGTGGAAACTGCCCATGCGGTCGGAGCTAAGTTTTGCATACCCGCCGCAGAAGAACACAAAAACTCTTCGATCACACTCTTAATCTCATGGCTGTTAGACGGGAGATGAGGCTGCAATCGTCAACAGATTTGACAGCATAGAGGCAACTGAACAGACAGATCTCCAAACGTATGCGGCGAGACTTACGCAACTTTAATACTGCTCATATTAAAGAAGCGATCGAGCGGAACCAGGGCTCCAAAGTCTTTGCCAGAGATCTGTCTGCCAGAAAGAGCCAACTGTCAAAGCTGAAGACTGAGTGTGGCAACATCGTTTCCGGGACACCTGAGATTCTGAGTGAGATTGAGAGGTTTTATGGGCAGCTGTACACATCATCGTTGGAGCCACACGCAAGTGTGGGTAACGATCCAAGAGCAAGTCTTATCCGACACTATTCCGATGATATCCCGGACGTCAGTCTGAGCGAGGTTAGAATGGCTCTCCACCACCTTAACGGCAAGGCCCTGGGCGAGGATGGAATTACAGCGGAGCTTCTGAAAGCGGGTGGAACACCGGTACTTGTAGTCCTTCAGAAGCTCTTCAATTCCGTCCTCCATGGTGGAACTACTCCGGCGGCGTGGAGCAGAAGCGCGGTGGTCTTGTTCTTTAAGAAAGGCGACACCGCTCTCTTGAAGAACTACAGACCGATTTCCCTTCTGAGCCGCGTCTACGTGCTGTTTTCGAGAGTCATTACGAATCGTCTCGCACGCAGACTCGACGACTTCCAGCCTCCCGAACAAGTCGGTTTCCGAAAAGGCTTCAGTACCATAGACCACATACATACCCTGCGGTAGATTGTACAGAAAACCGAAGAGGACAATCTGCCACTTTGCCTGGCATTTATTTCCTTTGCCTAAAAAAAAGCCTTTGATTCCGTCGAAATTTGGGCGGTGCTACAGTCCCTTGAGCGGTGCCAAGTTGACTGTCTGTATATCGAAATGCTAAAGTGTTTGTACAGTAGGGCTACGATGGCTATCCGAGTTCAGAACCAGAGCTCGAAACCTATCCAACTACAGAGAGGTGTAAGACAGGGTGACGTTATATCCCCGCAACTCTTCACCGCTGCATTGGAAGACGTTTTCAAGCTACTGGACTGGAAAGGATACGGTAATAACATCAATGGCGAGTTCATCACTCACCTTCGATTTGCCGACGATATAGTGGCAGAATCGCTGGAGGACCTCAGCACTATGCTCAATGACCTCAATGGTGTCTCCCAACGGATAGGTCTTAAGATGAACATGGACAAAACAAAGATCATGTTTAATGTCCTTGTCACACCTATGCCGGTAGTTGTTGGAAGCACTATGCTCGAAGTTGTTGACGAGTACGTTTACCTGGGACAAATAGTCCGATTAGGTAAGTGCAACTTCGACCGAGAGGTCAATCGACGGATTCAACTCGGCTGGGCAGCGTTCAGGAAATTACGACTTATCTCGTCAGGTATACCTCAGTCTCCGAAAACGATAATGTACAACCAGTGCGTGTTGCCAGTGATGACTTACGGATCTGAGACGTGGTCCTTCATTTCTGGACTTATGGGGACGCTCAAGGTCGCTCAGCGAGCTATGGAGAGGGCTATGCTCGGAGTTTCTCTGCGTGATAAACTCAGAAATGAGGATATCCACAGTAAAACCAGAGTGACCGACATAGCCCAACGGATTAGTAAGCTGAAGTGGCAATGGGCCGGCCATATAGCTCGAAGAACCGATAACCGATGGGGAAGAAAGGTTCTCGAGTGGCAGCCTCGTACCGGTAGGCGTAGTGTAGGGCGACCCCCCACTAGATGGAGTGACGACCTGGTAAAACATGCAGGAAGTCGATGGATGCAGGTGGCTCAGGACCGTGCTTTGTGGCATTACTTGGGGGAGGCCTATGTTCAGCAGTGGACTTGTGAAGAGCTGTAATGATGATGATGAGATTAGTACTTTCTGCTTTTACGAATCAGTCTTCCAATACGACGTTGAAAAGGCATCATGCCTTTTCAATAAAATTTGGAATAAAACTCAACAATCGTAATGATGATTTGAAAAATTTCGAAATAACACACAATACATTAGCTAGTTTACTTAGCCTGTGACGTTACGACGGAATCTAATATGGCGGATAGCGTATTGGAGATTAGAGGCACAGACAAAAAAATATCTTAAAATTGAATTATAAAATTTATAACGCATTTTTATAAATAGAAATCAATATTTCTCGTTTACTTATTATAAAACCTATCATAAATATAGATGATTTGAATTTTTCTTACATGATGTAAAATACCCTATTACTTATTAAGATAAGTAATTGAAATGTGGTTGTGGTGAAAGTTTTACATCCCTTAGGATATGAACTTATTATTTAGTAAAAGTAAAAGCATAGAGACATCAGCAATAAATTTATATAATATGTGAGAGTAAGTAAAAAAAGAGGTAAAAAACTATATAAGCAACACATCCACAATTTTTTTTTTTCAAAATATAACAGATTGTAACAACTTGCAAACGGGAACTTAAAAATCTATAAAGCCACAGCAGCTCGATAATTACGGGTAGACTTCATTTTCAGTTTCTTCATGTTCAGTTTGAATCCATAATTCTACCACTTCACATCCTCCCAGCATCATTACTTACGATAGTGTTTAGTGTTAGTGTAGTGAAGTGACATATTTGGAGTGGCTAATGGGACTGTTGCCAGCATTGTTACTATAAGAGTTAACATTTTATTTATGCAGAATATTTCATTGAAAGTAGCACGTATAAAGTAATAACCGAGTAATGGCAGTATGAAAAATTAAATTATTTCGCCCCGTGGTTGTACAGAGGTGATCAAGTGAAATGCTAGAAAAATCTTACGGTATCCGATATACTTTGAGGGTATATTCGTTTAGTAACATTCATTCATTCTTTCATTATAAGTATCAAAAGTTCATCCATTGCTTTCAAAAGGCCTTAACAATGGCGTAAATTTACCAGATCAACAATGAGGAACAAGTTTGTCACGATCGTCAGCCTCAGCCGAGCGTGACGATTAAGATAAATACTCTTTCAAGGTGTAAAACCTACAGTAGACTTTTACAGAATTATGTAGAAGATAACTTTCTCTCGCACTCAGGGCTAAGGCCCGTGAGCATAGTGATGCGCATTATTGTTGTCGATAGTGTATTTAGTTTTGTCATTATGTGGGTTAGTGATAAAAATGGAAAAACAAATAGATAAAACAACGTATTTATTAAAATTAGAATAATAATGGTTTAAAATAAATTATTAATTAGATATCTATGTACTAAAAAAAACTATAAGTACAAATGTTTGGAATGTAACAAGTTATATTAAAAATAAATATAAAGATAATACCTTATATCTAAAATTAAATCTAAAACTATTTACATTAAAATTCTACATCAGAATCATCAGTCACCGTCATCCACATCAATTACGATATCTTCTGCCAGATGAGATCTCTTTAAGTCTTCCTTTTGGAGTTTTTCTGCATGCTTCACACAATCTTCTCAGTTTTTTTGCGAAACGTTTGAAATTGCTTCATGCAGTAATACTTCGACGTCTGCAATTTTAAAAGTGCTGTGTTTTGGTGGCAACTTCATTTTTTGCTTGAGCCCATACCATGGGTTATATTGGCAATGGTAAGGTGGTAAACGAACACTTCGTGTCCTGACTCCAAAGCTAACTGATCCAATTTGTATATTTTTTCTGGTCGGTTCCGTTGCACCTGTAAATATAATTTTGTTTGTATATTCAACTAAATACTCAAAAGAAAACAAATGTATTGCAAAATTTTAATAATAAAATCTGAAATACCTTTTTTAATAGTTCCGGCTTGAGCTTACTATCACTAAACTCAAACCCGTGTTAGCGGAGCCACTTTTGAATTTCACTCTTTTTGTTAGCTGATGTCGGTGTATATAGTATATGAGTATTTTACGCATAGAAGAAATAGAACACTGGAATCCGTCAATTATTTCTTTTGCTGTACTCAAAATTTTAGCTGTGGAAGGATATTCACCGTAGCGATAAAACGACGACGCTATTTGTTTAATTACACTTTCGTCAAACTCATGTAACGCAGTTACTGCACAAGGCCGATAGACGCTTTCTCGCGGAGGGCTAGCTTCTCCCTTTATACACTCTTTTTTAATTTTGTCGACCGCTCTAACACTCACACCACATATCGCCGCAGCAAGTCCACGAGAACGGCAGAAATTAACACTTTGTAACTTTTCGGGATCCATTTTCATTTCAGTCAAAAATATTAAAACATTGTTGATAACAACACGTGCTTGTGCTGGTATATTTATTTTATTTATTTATTTATATTTATGTATTAAATTATCATTGCACTAATTTGCAGGTATTGGGCGGAGGTAATAATGGAAAACAAATGATTAATAACATAACAATGTCGCACCATCCTTTGTATATCGCACCGCCGCTGTGTACCTACCTTCGATGATTCATTTGTTGTTATCGATAATGGCTGTGCGCCTGCGCAACATGCGCACTGCCCTAGCCGCGCTGAGGCCGAGCTATTATTTATGAGCCCAACTGCACGGACAAAATAATTTTACATCTGCAAGTCAAGTAAAACATCTGAAGTAGTACAAAAAACATGATTTTTAATACTACTTCAGATGTTTTTTTATATTTTTTGGAATGGTTAATTAGTTCTTTTGTGAAACATTTCAAAGTCTTTCATTAATTACCGGACATCCGATTGATAGCGAGTGCGCGCGTGTGTGTGCGTGTGTGCGTGCGTGGTGCTTACTGAGGCAGGCGGTGTGCGCGTTGTCGTCGTCGAGTGCGTGGCGCAGCGGCGCGTGCGCGGGCGGCGCGTCGGCCTCAGCGCCGGCCAGCTCGTCGCTGAACACCACGGGCGCCTCGCCGCCCGCCTCGCCCGCCTCCGCCACCAGCGCCGCCAGCATGCCGGCCGCGCACCCGCCGCCGCCCCCGCCCTGCACACGCAACCGCCACACTTACCACCTCACGTGCAGCGACACCGTTGCAAAACTAAGTGACAACCGCAGTCCACGGCTAACAGAAGCCAATTTCAAACAAGGAAAACTACAAACTTTCACCTCTGAGGGCTAAGGTATAATACCTCACAACCTGTAATTATACGGGATCTCTATACCATTCACACCCGAACACAACAGTACAAGCATTGCCACTTGGTGGCGGAGTAGGAAAATCCAAACGTTCTAGGCGTAAAGGAGTCCTACCACATAGTTATACAAATTTTTTTAACATTCTCAGTAACAGACCGAAACCAGAAAGTTCGCGGTATTTCACTCTCGTGAATCAAGTAAGACAAGTAACGCCATTGATCCTGTGCCTGATCTCTCCCTAGTTATGTCGAATTGTCGCTTATGAGTGATGGAATAGGAAATGCAACTGCGTTTACGCATACACTTGTTTACTTTAATTCCGACTTGCGGAGATGGTCTCTGTGAAACTGGCCAGCATAACCAAAATTTGGTCCGAAGGACATTATCATAAAACACACCATACACACACTGTGTGACCACAGATATGGGTATAAATCCTATCACTGTAGCCATGTGCAACATTTTCCTACATTTTTGATACAACTTTTAACGTTAACTCTTTTATATAATGTTTTAAAGAAAATGTCTCAATTTTGATGCAACATTTCTAAGTTTTAACACTGTTATATCACAAGAGTATTATTACCTCGAGACTTAAAACACATAACTATAATAAATAAGATAAATTTAAGATATAGGATGAATTCTATCTCACCTGAGCTGAGACTGGAGGTGGTGACACAACATCGTTTTCTCGCTGCTGCTTTGGTGATGTTGCTGGTTTTTCTTCTTCTTTTAGAGCTTTGGTCGAGAGGTTCTTTTTCAGTTGCTGTAAGATTTTGACAAATTATATTAATAAGCGCGTACTTATCGTACTAATATTACAAAGCAATAATTTGCTTTCACTGCAATCAAACTGCATGACAATTTGTCTACTGAAAGATTGCTTCGTATGAAATATAGTTTGATCATAACAACCTATTCAATGTATAATGCTAAATATAGTATTTATTTAAATCATAAGATTTATGTAACGCTTGCAAACTAGAGTAAATGTTTAAGATTTTTAATATCCTTAAACCGTGAAATTACAAGTTAAGTTTACAATAGAAATTAAAAGGGATTCCTTTTTTATTTTAAAAGTCGTTTGTAACAATATCTTGTTACATACGAATAAATACTAAAACATTATCATGTTTACAGAAAACACATAAAATACTAATTTAATAGTAAATAATATAATTTAAATGTACGCGTATGTAATGGCGTACTTGTACGAGCGTCCTCTTTCTGAATACGTGTGCGTGTTCGTGCTGTGTGCAGTTGCTTACACTGTGAACGTGTGCTTGTGTGCCCGTGTAGTGTGTATGTGTGCGACGGCGTGCGTACCTGTGTCTTGATGTAGGTGTCGATGAGGGCGAAGGCGAGGTCGCGGTTGAGCTTAGTCCAGGCGCCGCGCAGGTCGTGCACGGCTAGGCGGTGCGCCGGCGCGCCGCCCGCGCCTCCCGCCTCGCCCTCCCCCGCCTCGCGCCCATACGACACGCGCCGCACCGACAGGCAGTAGCACTTCTCCATCGCCGGCGGGCTCACCACGCACTTCTGCACGCAAACAGTGAAGACTACTAATTATCCGTTCAACGGATGTCGCTAGTAGGAGCTGCGGTAAAGTTAGTCGTACACTAGTGTACAAAAACTGTACCATAAGTGAAAAGTTACGATTCAAATGAAAGATTTTGATTTCTACTATATACAGGGTTACAGGTTAAGTCGACCTAGATCCTTTAGAGGGTTGTAGTGTGCATCATTATCGACTGTTTCGACTATGAAACACCATACCCCAAACTTATCCGTTTTCAAGATATTGGATATTTAAGTTTTTTATAAAAATTGCCAACTTTTGTCGATTGTAATTTTTTTGTAATTTGTGCATCTTGTTTTATTTCCTTATAATTTTTGTGTAGTAGATAAGTTGCTTTATTATTTTAAACACCAAGATCTTAGGTAAAGGAACAATCTGAGTCGTAGTAGACGATTGATAGTTGATAAAAGAAATAAATTTGTACAAAGTATTTTTTCTTTCAAGAATATTTAAAAAAAATCTATGGCATGTATGTTGCGGATGTACTTAAAATATCTACGTATGTTCAGCTATCCATTCATAAATAATTGTTCTGAATCTGGATATGTGTCGTTGTGAAATTTATGTATGTGAACTCACCCCATGATACAGGAGAAAAAATTACATTCACAAAACAATGCGTTAGTGGTTTCTTTAATTTTTTGCACATTTAAAATTCTTTTACATTTAGGAATAAACCAAAATCCATATTTTAATATTCTAATTATTATAAAATATAACTTATGTTGTGTGAATAAGTCAACTAGCGCCATCTAGTGTCAGGAACGAGAGCGAGGGGAGCTTTGCAGAGAATGACATCACAAATCTCTCAACCGACAGCGCCATCCGAAGAACTAAGTTTCTGGAAAGTCTGCACTCGCACACTCGTCCCTTTGCGCGCATTTGCTTGAATGTTCGGGATGCTTCTTTGCTAATTTAAATAAATAGGCGCTGCAAGATGCGATCGAGGCAGAGTTGAACTCGGCGACACAAGCGAAGCTTCCGAGCGGAATTAAGTGAATTAGTGTGTTTAATTATTAGTGTTTTAAGTTTTAATTTGTGTAAAGTAAATTAAAGTGTTAATTTAGGTAATTTTATCGGCAATTTTTACTGTCCCGAACCTCAAGCTCGTAACAATTAGTGTCAGAAGTGGGATAAAATAATGCCGATTTTACCTAAGGAGGAAACGGAGGGTGTCCGTACCCGAAGTCAACGCCAGCAGAAGACGGACCAACGAAGATTTGGTGGTGCAACGCCGCAGACGTCGGAGGGCCAGCCACCGGCTGCAGGCCCGTCGGTAGCTCCTACATCTGCAGCACCTGACTTAGGTGCTCTGATGGTGATGCTGCAGGAGCAGGCTCGCCGACAGGAGGAACAGGCACGCCGATTGGAAAAGCAGCTGCGGGGCGGACAGGAGGAACAGGCCCGTCGGTTGGAAGAGCAGATGCTCCTCATGAAGGACCTTCACGCTACCTTCGGGAAGGAGATAAAGGAGGTGAAGGATAGCGTTGCTCAGCATGACAACTGCCTGTCGGAAGCTGAAACCCAAATCGCGAAAGCTGAAAACCGAATCGAGAAAGCTGAAACCCGAATCGACCAAGTAAACAATCGGGTTGACAACGTAATGGCTGACATGAAGAAATCACTGGACGAACTCAAACTTGGAGATGGAGCTACAGCTCCCGTAGTAGCTACAACACCTTCGCTACGTGGGTTCAAGGTGCCACCGTTCGACGGTACCTCTTCCTGGTCAGCCTACAAAATCCAGTTCGAGGCTGTTATGAAGGCGAACGACTGGAATAAAAGTCAGGCCATGACTGCTCTCACACTAGGCCTGCGCGACCAGGCCTTAACAGTTCTGGAAGCTCTCGGTGAGGAAGTGACTTATGAGCAACTCCTTGAGGCATTGGAGGCGAGATATGGCGACGCTCACCTGGAACACGTCTTTCGTGCGCAGCTTAAAGATCGTTTGCAGCGCATCAACGAAAACCTGCAGTAGTGGGCTCTAGAAGTGGAGAAGCTGGTGCGAAAAGCATACCGGTCTGTACCTGCGCTCATTGAAGGGAACCTGGTGCAGACATTCATCGACGGCATCCGCGACCTGGAAGTCAGAGCTGCTGTGAGGCTCGGGCACCACGAGACGCTTAACGCGCCTTGGCCTTGGCCCATGCACTGGAAGTGGAAGCCGTGCGGCAGGATCATCATTCCCATCGCGTCAGGGAGGTTGCAGCAGCTACAGTTCGCGACCGCAACAAAGGATACAGCCCAAGGTGCTATGGCTGTGGGGAAAAAGGCCATCTTCGATCCAGCTGCCCTAAGCGAACCCTAGAAAGGGAAATTGAACGATCTCAAGAGGGTAGTGCGGCCAACAGCACCGCCCAGCAGCAGCAGGGAAACGAGTAAAAGCCAGAACTGCGGGGCGGGTGCTGGCTGATGTTAAAAGAGCCCCAAGGATCTCGATCTCACAAACCCATGATGGGAACAGCCTAATCATAAAGGGCGAGATCAACGGAATGCCGTGTAAGCTGACCATAGACACTGGAGCCTCTCGTACGGTTGTTAGTTCCCAACTTATAAGTCAGTTCCTTGGGGAATCCGCATACAACCGAGAACGCATTAATTTGGTAACAGCCACCGGTCAGCGTATACCCGTCCGTGGAGAGAAGGAGATGGAGTTGAAGCTAGGCAACGTGATCTACCTGCATAATGTCATCGTGGCTGATATAATGGACGACTGCATCCTAGGCTTAGACTTTATGAGGAATAATTGTTGCGAGATGACGTTAAGCAAGGTGTTTTGAAATGTGGACAGGAGGAACTTTTTATGGAAGGTGCGTTACCAGGGAACGTGTACAGCATCAAGAAGATTGTTCTTCCGCCGAGATCGGAAACGATTGTTCCGGTTAGTCTTCCACGAAACGCTGGGCAAGCTCACCGTTGTGTACTTGTGGAAAGGGTAAACAATGACCTTCCATGGAAAGTAGCTCGAACCTTGGTCAGGACCACTGACATCTCAGGAGTACGTGTGCTGAACCTTGGCGACCGGGAACAGATTATAGAAAAAGGCACACTGGTTGGTACTTGTGAGGAAGTGGATTGGTTACGTCAGTGCCAATATATATCAAGTGGGACCCCCAGCAAGGATTCAGAAACGAGAGTGACCACACTTTTGGAAGACTGTCGCAGTGTGCTGTCCCCGAACGAATTGGTCAAGGCGAAGAAGTTGTTACTCGAGTACGCCGATGTATTCTCATCAAACTATGCTGACATGGGAAAGACTGGTTTAGTTCAACATAAAATAAACACAGGTGAAGAATTGCCTATCCGTCAGCGGCCAAGAAGATTGCCAGTAGCACGTGAAAAGGAAGTGGAAACCATGATTGAGGGAATGGTGAAGGATGGTGTTATTGGACCTTCATCTAGTCCATGGTGTTCACCCGTGGTACTGGTAAAGAAGAAGGATGGCAGCATGCGGTTTTGTGTTGACTACCGCCGTCTGAACGACGTTACTAAGAAGGATAGCTATCCCTTGCCAAGAATTGACGACACGCTGGACATGCTTACAGGAGTAAAGTGGTTTAGGACGCTGGACCTAAAAAGTGGCTACTGGCAAGTTGAAATTGACCATAAGGACAAGGAGAAAACTGCGTTCTCGACGGGAAAGGGTCTGTGGCAATTTAAAGTAATGCCGTTTGGGTTGTGCAATGCTCCAGCAACGTTTGAAAGGCTGATGGAACTTGTACTTACCGGGCTAATTGGCGATGCCTGTCTGGTCTACATGGATGACATCATCATCGTGGGCCGTACGTTTGAGGAACACCTTCAAAACCTGGAACGCGTGCTCATGAAGATTAAGAGTGCCAACCTCAAGTTGAGTCCGAAGAAATGTTCACTATTCAAACGGCAAGTCAACTTTTTGGGGTATGTAGTGTCGGAAGAAGGTATCCGCACGGATCCAGAGAAAATCGCAGCTGTAAAGGATTGGCCGGTTCCAAAAGACAAGACGCAGGTTAGAGCATTTTTGGGTTTGTGCTCCTATTACCGACGTTTTGTGAAGAACTTTGCAGATATAGCCAAACCTCTGCATAAGCTAACCGAGGAGAAGCGACATTTCTGCTGGGATGAAAGTTGTAATATCGCATTCCAGGAGCTCAAGGACCGTCTGTGCAAAACACCTATTTTGGGATACCCTGATGCAAGCAAAGAATTTACAGTTGACACAGACGCAAGTGATATAGGACTTGGCGGTGTGTTGTCTCAACGTAATGGTGACCAAGAGGTCGTGATAGCGTACTTCAGCAAGTCGTTGTCAAAACCGGAAAGGAACTACTGTGTCACAAGACGCGAATTGCTAGCTGTGGTAAAGTCGTTGCAGCATTTTAGCAAATATCTTCTGGGGCGAAAATTTCACTTACGAACCGACGATGCTGCACTAAAATTGCTATTGCAGTTTAAAAATCCAGAAGGACAAGTTGCGAGGTGGATTGAACTACTGCAGGAATGCGACTTTGAGATAGGCGTGTGTAACTCTTTACGGAACTGACTCACTGATTCGAATCACTAAAGTGTTTCAAAAGATTGGTTCAGTAACAATGTTTCAAATGCATCATTTGGATCTGGAACTGGAACATTACTTTGCTCATTTAGTGCGACGCGTCTCGCTCGCAAGGCGACTGAGCCACAAGCGAGAGAGTGGCGAGTGAGCGCGCGAAATAATAACAATCTATACAAGTCAGAAAGAGATAACAAATGAGAAGTGTATAACTCAACTCGTACGGATTTTAGCTATAGTTATTCATGCACGTGAAAATGACCACTAAGGCGCTTACGTATCAAATACTATACGGTCGTCTTTTGCATATAATGTTTCCATTACAAGTTGTCCTTTTACGTTGATCCGGCACTAACTTGTCAAATTGTTTATGTTCGTTTGCGCCTGTTTACGAAAACATACTGAGTTCTGTTTAGGATTTCTTTGCGTAGTGATTATTGTGACTTACTTTCTTCCTTTTCATCATAAATAATACGCCAGCTTGCCATAAATTAAGGACTAGCCGGCAGTCCTAAGTCTGAATAAAATATAAAGGAGGATCGATTTTATATACAACCTTATTACGGTACACAATAAATCACAATAACTAAATATATGATAAAAATAACCTAAGCACTTATATCATTCAGCATTGTTGCCACATAACATTTCACTGAATCAGTCAGTAATAAACGCCCGCGACGCAACTTAATGTATTCGTAACATTCTGTATTTTATATCTTTTGAGTCGATGATCCAAATGAGCCAAATGAAACATATCAGTGCTTCGGAACATTTCAGTGATCGAGATGCAAATGTTCCAATCGCAAAAATGATACACTTTGCCCACCTCCACTTTGAGATCGAACATCGCAACGGGAAATCTCATGGCAACGCAGATGCATTGTCAAGAAGACCTTGTCCTGAAGATTGCAAACATTGTACTAGGCAAGAGAGTAAGGAAGTGGTATCCGTGAGGATGCTCAGGGCAGACCACCTCAGCAACGAGTGGAAGGACAGCTTACAACGTGCACAGCAGGAAGATCCGGACATCAAGCCGATCCTGGAATGGATGAAGGCCAGTGCTCCCAAGCCCAAGTGGAGCGACGGCCCAGTGGGACAGCTTGCTGCTTCAGGGTGGAGTTCTGTGCCGTAAATGGGAAAATGTTCGGGGAGACAGCTGTCATTTACAAATGGTTGTCCCTAAAGCTAAAGTAACGGATGTTCTACAACTGTACCATAATGATTATTCAGGAGGCCATCTGGGAGTTAAACGAACTCTACTGAAGATCCGAGAACGGTTTTACTGGGTCCACTGTCGAAACGATGTCGAGGACTGGTATCGCAAATGTACAAGTTGTGCGGCTGTAAAGGGACCTCAGACTCGTAGTAGAGGTGCATTGAAGTTGTACAATGTTGGTGCACCATGGGAGAGAATAGCCATTGACGTGGCGGGGCCGTTTCCGGAGAGTGAAAGCGGTAACAAGTATTTCATGGTTGTGATGGATTACTTCACTAAGTGGCCAGAAGTCTTCGCCATTCCAAATCAAGAAGCTTCAACAGTTGCCGATAAACTAGTTCATGAAGTCTTCTGTCGTTTTGGAGTACCTTTAGAGATTCACAGCGATCAAGGAAGGAATTTTGAGTCTCAAATATTCCAGGAAACTTGCCGAGTTATGGGTACTCATAAAACAAGAACGACTTCTTATCACCCGCAATCTGATGGAATGGTGGAACGATTTAATCAGACATTGGAGAGGTACCTAGCAAAAGTTGTAGACAATCGGCAACGAGATTGGGACAAGCACATACAACCGTTTTTGTTGTCATATCGAAGTTCTGTTCACGAAAGTACAGCAGTGACACCAGCTTTTGCAAACTTTGGAAGAGAATTACGGCTGCCTGCAGACTTGATCACCGGGATACCACCTGATGCCCCACGCACATTATGAGCACGTCCGACAATCGGGCCAGCAAATGTCTGAGAAAATGAAAACCCGGTACGACCGCAAAATGAACAATAAAGGGTTCAACGAAGGTTCATTAGTGTGGTTGCACAATCCGGTCCGCAGCAAAGGGAAATCTCCTAAGCTTCAAGCTAAATGGGACGGCCCGTACCGGATTGTAACCAGGATCAACGATGTGACCTACCGGATACAGAAAGGCGCAAGAGGGACTCCTAAGGTCGTCCATGTGGATCGCTTGGCGCGTTATTATGGGACCGATAATGCTAGGGACGTGCATGTCTTAGGAGGGGGCAGTGTTTGTGAATAAGTCAACTAGCGCCATCTAGTGTCAGGAACGAGAGCGAGGGGAGCTTTGCAGAGAATGACATCACAAATCTCTCAACCGACAGCGCCATCCGAAGAACTAAGTTTCTGGAAAATCTGCACTCGCACACTCGTCCCTTTGCGCGCATTTGCTTGAATGTTCGGGATGCTTCTTTGCTAATTTAAATAAATAGGCGCTGCAAGATGCGATCGAGGCAGAGTTGAACTCGGCGACACAAGCAAAGCTTCGGAGCGAAATTAAGTGAATTAGTGTGTTTAATTATTAGTGTTTTAAGTTTTAATTTGTGTAAAGTAAATTAAAGTGTTAGTTTAGGTAATTTTATCGGCAATTTTTATTGTCCCGAACCTCAAGCTCGTAACACTTATATTTTAGAATTTTGGCGGCAACTTTTTCGTCAGCAGATTGCTGCTCCTGTATAGATAATGACTTGCAGTGGATTTTGATACGTAAAGGTAGTACGATTCTGTGCATTAAATATCTGCGCATGTGAACTATTAGAGCAAACTATGAAATAAGTGCTCCGATTGCTATTGGATTATTAAGGTGCTCTAGCTTCTTGAGATGCTATCGTCATCGGCTGTCTGCTGGCTCATACTGCCGTTAAAATTTCCTAATTCCATAAAGAGGTGCATCAACATATTGTATAGAAGTTTTGAAACAAATCATTTTAAAGGATAATTTCTTAATATACTTAAGACTGACAAAAGTACAAAAGTACGAGTCCATTACCAAGGATAAAGTTTTAGAAAGAAATATTAACTTTTATATTTTCCTGACAATTTATCTTCCCTTGTAATGATCATCAACCTGTCAAATATTTCACTTTATTTTTTCTTTATTCAGCCATGGTGGCGTTGCCTTGGTGGCAAAAATGTTGTAGATGCCCTTTATATATAAACTGCCAGAATCAAAATCATGGCAGACAGTTTTCCATAGGATATCCTCACGTAAACGCACCTCATTATCCTTGTCGTCCGTTGTGAAGGCCGGCGTCTTGAGCCAGATCTCTGCGTCGTTGAGGTCGCAGTTCATGTAGACGGTGGTCCAGATGGCGCGCGGGCGCCGCACCAGCCCGTCGTCCGTCGGCACCAGCGACAGCCGGTGTCGCGAGCCGCACGTCACGCGCACGCCCAGCATCTCGATGCCGCGCTGCATCGACGATGAAGACCAGTAGAACACCTGCACCAACGCACAGACTGCACTGTGGGGTGTAATTGCCACACTTGTTGATAGATGATATAAAGGTTGCTATGTTATGATAATTGATATGATATTAGGATGATAAGTAAACGACTGCTTGATGTGCACTGAACTATGCTTGATATGCCTTTTGGTTCATGAAGGTGTTATGTTAGTAAGAGTGCTAAGTTAAAAAAATTATATACATATAGATTATTGTGAAATATGTGCGTTTTATCATACATCTTGTACCTCTCGAGAAAGGACAGTAAGAAGTGATGATAGATAAATATCACAATGCTATATAAATGTTACAAGTACTTAAATACTTAATTTTCATAATTAATAGAGGTAGTATTTTAAACAATAAATATATGGTAAATGATAACTAATAAGAAAAACTATAAGATATTAAAGTGTCATATTTCAATGTCTCATTAAATATTCACTTTCAATTCATTCTATGTTCACTACACTAGAAACATCCATAGGTCGCTGGTTTAAATCCGGCTCGAAAGACTAAAAATGTGGAATGTGGAAATCCACACTTATTGATAGATGATATAAAGGTTGCTATGATAGAATTTATATGATATTAGTATGATAAGAAAACGACTGCCTGATAAGAATGCCGTAATGTAATGATCGATGAGTATTGATGCATAAAAGTAATATGCAATGTCAGCAAAATTAAATGCATACAGGTTATTGTTAAATATGTTCGTTTCATTGTACGTTCACTGTGCTGGATATACTTTTTAATATGATTACAATGTTCTCTTATTGGATTTAGATTAGCGGCAATTACTTCCGAACACTGTCAATAAAACTAAATATGCAGGAGATATTATAGTGCCACAAGATTACACACAAGTCCTAGCTTACCTATGAACGATGTAACAATTATACGGAACTCAGGATGCCATGTTATTAAACAGGAAAAACCACAATACAACCAAACCCAAAAAGTAACAAATTTGTGTTACTGCACTAGAGACTTTTTTTTTGTAAACTAGAATATAATGGAAACCGTTCATAAATAATACATAAAAGGAATATCACGGCTAAACATATGAAAAAAGCGATTACGATTTCACGTTAGCATATAGTTGATTTAAATTATGTCTATTGCAAGGGGTTGAAATGAAATCACATCACGCGAAAAGGTTATTCTAGCAGTGCATAACTTTAATTTTATGATATTTTGTCTGATGTTAATGTCTGAGATATTATTTTACCTTTAAACTACATACTTGTTTTATTAAAGTTAATTAATTTACGAAACAAAAGTTTATCATCAAAAAAAGTTAACGGTGAAACTATTTTATTCACAATATCTTAATTTGATATCATATAGGTATTTAATTAAACTTATTAATTTAGATTATTTATTACTTTAAACTTATTAATTAATTTAAAACTCATAAGCGTAATTGTTGTAGTATTAAGGTTCACTATTTTACAGGGACTGATCACAGAAACAAGGTGTCAATGATACGGTGTTATTAAAGACCTTACTCACACATGCTTACTGTTCATCTTACATACAACACAAATGCATTACAGTATTGCTCGAACAGTAATTAATAATTTTATTTTAATATAGAATAATAAATTTGACTATGATAACATTATGCAGACAAAAATCGGCATATCAACATTGCGTATTAAATTATGGGTAATTCTCGCGGGCGAAAAAACTAGTTGTTGTTTTCGAGTGCCTAACGAAAACGTCATTATTTATGGACACACTTTGTCAACGTTTCACTTTGTCAAAATACGTAACTTTATTTAGTATTTTGCTTAAATACCTAACTGTCGTTAATTAAAATACAACTGCGTGATATATTTACACTTTTCGTTCTGAATTGTCGGTCTATTTGTATACATTACATGTCATGTGCTATACACTATGTTAATATCATCTCACAGGATATTGACATACTGGCATGTAGTGAGACGAAATTCATAATTGCAGCATACAAATGCATTGAAAATTGTAATGTTTTTAATTAGTATCTTATTTTACCATCAATTTGATAAATTTCATACTAGATATCATTATTTATTAGCCAGTAGTTTTCTTATATTTACGTTAGTTATAGCATCACATTGGTTTAATAACTCTAATGATGTTATAATTGTGTAATAAATAAATAAATAAAATATCGGTTAACCACGAGTCGACTTAATATGTGGCAGGATATCAGCGCTGTGGTAACTCTGTATTACACTGAGTCATGGCATTTTTGTTGTTGTAAACAATTTTAATTTTTTTTATTTCTTAATAATTAGTTAAGTATTTTTTGTTTGTAATATCGACCGTCGGCAAGTTGCAGCAATAAATAAATATGTTCTTTGTTTCTTTGCGTACAAGGGAGTACCTGCAAGTTGTGCAGCGTGAGCGAGACGTTGACGTTGCGGTAGTGGCGCGACAGCTGCGGCTTGCGCGGCCGCACGTTGCGGAACACGCGCCCGCGCCGCGTCGGCCGCGTGATGCCCGACAGGATCAGCTTCAGGCTCTCGAACCACCTAGTACCAACAACGATACAGTTAAAGAGGCCTCAATAAACTTTAATAAAAGCCAATTAAACATTGCTAAAATATACCTAAGAGTACTGCCATATAATAGAAGCACAGGCCCATCTCCTTCCACAGGTTTGGTGTCGTAGCTTAAATGTAAGTCGAGGCCTTGGGAACGAAAAGCTCGGTAAGAGTCGTGCTCCTAAAAATAAATTTTGAATTATATAATTTGTAAAATGTAATAACAGTAAATGGTAACAGTAAATTTACGGATCCTTACACGGATCTGACATCTCAAACTATTCCGTTAAAAACACACAAGAAAATGGCAACAAAACTTGTTGCATATGACAGATAATAAATCGAAAAGACCATAAAAAATAGCATATGAAAGATACTCGACTGCAAATCCATTCGTCAGTACTTCAGAATATTGTGCATCGTCAACAATCGGAAACAATCGTATGGCACATTACAAAAACGAGTGACGAAAGTAATTTGGAATTTCTTAGAAACACTCGTAATTTCAACTTTATCACAAACAAAAACAGCACATAGTTGCAGGCCATGCGAATTACGAAGCAAATGGAAAGTTTCGACTAAGACTGAACTAAGAGAGACTGTGCGTCGTTTGTAGAATCATACAGAGCTGGATATAACCGCTATCGTTTGTTGTTTTCCAAAGTAAGATTGATTTTTTTTTATATCTCAATTAACGACATGGGATTTTAAAATACGACCTAAAAATTGTGCTTTAATTATAAGATTTATGAGTATCACGTAATACTGATAAACGCAAATAAATATTTCATTTCATTTCTGATAATCTCGCAATGGCAATAAAATGGTTTGAAGCTCGGTTTGATACGTAAAAGGGTTGCGATTATGTCTTAAGTATTAAGTGTCTGCGCATATGAACAAATTGATATAAACCTTTTTGTCTGCTTAGGCGCGTTAAGAACTTGAGACACTGCCGGTTTCGACTGTCCGATGGGTTTAACTGTAGTCAAATTTTACGAAGTACTTGTGACGTACAGGCATCGGTATATATCTTAACCATGCGAGCAGCTACGCTTCAATAAGTCTATATCATTGCAACCTGTAATATATATTGCGACCGTTGTTATGGCTATAGTTCACTGCTAAGTCGCAGCTTGGTACTACTCGCTCACGTCCGCTCAGCGCTCAGCGACACCGACCTGGTTGCTGGAGTACTCGGGCAGGCGCGTGGGCGCGCAGGGCGCCACGGCGTGGTGGTCGCGCGGCTCTCCCACGCACTGCCAGCCCATCTTCACGCACAGCCGCAGCGCCGGCACGCGCAGCACGCGGCAGTCGTCGTACTTGCTCGCCGTGCGCACAAACACGTTTAGCTCGCCCAGGAACAACAGCTTTCCTGCACCAATACAACTGTCGCATTATTTACGATGAATCAGTAGCACGGTAGCTCTTTGTTCAATTCCTGCACGAAATAAATATTTGTATAGCCTTGAAATTTTTGTTACGGGTAAGAGAATTTATCAATTCCTGCCCAAATATAAATTTTGCGTTATTTACCACGGCTTAGTAACGTAGCTGTTTAGTGATCAATACCCGAACGAAATTAATATTTGTATAGCTTTGAAATAATTGTTTCTGGTGAGTGTTTGCCTATTTCCAATTTACGATATACAGGCTCATGTTTCAAAGACTAGCTAAATTTAATAATTAAGTTCAAAATACAAATACTGATACACACTTTATGCAGCTTTAAAATATACGCGCAAATTAGGTTTCTACATTACGCTCGTGTGTGCAAGACAATGCCCGGGGCTTTTGCCTACTATTTACTTCCTTAACGGCACGTTTGCAACGAAGTTGGTAACTACGCAACGCGAATAATGATTCCGATTTTTCCTTCATACTTTAAACGAGCCTCGGACCGTCATAATAAATAAAATTAAAAAAGAATTACATTTTGACGACGCAATCGATGGGTGCCTTTATTATGGCGTATGTAAAATATTTGAATCAAGTATTTACAACAATCAACAATTTAAAACGATTAAATATTTACAATAACGAATTATATACAACTTAAATACGCAATCACTTAAAGTAAGTGTTATTGGTATTTTAAAATCTCTCAATGCGCAGTCGAGTACGTTTCCTTAAATTATTTTTCACATTAATTACACGGAGCAAAGTCGCAATTATATAATTCGAACCCGCAGCCCTCGCCGCCGTAATTCAACGCTAAGCCACTGCGTTATGAAGCCCTAAGAATTGTACCACATGCGTAGTTTACTACATTACATCATCTATAATGGATGGATTAACATGTAATTAATTGTAATGTGTGACTACTACTGTAGCTTACATTAATTATAAAATATGTTAGCTCACCGTTAGTCCAATCCAAGACAAGATCATTCCAGGTGACTTCCATCTCCTCAGTGGTGTTATAAGGATCGAGAGACACGTGCAGCAGACAAGTGAACTTATTGCAGTTGACCGTTAGACGACCGTGCATGAGTAGACGTACTTTGTCCCACCAAGCTAGTGGGGCCGACGGATCCAAGGATGGTCGAGATACTTGATCGAAGGCTTTGAAAAATACAATAAAGTCAATCATAACCATATCATTTTTTATGCTAGACATATTTTAATACGTTAAACCACTTTCACAGATAACAACGTAAAAAAAATGTATTACGTATAGAACACTTACCGAGGTTACAGTGTGCAATAACAGGTTCCCAACAAGGTCCAAAAGCGTAACTGTACTCGGACATTTCACAGCATAGGTCATAGTACCATTTCAGTGGCATCATACTGCGCTCCAGTTCGAATTTGCCCCACGGTGCACCTTGGTCTATTATTACAGTTCTAACCGCTGAAAATAAAAGATTGTACATGTTAAACGCTAAATTTATTAACAAAGAAATTTATTTTAATGTTAAGATTTCAGTTGTGTATCGCCAGCAACGCAGTCAGGAATTTGCATTTAGAAAAAGCCAATATTAGGGGCGTATTAGGTGCTAATTACGTGCCAAGTTTACAAATTTAGGTGCCCTAAAATTTTCACCGAAACGAACTGTTCAAATTTGCATTGCTAGAAAAACGTATCGCTAGCAACACATGGACGATAATAGATATACGACAAACATTAATGGCAAGGAATTAAGTGCTAATTAAATGCCGCAAGTATAAGCATTACGCAATGACAAGGCGCCCCTCATAAAAATAAAGTTACTCAGAACAAAGCAGATCAAAATATCAGGTCTTCTGAAAATCAGAATAGAATGAAAATCAGGTATTGAATTAATTTGATAATTTTTTTTAATATAAAATATTAGTAATCCTGTTAATTAACATTACTAATATTCCCGTTAACCACTCCTGGTAAGCTGAAAATGCTTGTGTTAGGAGTGGTTCACGACAGTAGTCGAATGGTGGATTCAAACCCGCGACCTTTTAAGTTCGCGGTCCGCGCCCTGCCACTAGGCTACTGTCGCTTAAATTAAGTGCTAATGAAGTGCTTTCTAAAACACAACTCTCTTTTTTACACAGGAATATTGACACAGTTCGCAACGGCTTCGGAGCTGCGGGAAGTGCAGTACATTCGGCCTTGCGTAGCAAATCACAGGCACCCGTGCTCACCTCTGCAGCTTCGGCTTATTGGTCACTTTTGGCGACCAGCCCCAGCCCCTGCCGCTACAGCTCTCACCGATGCCTGTGATTTGCTGCAGCGGGCGGGGGCTGCTCTCCCTCCGCGGCTACGGCTTTACAGAAACACTCTAGGGTTAAGGCAGACAAGACTACATGGAATTGGGGCGTTCTGATTTGGTTTTAGTACAGATTCGACCTATCTTATCTATAATATACAACTGATAAAGACAAAAAAATGCAGTTCATAAATTATAGTAAGGTACAATTCTGTATCCAATAATTCCTAGAATAAAAAATAAAAATATAAATTACTTCGCAACCTTCCGCTAAATAAATACAATGATGTGTCTTACCTGGATTGAAGAGCACCTCCCGCCCTCCCTCAATTGCATGCACTAACTCCGTCACCACTAGTCCCAGCACCACTACTCCCAACACCACTACTCCCGGCACCACTACTTCCAACACCACTGTAACTCTACGGCGGCTGACCGCTTAGTCTTAGCGGTCAGCCGCCGTAGAGTCTACATTACCTGAGGATCTAGAATCTACATTACCTGAGGATCTAGAGTCTATATTACCTGAGGATGCCTCATGTAGAGGCGAAACACGTGTCGTATTATCGTCGATGATGTGTCTTACCTGGAATAGTGGTGTTGGAAGTAGTGGTGCCGGGAGTAGTGGTGTTGGGAGTAGTGGTGTTGGGAGTAGTGGTGCTGGGACTAGTGGTGACGGAGTTAGTGCATGCAATTGAGGGAGGGCGGGAGGTGCTCTTCAATCCAGGTAAGACACATCATTGTATTTGTTTAGCGGAAGGTTGCGAAGAAATTTTTATTTTTATTTTTTATTATAATGGATTTCCGCAAAGTAACGCCTGATTCTATCAATTCCTAGAATGTTACCGTCATCTACATCCGACATCAATAATTTGTCAACACTTAATTAGCATTTAATTCTTTGCTATAATACTTATCGTATATCTAATATCGTCACTGCGTTGCCAGCGATACATTTTACCAGCAACGCAAATTTCAAGTTCGTTGCGGTGAAAATTTTAAAGCGCCTAATTTTTAAACTTGGCACCTAGTTACCTAAAAAGCACCTAAAAACCCATAATTTTGGCTTTTCCTACATGCATATTTCTGACTTTGCGTTGCTTGCGAGACACGACTAAAGATTTCGTGTTAGTCTAAACTTTAAAAGAAAGCATTAACAATATTTTCAACATCAATAACCTTATTTTTTTTAATATACATTAGTGCAACATTTGCCTTCGTTCCTTTGCATGATTTGAAAGCAATGGGAAATAAAGGTTCCCGAGTGGTAGCCTCGTACTGGTAAGCGCAGCGTAAGCCGGCCCCAATTAGACGGTTTGACAACCTGATGAAAAACGCAGGCAATCGATGGATGCAGGTAGCTCAAGAACATTCTTTATGGTAATTAATGGTCAACAGTGGATTTCTTATATTTACGCGAACACTACACATTGAAATAATACTAGTTTTTACGAAATTTATCGCGTAAATTCAACTTTTTAAATACCCGACGTTTCGAACGCTTTACAGCACTCATGGTCACGGGCGGGACCAGGGCTTTTGTAGTTAGAACATTTTTCTGTTCTATAGAAACTGGCATTGCATATTTAGTTCCACAACTCTCAAAAGGACGGCGCTGGAGTAAGTTTACGTTCGGAAGTGCGTTGTTTTAGTTAATTAAATCAAATTAAATGATCGTATCACATTGACTAAATCGACGTGTTAATAATGTGAATTTAGATATTTTCACCAGAAAATGAGTTAAACAACTAATTTTATTAAGATTTAGCTGCTTTAAGTCTAGTTTATTCGTTTAATTGGAAGATGGAATATTGGTTTTTTAATTTCTAAACGTGACCACCCTCTATCATCATTTTGTTTGTTTTTGAATTTGACATTGGCGTTTTGTTTTTCTGACGTAACGATTGTGCTTTGAATGTTTTGAATTTTTGATACTTTTCCTATACTTTCTTACGACTTGGCTATTCTTGGACTTCGATTATCTTTGCTTAATATAGTGGCCCATGCACGTGAAAGGGACTTCGATTATCTTTCCTTCGGACATAGTTCGTATAGTTTAGTGATGGCCGCGGATAAAATTTGCTGTGTTTCAGGATGTACTAAGAGCTGTGAGTAAATCTAATTATTTACAGGTTTTACCAGTCAATATATTATTTCTTCTTTCTATTTTATATATAAGTCAGTGTCACATTGGGCAACAATGTGATACCTATCGCAGACGCAGGTAGCCCAAGAGTTCTGCATCACTTTTCCACCCTTAGAGCCAATACCTTGCTATGTATACTTATAACATTACTACTTTTACTACTGTCATTACACTTTTCAAAAACGCTTCTAAAATATTAAGTTTTTTTTGTAGGTGAAGATGGCTTTATACTTCACAAATTTCCAAATTCTACAAAAGATCCAACACGCTTTTGTACACAGGTTCAAGCAGTTGGTGGAAACTTTCTGTGCTTAGATGATATGTATGTGTTTAAGTGCCTAAGTAAAATGTTAAGTAATATTGCAATACCTGCATTGCATATGAAAGGTTAGTAAAAATTTGCATTAACATTGAATGATCTATTCTTAATATTATGAATGTTAAAGTTAATATGGAAGTTTGTTCCTCAAATAATTAATTTTACTATCAAACATGAATAATTGAATGTATAAATTTTGAATCATTGTTAAACTATGTTCTGCAATACTAATTTTCAACTTCCATGTTGACAAAATATTATGTATGACATGCAAAGCAATTTTATGGAAAGTTTGTTATTTCTTATTAACAGTTTGATTCAAATGATAATAAAAAGCTTATAAATTAAGGCTTTTTCAAACTCATATGAATATCAAAATCTACACCAGTTTATAAATATTAAACTTGCTCAGAGTACAACTGGGAAGAAACATGAGTTTATGTTGTAATAACAAATATTATTATATATGTAATAACAAATATTATTATTATATATAAATATATTAATTTATAGCAAGAAAAGAGCTTACTCCTTTCTAAAGGGCCGGCAACGCACCTGCAATTCCCCTGGTGTTGCGGTTGATCATGGGCGGCGGTAGTCACTTAACATCAGGTGAGCCACATGCTCGTTTGCCCCCTCTTCTATAAAAAAAAATATAGTGATCTAAACATCTTTTCCAGTACTAATGAGAATATATATTGCACCAACATACTATATTGTAGAATATGTTTAATGTTTAATTATTTTTTAATCATATTGTCCTTTAGTATCTATTTAAAGTTATGATGATCTTCAATTTGATATCCCATTCTTTCACTTCATTCAATCTTAGAATATCATATTTAAAGTTTAGATGCCCCAATTTGTGCAGTATTCATTTGCTTAAGAACAAAAAAGTTAGTATTTCATTTGGTCTTATTACCAAACTTAATTAATCACAAGAGAAGTTACTTGATTTGCCTCAGTCTTTGTAAAATTCGACATTGCTGTAAGATCCTTAATTTACATTATAGTATGCATATTTTTCACAGGTGTTCCATTGTACAACTAATACTAATAACTTCAATTTTAATAAAATGGAATGTAACTTTTAGCTTCATTTTTATTTGTTTTATTTTGTTATGCTACTTGTGGTATTTGTTGTTTGATATTGTCTGTGGGAAGATGTTGGTAGTCCTTCAGTCTTAGTCGTTCAAATTCTACATGGCTAATATGTGTATACTGTAATTTTTTGCTGATTGGTAGTAGAGGAATTAATCTTTGCAATTAATAAACCCAAGCAGGTTAGAATTTTTATTAGAGCCGTCTGTTCACATTTCTCTTTGTACTATTGTTAAGTTGTCAATATATTTCAAGTACAATATAATCATTCATTGTATATATTGATTTTACAGGTGCTGTTGCTAAGATATCACCCTTAGCTGAAGTTACAAATAAAAATAATACTCTTAAAACACGTTATACACAAGAAATTGCTTCAACATCAAGTTATGTGCAAGAGACAACTATTGCTCAAACATCCAGTAAGTTAAAATTGATTTTATTGTATAATTTAAATTGAGGATAACATATTGTAAATTAATTTTATTTAAAAAAAGGCCCACTGGGTTTTCTGCTGGTTCTGGTAAAGTTTTAATATCAAGTTGCTTTAATAGGGGGTTGTGGGGCGGGGGGAAAGGAGGTGGAGAGGGATAGATTCGCCCCCCACCTGTCCCCCCACCATGAGATGCATGTTATTTTTATATTAAATGTTAAAGCTCAAAATTTTATAAAATAATTTATAAGAAAATCACCTTAATAGGTAGTCGGGGAGGGGGCGTGACCCCTCTTCACCGAAGCAATACCAAAGTTTAGTTGATGGAGCCCCCGTTATTTCTGGGTGGTTTATGAAAAAAATAACCACAAATCTTTCTAACCAAACCTATCTGAGTTGGTGTGCCCCAAAATCCGAGCTTGCTTTGCTCGCTCTTGTACCAAATAAAACACCTAAATGTTAACTTTAATAATTACTTTAATAAGTAAACATATTTTATCACTTTTGCCATTATATTTCATCATGTTTCGCCTGCACAAGTACTCCACTATTGCAATACTAAAATATACAATATCTTGAAAACGGTTAAGTTTCGTGTACGGTGTTTCATAGTCGAAAAAGTCGGTAATGATGCAAACTACAACCCCCTAAATGATCTAAGTCGACTTAACCTATAACCCTATCATATTGTTTATTTCAATATTTATCTACTATGTTCCAAATTATGATTCAAAATGCAATCAACTTGCTACAATTAAATTTATTTTTACTAAACTATAGTACAAATTTTCTAGGTCTATATAAATATAATGTTTTGGTCTTTTTAATTTCAGGCTTGAAGGTGACCAAAAGGACTCAAATTAGTACAAGAATTACAATGTTAAAAAAGGAACTTAAAAGCTTGAATATAGCAAATGAGAAATAAGAAAGTATGAAGAAAGAACAAAAATACTGAAGAAGAAAATGAATCTATTAGAAAATACTACTTTCTTGAAAGCATTTAAAAGTTGAATAAAACTAAATTTACGGATTCTATCGCGTGTATTTAACTGATTTTACTTATTTTTAATTCCCGAAGTTTCGGGTGCTTTACAGCACCCATGGTCACGGGGTGGACTGTAACGTCGTGAACTGAAACGCCGGATATATATATATATATATATATATATATATATATATATATATATATATATATATATATATATAATATATTATATTATATTATATATATATATATTTATATATTTCAATATAAATTATATTGATTAAGACGACTTAGATCCTTTAGGAGGTTGTAATTTGCACCATTACAGACTATTACGACTATGAAACACCATACATCAAACCAAACCGTTTTCAAGATATTGGATATTTAAGTTATTTTATAAAAATTGTCAACTTTTTGTCTATTGTACAATTTTTTTTTGTAATTTGTGCTTCTCTTCTTATTTTATTTTTCATATAACTTTTGTGTAGTAGATAAGTTGCTTTATTATTTTAAATACCAAGATCTTAGGTAAATAAACTAAATTTTATGTTATTTTATTTCGATTAATTTACTTTGTATACTGTCATTACTGCCTACTTATAATTAATGTTGGATTTATTAATTTAAAATTGTTACTTTGATGAAATATATAGATTGATCGAGATTTATTTATTGATTTCTGAAATTGTGTAGATTGCTTAATTCTTAATTTTTTTTACTGGTTATGGGTGTAAATTACCAGAATAAAGATGATTATTATTTTTAAATTGAGTTTTCTTTTTTATGATTTACCTTTGATCACATAATTCTGAAACTAACTTCCTTCCTTCCCCGATCGCGTATTGCAGCGCCTTTATATAGGGCTCTTCCACGAAAACATCCAGAATATTCCAGAATATTCAAGTAAATACGCGCGCCAACCGACCAAGCGCAGAAAATTCGAGTGTGCGGCTTCCAGAAAGCTTAATTCTTCTGTTCGATACTAGATGGCGCTGTTGGTCGAAAGACGAGTCATGTATTTTCTGGAAAGCTCTCCTCGCTCTGTTACCCGACACCAGATGGCCCTAGTGCCAGATGTCAACTTAGCCACGCAACAGTATCTTGAAGTCTTGCAGTTGTATGCTTGGGTTGGGAGTTAATTTTATTTATTATAGGATCCCAAGCAGATAGTAGCACCCAGCCATCTTCTCTATTGAAATTAGGATGTTTTTTGATTTCAATAGCCTCGTGAATCATCCTTGGAAGGAATCGGTGTTCTTTAGCGAGGATTTGCGGTCTATCAAATCTGATGTAGTGACGGGGGCGATTCTGTACGTGTTCACAGACTGCAGACTTCCCGGAGCGTCGATTCTTCACATCAGCTATATGTTCTTAAACGCGGGTTTTTATTGATCCTTTAGTTTGTACTATGTAGGAGAGACCACATTCACAATCAAGCTTGTACACACCTGCATCTTGCAGAGGGACATTACACTTGACTGATGGTAAAAACTGACCAATCTTCTTCAGCGGCTTGAAATATGTTTTGATGGAAGCGCGCTTCAAGATGTAGCCAATCTTGTCAGTGACTCCTCTAACATATGGCAGTACAGACTTCAAGATACCATAAGTTCATACTGCATAGATCGGAATAAAAGTTAAATTTTGATCTATGGTAACCGCGGTTAACTATGACATATGGACGTTGAACATCTCAGTCCCGCCCGTGACCATGAGTGCTGTAAAGCGTTCGAGACGTCGGGTATTTAAAAAGTTAAATATACGCGATAAATTTCGTAAAAACTAGTATTATTTCAAAGTCAACAGTGGACTTATGATGAACTATTAGTGATATGAAAGTGAATAAAAGCATCAACAATCTTACTTTTTTACTAATAACTAATTTAAAATTATATTGACTTTATAGAATTGTGGTTATCGTTGTAACGATTTGCCAATTAAGTCAGGCAAAGATTTTAGAACATACAATCTAGTCTGATTTGAATTTTGTTAAAACTGGAATATCTTTAATTCCTGACTTCCTACAGGAGGAAAATATTGTTCAGGAAATCACAATTATATTTAACATATTTTTCATTTGTAGACGCAAGAAAAAAACGTTAAGAAACATTGGTTTTGAACTTCGCCATTGTCCTTTATACTTTACAAAAATAAGATTAGATAATAAATTACGAATGCAGTTTTTTTTACTTTTACCTACAAAAATTGTTATACAGGGAGTATTTTTGGTCCCATCTTGTTTATGCAATGCCGGTACGGTGACTTCAACTGGTTTTTTTTATAGATAAATAAGAGATAAATACAACAACAAATACCTCGTGGAGGCGGCTGTTCTTCGGCTGCCAAAAGCGTGCCCCACAATCGAAGTTCAGACATACTGAGCAGAGGTTGTGGAAAGTCACGGAGGCGTATTTGCCACAGCGAGCACTGTACGCTTATGCTGCGGCACCACAGTGTTGTAAACTCTATGCCATCCTCTGGCCAGGGACTGTAGGAAGTCAAATTAAAAATAAATAAAAACATTTTACTAACGTACAAGTTTTTGTAATGATATCCTCGAGTAAAACAAAATACTAATAATTACCGGCTATGAGACATTTCATATTAGTTATTAGAGGTAGTTTTTGATTGAAGTTTGTTTGTATATTACAGTTGAAAGTAGCTGATGCCTGGAGTCGTCTTGTCGAATAATTGCAAAACTCAGTACAATAATAAAAAGTTAAAGAAGAAATAATGATGACGATTTTCAGCAAACAATTAAATGCAATAGCTGAAACAAATTCAGTCCGCCATTCTTGTCTGTTCGGAGCATAGTGACATATTCACAAGCATTTAAATGACTCCCAAGTGCGAGCTTAGCATTTGCATAGGCTTGGAGATTGTGGACGCTTTCTGAAATGTGACAAATTGAAGTGACGTGCTTGCCAAAAGCGTCTAAACTTAGCATAAGGTTTGTCATTAAAATTTTATAAAAAATCACCAAAACGTTATTCTTAGTTAGACGAGTAACGAAGTTGTATATTGCAATAAAGGTTTCAATAAATGTATCCGACTCCGTAGCGCGCCACGCAGCACGCGAGGCGCACGTACCCGTCGCGGTCGCGGTCACAGAGGCGCGCCTGCGCTTGCGCCGCTCCGTGCAAGGAGGGGTCGATAAGCACCAGCAGGCGCAGCCAGGCACGCAGCACGCGCGGCGCACGTACCCATCGCGGTCGAGGTCGCGGAGGCGCGTCTGCGCACGCGCCGCGCCGTGCGTGGAGGGGTCGGTAAGCAGCAGCAGGCGCAGCGCGGCACGCGCGGCGCACGTACCCATCGCGGTCGAGGTCGCGGAGGCGCGTCTGCGCACGCGCCGCGCCGTGCGTGGAGGGGTCGGTAAGCACCAGCAGGCGCAGCGCGGCACGCGCGGCGCACGTACCTGTCACGGTCGAGGTCGCGGAGGCGCGTCTGCGCAAGCACCGCGCCGTGCGTGGAGGGGACGGTAAACACCAGCAGACGCAGCGCGGCACGCAGCACGCGCGGCGCACGTACCTATCACGGTCGAGGTCGCGGAGGCGCGTCTGCGCACGCACCGCGCCGTGCGTGGAGGGGTTGGTAAACACCTGCGCTGCGTGCCACGCACGTACCCGTCGCGGTCGAGGTCGCGGAGACGCGCCTGCGCTCGCGCCGCGCCATGCATGGAGGGGTCGGCAAGCACCAGCAGGCGCAGCGCGGCACGCAGCACGCGCGGCGCACGTACCTCTTGAGGTCAAGATCGCGGAGGCGCGCCTGCACTCGCGCCGCGCCATGCATGGAGGGTTCGGTAAGCACCAGCAGGCGCAGCGCGGCGCGCAGCACACGCGGCGCACGTACCTGTCGCGGTCGAGGACGCGGAGGCGCGTCTGCGCACGCGCCGCGCCGTGCGTGGAGGGGTCGGTAAGCACCAGCAGGCGCACGTACCTGTCACGGTCGAGGTCGCGGAGGCGCGCCTGCGCTCGCGCCGCGCCGTGAACGGAGGGGTCGGCGAGCGCCAGCAGGCGCAGCGCGGACACGCAGCAGGCCACGAGGCGCGTGCGTGGTGGCGGCGCGGCGCGGCACCGCTGCACGTAGATCTGCGCGTCCTTCTGCCGCAGCGCCGCGTACAGCTCCTCCACCTTACCCGCTGGCAAGAACAGGTGTGGCTTGCAAAGCTCTTGGACCTACACAAAACAAGTTATCCACATTAATTTCATTATGAACCTTTATATGACTATGATGAAAATGATAATACGGTACTTGTACTATGGAAAAGTATAAAATAGAGACAAATACATATTACAGTATACACCCATCTAGAGACACGGCAGTCTGTTTATTCAAATACACAATGCTGCCCGTCATAAGCCTGAGCCTGAGGCCTGAGCTATCGTAGGAGGTTTTTAACCGCGGCGTCGCCTCGTGGGTCACACCGCATATACCAGGTTTTTCTGGTCACTTCCGGCACAACCCATCTCTATTTCCAGTTTTATCTCGAACTGCAGATTCTTAAAAAAAATTGTGGTTTCGAGTCCCGCATATTTAATTATTTGTGGCCCATTATAGTAGTATTCCACCAGTGTGAATAATTGAATGTACATAAAGAAATGTTGCATAACAAATTGATTTTATAAACTTTTTTATTATTTTTTGATAATAATAAAATAAGGTAACACACCTTAAACAAAGAACTATATCAATTAAATCCTAGCCAAATTAACAATATATATCTAATAGATAGAATCAGGCGTTACTTTGCGGAAATCCATTATAATAAAAAAAAATTAAAATATAAATTTCTTCGCAACCTTCCGCTAAATAATTTTGTTATAATATTATTTAGCGGAAGATTGCGAAGAAATTTATATTTTTTTATAATATATATCTAATTAATTGACAACAATACCTTAGCATCAAGCATAGTTCGTCGCTTCTCGCTCTCCTTGTACTCGTCCTCCAACAATTCATAATTGTCCCTGAGCTTTACTTCAAACGGATCATCACTCATTTCTATTAATAGCTCTTCAATCTAAAAAGAAAATTATTTTAATTAATTTAATAAAATTGCCTTCCTGCATTAGTCTTATTTCTAGTACTTCGTATTTAAGTTACCTTAATATGTAAATCACTTGGTAATGGACTGTCGGCTGTAAAGGGTTTCTTCTTAATATCGTGCACGATTTTCAGCCATTTAAACAATGATACGAAATCGCCTTGTACCGCCTCTGCAAAGCGGTGCTTATAAGGGAAAATAACTCGTACAGAGTCTATGTTCACAGCCCTGTAAGAAAAAAATCTAATGAACGTATTCCGAACGTCATTACAACTTTTTTTGAGAATATTTACATCTTTTAATTACATCGTTTTGGTATTGTATTCAACTTATATTTTTAATAACTGTTGAAGTGGGGATTTCTTTAAGATAAGTAGTAAATTATATTCTCTCCATTTCATCCCGTTCCAAAAAGCCTAAACGGACCCCTATGCAAATGAGGAATTATTGCTAATAATAATAAATCTTAATACAATAAATGAGATACGTGAAAAGGTATTTGTCTAAATTACGCACCAAACCTTATTCCACGACAGCACGAAGCTCTCGTTGGCCTTCCTCTCGACGCGCACGTCGGGGTCGTCGGTGGCGCGCTCCATGCAGTAGCCGTGCACCGTCACCAGCTCGTCGCCGTTCAGTATCATCTTCAGCTGGCTCCACACGATCGACAAGCCCGCTTCGTGCTCGTAACCTACTGTCATATCATCTGAAATCCGGAATGAGTAAGAGATTGAGTATGTAAGTTTTGTAAAATAATTCTTATAAAACTATAATAGATATTATAAAACAAAAGCATTTTCATTTAATATTTTTAAATAACATTTTGTGTAATTTTTTATTATGGACTTATGTGTATGACCGCAAATTCTTCAGTGAGAAAGCTCTGAGTTGATAATCGTTAAAGTTGATAAAAAAAATATTAATGATTTATGTTAATTTTAAAACATTTTAAGGTTTTCTATTAGGATTTACGATTGAAGAAAAATAACTTGGCAAATCCCGCTAATTTAAAACAGATCATTCAGAAAAACAGTCAACAGAAAATTGTTCTAGGCTCCGAGGACTTATGGTCTAACTGTAAACTGTATCTTATATATAGAAAATTTTTAAATCTAATTTGAGTTATTAAACACATACCCGTGGCAAAAAGCATATGATTATCTTCAGACAGCAGAAGAACAAGGTTCGTATCGCCTTTAAAAGACACTCTCCAGTCTAGAGCCTTTCCTTTATTTGCACTTGTATCTTCCACATTTATTTTACCCATTTTTATCATTTTTAATTCTTTTTGGAAGCTTTTCACGGCTCTGACAAATGTTAATATTTTTAAATGCATGTTGGCACTCCATTCAAAGTCTATTGTTTCTAGGAACTGAAAATCTAGGAGGGCTGAATTTCTCCCCTTCGAAGGCACGTGTTCAATTCTAGCTAAACGCACGTGGAAAAAATTGGAGGATATTTCATCTGACCTTTGGCACTGCACATTACCTGAAAATTAAAAAATATAAAAATGACGTCATTAAATTGAAATCTCCTTATCCAAAATATCCAAAATGATAATTTACCTTTGTAAGGAACCATTTCGACAACTTTCAGACCAGACACGAGGGCTCCGGATTTGTTTACAGTTTTCTCCAACGTCACCGCGTCAATCCTCGTCATCAAGCATATCTCATCAGTCACGACTAGGAACAGATTTATGTGTGACAAGGCCACATTAACCGATATATTGGCCGGAGAGTCGGCTGTCGGTTCTTGAGGTTGCTTCACTTTGCTTGGAGCCTTGTAATCATTCAGACAGTCAACTACTGAGATCACAGTTTCAGCTATTTGAGTACTCCATTCAAGACGTAAACAGTCCATCATGGCTTCAACCTAAAATTTATATTTATTTTTTAAATTTTTACAAAAAAACTAGCGATCCACCCCGGCTTTGCACGAGTGATATCTGGGTCTCGACAACAGCGCCACCTACCGGGTTTAATTGAGTTTTTAAACTATCCAGGGACCCACTCAAATATACACATTTTTTTTATCAAAATCATTCGAGACGTTTTTGAATTTCAGCGAGACTAACGGACAACAAATGATTTTATATATAAAAAATGTTATTTATAGAAAGCACAATAAAAAATATTTTTTAAATGTTTTAAAGTTCCATTAATCTTTTTCATCACAACCAAATCTAAGAAATACCTTTTGACGTTTCACATTATCATTCAGCAATAACTTTGCACAAGCGTACTCACACGATTTAAAATAACCTTTTACGTAAATCCGAATAATTATGAAGTTATCTATATTTCATTACAACGTATATAGTTTTTTATCACTAATTTAAATTTGAATCTTAAAAGCAAAATATTAAAAAAATAACCAGTATCAAGTTTTTTACTTAACGTCGTTTCAATGATATGTCGCTATGTACATTGCCGTAGTGTTTGAATGATTAAAATTCATTGTTATGCGAATAATCGGCAAAAATATTCAAATAATCGAATCATACATTTTTTTTAATGTATTATTTTTTATTGTATTAAATAAACGTGATAAAATCCGTAAAAGTAGTTTTAATTATGTGTAGTGTTCGCGTAAATATAAGAAATCATTATGTATTATTTGTTTAATTTAATTTTTATTTTTAATATTCCTTAGACTAAATGAATCATGAATAAAACACATTATTTTTGTTGTTACTTTGTCAACATAAATCTGTGTAGGCAAAAAATGGAAAAACTCATATACGAGTACAAGGCCGCGCTGAAAAAACCACTACCTATGTAATTTCAATATACCGCCATTTCGGGAGCTTACCGCGCGTAATTTTGTGATTTTGTGTTTGTGTTCTTATTTTGTGACTCGGCTTTAACTTTTTTGACTATTTCTTTTATATTCATTGAAGCATGCCCATGTCACAAAGGATCATTGGGCAAAAGTGGTAGAAAAAACAAAAAAAAAATTATGGATGACTTTGAGAGAGACATTAATTTTGACTGCATTATTGAAAATCAAATAATAATTAATCCAAAATATGACAGCTCAACTAGTACTGAAAGATTCAATAAATTTGTTTTTTATCTAGTTTCAATCTTAATTTTTTATAACTGTGCATCTAGAAATACGCAGTAACAACAAATACGAAGAAACTGATAAATCTTGTGTTTAAAATTATTCGTTTTTAATATTTCTGGTATTATTCAAACCAAACTGTAAATGATTATCAACTTTAAATAATAGATGTCGATTTTTTTAAGAATCGAAAATAGTACGTTCCCATGTTTTGGTTGGCATGCTTAGTGCAATAAGTCTGACAGCTGTCAAAATATATTTCATAGATTTGGTTGATTGTGTGTCATGTACGACAATCGAATTTTTTGACTGGCGGGGAGGCTCTACATTTCTCTTGCTAATACTAAATTGGCATTCGAGAGCATTTCTCCCTCACCAGGTAGTTGTTCTAGCCGTTTCAACTTACTATAACTCTAACAGTGGTAGAGCCACGCGGCAGCTTTGCTGTTGCACGTATGGGCCGGCTCAAACCGGGGTGGTACCACGACCTCACAGAATACCGGCGTGAAGTGGAAGCTCTGCTTCCGCGTTTCGTCTGGTGAGTGCAGGTGGCCGGAGGCCCAAATCCCCCCCCCCCCCCCCATCAACATGGTAGCGGAATTAAATAATGATAGACTACCCCAGGAGGGTACCAGCACCCCTGGAGAATCCCTCGCTGGGCATCCACGACCATGTTTCTCCACTTCTGAGCGTGGGTGCTCAGGCTGCCCCGCGTATTCTGGGGGGGGGGGGGGCAAAATTCCGCTCAAGACTACAACTGCTCGGGGCAAACGGAGCAACAAGACCAAGGCGACCCCAGCCACGCTGTCCGTGAATTTCTGCAATATCAGGGGACTTCACTCTAACCTAAACGCCGTCCACTACCATCTCGAGACGGCGAGGCCGGCTCTGCTCTTTCTGACCGAGACGCAGGTGTCCTCTCCGGCTGATGTCTCGTATCTCTCCTACCCGGGGTACAAACTGGAACACTCCTTTGTGCCTCGGGCTGGAGTTTGCGTTTACGTCAGAGAGGACATCTGTTCTCGACGCCTCGGCAGACTTGAAGGTTCGGACCTGTCCATCCTTTGGCTACGCGTAGACAGCGACGACCATCCGCGCGTCTACGGGTGCCTCTATAGGTCCCATAGCGGTAATGCCGAAACAGACCGACTCTTCGACCACGTCCAAATGGCTGCGGATTCATTGCTACAGCAGATCCCCTCCGCAGAGATCGTGATCCTTGGCGACTTTAACGCCCATCACGCCGAATGGCTTGGTTCACGTTTAACCGATCATGCGGGGAGATCTGTTCATGATTTTGCCTTGGCATATGGTCTGACACAACTGGTTACTTCGCCTACGCGGATTCCAGATGTGGAGGATCATGCACCTTCCCTGTTGAACCTTCTGCTGACCTCTCACCCGGACGGATATCAGATTTCCGTCGACGCCCCTTTAGGCTCCTCGGACCATTGTCTTGTCCGGAGTGTTGTGCCACTCTCGCTGAAATCGCGGTTGCATTCTGCAGGCTGCCGCCGTGTTTGGCACTATAGGTCAGCCGATTGGGATGGGATGCGGTCTTTCTTTGCATCCTACCCTTGGGGGCGGGTTGCTTCTCGCCGGATGATCCCAACGTTATTGCGGATTCTGTTACTTATGTAGTACTTCAGGGTATGGAACTTTTTATTCCTTCCTCTGTGGTGCCCATTGGAGGCAAATCTCAGCCATGGTTTGGTCGCTCCTGTAAAATAGCATCATGCTATAAGCAGGAGTGCTACCAAGCCTGGGTTGATGCATCAGCGTCCCGGGATGTAAACACCAGCGCTCTAAAAAAGAAGTATAATTCCGCCTCTAGGTCCTTCAAAAGAGTCATTGCCAAGGCAAAGTCAGAGCACATAGGCAGAATTGGCGAGAAACTAGTTCGCCTTCCTTCTGGAACCCGTGCATTCTGGTCTCTCGCCAAGGCTGTCCAGGGGAATTTCTGTCAGCCATCTCTTCCATCTCTGCACAGGGAGGACGACTCACTGACCCATACTGCAAAGGAGAAAGCCGATCTTCTAGGCTCTTTCTTTGCGTCTAACTCGACTCTCGATGACGGGGGGAGTACGCCGCCGACCATCCCGCGGTGTGAGTGCTCCATGCCAGAAGTGCAGTTCACACAGCGCTCGGTTCGCAAAGCACTCCTCTCCCTGGACATTCACAAGTCGAGTGGGCCTGACGGAATCCCCCCAATTGTGCTGAGGACGTGTGCTCCAGAGTTGGCACCGGTTTTAACGCGTCTTTTCCGGTACTCCTACTCCCTAGGCGTAGTCCCAAAATCATAGAAGACGGCTTTCGTCCACCCGATCCCTTAAAAAGGCGACCGCTCAGACCCGTCCAACTACCGGCCAATCGCCATCACCTCCTTGTTCTCCAAAACAATGGAGTCCATTGTAAACTGCCAGCTCATGGGGTACCTTGAGGATCACCAGCTGATTAGTGACCGCCAATACGGTTTTCGCCGTGGTCGGTCAGCTGGTGATCTTCTGGTCTACCTCACTCACAGATGGGCGGAGGCAGTAGAGTTCAAGGGGGAGGCATTGGCCGTTAGTTTGGACATTGCGAAGGCCTTCGATCGGGTTTGGCACAAAGCGCTTCTTTCGAAGCTCCCTTCCTATGGGCTTCCCGAGAAACTGTGCGATTGGATCACCAGCTTTCTTGCAGATCGGAGCATCAAGGTCGTTGTAGACGGTGGAAGCTCCGATTGCAAGCCTATTAATGCTGGTGTTCCACAGGGCTGCGTGCTATCGCCAACGCTGTTTCTTCTGCATATCAATGATATGTTGCATACCCGTAACATTCATTGCTATGCAGATGACAGCACTGGTTATGCTCTTTACACCGGCCGAGCCAATATTACTCGGGAAAACGTCTCCGAGTGCCGGGACAAACTTGTGTCTGAAGTCGAGTCTTTGCTGAACAGAGTCTCGGATTGGGGACGACTAAATCTAGTCGAGTTTAACCCCCAGAAGACACAAGTTTGCGCGTTAACCACTAAAAAGAACCCCTTTGTCGTATCCCCTCAGTTTCAAGGCACTCCCCTAGTTGCCTCAGCCAGTATCGGAATCCTCGGCGTCGACATATCGAGTGACGTGCAGTTTCGTGGTCACTTGGAAGGGAAGGCCAAATTGGCCTCTAAAAAGCTTGGCGTGCTCAGCAGAGCGGGACAGTATTTCATGCCGGCACACCGCAACTTTACAAGGCGCAGGTTCGGCCGCACACGGAATACTGTTCCCATCTCTGGGCTGGGGCTCCCCAGTACCAGCTCCTTCCACTTGACCGCATCCAGCGCAGAGCGGCTCGAATCGTCGACGACCGAGTGCTTTCCGATCGGCTCGATTCACTGGCGCTGCGAAGAGATGTTGCATCTCTTTGCGTATTTTATCGCATCTATCACGGGGAGTGCTCTGAGGAATTGTTCGGATTAATCCCAGCCGCCAAATTTCGTGAACGCACTACACGGCAAACGTCCCGATACCATCCACACCATCTGGATGCTTGGCGGTCCACCACTGTACGTTTCACAAGGAGTTTTCTTCCACGTACAACCTCTCTGTGGAATAGTTTACCACCGGCGATTTTTCCGGACCGATACGACCTGGGGACCTTACTGAAAAAGAGCTTACTCCTTTCTAAAGGGCCGGCAACGCACCCGCAATTCTCCTGGTGTTGCGTTTGATCATGGGCGGCGGTAGTTACTTAACATCAGGTGAGAAGCATGCTCGTTTGCCCCCTCTTCTATAAAAAAAAAATATAATTATTTGGCCATGTCAGTTGCGTATCTAAGTAATAAAATATTGTTAACATTTTGTACATTTTTCGCTAACATATGATATATATGATGATAAGTATTTTGCTGTGCAAAGTTTAGTGTATAGTTCGTCGAATTTTTACAACATAAGTGTAGGACATTTCAAACCAGTACTGTTATGAGAGATGAGCTCTTGACGAAGTCATTCAGTTAGTATAAACTCTTGATTAAATAGACCGTTAGTACAATTAATAAGTACATTCTATTTTTGATAGTAGCCGCAAGTTAGAAAAATTCGTTGATTAATACAATATGACGGTAATTAGTAAAATCCTGCTATAAATGTTTGTACCGTAGCAGTTCAAGAGATAGGCGCTAGATTTCAATTTTTAAACAACCTGACCATCACAAGTACAATTTTAATTGTTGATCTATCATTTGCTCGGCGATGAAGAAATAAATTGGTAGAAAACCTCTTTATCTACAAATTATAAAAAAATCAAAAATATGAAAAATCTTCGAAAGTGCCTTATTACCTCACGAGGGTAGCGCGGCGTACTCTCTAACTCCAAGACCATATACTAAGATTCTTTCGTGTACTTCGTTAGTGTACGTAGTCATTTACTACAGTAGAGGGGTTAGAAAAGTTGCCATTATTATTGCCATTTATATGAATTATTACGATAACCATGCATGAGTATCAACGATGCTCCAACTATTGTAAGACGCAATCTTATGTGCACCTTCATAAAGCCTTTTCTTCTTTGAACATTTTGTTGATATAATACGTTCCCATTGAAAGAGTGGAATGTTTGAATGCCCAGATTGATCTAGAATATTTTACACTTCCTTTTTGTTAGGTATAAAAGTGTGCGTCGGCGATCGTTGCAACAGTATACTTAGTTTTCTATTAGCGTTAACAATTATTGAAAGTGAACTTAGTTAGCCACTTTGATGAGTGATGTCCAAATACTCAAACGCTGCTCAATTTCAACATGTCGTTAAGTAACGATTTCTTATATTTACGCGAACACTACATATTGATTAAAACTACTTTTACGGATTTTATCGCGTTTATTTTACTATTTTTTTAATTCCCGACGTTTCGGGCGCTTTTCAGCACCATAAATGCAGCTGCAGCAACCAAAATGAACTGACTATGTCTGCAAGACCTCAGGACATAGTCAGTTCATTTTGCATAGATCGGACCATAAACAATAATTAAAAAAGCTGAAAGTACTTCGGGTTTAACAATGACATCGGGACGTCAGTCATCTCAGTCCCCCGTGATTATGGGTGCTGGAAAGCGCCCGAAACGTCGGGAATTAAAAAAAAATAATAGTAAAATAAACGCGATAAAATCCGTAAAAGTAGTTTTAATCAATATGTCGTTAAGTCCCGAGTTGTCTCTATCACTTTGAGTCAAAGTGACTGTGACACCACGAGACTTAACGACATGTTAAATTTGAGTAGTGTTTGAGTAACCGGGCATGAATGAGTGGTGGTGTGACCTTGCAATGGCGCGGCGCGTGTGTGGCGCACTTGACGAGCGCGACAGCGAGCAGCGCGGAGCGCCAGGCGTGGTGGCGGCGCGGCGGCGGCTCGCGGCCAGCGCCCGCCCAGCCCGCGTCCACCAGCAGCTCGGCGCTCCAGTGCCGCGCTCCCTCGACACCCGCCCCCCTCCGCGGCGCCTCCTCTACGTCGCGACACACGCACACACGTCACATGTCATACGAAGCAACGCATACGAAACACGCCCTTGTCGCGATTACACATAGATAACTTTAGCCTTTCATAATGATTTCTTATATTTACGCGAACACTACACATTGAAATAATACTCGTTTTTACGGAATTTATCGCGTATATTTAACATTTTAATACCCGACGTTTCGAGAGCTTTACAGCACCCATGGTCACGGCTTAGCTTTTCTAGATGTGTTAGTAATTCGGAATCCTGATAACACCTTGAGCCATACTGTGTATAGAAAAAAGACCCATACAGATAGATATTTAAACGGTGATTCTCACCACCATCCTTCACAGTTAGCTACCGTGGGTAAATCTTTGTTTCAGAGAGCACGAGGGATCTGTGACAGTAAACACCTGGCTGCCGAGCTCCAACACGTCAAGCAAGTTTTGCATGACAACAAGCTTCGGGTCCCGCGTCTACGTCACAGAGAACGAGTGAAGCCGGCCACAGTCGAGCGTGTACCTGCTGTACTGCCATATGTTAGAGGAGTCACTGACAAGATTGGCTACATCTTGAAGCGCGCTTTCATCAAAACATACTTCAAGCCGCCGAAGAAGATTGGTCAGTTTTTACCATCAGTCAAGTGTAACGTCCCTCTGCAAGATGCAGGAGTGTACAAGCTTGATTGTGAATGTGGTCTCTCCTACATAGGACAAACTAAAAGATCAATTAAAACCCGCGTCAAAGAACATATAGCTGATGTGAAGAATCGACGCTCCGGGAAGTCTGCAGTCTGTGAACATGTACAGGATCGCCCACGTCACTACATCAGATTTGATAGACCACAAATCCTCGCTAAAGAACACCGATTCCTTCCAAGGATGATTCGCGAGGCTATTGAAATCAAAAAACACCCTAATTTCAATAGAGAAGATGGCTGGGTGCTACCATCTGCTTGGGATCCTATAATAAATAAAATTAAATCCCAACCCAAGCATACAACTGCAAGGCTTCATGATACCATAAGTTCATACTGTGTAGATCGGAACAAAAGTTAAATTTTAATCTATGGTAACCGCGGTTAACTATGACATCTGGACGTTAAACATCTCAGTCCTTCCCGTGACCATGGGTGCTGTAAAGCTCTCAAAACGTCGGGTATTAAAAAGTTAAATATACGCGATAAATTCCGTAAAAACGAGTATTATTTCAATTTAGCCTTTCAATTTGCATAATACAACCAAATTGATCCTTGCAATAATTTTTATAGATGATAGAGCCACATTGCATCTATATTATGGTTTCACAAAAGACTAAAGAAAAGCTTAATGCCACTGTGTATGTTATGGTAAGTGCAAAGCACCGGAGGCCATTTTTTACTGGAAACAAGGCATTCCATCTTAGTCCTCAAGAGTGACAACGCATGTGCATTTTAATTCTTAATCGAGAATAGATGTAGATATCGATAGGCCACATCAGCACTTATTTTCCATAAGATATACTGTCTGCTCGTTTTCACACTTATTCTATAAAAAATCTGATGTCACTATCTTATGGACACGGCCGTATGTTTTACGTGATTATGTACGTAACGAAAACACCTCAAAATGGCGGCTCCGCCGCGCGTGATTCGTCACAGTCCTCACTCAACTAACGAATTCTTTGATCCTTAAGATAGCAGCAGATAACAGTGTCATTGTATAAACTACGTCGACTTCGCGGGTCGATGTATATGCTTGACACGCCGTGTACATATCCTTGTTACAGAATTATTCCATTGGTAAAAAAAAAACTATATAGTAGTTCAAACAATTATACAATTTTTATAGTAACGTACCAGTGGTTAACAGAATTCCTAGAGGTGCGAGGATACAACTTACTAAAGCATTATCATGCACTATTCAAAATTGTCTTACGAATTCTGAAAAGAGCTGGCAAACATTATTTACATTCGCGTATTCCCACTTTCATTTTAATAAAACAATAAATAAAACAATTACGTCTCAACTAAAAGAGAATTCTTTTCAAAATTTGGATTACCCGATTAATACTCAATTATCTCGACCGTGTCATAAATTTGACTTAAAAAAAATAGTTTAATCGAAAGTAATGGATGGCGACTTAAAAAAAGCATCCCGTATTCTATTCTCAGACGACATCCACGCTCCTCGTAATGTCGAAACTCTTGAAGGCCTTCGTCAGAAACATCCTTCGGTCAATCCTTCTCAGGATTTAACGCTGCCTCCTAATACTTCTATGCAACCTTTACAAATTTCTGAAAAAGACACTTTAGACGCAATAATGTCATTTTCGAATGGCTCTGCCGAGGCGGCATTGACGGGATTACGCCTCAACATCTCAAAGATCTTGTAAGCGTGTCTGCCGGAGACGCTGGTAGAGCACTTCTTAATGACTTACAAAATTATGTAATTTTATGCTTTCTGGTAATGTCAATCCCAATTTCACTCCCTACTTAAATGGGGCAAGATTGTGTGACTTCAAAAAAAGGATAACGGTATCCGTCCTATTGCTGTTGGTTCCACATTTCGACGCTTAACTTCAAAATTAGCTTGCAGGCACATAATCTCAAACCTTAAGACAAAATTTCAGCCTACTCAACTAGGCTTTGGCACCAAAGTTGGCTGTGAGACGGCGGTACATTCGGTGCATACCTTCTTAACAAATTCTAATGCAGATGTTCTTCTGAAGGTTGACCTTAGAAATGCTTTTAACTCTATTGATAGGATAACCCTGCTGCAAGAAGTGGCTAACAATACCCCCGAAATTTATCATTACGTTTGGCAATGTTACAGTCAAAATTCGAACTTGTTTTATCAAAACCATATTATTGAGTCTGCTGTAGGTGTTCAACAGGGTAATCCATTAGGTCCAGCTCTTTTCAGTTTGGGAATTCAACCCATTTTTTCAAATTTAAAATCAAAGCTGAATGTGTGGTATCTGACGACGGTACACTGGGAGGTAAAGCAGATGATATCCTCAGTAATCTTACTCATATTTTTCAAAATTTTAAAAATATTGGTCTTGAACCAAATACAAATAAATATGAAATATTTATTTCCAATAAATTTACCTAATTCTAACAGAGATACCTTAATTCAAAATTTCAATCAGATTTCTCCAGGAATAAAAACTGTCAATACGGAATCGCTTTACCTGCTCGGTGCTCTGTTGTTTTTCGATAGTATTAAACATGCTTTAAAAACAAAATTTGATCAATTTTTAAATCACGTTAATAAATTATATATCTTAAACCCCCATATTGCCCTTACTATTTTAAAATATTGTCTCCTTGTACCTAAATTTACATACTTATTACAATCAAGTCCAGTCTGGAAATATTCGGATATTTTAAAAGATAATGATAGTAGTCTTAAAATTGCTTTGGAAAATATTCTAAATTTGAGATTAAATACAATAGCATGGAATCAAGCCACTTTACCTATCAAATTTGGTGGTATTGGAGTAAGAAACTTTTCTAGCGTCGCATTGCCTGCTTTCCTTGCTTCCGTGCATAGTGTCAATGATATATGTAACACAATTTTTAAAAAATAAAGTAGACATGTCTTTTGCTGCGGAGGCAAGACAAACATAACTAACGCTCTGTCCCGGCGAAAATGTCCCACTGGAAGTTAACCAACAAAAACAGTGGGATATTCCGTTGGTACGGAGTGTCCAGAAAAATTTATTTCAAAATTTACACAGTGAACAAGATCAGGCTCGCCTTCTAGCTGTTTCGACTAAGGAATCTAGTCACTGGTTACATGCTCTACCATCAAGTCATCTCGGCACATTGCTTGATGGGGAGAGCTTGCGCATCGCCGTAGGAATCCGGCTAGGAGCGGCAATTTGTCAACCTCACCAGTGCCCCTGTGATAGCAGCGTCGAGGAGTTTGGGCCCCACGGACTTTCATGCAAGAAAAGTGCAGGTAGGTTTTCCCGTCACGGTTCTTTAAACGAAGTCATCCGAAGGGCTCTTGTCTCCATAAATATCCCCTCGGTTTTAGAGCCTTGCGGGATATTTAGAGACGATGGCAAGAGACCCGACGGTATAACTTTGGTCCCTTGGGAGAGAGGTAAAGCCCTAGTGTGGGATGCTACTTGCGTTGACGCTTTGGCGGCCTCTCATCTCAAGGGTACCTCTTTTAGAGCCGGGGCGGCATCAGAGGCAGCCGAATTTAGCAAATGGCGCGAATATGAGTCTTTGAGAAATGACTACATATTTGTGCCATTTGCTGTAGAGACTATCGGTCCGTGGGGTCCACGTGCAGTGAAGTTCCTAAAGGAACTGTATCCACGACTGGTCGTCGCCCTGTTCTTTCCTCGCTCAAAGGCTTAGTATAGCTATTCAGCGAGGAAACGCAGCCAGCGTTCTTGGCACTATACCACGGGGAGCAGGACTTTTTGACAATTAAAATTTTTAGTGTTAGTTTTTCTACATTATAGTTTCTTTTTTTATGTTGTTTATAATTAGTTTTAATTTAAATATTATAATTTTAATTATTATTTTTATTTAATATCGATGTATGTATGTATATGTATTTATTTATCTACCGTTAGAAACCAATATATAAATACAGATATATTCACAATAGGTGAATACTCCCATTTTAGAAGTTTTCAAATAACTTAGCAAGTTTAAGGCAGAAATTTGGTAAAATAAATATCAGAAATAAAATAACTCTGTAACAGCGCTATCTACACGGTGTGTCAAGTACTACATCGACCCGCGAAACGAACGTAGTTCTAAGGCCGGTTACATACATACGGAATTTCGATATTCCGTTTCGGAATTCCGAATCGGGATTCCGAAACGGAATACCCTTCTTCTTTTTTCTTTTCTTCTCTTTTCGTTACTTGCATCCGACGACGTTGTTTGTATGTGGTAGAGTTATGCTAAAGTTATATTAGTAGTATAGTTGTAGCGCGAATGGGTCGGCTCGACCGGGGAAGGCCCACGCTCGCACAGAATACCAGCATCAAATAGCAGCTTAATACTGCGTTGTTTCATAATATGGTGAATGTAGTGATCTGGAGACCATTTTTACTGGAAACGAGGCATTCCATCTTAGTCTTCAGGGGTGACAACGCTTCTGCGTTTTGATTCTTAATTGAGGATAAATGTAGATGTCTATGGGTCACAGCATCCACTTACCATCAGGTGGACTGTGTGCTCGTTTGTTTCCCCTATTCTATAAAAAAGCTCGTGGTTTCACAGGTGGAGCTGTACGCATGCTTACATCGGTCGATTGGAATTGTGGTAGTTATCAATGAGGTGGTGGTCTATAACCAGTGGGTTGTTGACCTTGGTTAACGTTTGTCTATATTTAAACTACCATAGTTTAGCTACACCATTGAGGGGGTTGTGGTCTACTTTTTCTGGTGGTGGTGGTTTCGAAATCCCGAATAGGAATTTCGAAACGGAATCTCGAAACGGTCTTCCGTACGTATGTGGCCGACCTAATAGTAAAATAGCGTAATGGCGGAGGGTCGTCTTTTTAAGTAAATTCTTTTATTTCTCGTATAATCTGAAAATTAAACTATTGTAATACATTTTTAGAATTTTAGTTGTATAATTCTTATAAAAAAACATTTAAAAACCGAATTGTTCTAAGGCGTCTACATTTGTGTACTAAACAGAATGGATCGACTGGGACTCCACAGATTAAAGGGTATTCATGTTAAAGTAGGTAGAGGTACAAGTGATTCCGTCACCGTGATAACACTGCGAGGATGCTGGGGATAGCAAGTACAGCCCCCGGGAAGTGCTAATAGTGTAGCAAAGCAATTAAGGGGCCCTGGTTGGGTTCCGAATGGAGATGCCGCGACCCCTCGTATACGCTGTTGGTAACCATCGTGTGGTTCTATCTGGTAGGAGTTCGGGATAACTATAAAAAAATAGGTAAAGGTGTTGCGTCGTGTGGCAGGTTACGCACCCCTGGTGTCGAGCAGCTGGTCGAGCTTGACCTTGAGGCCGCCGCAGCCAAGGCTAAGAGGTGGCGCGGCACGGTGGCGCCGGGCCGCCACTAGCACGCCGCGCAGCTCCGCGCAGCCCTGCACCACGCAGCGCTGCAGCGCCGCACGCACCCACGCCGGCGTCGCCACGGCTGCACCACCACCATCAGCACGCACGGTAGAGGGAGGAGAGGAACATTTAGCTTTAAATTAGGGATGTAACGATTCCGATGCAGATATATCGGCCGATACAATCGGCGAACCGACATATCGGCACCGCCGATTATACACAACCGATATCAAGAGTTTGAAATGCGCGCGAAACGAACAACGTGCGCGCGACGTTCTTGCTCAGCTCATTTGTCTCCAAGTGTCTTTTTTCAACTGCAGGTGTCTTTCAAAATGATTTGCGTAACAGATTATATGCTAATAAGTTAAACAAACTTTGTTTTCTTTTAACAAAAATCTACCAAAAATTAACTGTAATTACTGACTTAATCTTTTATATCGGTTTACTTAACCACTTTGTGTAATGAAAATTACTTTCTTAATTAGCGCTTTCATTGCTTGATAATATTCTTGCTTATTTCACATAAAAAATGTTTTCTTTGATTTTTGAATTTTTGTATTGAAATTTTGATTTGACATTTTCTTCTCAAGGTTCATTCAGTCTCTGATAAATATAGGAAGCTTTTATGCATAATAAAGAAAGTTATTCATTATTCATTTGTTTTTCCTTCTATTCCCACTCAGTCACCGATAACTGGTATCGGTATCACCGATTATTTTCGGTATCGGTATCGTGTCAGCACAATAATATGTATCGTTACATGCCTACTTTAAATGTAATCAATGCCTACCATATGGGACTACGGCAACGCTACCTAACCTTACTGGCAAATGTTAAATCGCAGTTACACTAATAAAACAATAACAAAAACTAATTATAAAACTATTACATTACAACTATTATATTACAGCAATTTCATTTATAGTAAATATAACAGTTTCTTGGCGCAGTGGCTTAACAATAAGGGGATATAATAAGTCAGCTCAAATACTAATTTCGTCCTCACTTGCCCGCGCGTCTTATGATATGTCGTTAGGTTTATCATATTTATGCCTGTTTCTTAACGCCAAGCCAGTCGGTTCTTATTTTTATTACGGTTATTTCCCATTTTAATTTTACGTCGTCCTGTTGCGTAATGTATATTCTGATCGTAAGCGACACAACCTCCCCGTTCAAAGGCCGAAGCGAAGTGACCGGGCGGCAGGAATCACGCTTCAAGAGGCCGATAGTTTAGGTAATTTCTTTTTACAGTGAAAATAATGGTATTTTAAAAAAAGGAAATAACATAAGCACTGCTTTATAGTTAGTTCAGTTAGTATGCAAAGTTTCATGATCTTATTTAAAGTATTTTATGAATAACAGCGGTTTATTGTTTATTTTGGAGGTAACTTTGGATTTTTTTTCTATCGAGAAAATTTTACGAAATCGTGTTTTCGTCTAACATAATCCTTAACATTAATCCTCAACTTTACCATATATTTATTTCAAAATTAATGCTGCAATATTTTCGGCATAACGAATGATCTTGCTAAGCCATTTGAGATTATATTTCCCCAAAGACTATATAACCGCTTGACTGCGCATACAGTGCCCCGGCGCTCGAAAACTATTAGTATTTTGTCGCCTATGCATCGGCTATAGTACTATTAACCATTTTAGTATTGTCCAAGTGCTAGACCTGTGTGCACGCTAAATTAATGCAAATTTTTATAACTTTTATGCAATTATAATGCATTAAAATGCCTTCATGCGCAGTGAAGTGGTGTGGGAAACATTCCAGGACAGATGTCCAAAAATAATGGAGTAACTTTTCATTGCTAAGTAAAAAATACGAAAATTATTGTTGATTAATTCAGATTATGAGCCACCGCAGGGGTCTATCTAAAACGGTGGCCGGGTAAATAACGACATGGTTGAGTCGCACGTTGATGTCTTTTGGAAAAGTCTCGTTCTATTATTAGACAATTCTAATGCTTCTATTCCTATCTTTCCATTTGTATGTTTATCGTAAACATTAGTACTTACTGTTACCTTTAATAGCTGAAAGTCGATATCGAAAATAATAAAATAATAAAATTATTAAGATTATTCAATTCACACGCTGTGAAAAAATACTTATCTACTTTTAACCGTCTTCATAAAAAAGAGGAGGTTCTCAGTTCGTCGGTATTTTTTCTTAGTTAAAGTTTATAGTTACCTAGATTGGTGTACCAAATCAGAACGGCTTACAATTTCAAAAGGACACTAAAGACAAGTTATTGTCCGGATCCACTACAGTAATAGATATTTGTCGTCGTTGTAAAATTTTTAATAAGAGGGCGATCAATGAGAGTGGTTTAAAAGTGCTGTCTTCGAAATATAATATCAATTATTTTATGAGAACGGTTTTAAAATCTCTGATTAAGTATTATTCATTCCCGGATATTCATTTTCATCAATATGAAATAGAATCAAAAAATCATTTAATTGAATTAGCAAGATGCATAATTTACAAATTTGTAGACGCTTGTTTATATTTTTTTACAAAGAACAATCAGGACCCTTAAACTTTAATTCGAAATAAATATAAAAAATTATTCATTTTAAAAATCAATAATAATACAATAAATACATGTTTTCGTTGTGACTTTGATTAAATATTATTTATATGATTTTAATTAAGTATTGAATAAAACTATTGTTGGCGACGCGCCTATAAGAATGTTTCAGTTTATTAAATCAACCGATGACGCATAGTTATAAAAAGCAAATTATCGAGCCACGACGCTCTGATAAGAAAATGCTTAGTTAAATCTTAAAGAAATGTCGAATTAATGATAAGAAGGTCTTGGGTTCGACTCCCAGGCCAGACTAGTTTGTTCGTTTTCCTAAGTAATATCGCTTAATAAATTCATAAGGAATTTTATGTTATAAATTATGATACCGGATTTGTTTCCCGGTTGAAATCATCTTTCTAATGATGTAAATTCATAAGAATATTAAAGTGAAGTTAAAGATCGGATTTGTTCCCCGGTCGAGATAATCACTCTGTGCATAGACAGAATTAAAGGAAATTAATTGCATAAGTATTGTCTTGTATAAGTATGATACGTTTGTACGAAAACAAATGCCTATTTGTTATGATTGATTAATGAAAACATTCACTTGTATTGTTATCTGATAAGAAGCATGATAACGAATAAGAGTCTTATCAGAAATAGTTTCCTACTGTTTGAAAACTATGTAGAAGCACTTGTTTATTTAATATTGTTAAAATTAAGTGTATTTCAGACTTTCATTTTTCTGATAGCCGAGAGCCGTGCAAAGTTAGTTGTTCAAATAGTGTGAGTTCACGGAAGCACGCTGGCCACGCCCTTAGGAGGCCGAATATGTAAAAATTTAAAATGTTTGTAATTCAGTGATTTATGTAAAAATGACTTGTAAAACATTTCAGGTTAACTGTATGTGCTAAAAAGGTGAATTCTGTGTTATTTTTATGTGAAAATTCCTGTGTATAAGTGAAATAATGATAGTTTTGTATAAGAAATTTAAAAGTGTTTTAAATAGTGAAATAAATAGAGAAAACGTAAATTAAACTATTGTATTAGTTAACATATGTATAAATTCAAGTAGGAAACATTGTTTTAACTTTCTGTGTTAAATATTTAAGAAAATTCGATTTCGAACTTGTGAGTAAAATAGGTGGTTTTCGTTTAATAAATGAAAGGTTTTTTGTAATATGAAGATATAATGCATATCATGGTGTAGATATTGTTTTGTACTACCTATATTGACAAATTGTATTTGTATATGACTTGAGTAAATAAAGATATTAAGTGAAACGTGAGAGAGTAATAGTACAAATTCATGTTGTTAAGTTGCGCAGGCACGCGAATGGCGCGGCTCACTTTCGCGTTTAGCTCTGGGGGTAGCTTAGTAAACGGGTTTTATTGCAATTCGTTCGGGGAAGAAGATAATTCGGGAAAATAGTTCGGAAAAACAAGAAAATCCTTCGGGAAAAGTGAAAATCAGCAGTCAAGAAGAAAAGTATAGGGAAAAGTGATTACTCTCTCACGGAACGGTTTGAAGATAATTGCTGTTTCATTCCCAAGATCCCTTAAGTTATACAGTCCACATCGAAGAATTAAGGCGTCGGGACCGGGACGACTTCGGAAGACCCGTAATCCCCGTCTGAACCTACTTGCTGAAAAGGAACGAGGTTATCGCCCTAGTGTGTTACTCCGTTGCGGAGATCACATACGTTGTTCCCGAACCCAACGTAGGCGTTATAGGAGGCCGGATCGAGAGAAGCCTCGATTCCTCCCTCCTGTTTCTTAATCGAAAGTCGAGTTCCGTTTGGTTCTTTTTCAATTGGACCTTCGGAGCCGGATTAAGGACCACCCGAACCCCGCCAGCTGGATCAAGGAACCAGCTGTGGACTGCTGGTTGTGGAAAAAAGAAGACCTTCGGAGCCGAGTGAAGATCAGCAACCGAAGGAAGCCGGAGGTTTGAGCTGAAGCAATAGGACCAAAGGCCAGAAGACCAGGACGTCAGCGCTGAAGGACGGGACCTGGAACTACCGGAAGAAAGAAAACCGGGATTGCGGCCGGGGGCGTGTGCTCGCATGGGGCACGTATCGCAGCCGGGCGCAGGTGTCTTGTGAAGGCACTCATCGTGGCCAAGCAGGGCTTGGCATTTTTCCTGTCGGACGACCGTGTCTGGCATTTTCCTGTCGGGCAAGCGTGCTCGGCATTTCCTGTCGGACGACCGTGTCCGGCATTTTCCTGTCGGATCATCAGGGTGCAAGAAGCATCCACCGCTGCTGCTGCCGGGCGAAGGTGCGCGTGGGCACCTGACTGCATCGCGGCCGGAGGAGGGCGCTCGGACGAGGCGTCACCGGCAACTGGGCGGCGAGCACAGCATACATCCACCTAACGGTGCCAAACGGTTGGGCTCTGGCATAACACCTTCGGGTGGAGCAGTTCTCTCGAGCGAGACTGCGCTTGCACTACCGCTCGACTGTTTCGTCATATTCCTTGGCGGGACAGTTCCTGAACCTTTCCTCCATTCCATTCCTGCACGACTCCATCCCTGGACGGCTCACCTCGGTAGGCCCCGTTCAGGATTGATAGGGCTGTTAGGGCTGTTAGGGTGGTAGTAGGGTTGTAGGGTTGGGAGATAAGGGGGGGGAGGGGTAGTGGTGTTAGGTTGGGGTGTAGAAGGGTTGTAGGTAAGGGGTTGTAGGGACCGTAGGGACAGTTAGGGACCGTAGGCCAACAATCACCTTCCTGCAAGATGAAGAAAGCACAAGACCAGACAGGGAGAAGCGAAGGGAGCAGGATAAGGACAGGGCTCTCAAGAAAAGCTAAAGAAGCGGAACCATCTGGAGCGACCACAGCTACCGCGTCGAATGGAGCAACTCCTTCAAGTGGAGCCACCACCGACACGTCCACATGCACGTGGGACACAGGGACGTCCGTAGCAACGACAAGCAACAGGACGGACACCAGTGGTACGCAGGCCAGTACCGCACAACAATCCGTTATATCCAGGAGTGAAACGGTGGTCGAAAAAGTAGGTCAAAGGACCGAAGAAGCGGCATTGTCAAGGACAGTAATCGGGCACACTAGTGATAAAGGGTCACAAAGAGGTAGTAGGTCATCGCGATCGGCGAGGCTGAAAGCCGAATTAGAGGCGCGGATTAAATTCGAACGCTCAGAGCTCGAACGAGCACAGGCAGCTGCTGCCTTGGCCAAGTCTCAATTGGAGTTGGCACGACTCAACCGAGAAGAGGAGATCGACTCGAGTGAGGATGATGAAGAGCGGAATACTCAGGTGGAACCTTTCGTAAGGAGTTGGGTTCAGCAGACCATAATGAGCGCGCCGGTTAGTGTAGCACAACCCGACGTTACTGATAAGGAAGCGTGTAAAGGATCACGCCGCAAAGGGGCGGAGATCGAGCGCAACCAAGGAAATGCACAGAAAACACACGCGAGTGAGGTGTCAGAATTGACCGAAGCGATTGTGAGTGCAATAAAAATAGCTGGTAAAGATAAGTCTTCCCAGCTTCATTTCCTCCAGGAATTACCGGTGTTCGATGGAGACCCGGGTGAATGGATTATTTTTAAAACGGTGTTTGAAGACACGAGAAGCCAATTTTCAGGGGTGCAAAATGTCGCACGCCTTAGGAGGGCATTAAAGGGCACCGCTAAGGAAGCGGTTAAGTCGTTGTTGTTTACTTTGTGTGAACCGGAAGAAATAATGAACGCTCTCGAAAGAAGATTCGGTAGGGTTGAGATGCTCATTCTAGCCGAAATCGAGAATGTAAAGCGTATGCCAAGATTGGCAGAAGATTGCCGAAATATAGGATCTTTCGCAAGTCGTATTACGAACGTGGTTGCCACGATACAAGCGTTGAATCAACCACAGTATTTGTACTCACCGGAGTTAGTGAGCCGCATAGTGGAGAAACTTGGAACTATGATTAAATTTAAATGGTTTGAATATCGAGCTCAGTATCCTTTGGAGCCAGAGTTACAGAAGATGGCCAAGTTTTTAAATTTATTGAGTGAACAATTTGGAGCGTCCTTAAACAACGAAAATGCGCCTGAAAAAAGGAAGCGTCCTGAATTCAGGAAGCAAACTGTACACACCGCAAAGGGAGGTGTACGCAGATGTGCCGTGAGCGAGCGCTGTATGCGCCGAAGTAAATCGAGCGAGCGTCTAGAACGCCGAAATAGTAAAGGGCACAACCGACAGGTGGTTATGACAACCCAGGATAAGCCTGTAAGTCGGGTAACACATAAGTGTGTTATATGCAACAAGGAACACTCTATAGTGAGTTGTTACAAGTTTAAGGACATGAATATTCACGAGAAATGGGAAGCGGTCAAAAAGGCGAAAGTATGTTTCCAATGTTTGTCACCTAACCATAGGAGGTTAGAGTGCAAAGCGAAAAAATGTGGTGTAGAGGGATGTAGAATGTCACATCATCGAATGCTACACCGATACCCCAAAGAAAAAACCTCGCCACAAGGGGACGAGGGGGGTAAGGATGCTCAGATTACAACTGTTAGTACAGTGAATGCACTGGTATGTGCATACTTAAAGATTATACCGGTCGAGTTGTATGGACCTAGAGGAAAGGTCAAGACAACAGCTCTTCTGGATGAGGGATCGACCATGACACTCATAGAGGAGTGTATGGCTCAGAAATTAGCGCCTCGCGGACGTAAAGAGGGATTACGTATCGAAGCCGTGGGAGGTAAGCGAATTAACGACGACAGTTCGTATCGCTTAAACATTAAGATAAAAGGCATTTACTCGAGCGACTTAGAAGAGATAAGTGTACAAACAATTAAGTCACTTAACCTTTCTCCGCAGTCGGTAAGCCGAGAATTATTGCAACGGTGTTCTCATTTGACACCGATTAAGGATGAGTTGATGTATGAGAGGTCCAAACCTACCATATTAATTGGTCAGGACAATTGGCATCTCATAGTTACTCGTGAATTAATTTCAGGAGGTAAGAACCTACCTGTAGCATCGCTCACCAAACTTGGATGGGTTTTACATGGTCACATATCGGGTGGTATTAAACCGATCAAGATCGTTAACCACATTTCCACCAAGAAGGAGGAAGATATGGATAAATTGATCAAGGATTATTTTAGTTTGGAATCTCTGGGAGTGTCGGCTAGAAAGCCCGTGAACGACCCAGAAGAACGAGCCTTAAGTATTTTGAACAAAACGGTACGTCGTATACCTAATAATAGGTACGAGACTGCTTTGTTATGGCGCACAGACAACGAGTGCATGCCGTCGAATAGAGCGCAGGTTGAAAGTCACCTGTTAAAATCGCCAAAGGGCGTAAATGCGTTAAGAAAGCAAGAACCGTTAAGTCTACCCGACTACGGACGATTTAGCAGCTTTAAGAAATTCCTTGGGGCAACTGCACGCACCTTGCAAGCGGTAGAAAAATTCAAGAGTTTAAGAAAGTCGGTTAAAGGACCCGACGACGCAGCCGAAAAGTCGGTTATGTGTTCCAACAAAGTTTTAGCAAAGTCGGTTAAAGGACCCGATGGCGCGTTGGACATAGCGCTCTTGAAAAAAGCGGAATTATTAATTTGGAAGTTCGTTCAAGACGAGTGTTTTTATTCGGAAATAAAGTGCTTGAAAGCAGGCAAAAGTGTTGAAAGAAGTTCACGCTTAAGTAAATTATCTATGGAAATAGGAGAGGATAACTTACTCCGTTTAAATGGACGTTTACCTTTCAAGTCTAATTTGACCGAGGAAGGTAGAAAACCTGTCATATTGGACGGTAAACACGAAATCGTTAAAATGATGATCAGAGAAGTTCATCATCATTTTGGACATGCCAATCACCAGACGGTGATGAATGAGGTGAACCAGAAATTTTATGTCTTGAACTTACGTAATGTAGTACGTAGTGTGTCACATCATTGCCAGTGGTGCAGGACATACAGATCCAAACCGCAGAACGTGCCACAAGGAAATATTCCTCTGGAGAGAATAGCTCATCATGAACCACCTTTTACATGCTCAGCTGTGGATTATTTCGGTCCTATGAGTGTAACTATAGGAAGGCGACACGAAAAACGTTGGGGTGTTTTATTCACGTGTCTGACTACCAGAGCAGTACATCTGGAATTAGCAGCCTCATTGACACCAGCGTCAATGATAATGGCGTTAAGGCGATTTATCGCCAGAAGAGGAAAACCAACCGTTATATACAGCGATAACGGGACAAATTTCAAAGCTGCGAATAAGGAATTATTGAAAGCATGCGAAGAATGCCATGAGGGCATGAAAAATGAGTCATTTAAGAAATACATTAAATGGAAATTTATACCTCCGGGAGCACCGCACATGGGTGGCGCCTGGGAGAGGTTAGTAAGGTCGATTAAAATTGCGTTGACCGCTACGCTCAGAGAAAAGAGCCCACGAGAGGAGGTTCTACATACGTTACTTTTAGAAGCAGAGCACACAGTGAATTCCAGGCCTCTGGTAACATTCAGTATGGATAGTCCTGAAGAGGGTTTGACACCCAATCATTTTCTTCTGGGACGCTCATGTGGTGATCGACCACCTGGATTATTTCTAGAGCGGCATCTGACGGGTCAACTCAATTGGAAAGCTGCACAGAGGTTAGCCGACCATTTTTGGACAAGGTGGCTGAAGGAATACATGCCTACCTTAATACCGCGAACAGGTAATAACGGAAAGTTCATGGAACCTAAAGAAGGCGATATTGTTTTGATAATAGATCATTCGTTGCCACGAAATACGTGGCCGAAAGGCAAAATTAGTAGAACGTTACCGGGACCAGACGGTCACACCAGAGTGGTTGACGTCATTACTAGCACAGGTATCTTGAGGAGACCTACATCCAGAATAATAGTCCTGGTACCCGCGACGCCTCCCAAATGATGGTGCTAACGCACGGGGGGGAGATTGTTGGCGACGCGCCTATAAGAATGTTTCAGTTTATTAAATCAACCGATGACGCATAGTTATAAAAAGCAAATTATCGAGCCACGACGCTCTGATAAGAAAATGCTTAGTTAAATCTTAAAGAAATGTCGAATTAATGATAAGAAGGTCTTGGGTTCGACTCCCAGGCCAGACTAGTTTGTTCGTTTTCCTAAGTAATATCGCTTAATAAATTCATAAGGAATTTTATGTTATAAATTATGATACCGGATTTGTTTCCCGGTTGAAATCATCTTTCTAATGATGTAAATTCATAAGAATATTAAAGTGAAGTTAAAGATCGGATTTGTTCCCCGGTCGAGATAATCACTCTGTGCATAGACAGAATTAAAGGAAATTAATTGCATAAGTATTGTCTTGTATAAGTATGATACGTTTGTACGAAAACAAATGCCTATTTGTTATGATTGATTAATGAAAACATTCACTTGTATTGTTATCTGATAAGAAGCATGATAACGAATAAGAGTCTTATCAGAAATAGTTTCCTACTGTTTGAAAACTATGTAGAAGCACTTGTTTATTTAATATTGTTAAAATTAAGTGTATTTCAGACTTTCATTTTTCTGATAGCCGAGAGCCGTGCAAAGTTAGTTGTTCAAATAGTGTGAGTTCACGGAAGCACGCTGGCCACGCCCTTAGGAGGCCGAATATGTAAAAATTTAAAATGTTTGTAATTCAGTGATTTATGTAAAAATGACTTGTAAAACATTTCAGGTTAACTGTATGTGCTAAAAAGGTGAATTCTGTGTTATTTTTATGTGAAAATTCCTGTGTATAAGTGAAATAATGATAGTTTTGTATAAGAAATTTAAAAGTGTTTTAAATAGTGAAATAAATAGAGAAAACGTAAATTAAACTATTGTATTAGTTAACATATGTATAAATTCAAGTAGGAAACATTGTTTTAACTTTCTGTGTTAAATATTTAAGAAAATTCGATTTCGAACTTGTGAGTAAAATAGGTGGTTTTCGTTTAATAAATGAAAGGTTTTTTGTAATATGAAGATATAATGCATATCATGGTGTAGATATTGTTTTGTACTACCTATATTGACAAATTGTATTTGTATATGACTTGAGTAAATAAAGATATTAAGTGAGACGTGAGAGAGTAATAGTACAAATTCATGTTGTTAAGTTGCGCAGGCACGCGAATGGCGCGGCTCACTTTCGCGTTTAGCTCTGGGGGTAGCTTAGTAAACGGGTTTTATTGCAATTCGTTCGGGGAAGAAGATAATTCGGGAAAATAGTTCGGAAAAACAAGAAAATCCTTCGGGAAAAGTGAAAATCAGCAGTCAAGAAGAAAAGTATAGGGAAAAGTGATTACTCTCTCACGGAACGGTTTGAAGATAATTGCTGTTTCATTCCCAAGATCCCTTAAGTTATACAGTCCACATCGAAGAATTAAGGCGTCGGGACCGGGACGACTTCGGAAGACCCGTAATCCCCGTCTGAACCTACTTGCTGAAAAGGAACGAGGTTATCGCCCTAGTGTGTTACTCCGTTGCGGAGATCACATACGTTGTTCCCGAACCCAACGTAGGCGTTATAGGAGGCCGGATCGAGAGAAGCCTCGATTCCTCCCTCCTGTTTCTTAATCGAAAGTCGAGTTCCGTTTGGTTCTTTTTCAACTATTATTTACGGATTTTATCGCGTTTAATTACTTTAATTTATTTTTATTATTATCCCGACGTTTCGGGTGCTGTAAAATCCGTAAATAATAGTTTTATTCAATGTGTAGTGTTCGCGTAAATTTAAGAAATCATTTAATTAAGTATTTTTCATAATGATAAAATCCATTTTATCGATAACGAATATTTTCCTTTATTAAGAAGAGCAACCCTAAAGATAGCCATAACAACGCAACTTGACCATTTGCAGCCACGCGTTCTTCCTCGACCCCCGGCCCGCAGTAGTGAGTCGTATGCTTAGAAGAAATCTGCCTATACGCGCTCTAGTGGTTATATTCTCTATGTATTTCCCCTTAAGCTGCAGTGCTGAGAGACGCAAGTTTCGCAACAATACCGCAAAGAAGAAATATTTTCATAACCTTGAATTGTTCCGGGTGTGGATGTTTGTCCTTATCCTAGGAATGTATATATATATATATATATATATATATATATATATATATATATATATATATACATAAGCATCACGCCTGTAATCCCCGACGTGGCAGGCAGATTCCAAGAAGCAGCGAGTCACGCGGACCAGGATTGGCCAAAAATATGGGTATAGACGAAAAATTGTGAAGAAATTGATAGGCAGCTAGTCCATCGCCTACAAAATCCCAAACCCAATATAGCCTGCGAGAAATTGAGATAGAATACAGTGTTTTTCTAAGGGTTTCACTTCTATTGCGTGTGAACCACACACAATTTTTTTTGTTATAAGCAATAGGCCAACATGGAACACACTATTATCAAAAATCTTTATTACGTTGGTCTTATGTTTCGTAGTGATTTTTGCAAGAAATACTTACAGTGTGAAGTGTCTTCCGCTAACTGCAATGGCTTTGTCTGCATTAAATCCCGAGACGAACGATACCACTGGAAAATATCTTCATGATTGTACGACACATTTAGTGTACTAATTATTAGATATAAATTCAGCACTCCCTTCTCCAACTGGAACAAATCAAGATATTATGTTTAATTTAAACCAAAATTACAAGAATAGATCTATGATTAAAACTACTTTTACGGATTTTATCGCGTTTATTTTTACTTTTTATTTTTAATTCCCGACGTTTCGGGCGCTTTCCAGCACCCATGGTCACGGGGGACTGAGATGACTGACGTCCCGATGTCATTGTTAAACCCGGAGTACCTTCAGCTTTTTTAATTATTGTTTATGGTCCGATCTAAGCAAAATGAACTGACTATGTCCTGAGGTCTTGCAGTGGTATGCTTGGGTTTAGTTTTAATTTTATTGATTATAGGATCCCAGCAATAACACCGCGAAAAATACCGTATGAGGACATTATCTGTAGTGTTGAGGACTGTCTGTATAAAAATAATATTGGTAATGAAGATTTAGAGGCCATACGTCAAGACATCTCGTCTATGTTACGTCGAAGTTCAGCGCCGAAATTAAATCTTCCCAAAAATGAAGTTAACGCGTTGAAAAACTTACGCAACAGACCAGAGCTTACGATTCTCCGCGCAGATAAAGGTAATTCTACGGTTATAATGGATACGTCAGATTACAATTTTAAAATACAACAACTTTTGTCGGATGAAACTACTTATCGAAAGGTCAAAACAGATTCTACAACTAATACGCTTAAAACAACTAGCGATCTAATTAAGAAATACTCCGAAAAATTGAATCTGGACGTTAATTCGATAATACCTTCATGTGCCAAACCACCGAAGCTGTATGGGTTACCAAAGATACACAAACCGAATGCTCCATTACGTCCAATAGTGAGTCAGATTGATTCGCCAACTTACAGATTGGCTCAATACTTAGCTAAAATATTATCACCACTCAGAGGACACACAAGAGCACACACTAAGGATTCATACCATTTTGTCAGTGAGATAAAAGACCTACATCTTACTGACAATGAAACCATGGTCAGTTTTGATGTTGAGTCTCTATTTACATGCCTACCTGTTGAAGACTGCATCTCAATTATAACTAGGAAACTAGAGGAAAATAACATGCCAGCAGAATATGCAGTATTACTAAGACATTGCCTTACATCTGGCTATCTATTGTGGAAGGAAGAGTTTTACGAGCAAGTAGATGGTGTGGCGATGGGCTCACCTGTATCTCCCATTGTCGCCGATATATTCATGGAAGACTTCGAGGAGAAAGCCCTCCTTACTGCACCTGTTACACCAAGGATCTACAAGCGGTACGTAGACGATACTTTCACAATTTTACCATCAGACAAAGTAACTGCATTTTTAGAACATCTTAATTCCATAAACTCTAAAATTCAATTTACTATGGAGTTAGAGGCAAATAATTCCTTACCTTTCCTAGATGTGTTAGTCATCCGAAATCCTAATAACACCATTGGTTACGCTGTGTATAGGAAAAAGACCCATACAAACCGATATTTAAACGGTGAATCTCACCACCATCCTTCACAGTTAGCTACCGTGGGCAAATCTTTGTTACAGAGAGCACGAGGGATCTGTGACAGCAAAAAGTTCTGCACGACAACAAGCTTCGGGTCCCGCGCCTACGTGACCGAGTGAAGCCGGCCACAGTCGAGCGTGTGCCTGCTGTACTACCATATGTCAGAGGTGTCACAGACAAGATTGGCTATATCTTGAAGCGAGCTTCTATTAGAACATTCTACAAGCCGCCGAAGAAGATTAGTTAGTTCCTACCATCCGTCAAGTGTCATATTCCTCTACAAGATGCAGGAGTGTACAAGCTTGATTGTGAATGTGGTCTCTCTTATATAGGACAAACTAAAAGATCAATTAGGACCCGCGTAAAAGAACATATAGCTGATGTGAAGCATCAACGTTCAGGGAAGTCTGCAGTTTGTGATCATATCCTAGATGGCCCCAACCATTACATCAGATTTGATAGACCACAAATCCTCGCGAAAGAACACCGATTCCTACTAAGGATGATACGTGAGGCTATTGAAATTAAAAAAACATCCTAATTTCAATAGAGAAGGAGGCTGGGTACTACCACCTGCTTGGGATCCTATAATCAATAAAATTAAAACTAAACCCAAGCATACCACTGCAAGACCTCAGGACATAGTCAGTTCATTTTGCATAGATCGGACCATAAACAATAATTAAAAAAGCTGAAGGTACTCCGGGTTTAACGGGTGTGACCATGGGTGCTGGAAAGCGCCCGAAACGTCGGGAATTAAAAATAAAAAGTAAAAATAAACGCGATAAAATCCGTAAAAGTAGTTTTAATCATGTGCATTGTTCGCGTAAATATAAGAAATCATTAAGAATAGATCTAAATATTCTTTAGTTATTCAGTTCAGTAGTAGTTCAGTTATATTAGTCATTCAAATCAGGTTTCTTCATCCGTGATTGGAGTTGGATTTAATTTTTAGTTAAATATGGTATGCTTGGGTTTGGGTTTAGATTTAATTTTCAAATTAAATCCAAACTCAAGCATGTCACTGAAAGACTTCAAGATACTGTAATTTCGTTCTGTGTAGATCGGATCAAAAATTAATATTCAGAAACTGAAGGTAGCCGGGCTAACTATGACATTGGGACGCCAAACATCTCAGTCCTCCCTGTGACTATGAGTGCTGTAAAGCACCCAAAACGTCGGGAGTTAAAAATAAGTTAATTAAACGCGATAAAATCCGTATAAATAGTTTTATTCAATATGTAGAGTATGCGTTTTTTTTACATTTAAGAAATTATTGCTCTTGATTGGTTCTACCATAATATACTATAACAGAATAAAGCGGACAAATGCTAAACCCTTCTCCTTAAGGCTCTTAGATTGCCCCAGTGGGGGATATTTACCACAGTTGCCACGATTAGCAGGCGGTTTGGCAACCGCGGTTTGTAACAAAACCCCCGTGATTCCCGTTAAGTGCGTTATCAGAATCGGTATTCTAACGTATAGATTTTTTTTTCAGAAAATTCGACCATTAAAATACGATTTCATTAAAATAAATTTTTATTTACAAATTGTATGTGCCTTTATTACCTTAATCTGACATGGGGATCGGTAATGCGGGGTCTTTGACAATCCTCTTACTTACCGGACAATGCAGAGTTAATAAAACCACACACAATTTGCAAATCTTTTTTTAAATTAAAATAAAAAAAATAATGGTCGAGATTTCCGAAAAAAGTTATTTGTATTTGTTTCAATACTGATTCTGTTGACTTACTTAACGGGTACCACAGGGTTTCCGTTACATGATGTATATTTGAGTTATTGTCAGGAAAACGCTGCTGACCATCTCCGGTCTCTGTGTGCCTCTGTCGCCGCTTACGACAATCACAGGACGGTACGTATTAATAGATTTTCTTACGCATCCACTACACGGCGAACAGTAAAGAGTTTTAAGTACAGCGCTACTTACAAAGATTGGAGAAGTGAAAATTATAACTTTGTGTAATGAGGTAGCGGATATATACGACGAAAGCGTAACTATATCGCAGCTCAAATCCATCTTGAGGAAACATTATCTGTCATTGTGTTCATAGTGGTGAATGTTTCTTTAATTATTTTTGTGTTAATTTAAGTATTAGTATGTAGTAAGTAGGAGCACGAAACGATAAACTGTTGCGTTGCCGACAAACTGGGTTACAGTTTGGCAAAATTTAAAATGATCAAGATACCTTGAGGATCACCAGCTGATTAGTGACCGCCAATACGGTTTTCGCCGTGGTCGGTCAGCTGGTGATCTGGTCTACCTCACTCACAGATGGGCGGAGGCAGTAGAGTTCAAGGGGGAGGCATCGCCGTTAGTTTGGACATTGCGAAGGCCTTCGATCGGGTTTGGCACATAGCGCTTCTTTCGAAGCTCCCTTCCTATGGGCTTCACGAGAAATTGTGCGATTGGATCACCAGCTTTCTTGCAGATCGGAGCATCAAGGTCGTTGTAGACGGTGCAAGCTCCGATTGCAAGCCTATTAATGCTGGTGTTCCACAGGGCTGCGTGCTATCGCCAACGCTGTTTCTTCTGCATAACAATGATATGTTGCATACCCGTAACATTCATTGCTATGCAGATGACAGCACTGGTGATGCTCTTTACACCGGCCGAGCCAATATTTCTCGGGAAAACGTCTCCGAGTGCCGGGACAAACTTGTGTCTGAAGTCGAGTCTTTGCTGAACAGAGTCTCGGATTAGGGACGACTAAATCTAGTCCAGTTTAACCCCCAGAAGACACAAGTTTGCGCGTTAACCGCTAAAAAGAACCCCTTTGTCGTATCCCCTCAGTTTCAAGGCACTCCCCTAGTTGCCTCAGCCAGTATCGGAATCCTCGGCGTCGACATATCGAGTGACGTGCAGTTTCGTGGTCACTTGGAAGGGAAGGCCAAATTGGCCTCTAAAAAGCTTGGCGTGCTCAGCAGAGCGGGACAGTATTTCATGCCGGCACACCGCCTGCAACTTTACAAGGCGCAGGTTCGACCGCACATGGAATACTGTTCCCGTCTCTGGGCTGGGGCTCCCCAGTACCAGCTCCTTCCACTTGACCGCATCCAGCGCAGAGCGGCTCGAATCGTCGACGACCGAGTGCTTTCCGATCGGCTCGATTCACTGGCGCTGCGAAGAGATGTTGCATCTCTTTGCGTATTTTATCGCATCTATCACGGGGAGTGCTCTGAGGAATTGTTCGGATTAATCCCAGCCGCCAAATTTCGTGAACGCACTACACGGCAAACGTCCCGATACCATCCACACCATCTGGATGCTTGGCGGTCCACCACTGTACGTTTCACAAGGAGTTTTCTTCCACGTACAACCTCTCTGTGGAATAGTTTACCACCGGCGATTTTTCCGGACCGATACGACCTGGGGACCTTCAAGAAAAGAGCTTACTCCTTTCTTAAAGGCCGGCAACGCACCCGCAATTCTCCTGGTGTTGCGGTTGATCATGGGCGGCGGTAGTCACTTAACATCAGGTGAGTCGCATGCTCGTTTGCCCCCTCTTCTATAAAAAAAATGTAAATAATGTGCACTTTTATGAGAATAAATTAAAAAAAAAATATCAAAGTTGTTATAGTAAAGTGATGGTTTCTTTCTTTTTTTTTGATTGTTAAAAAATGTATTTTAGCTTGTGTGGATTCCCGCCTTACGCTTTTTTATACCGACAAGCTTTAAAAGCACTGAAACTAAGAACCTTAGCGTCGAGCTTGAGTTTGTTGAGGAATAGCAGCGTATCCTGGTCCGTGGCCAGCTGGAACTGATCCGCCTGGACGGCCACGTACACCTGCGGCACGCCGGAATCGCCCTCACCCTCCACCTGCACCGCGCTGAAACGTGAGTTCACCTGCAACCCATTCAAAATAAAAGTAATTATACATGTATTTTTTTGTTGTTATCGACTAGGAATCAAATAAACAAAACAAAACAACTAAATTTGCTAGTATCACCACATAGTCCAATGCGTGTCAAAAGTATTATTTTTAATTTTCTAAAAAATAATAATGGCGTCTAAAACTTCTAGTATCTCCATGATACCAGGTCTTAAATACTAGTGACAAGAAATGGTATCTATTTTTGATCATCAAGCTGATTTTTATTTTTCTGCGAGCAGTGCTTACCTGGAGGCCGGATCATGGAATAATTTACCAACAAGATTGTACTCGTAACTCACCATACTAAATAAAGCAACATTATGCCTTTATTTTACATACTATTTTTTCCGGTTCAGCCAATTCGTGCGTTGGGCTATACTAACGTAGGTTAGGTATGTATGTAGGTAGGGATACAGATTTTTAATAGTATTTACACATTATTAAACAATTGTTTCTTACTTGTAAGCTTTGTAGAGTTGTAGTGGTTTTACCCCCAGTGATTATTGTTGTTTTATCGATTTTTAAACTAAAAATCTGTAAATAAAACAATATTGTTTCATAAAATACTGTTAGGCACTACAATAAGTTAAGGGTTAATTCATCATTACCTTTGGTATAATCGGAGATAATCTCGGAATTAGAGTGCTAAGGTGATCGTCATTTTCAACAAAATGTTTCGATTGCGGAGTCTTTCGTCTCCTCTGTTTATGTATAAATTGGAACACTTCATCTTCTAACGATATGGAGGGATTGCTTATAGCCATGTGGATTTTCTGTAAATAAAAATAATTTAGAAACATCGTGTTGTTATCCTGTCACGTAAGTGTATTGTTACGAGCTTGAGGTTCGTGACAATAAAAATTGCCGATAAAATTACCTAAATTAACACTTTAATTCTCTTTACACAAATTAAAACTTAAAACACTAATAATTAATCACACTAATTCACTTTATTTCGCTCCGAAGCTTCGCTTGTCTCGCCAAATCAACACTACCTCGATCGCATCTTGCAGCGCCTATTTATTTAAATTAGCAAAGAAGCATCCCGAACATTCAAGCAAATGCGCGCAAAGGGACGAGTGTGCGAGTGCAGACTTTCCAGAAACTTAGTTCTTCGGATGGCGCTGTCGGTTGAGAGATTTGTGATGTCATTCTCTGCAAAGCTCCCCTCGCTCTCGTTCCTGACACTAGATGGCGCTAGTTGACTTATTCACGTAACACTGCCCCCTCCTAAGACATGCTCGTCCCGAGCATTATCGGTCCCATAATAACGCGCCAAGCGATCCACATCGGTATCCGGTAGGTCACATCGTTGATCCTGGTTACAATCCGGTACGGGCCGTCCCATTTAGCTTGAAGCTTAGGAGATTTCCCTTTGCTGCGGACCGGATTGTGCAACCACACTAATGAACCTTCGTTGAACCCTTTATTTTTCATTTTGCGGTCGTACCGGGTTTTCATTTTCTCAGACATTTGCTGGCCCGATTGTCGGACGTGCTCATAAATGTCATTCATTTTGTTCCGCAAGTCATTTGCATAATCGGTTATACTGCGTGGGGCATCAGGTGGTATCCCGGTGATCAGGTCTGCAGGCAGCCGTAATTCTCTTCCAAAGTTTGCAAAAGCTGGTGTCACTGCTGTACTTTCGTGAACAGAACTTCGATATGACAACAAAAACGGTTGTATGTGCTTGTCCCAATCTCGTTGCCGATTGTCTACAATTTTTGCTAGGTACCTCTCCAATGTCTGATTAAATCGTTCCACCATTCCATCAGATTGCGGGTGATAAGAAGTCGTTCTTGTTTTATGAGTACCCATAACTCGGCAAGTTTCCTGGAATATTTGAGACTCAAAATTCCTTCCTTGATCGCTGTGAATCTCTAAAGGTACTCCAAAACGACAGAAGACTTCATGAACTAGTTTATCGGCAACTGTTGAAGCTTCTTGATTTGGAATGGCGAAGACTTCTGGCCACTTAGTGAAGTAATCCATCACAACCATGAAATACTTGTTACCGCTTTCACTCACCGGAAACGGCCCCGCCACGTCAATGGCTATTCTCTCCCATGGTGCACCAACATTGTACAACTTCAATGCACCTCTACTACGAGTCTGAGGTCCCTTTACAGCCGCACAACTTGTACATTTGCGACACCAGTCCTCGACATCGTTTCGACAGTGGACCCAGTAAAACCGTTCTCGGATCTTCAGTAGAGTTGGTTTAACTCCCAGATGGCCTCCTGAATAATCATTATGGTACAGCTGTAGAACATCCGGTACTTTAGCTTTAGGGACAACCATTTGTAAATGACAGCTGTCTCCCCGAACATTTTCCCATTTACGGCACAGAACTCCATCCTGAAGCAGCAAGCTGTCCCACTGGGCCCAATAGCTTTTAGTGGTCGAACTCATCGCTGAGACGTCGCTCCACTTGGGCTTGGGAGCACTGGCCTTCATCCATTCCAGGATCGGCTTGATGTCCGGATCTTCCTGCTGTGCACGTTGTAAGCTGTCCTTCCACTCGTTGCTGAGGTGGTCTGCCCTGAGCATCCTCACGGACACCACTTCCTTACTCTCTTGCCTAGTACAATGTTTGCAATCTTCAGGACAAGGTCTTCTTGACAATACATCTGCGTTGCCATGAGATTTCCCGTTGCGATGTTCGATCTCAAAGTCGTATTCCTGCAGTAGTTCAATCCACCTCGCAACTTGTCCTTCTGGATTTTTAAACTGCAATAGCCATTTTAGTGCAGCTACAGAACTGACCATCAGTTCGTAAGAGAAATTTTCGCCCCAGAAGATATTTGCTAAAATGCTGCAACGACTTTACCACAGCTAGCAATTCGCGTCTTGTGACACAGTAGTTCCTTTCCGGTTTTGACAACGACTTGCTGAAGTACGCTATCACGACCTCTTGGTCACCATTACGTTGAGACAACACACCGCCAAGTCCTATATCACTTGCGTCTGTGTCAACTATAAATTCTTTGCTTGCATCAGGGTATCCAAAAATAGGTGTTTTGCACAGACGGTCCTTGAGCTCCTGGAATGCGATATTACAACTTTCATCCCAGCAGAAATGTCGCTTCTCCTCGGTTAGCTTATGCAGAGGTTTGGCTATATCTGCAAAGTTCTTCACAAAACGTCGGTAATAGGAGCACAAACCCAAAAATGCTCTAACCTGCGTCTTGTCTTTTGGAACCGGCCAATCCTTTACAGCTGCGATTTTCTCTGGATCCGTGCGGATACCTTCTTCCGACACTACATACCCCAAAAAGTTGACTTGCCGTTTGAATAGTGAACATTTCTTCGGACTCAACTTGAGGTTGGCACTCTTAATCGTCATGAGCACGCGTTCCAGGTTTTAAAGGTGTTCCTCAAACGTACGGCCCACGATGATGTCATCCAAGTAGACCAGACAGGCATCGCCAATTAGCCCGGTAAGTACAAGTTCCATCAGCCTTTCAAACGTTGCTGGAGCATTGCACAACCCAAACGGCATTACTTTAAATTGCCACAGACCCTTTTCCGTCGAGAACGCAGTTTTCTCCTTGTCCTTAGGGTCAATTTCAACTTGCCAGTAGCCACTTTTTAGGTCCAGCGTGCTAAACCACTTTACTCCTGTAAGCATGTCCAGCGTGTCGTCAATTCTTGGCAAGGGATAGCTGTCCTTCTTAGTAACGTCGTTCAGACGGCGGTTGTCAACACCATCCTTCACCATTCCTTCAATCATGGTTTCCACTTCCTTTTCACGTGCTACCGGCAATCTTCTTGGCCGCTGACGGATAGGCAATTCTTCTCCCGTGTTTATTTTGTGTTGAACTAAGCCAGTCTTTCCTATGTCAGCATCGTTTGATGAGAATACATCGGCGTACTTGAGTAACAACTTCTTCGCCTTGACCAATTCGTTCGGGGAGAGAACACTGCGACAGTCTTCCAAAAGTGTGGTCACTCTCGTTTCTGCATCCTTGCTGGGGGTCCCCTCGATATATATTGGCACCGACGTAACCAATTCACTTCCTCACAAGTACCAATCAGTGTGCCTTTTTCTATAATCTGTTCCCGGTCGCAAAGGTTCAGCACACGTACTCCTGAGATGTCCGTGGTCCTGACCAAGGTTCGAGCTACTTTCCATGGAAGGTCATTGTTTACCCTTTCCACAAGTACACAACGGTGAGCTTGCCAAGCGTTTCGAGGAAGACTAACCGGAACAATCGTTTCCGATCTCGGCGGAAGAACAATCTTCTTAATGCTGTACACGTTCCCTGGTAACGCACCTTCCATAAAAAGTTCCTCCTGTCCACATTTCAAAACACCTTGCTTAACGTCGATCTCACAACAATTATTCCTCATAAAGTCTAGGCCTAGGATGCAGTCGTCCATTATATCAGCCACGATGACATTATGCAGGTAGATCACGTTGCCTAGCTTCAACTCCATCTCCTTCTCTCCACGGACAGGTATACGCTGACCGGTGGCTGTTACCAAATTAATGCGTTGTCGGTTGTATGCGTAGTCCCCACGGAACTGACTTATAAGTTGAGAACTAACAACCGTACGAGAGGCTTCAGTGTCTATGGTCAGTTTACACGGCATTCCGTTGACCTCGCCCTTGATGATTAGACTGTTCCCATCATGGGTTTGTGAGATCGAGATCCTTGGGGCTCTTTTAACATCAGCCAGCACCCGCCCCGCAGTTCTGGCTTTTACTCGTTTCCCTGCCGCTGCAGGGCGGTGCTGTTGGCCGCACTACCCTCCTGAGATCGTTCACCTTCCCTTTCTAGGGTTCGCTTAGGGCAGCTGGATCGAAGATGGCCCTTTTCCCCACAGCCATAGCACCTAGGGCTGTATCCTCCGTTGCGGTCGCAAACTGTAGCTGCTGCAACCTCCCTGATGCGATGGGAACGATGATCCTGCCGCACGGCTTCCACCTCCAGTGCATGGGCCAAGGCGTTCTTAAGCGTGTAATGGTGCCCGAGTCTCACAGCAGTTCTGACTTCAAGGTCGCGGATGCCGTCGATGAATGTCTGAACCAGGTTCCCTTCAATGAGCGCAGGTACAGACTGGTATGCTTTTCGAACCATCTTCTCCACCTCAAGGGCCCACTGCTGCAGGTTCTCGTTGCTGCGCTGCACGCGATCTTTAAGCTGCGCTCGAAAGACGTGTTCCAGATGAGCGTCGCCATATCTCGCTTCCAAGGCCTCAAAAAGCTGCTCATAGGTCACTTTCTTACCGAGAGCTTCCAACACAGTTAAGGCTTGGTCGCGCAGGCCTAGGGTGAGTGCAGTCATGGCTTGGCTTTTATTCCAGCCGTTCGCCTCCATGACAGCCTCGAACTGGATTTTGTAGGCCGACCAGGAAGAGGTACCGTCGAACGGCGGCACTTTGAATCCACATAGCGAAGGTGCTGCAGCTACTACGGGAGCTGTAGTTCCATCCCCAAGTTTGAGGTCGTTTAGCGTTTTCTTCACGTCAGCCATCACGTTGTCAACCCGATTGTTCAGATGGTTGATTCGGGTTTCATGTTCTTCGATTCGGGTTTCAGCTTCCGACAGGCGGTTGTCGTGTTGAGCAACCCTATCCTTCACGTCCCTTATCTCTTTCCCAAAGGTAGCGTGAAGGTCCTTCATGAGGAGCATCTGCTCTTCCGACCGACGAGCCTTTTCCGCCTGCTGATCTTCCAACCGACGGGCCTGTTCCTCCTGTCGGCGGGCCTGTTCCTCTTGTCCGCTCTGCAGCTGCTCTTTCAACTGACGGACCTGTTCCTCCTGTCGGCGAGCCTGCTCCTGCAGCATCACCATCAGAGCACCTAAGTCAGGTGCTGCAGATGTAGGAGCTACCGACGGGCCTGCAGCCGGTGGCTGGCCCTCCGACGTCTGCGGCGTTGCACCACCAAATCTTCGTTGGTCCGTCTCCTGCTGGCGTTGACTTCGGGTACGGACACCCTCCGTTTCCTCCTTAGGTAAAATCGGCATTATTTTATCCCACTTCTGACACCAATTGTTACGAGCTTGAGGTTCGTGACAATAAAAATTGCCGATAAAATTACCTAAATTAACACTTTAATTCTCTTTACACAAATTAAAACTTAAAACACTAATAATTAATCACACTAATTCACTTTATTTCGCTCCGAAGCTTCGCTTGTCTCGCCAAATCAACACTACCTCGATCGCATCTTGCAGCGCCTATTTATTTAAATTAGCAAAGAAGCATCCCGAACATTCAAGCAAATGCGCGCAAAGGGACGAGTGTGCGAGTGCAGACTTTCCAGAAACTTAGTTCTTCGGATGGCGCTGTCGGTTGAGAGATTTGTGATGTCATTCTCTGCAAAGCTCCCCTCGCTCTCGTTCCTGACACTAGATGGCGCTAGTTGACTTATTCACGTAACAGTATTAATTTGTGTAATCAGTTCTTGTGAGAATAAAAACCTTGTTTCAAAATATTCGTTTAACAGAAAAATGAAATATTATCACTTTTATTAAAAAAAGATATACTTTAAGGATACTCATCCATACGTGAAATCAATTGTATCTTAGCGAATGGACTTCAGATTATAATTGGAATCGTATTAGAAATAATCAAGCCCATAAAACGTTCTTTGTTTATAATATATTGCAGCTAAAATGTGTGGTTTGGTTTTTAAAGTAGATTCAGATTAGTGATGTTACAGATACAGATAGTTCAATTAATGTAGATAGATTCCAATATCTTATTGTATGTGTTATATTCTGTGTGAATCTAATTATATTGGAGAGAACATTTTATTCTAACTTAATTCGTTATTTTATATTAGTATGCTTATACTTATAAGCCGTGGTAGCTCAGAAGCTAATCTCTCCTTGTAAGTTTTACAGCACGCGGAAAATTAGGATTCGATCCCCATCGACACCTATGAAATTATTAATTGCAAATTTAAGTGCTGATTTACCATCTGTTTGACGGTGAAGGAAAGCATCGTGAAGAAACCTGCATGTCTGAGAATCTAAAAAAATATGTTGATGTTTACCACCACGCATCGAAACAGTGCGGCAGACTTTCTTTTCCATTTCCGCAAACCACCCTCCCAGCAATGAGAAGAGGCCTGTGCTCAGTAGTGGGACGTATATAGGCTGTTATAGTATACGTGCCCACGCATACATTTTAACTAGTCTATGGTAAAGCTAACACTATAGGAATTCGTCATGTACTGCAGCAATATAAAGGTGGATTATGCTTTTTAGATTGGTCTATATTAAGAACATTACATCAAAAAACTAGGTACAAGGACACAAGATTAATCGCATTAACATAAGTTAATATTGATGGGCCTCTCCGCTTCGTAAAAAAGTCCAATAGTAAATTGCAAAGCGCAGACTACAGGCACGGGCCATGTAGACGTTTAAGTTCACTTAAACTTGAATTTGATTCATCAAGGTCATCACCTACCTCGAGACTACGTAGAGATCGACCCTATACAGAGCCATGTAGAGGCAGACACGCTATACTTGTTCAATAGCACCACGTACCTCGACGTTAAGCGGTCCGTCAGCCTTGACAGTGCCCTCGAGGTGCAGGCTGGCGGCGGCCTCGAGACGCGCGTGTGCGCGGTAGGCGAGACGCGCGCGGAGCACGCTCGCGCAGAAGGCGAGCGCGCGCGCCGGCCCGCCCGCCGCGCCGTCTGCGCGCACTTCACCCGCGCCCGCTTCCACCACCCACGGGTTCCGCGGACACCCGTTCACGATCGTCAGCGACAGATCCACAATGTGCACGCCCATAAACTACAAAACACCATACGATATACCGTTTACATTACTAACCGTGCGGTGCCAGTTTAAAAATATCCACTACCCCGTATGATCCTGTGGGCGTCGTAAGAGGCGACAGAAGGAAACTAACAGCAGATGGGCAGCAACATCTTCCTGATAACACTTGAATAAAATACAAAAGCTTGTTTTACGTACATCACGCTAGTTTTTGTTTCACTTCAATACATGCAGGAGGTAATAGCGAAGTTATTACTACGAGAAGTTTGGAGCGCTTTTTCAAATTCCCGAGATTTCGCGCGCTGGTGGTGTGTTGTCACCTCTCTCGTCTCTCTCTGCTCAGCCTTTAACCTATGTACACAACGGTCGAACATGCTTGTTTTCCCGCAATTTTTTCCTATCTAATTTTAAATTTGTAAGAGTTGTTGTAAGGATGTTAATTTTAACAATTTAACATGGAAGTCGGCTATGTAAAAGGTCAATCTGACAATTTACCTAAAGTGAATGGTTTTATGGTAGCTCAATATTTATTAAATATAGTAACGATGGCAGCAAGCTACCTAAGCATTAACTTATCTATGAAGTAGTAGACGGTTCATTAGGAATATTACAGGTAATGTATCGTAATCGTACCCAAATCGGAACTGTTGCAACAAAGCTCAGGATCCAAATAGTCGAATAGTGTAGTAAGAAACTTGTAAGAAATAGACGCATTTATTGTTACATTTTTACATAGAAATTTCCTAGTAATTTAGGTCCGCTCACTTACTATCAGGGCCTCCGGGATCAATTTCTGAGCGAAAACGATTCTGGATAGATTTATTACCGTATGAATGATATTTTTATATTGTTAGAGCCATGTTTATTCAAAATAGTTATTCAGGTTCTAAGCATAGCTAGAAATATTTCACACACAGTCTTTAAATGCGGCTAGCAGGCCTGGTAGTCTTGCCTGTGCTATACAATATTTTTGCACACTATTTGCTAAAATCGACTATAGTAAAATAAACAAAATTTAATTAGGTAAGCCCTAGTAATAGTAAATATTAGTGATCTAAATATATTTATTTTTGAATGCACTCATAAAGACCTTTACACGCCGATGGCAGTGTGATAACAAATGTGAAATCTAGTCTATCTATAAAACGATCATTTACTTTTTTCTGATATGTCGCTAGTATGGGACCATAAAAACAATTTGTTTGGTGGTTTTTGGTCGAATTATCGGCGACGACAATTTTAGTCAAAATTAAGCGATACCCGCTCGAAATTGAAAGAAAAAGTAAGGTCCCTTGCAAACCCAACTTGCAAACCTGACGAGTTGAGTAGAAAATCTCGTTTGAACGGCAATGAGTGAGTAAAGCAGAAAATTAACTGTTTTATTAACTGTAAAAAAGTTGAACGGCATAGCCGGCCGATCTATTTTTCGCCGAGTCAATTTTTTTTAAAGATAATGGTGACAAACGAGCATACAGTTCACCCGATGGTAAATAGTTGCTGGCTATCTACCATCGATTACGAATCAAAATGCAGAAGCGTTATCGCCTGTGAGGACTAAGATGGAATGCCTCGTTTCCAGTAAAAAGAGTCTCCGGTTCTCTACACTAACCATACGAAACACAACAGCATTAAGCTACTATTTTACGCTGGTATTCTGTGAGAGCCTGGTGACCCATAAAAAATTAAAAGCACCATTTTTGTGGAATTTTCTCTAATTTTGCAATAAAAATACATAACAAAAATCGTCGGTCTTGGCTAGTGTTCCTCATATGAGACAATCTATGGAGGAGGTCTGTGTTCAGAAGTAGACTTTTGATAGGCTGTTAAGTTTGGGTAAGGTAAGCTTACTGAAAGCGCTTATAGGGCTGCCTGCCTGTCCTATAGTTGCGCACAAACCCCCCGCTTGTGGAGCCGCAGATGTGTACGAAAGCGTTCCCGTGACCCTAGCAAAACGCGGCAAATAAATACAAACAGGGACTTTTTTATTCAATATAGATTATAAATAATATGTACTTATTGAAAGTCACTCTTTTTTTATAGGCAAAGGGTGACAAGCGAGCACACAGTCCACCTGATGGCAAGTGGTTGCTGTGGCCCATAGACCTATCCTCGTTTGCGAATCAAAATGAAGATGCGTTGTCAGCCTTGAGGTCTAAGATGGAATGCCTCTTTTCCAGTAAAAAGGGTGCCCGGTTCTTTACACTCACCATACGAAACACAGCGGCATTAACCTACTATTTTACGTTGGTATTCTGTGAGAGCGTGGTCCTTCCCCGCTCGAGCCGACCCATTCGTGCTACAACTATACTACTAACATAACTGCAGCATGGCTCTACCACGTATAAAAAGAATACATACGAAAGAGTCAGTAGTACGAAAGTTCAGACAGAACGAAAGATTACACACGAGCACTCTATTACCTAGATGGAATAGATCTTTAACCCTAGATAAGCTGCAGCATGGCTCGCCCACGTAAAAATGTGTCCACGTAAAAATCTTATGTTTTAATTTACCACTGGTTCGGAAAATACGTCTGTCCTGGGGAAAACCAGCCAAAAAACCCACTTTCTTTTTTGAAAAATAAAACGCTTACAATTATTTACTTAATATGTTACATAATTATGTTTTACACCATGGGATTTTATTCGCTACAAGTCCGACTTACCCATTCTAACCCCCCCCCCCCCCGTAAGGCAGGTATGCGTAGGTATTTCCCCATGTAAAAACCCACCTATAGCACACTATTTAGTTATATTTTAAGTCTCATGGTTTCGCAGTCACTTTGACTTAAAGTGATAGAGACAGCACGAGACTTAGCGACGTCTTAAAATTGAGTAGTGTTTGAGTATTCGGGCATTAATTATAATGACCCATTCGCCACCATAACAGCTGTCCGAGCCCTACATACATAAATTACAATCAATTTTTTATCAACTTCTTAGTTTAACGGAGTACTTATAAAATATGCATTTTATATATATGAACCATCAGGATAAGAGAAAAACATGACAGCGGTACAAAAAGATATATAAATAATCCAATAATGAACATGACTGTGTTTCTTATGAGCATTTCTGTCCAACCCAAAAGAACGCGAGTTTCTTAGGTCACCTCTACATGACGAACTAACATTGAACCTCTCTAAAATTACTAAATGCAATTATCAGTATATCTTCCTAAAATAGGTAATATGTACGTGAACAATTTTTTTATAGCCAACAAATGGTGGAATAACTAAATCTAAAATCACAGAAGGATAATATTTTACATTTATAAAAACACATTTCAACAACTTGTAACAGAATCATTTGTTTTAATTAAACTAACAATTATATATTACTTTTTAAAACCCTTCTATAATACAATTTTAGCCCCATTTACTCAATTATTTTAAATCCATAGAACTTGTAATTTATATCAATTCAACAGCTATCTATAATCTAAAATAAAATATTATAAAATTCATTTGCCCAAATTTTGGTAATTTTAAGAGTTAATTTCATACTTAGTTTCATACCTGAGCAAACATAATCAGACTGGGTGGTAACTTTTTGTACCGGAAGTCTAATAAGTTTTGTTTCATTCTTGCCAACTCTCTATTGAATGCCTGCATTTCAGCAACATTCTCTTCCAATCCTCTAGAAGTCGAATTCTGTTTTGATAACAAAGGTTTGAGAATGGTCTCGACAACCACACTTCTCTTCTCTTCCGCATTGTTTGTGATTTGAATCTTATTAATAACAACAGAGACCAGTTTATTGATATCTGAATTGAAAAAACTGCTGCGGAAGGATACTTCACCAATATGCTGAAATTGAATAACATAAATATTTATGTACTTGAATCCAGAATTAGAAACAATGTCAAAATATACTTGTTAATACAAATAAATGTAAAATATGTATGATATTATTATAAAGTTTGCTGTAACAGTGAAGTGTTATTGTAAATCTATAATACAATACCAATTTCTTATCTCCATTTTGCATTCCACATCCTAGGCATTTCTATGTTGTCATACATAAACTTGCCTTTGTTCTTACTATAAGAGTACCTTGTATGAAACATTTATAAAGAAGTACATTCATTTATGAGCTGTGGTAGCTCAGAGGCTTAGCATTCGCTGTAAATATCACAATGAGCAAGTAATCTGGATTCAACCGCCACTGGCACCAGTGAAATTGTTAATTGCAATTTAAGTGCTGATTTACCACATGTGCCGCAGTGAAGGAAAAAATCGTGAGGAAACCCGCGTTTTTGATAACTAAAAAAAAAATTTGGAAGACGTATGAAGTCCGCCAACACGCATTGGGCAGTGCGATGGACACTTCCTTGCCCTAAAACCCTTTCAGAAGTGAAAGGAGGCCTGTGCCCACCGGATGTACATAGACTGTAACTTTAACATTCTTTTCCATTTACAAAATTTATACACAATTGTTTTTAAATGAAGAAAATTAATGTAAGTTTGTTTGCACATATTATAAAATTTTAAATTTACTAATATATAATATATGTATGTATGTATGTGCAAACATTATAGGTTCCTATTACTACTAACTAAGTGTAGGACAGATTTTCACTAGTTAGTGACAACCTAGTAACATATACAAGAAGTTGATGGATGCAAGATGGATTGATACAATGCATCCTTATAATTATAGATAGGTACATAAAATGCCCTACCTGAAATAAACAGTCGTCTAACCAAAGTTCTAATGAGACTGAACAATCCACAGATCAGGATAGTAACAAGTGCTATCACAGGACATGGCTCTTTTAACAAACATTTGTTCACCATAGGTGTTACTGACAGCCCCCTGTGCAGGGCATGCATGGGAGAGGAAGAAACGGCGGCTCACGTGTTGCTGACATGTCCAGAAGTCGCTTCATACAGGGCTAAACATCTCGGCACGCCGGGATCGCTCCCCGAAGTTGCTTGCAACATCAAGGGACTGCTGAGCTTCTTCGGGGAGATATCATGGCTCGAATAAGCATATTATTCCTGCCCACACGCAAAATACGCGCTTAGACGTGGAGTTGCGGAAAACAGCCCGTCGTAAACTAAACTAAACTAGGTACATAAAATTAGGTGTATAAATCTAAACACCTAATTTTCACGTGTCAATTTCAAATACATGTAAAGTCTGCAAATATGCATAAGTGCAGATTTCTTTGGATCTTTGCCCTAAAAGCCCTCTTAGATATGACAAGAGGCCTGTGTCCAGCAATAGGATGTATAAAGCTGTAACTTGAATACATTGTTAGAGATGTTAGGAAAATCGTAACAGATCCAAATATCAACAATATGAATACCTATGTATCTTTTCATTGTCTCTTTGATGGTAACTAAGCATGACTGCTGATCATCGTTCCAGGTTTGAACCCCCAGTTGGGAGAAAACAGTAATTAGGATTTTCCATTAGGTTGGTGGTAGTTGTTGTTGCTTCCCTCCCCCGCCCATGTCTTGGAAAGCATGTAAAGCTGTAGGTCCTGTGCCTGATCTTTGTACATTTATGTGAGTAGTATAAGTATACCTATCGGACTATGAGAGTAAAGGAACAGAGAGAGCACCAGAGTTTGTGCTCACACTCATGCACTATAATTCTACCTGTGCAGATGGCTGGTCTCCATTTAGACTGACGGCCGTAACGGGAATTCATCAGGAGGAAATATCCATATAAGCACACCTATAAAAAGTTGAAGAAATTAAACTTACAATAGAGTATCCATCTTTTGATAAACTAACATCACGTAATATAAGCTTTGGTACTGCTATTCTGCCAATTTTCAATTTGATATGATATTTTCTCTTGAACAACCATGCTAGTAAAGTTGGTAACAACCTTTAAAGGAAACAAGGCATTAATTACATAAAGCAAAAAATTAATGAAGTGATTCACACAAAGAGTAACAGAAATATAACAGGACGTAATAGAAAATAATCAACAACAATTATAACAACAATACAACTTAGCAGCATACTTAACAATTGTCAATTTAGCAGCATACTCTGTCAAACAAAGTATAAAAGGAAATTTCATGTTTAATATGCCCTGGACACATTATGACAGTCTTCACCCCTTTGTTGTTGATATTCCACACATTAGAACCAAATGGTTTGCTTCAACGTTTGTAATGTGTACAGCAAATAATGGAATAATTTGATGATGTCTGCCTTTCGGTCTGGATACAATCTTGGTGTCTTCAAGACAAGGGTGAATAGGCTTTTCTAAAAGACTGTGGTTTACCTTCTAGGGCTTCATCATCACTTACCATCAGGTGAGAAAGAGGTCAATTTTTTAAAGAAAAATAGTACTTAACAATGTTATTAAAATTACTTATATTCCCATTAACTGCTTCAGGTAAGCTTAAAATGCTTGGGTAGCCAATAATCTAAGCTAATACAATTACCATTGAAGAGTTTTACATCATTCAACAAACACTGTAAACATGGTGGCATTCTTTGGCTATATTCTATATATAACAATAGACTTATGAAGAGCTGTGATGATGATTATGATGGTAATAAACACGGTATCTTGTAAACAATGTCATTATGAAGTACAAAACTTTAAAATCATAGGTACAAAGCATCCTAACAACATTATTTTATTCATACATTATTAACCAAGTTGCAAAAGGCTTAAATCTGTAATAGATAGTTTAGATTAGTTTAATGATGATAAAGTTAAAATGTTTAAAATTTATATGAATCAGATACTTAAATAATGATTTTATAAATGAGTTCCATTTGAACATTCATAAACAAATAAAAGTAACTTGAATAAAAAACTACATTAATTAATAGTCTTATTTAACACTTAATAGAATGTTTAGATTTTTTTTTAATTGAGAACTAATGGTCAAAGTTGGTTTTGTGTATTCGCCTTCGAAAACTGACTATGTATTTAACACAGCATTGCAAATAAAATCATGTGTGTTAAGTGATCAAAATTACAGAAATATAATACTTATCTAAGTTCAAGGAAAACCAGGCAATCTTTCGTAAAATTATACGTCCGTTACTGAACTTAAAAATATTTTTAAAAACATACAACAACATAATCTTAAAAAACATTAACGTACCATGAAACACAAATGTAAATTGCCACGATAATAAATAAAAATATAAGTAGTACACTCATTTTAATTATATCATGTTATCCGCAAACAATCACTTTATGTACGTTCACATTTATAATAAGTCTTGATTAAAATAACCTATCCTTATATCTTCGGCGTATGTGTACAATACAAATTACAAAACAAACTTTTCGTAACTTTAATCAATCAATGAAATTGATATTATGACATGACATGACTTTGACGCTGTCATTTTCTTCTACCGGGATGACATTAGTGGATGCGTCCAGAAATATAAAAGGTACGTTCCAAAATAGAACCTAGTGTACTGTCCAATGCAAATGACGTCATGAATCGACGCTATACTGGCGATTCGTTCCAAAACATAGCACCGTAGACAGAGAAACCCATAGACAAATCGACGCCTTCTTTCGCACTCGCACACGAAAAAGATAGATTTATGCATACGTCTTGCATAGAAATGAGATAGAGTGGTGTGATTGTTTGTGCCTTTCTCCGTGCCGGTTTTTTTGTTTAGCAAACTACACTTTGTTAAACAACTTTGACAGTTCGTAGCGATTTAAGGAGTTTATAAGTTGGTTTAAGTAAGAAAAAAATGTTTTGTGAGCTTGATATTCGTGAATCTTGTTCGGTTCAGTTCTTAGAACAGTTAAAATTTTTATCTAAATATGTTTAAAAGTCATAAAGATTATTTTATAACCTAAAACTACGTTATCGTTCTTTCTCACTCGAGTCCACGCTAATCATTAGTCTATAGGTGTCTCTGTCTACCCGTATAAACGACCTGACAGCCCAAAAACGCGTAAACAGAGTCTACACAAAAACGCGCGACCAATAATTGTATTTGTCGTTGTGTGCCATGCATGTTAGAGAACAGGAGAACGATCGCCGTATAAAATAGTGTCCCAGAAATATGGACACCATAAGTGAGGCGCTGCAATCGCTAAGTTCGCTCAATAAAAGTCATTTTCAGTCTATTTTTCCGATCAGATGCTAAACCATTTGCACATCCACGCATAATAAAATATTTCTCAATTTTTTTTTTTGTTTCTTTTTGTCTAAAAATTACGAAATTACGGAGCATGAAAATTTTCTCACCAATGCCGCGATGAAAATTTGTACATTATTAAACTAACTTCATTTACTTGTACTCATAAACAGCTAACTTCGCAGTCACTACTCACCGACGCCAGCGCCGCTATAAATTCTACAATTTTCACGGACAGGTGGGCTATGTTTTAGTACGTAGCGATTGTTCTCCTTCTTTAACCTCCATGTTATGTGTTTTAGCTATAGTTCGTGCCAAATCGACTGAGAAAAACGGAAATTGACCTTTCGGTCGTGTAACCAGGGTCTACAAACCTTCAATATTTAGGCATTTTTTATATGGAGTAATTCCTTTATTTATAATGATGTTTTTTTTAATAATGATTGATATAATATATATTATTAACTATTATCAAAAAGTTATGTCTTTAACATAACATCGCTGTAGAAGAAAAATCATCTATTGTTATAAAGTACTTTATTCATTTAACAACAAAAAGCATGAATTTATAACACATATAAAGATTCGAGTAATAACGACACCGAATAAGGACGTACTTATTCAAAAGATAAAACTTTATTTTCAATATTATGTAAGAACTTTATTTTAATTCTGTGCGTGCGGGCCGGCCCAGAAAAAGAGACGCATCTCTGGCTGCCATTGTCACGTTTCTTTTGGAATGAGCTGACGTAACGCGCGTTTTGTTTATTTTAAAGGGATGAAGTTTCAAAAGCTCAATATATTGATTATATTGTTCAAAATATTTTTTTAATATGAAACTGTTATTAAATGAATTGCTGCGTTACTCACCATAAATTGAAATATAAAATATAATACATTTTTCACGATGTACCGTAAGATTTTACGATGTTTATAGGAACCACATTCAATATTATGAAAGAAACAAAAAAACAAAACATATGTGCTGACCTAGAAGTGTGAATAATTCTAATATATATATATATATATATATATATATATATATATATATATATATATATATATATATATATATATATATATATATATATATTAATCAATATTTAAATATTTTTATTACATCTAAATTGAGATTTTGTAAGTTACGCCTTTTGAAACATGACTCATATCTGAGGTCATTGTCCGTTTTTCTCAATCGATTCGGCACGAACTATAGTGATGTACATTTTACCCCAGAAAAAATAATAATACTACATACAGAAGTTTCACTCTTTTGATGTTGACTGCTTGCCGACGTTTAATAGCCTACATAATTATTATTTATAAGATAATTTGCGCACGCAAGCTAATAAAACTTTATCCGTATTACTTTGCATTTTTTCCTCCTTCTACATCACGGCTGTTTTTCCGTGGTTACTTAGGGCTGTCAAGAAATAGTAATAAATACAGTATGTAAACATTAATAACTTATTTAATTTACAATTGCTTTTACTTTAATATGATGTTTTATATTTTTTCCCTTCTCTAAAATAACGGGTAACGCTCCCTTTCTTTTTAATTCTACAAAGATATGCAGCAAGATTGAAAAGAATGTGGCGCATTGAAGCGCTGTGGTGGAATCCGGGAACCTCGGGTTTGATTTCTGACAGCGGCAATTTGGAAGTTACTAATTTCTTTAAAACTATTAGTGTTTATTTTTATTTAATTATACATTTTAATAATAAAATAGAATTTAAAATAAAATTAAAATTTAATTTAAAAATAATAATAAAACTGCAATGTTAGCCCGCTTTCATCTATGACTATTTTTTTATATAGAAGAGGGGGCAAACGAGCATGCGGCTTAGGTGATGTTAAGTGACTACCGCCGCCCATGATCAACCGCAACACCAGGGGAATTGCAGGTGCAATGCCGGCACTTTAGAAAGGAGTAAGCTCATTTCTTGAAGGTCCCCAGGTCGTATCGGTCCGGAAAACGTTGATTGTCGTCTTCATGCACCTAGTTGCATGCAGGTTTCGGGCCTAGGGGTATGCCCCCATTACCCGCGTCGTCCTCGCGGTCCACCACTGTGGACTGGTCCTGGGAGCCTTCTAATGGCATTGTAGGTATCAAATTCGGATTAGTCCGTAATCGGTAATTTTTTTTCTAGACTACGAAAAAAGGAGGTTATCTAGTAAAGTCAGAGTTGGCCTATCAGCGGCATTGAGGGTTGTTACTCGACTCTCTAATCGATATAGAGAGGAGTTCTCTTGGATAGGGTTGCCCGTACGGAGGGCGAGTGTGTAGCAGCGCAAGATGGTTAAGATGTATGTGTGGCCCGTTTTCTGCACGGTCGAACAGTCCGCGCGCGAACCGGGCCACAAACTCCTGGATGGTGTCAATCTTCAGGTTGGCCGCTATGACGTCATTCCGGACGTAGCGACTCGCACCGACGATGGTTCTTAACGTCAGATTTTGCTGGGCCTGCAGTCACCGCCTCAGAGGCTCGCTCAGAAGCGCGTACCAGGCCGGAGCAGCATACGTAATTATGGATCTAATGTACGTTTTATAAACTTGCACTTTGGTTTTAAGTGGTAACTTGGATGCCAGGACCGGATGGAGCATCGCCCACGCACATCGTGCTCTGCGGACGACGAGGTCGACGTGCGCAGTCATGCGCAGCGCCCGGTCGATCCGGCACCCAGGGTAGGTCACGGCCTTCTCGTACGCGATCTTCTAGCCATTGAGGGTTAGCTGAGGTGGTAGGTTCCTGAGGCGGCGAGTGAGCAGAGCGGTCGTCTTACCAACGTTGACGACCATCCTCCACTCATCTAGCCATGGTGGCAGCAGGTCCAGGAGACGTTGCATCCTGGCAGTGGCAATGTGGGCTCTTCTGGACGAGGTGAAATAAGCGTTATCGTACACGTATAACGCCAATTCCACGTCATCCTCCCACTCTTGCAGCCTTCCTGCCAGGGATAGGGATATCGTTGGTATAAGCCGCGTACAGGACTGGAGACAAACAGCTGCCCTGAGAAACGCCGGCTCTGATGGCTCTGGTTGCGGACTCGGCGCCCTCTACGGAGACGTAGAACTTCCTGTCTGCCAGGAAAGACGCCACTAGCCGCAACATAGCAGGAGGGACACTGGTCTGTTCTTCTAGTTTATAAAGTAGTCCAGAATGCCACACCCTGTCGAACGCCTTCTCGATATCGAGAAAGACGCCCAACGTAGTGCGGCTACGGTTGTATTCGGCCGCAAGCAGGTGCAGCACTCTGGTCAGCTGTGTTGCTGTAGAGTGACCCCTCCTGAATCTGTGCTGCTCCGCCCGAAGTTGGATGCACGGGCGGAGGCGTCTTAACAACAATCTTTCAAGCAGTTTAGCTATTTGTGGTAGCAGCGTGATCGGCCTGTAGCTGGCAGCTCTACGCCTGTCCTTCCCAGGTTTCGGCAAGACGATCACTTTGCCTTTCTTCCAGTCCTCCGGCAAGTGGGATGTCCGCAATATCCCATTGTAGAGTCGACCAAGCTCTACTAGGACTCTATGGGGCAGCTGTCGGAGTGCAGCGTTGGTAATCCCATCGTGCCCCGGCGCCTTCCTCGGTTTCAGGCGGGTTGCTGTCCACCGCAGTTCAGCGGAGGAGATGAACCACTCTCCTGCAAGAGGCAGCGCGGGCAACGACAGGAACTCCTGTACGCGACTCTCCTTTTGGGCATGAAGCTCCATGAACTCCGCACTTGCTGGGTTCGGCATAAATTGCTCGAACTGCTCTACTAGGATATCCGCTCTACCCTTGGCATCGTAACGACGTTCGCCCGCGTTGTTGGTCAGCGGGCAAACGGGAGGTTTGGCTTTAGTTAACTGTCGGTTCAGTTTGTAGAGCGACGCATCATGCTCTTCCGCCTTCCATATACGTCACTCCTAGGCATCTCCTCTGTGTGCCTGGACTGCAACCGACAGTTCCTCCGATAGTGTGTTGAGTAGCTACATATCCAACTAGTGGAGGACGAGGTCCGTCGCCTGAATTCGCCCCCCACCGCCTCTGACCCTATCACTGTGTCCAAAGATGAGATTTCATCTACCATCAAAGGACTTAAGCCCAAAAAGGCACTGGGTGCGGATGACATCTCCAACCAAGCCCTCAAACACTTTCCGGAGCAGGTGATCGCCTCATTGGCTATAATCTTCAACGCCTGCTTCGATCTGCTACTTTCTCACCTCCTGGAAAGAGGCAACTGTCATTGGCATTCACAAGCCAGGCAAACCTCACCACCTCCCCTCCAATCACCATCCCATCAGCCTCCTCAAGGCCATGGGCAAACTTTTCGAACGAGTTATTCTCGTGCGCATGAGGCGCCATTTGTTTCCCACAGAAGGCGACCTTCTTTTCATACCTCAACAATTCGGGTTTCGTGCCAAACACTCGTGCTCCCAGCAAGTTCACCGCATTGTGGAATATATCCTCGGCGGTTTTTATCCTCGTCGACAAAAGACCATCGCGGTCTTTTTCGACATTGCCAAGGCATTCCACAGAGTCTGGCATGAGGGCCTTATCTACAAATTGTACGACTTAGGCCTCCCTGACCGCCTCGTCCGCCTTGTAGCCTCCTATTTGAAGGATCGTACCTTTCGTTTTAGACACGAAGGCATGCTATCCTCTACTCGTCAAATCAAAACTGGTGTCCCTCAAGGCTCTGTGCTTGCCCTCCTCCTATATATACTATTCACCAACGACATCCCTATCCCGTCGAATGGTGTTAAACTAGCCCTCTTCGCAGATGACACAGCCCTTTACTCTAAAGGCAACTCACTGCCACAGATTCGGAACAAGATCCAAAAGTCAGTTAACGACTTAGGAGCTTGGTTCCAAAAATGGCGTATCGACGTAAACCCGGAGAGCTCCGTCGTTTGCTTCGATTATAAACGACGTCGTCTTACCACCACTCCGCCAATCAGGATGTTAGGAACCCCTGTCCCATCGCAAACAAAAGCCAAATATTTAGGCGTCACCCTTGATGCAAGGCTCACTTTCGAGCCCCATATCAAGAAGGTAACTCACACCGCACAATTTTACATGGGTAGGCTCAACTACCTATTACCTATTATGTCCGTAATGCCAACCTACACCGAGACTTAGAGCTCCCAACAATCCAGCAGTTCCTTAAATCACTCTCTGAGAGATTTTTCAAAGCCTCAGAGTCCCACCCAAATCATCTCATTCGTGAGACAGCTGCCTAAGCAGCCCCTATCCACACTCGCTACAGTGTGCGCAGACCGAGAAACTCTCTCTCGGACCCCCCCAACAAGCTTTCGGCTGACTTGAACTACCTCCTGGCGGCTCAGGCCGAGCCTACATAACACATCCCTTAATCTGTCTTAGCTAGGCACACTTCTAAGTGGCTTTTCGCCGCTTGCGCCCTCCTTTCTGCCAAGGAGGGTAGCGTTCGTATACGGCTTAGAGATCTCTAGACAGACCGTTAAGGCAGTCCCTAAAAGGTGGGGTTTAGTGGGTAAAAGTCACCACATAACCACGCAGCCGGCTGCGTGGTATGCTATGAGCATTCCCCACCTCCCTCCCACGCTTTCCGGAGGGTTGCCCATATTTGCTTCGGGCTCAAAAAAAAGCATGCTAGAGCTAAAGATGGTTTTAACTGTTAAAATAAACAGTTATAAAAATTAACAAATTAATTAAAGAAATAAAATTAACCTTATTGAATAAAATTATCCAGTCATAGCCCTGTTTGTGCCATCTAGCATAATCTTTGCGTACCACCTTTAGTGTGAATTAATTTTCGTTCGATAAAATGACTTCATCTATATCATGTAGTAGATGGCGCTATTAAAATTTTAAATACTGAAGAAATTAAGGAAATATTCTTCATAAACATCAATACATGTATTTTTTTGATTTAGTACCTACATTAAAATTTAGGCTTCACATTAAAAAAGGATTGTAACAATTATTTGCTATAAAATTAAAGTTATATCTCATTGTGGTTGAAAATTATCATATTATTTAAATAACAAGTCATTTGCCGTTAAGTCATTTGAAGTGATATTTTTATTAAACTGTTCAAACTGATATTTTTAACGCATAAGTGTAACACTATTGGCTGAATACGTTAGTGGTTGATGTTAATTTTATGTGTTTTGTTGTTACACTATTGGCTGAAATATTGGTTGGTGTTAATTTAAACAGTTTAAACGAAGCGCGTCAGTTTATTATCATTTTGTTTAGAGTTTATTTCTCCGGTAGGAGTAATAGTATTTTGTGGTTTACTTTTCATCAAAATCGTAAAAATAAATACCATGGAAGTTAATTCAGATTTAGTGAAATTAGTTTTTACTTATATTATTTAGTGTAGTGTACAAAAATATAGGATTTTGGTTAAAGTTTAATTTTCATCTTTTATCATGCCGAGAAGTCACACACAGCTATCGGGACTATCTTAAAAATTTGTCATTTTTTACATTTAGTAAATACCTAATAATCAATTAAATTATAATAATGTACAATTTATTATAAATCATAATAAAATATAAGTATTGAATTAATAAACCTTTAAATACCTACTACTAGCTGAGTTAGCCGTTAATAATATATAACTCGTGCACCTATTAAAGTATAAAGAAATGTTAATTGAATTAAAATTTCATGCGTAAAATAGTAATAAAATTAACACAACCGATTAAAAATAAAAATTCACTACAGAAATAAGTAATCTTTTTAATTATTAATTTTATCTGTCAAAAATAATTCACAAATAACTGTTAACAAATAAAAAAATTTAACTATTAACGCCATGTCTAGCTAGAGCAGTCTCGCTCGGGCGGTCGGACAGTGCACAACTCTCTAAATACGTCGTTACGCTGTCGGTCGAATAAACGAGGCTTTCAGTATACTTGTAGTGTTTTCATTAGAAAATTAAAGATGAGTGATCACCATGAAGGTAACATTAGTAACAGCTGCGCTGACGTCACACTTTTTGAAAACACAAAGGAGCTTGTCACTCCGTTATATATATATATATATATATATATATATATATATATATATATATATATATATATATATATATATATATATATATATATATATATATATATATATATATATACTTTTAAGTATTTTATAGTAGTAGTAGTAGTAGTAGTTATTTTTAAGTATTTTGTCGATTTCTAAATAACAATAAAAACACTGTTTGTTACTTAGAAATCGGCATAAATACTCTCAATAAATAGTAGACTTAGCAAAAAGATAGATTTTCTGTATTGTTAACATATTTATTTCACAATTTTAAACAAGATGATATTTTAAAAATAAAATAACACCAAAACGTGAAATGTTATAAAATTCCGTGTTGTCTGCACATAACGTAGAATGTAACTTACTACAAACCGACATAAATATTTGATTTGGTTAAAATTAACATATTATTTTGTAAGTCTTTTATTATATTTGTCACTGCACCAATTACAAAATTTACCTTAAAGCACATTCTTGAGCCCTATGTTTTGTGCTATACAAAAGAAATTACGATAAAACACTCAAAATACGAAATAACAAGAAATAAGCACATGCACAATCCAGCGGACATATTTCTTAAATTAAATAATTTTTCACTTTGATTCAGTTTTGCCTAATGAAACAGATTTGAAACTTCTATTTTTTATTATATTTACTATTACTCCTTATAATATAAACCTCATGTATGTAGCAAGTATAAATTAACTTGAATTTAGAACTACGAAGGGATGTTTTATTATTTATTATTTTGGAAGACAAAATTAATTAATTTAGTAACACCGATATGTCTTTTCTTCACCGCTGCATTGGAAGACATTTTCAAGCTACTGGGCTGGAAAGGATACGGTATTACCTAACATCAATGGCGAGTACATCGATTTTCCGACGCTATAGTCCTTATGGCAGAATCACTGGAGGACCTAAGCACTATGCTTAGGTCCTCCAGTGATTATATATAACCTCAATAATGTCTCCCAACGGATAAGTCTTAAAATGAACATGGACAAAACAAAGATCATGTGTAACGTCCATATCACACCTATGACGGTAGTTGTTTGGGAGCACTAAGCTCAAAGTTGTTGACGAGTATGTTTACCTGGGACAAATAGTCTCACTAGGTAAGTCCAACTTAGGCTGAGAGGTCATTCGACGGACTCAACTCGGCTGGGTAGCGTTCGGGAAATCACGACATGTCTTCTATCAGCTATACCTCAAAACCTGAAAACGAGACTGTACAACCAGTGCGTTTGCCAGTGATGACCTACGGAATTGAGACGTGGTCCTTCGTGCTGACCGAATGAGGGCGCTGAAAGTCAGCGAGCCACGGAGAGGGCTATGCTTGGGGTTTCTCTACGTGATAAACTTAGAAATGAGGATATCCGCATTAGAACCTAGAGTTAACGACATAGAACAACGGATTAGTAAGTTGAAGTGGCAATGTGCCGGCCATATATCTCGAAGAACCGACCACCGATGTGGGAAAAAGGTTCTCGAGTGGCAGCCTTGTACTGGTGGGCAAATTGTAGGGCGACTACCACTAGATGGAGTGACGATCTGGTAAGACATACAGGAAGTCGATGTATGCAGGCGGCTCAGGACCCTGCTTTGTGACATACCTTTGCTATATTCAGCAGGAGACTTGTGAAGGGTTGTAATGATGATGATGCTATTTTTTAATGTAGTTAATAAATACAGTAATATATAACAATAACTAGCTTGATAGAATATGATTTCCTTTTTAGTATTTCCTTTATAGCTATCATTAGAATTATTAATAATGCTTAATTTTTTGTGGCGGCCACACTATCCTGATTGATTTACATAAAGTAGCTAAACATGCAAGATTCCAGAGCAGCTATAAATTAAAAAAGTGTTATGTGTTTCATAAAGCAATGACTAGATGGCGGTAGTTTAACCAACAGTGAAATTTCTTAGAAGATACAATAGCATGCTCTTTATGATGAACTATTTCTTCCAGAAGCGGCCCCACAGGAAGTGGACCTAGTCGAGCCCCGACGGTTCAACAAAAAATGAGATTGACTTCATTATTACGACTAGACGCCGTGGATGTCTTAGTGATCGCAAGGGTGAAAACTGGCAACGATCACCGAATGGTTAGAGGCACACTGAACCTAAACGTTAAGTTGAAGAAGTTTCGTCTAATGAAGTCAACGCTCCGTCCCCCTCGTGCTGTAATCCAGAATCCCGAAACTTTTCAGCTCGAGTTACGTAACCGCTTTCAGTGAGCTAGAAGATTGCAATGCAGTGGACGATATGAATGACAAGCTTGTGGAAACTGTCCATGCGGTCGGAGCTAAGTTTTCAAGACCTGCCGCAGAAGAACACAAAAACTCTCCGATCAAACTCTTAATCTCATGGCTGTTAGACGGGAGATGAGGCTGCAATCGTCAACAGCTTTGACAGCATACAGGCAACTGAACAGATTGTTAAATGTAGATAATTTATATCTCCAAATGCATGCGGCGAGACTTGCGCAACTTTAATACTGTTCGTATTGACGAAGCGACCGAGCGGAACCAGGGCTCCAGTCTTTGCCAGAGATCTGTCTGCCAGTAAGAACCAACTCTGAAAGCTGAAGACCGAGTGTGGCAGCATCGTTTCCGGGACACCTGAGAGGTTCTATGGGCAGCTGTACACATCATCGTTGGCGTAAAAAATCAACCGTTAATTAATTTCTATAAAAATTAAGCAGAATTTAATTTTTTTTAACTTCTTACCACTTTGAATTTCAATAGATATGAATAGGACTAAAAAAGTGATTGAATTCGTGAATCTGGTGAAATTTCGCCAGTTTCAACTGAAATCTTACAAAACTATACGTCTACTCGATGATTTGTTTGTAGAACACTGCAGGTCTCGTACGCGTTGCGTCGTAACGATACGCTTAAGATACGACTACGCTTACGACTCGTGTGTGAAGAGCGTAAATCGTATCGGTCCGGTCGTACGAGGTGAAACATACAGTGGTGGACCGCCAAACATCCAGATGGTATGGATGGTATTTTGGACAGCAGACGTGACTTGAGAGACAAGGTGTCGATAATGTCAAAAATCTGATCTAGATGTAGAATTTCATTGCATCAAGGTTGGCCTCGAGCTTACTTTAGTCTGCAGAGTGTTATTAGGACCGGATGATGTTTCAGCTACGAAACATAGGGGAAGGCTGTTTGTATACAGCGCTAAATCTATTCCATTGATCCGTGCTGAGGATTATCGGGGATCTCCTAGTGAGGCAATAATGTTGAACTGTAAACTTTCACGACTAATGCGATTGTTGTATTGTGCTTACTGCTTGTTACAGCTTTTTAGGACAGAAAAGTTCAGCGCCATGAATGAGATGTATAGGCAACTATAGATTAATACACATACTAGAAGAGAGAAGCTAGAATCAAAGGTAAATATGAGAAACAGTGGTCATGTTTTTCAATTCAATTTAATAATATTGGTAAATTAACAAAGGAAAAGAAAACAGTTATTGAAATAAACAATCTATTTTTAAAATACTATATAAATTATCTACATTTAACTTTAATTTTTCAATCATTCACGGCCATGACCTCTTTGCGGAGTAACCTTCGTACTTTCTTCTGGTTTTCAAACCAGTCACAATCGTGGAGCTTTTCGGGAAAGCTGACTGCCCATTAAACAATGTATCTTTGTCTGTGAACATTAAAAAAAATTTATTTTAAATAATAAAACCATTAAATATATCATAAAAGTTGAATATAGTGGTATATTCTTTACACAAGTATTCCTCTTACGTTAATTAGGAATTGTTGAAGAACATTTACCATGAAAATTTAAAACCTGTTTATATATTATATCCTTTAACCGCGGCTCCACATTATCGCCGTGAAGTTCCGTAAACAGGCGTGAATGTGGATGATTTTCGCGGGATTCACGCGCGTTCTTGCCTGTTCCCCGATCAGAGTCGGTACTTTGTCCCGCGACAAAGGGTTCACGCACCCTTCGCGCGGTGTTCACGCTTACACATTCACATTCACGGCCCCGTGCTAGTTCGTTTCGGACTACTACAAAAGCGTACGGACGATGTATTTTAGTCTTACACCCTCTTCATTTTTTTCCAAAGCCTTTTAATAAATTTCTTATTTTGGACGTCTAAATAGTGGTATGTTGTCACAGCAAGTAAAGTTTTGCAGCAGCAGTTTCTACGTCCGTTTTGCGGCAAGTTTCACGAACGATTGTGAGCATCCCGTGAATGTTGAGGGCACGCCTTGTGCCGTGAATTCGCGGCGTGATTTCACGGCGATAATGTGGAGCCGCCATAATATTGCTATAAAATATTTTCATTCTGGCGTTGGCACTACTGAGATTGCAATTTGTATTTTTAGGTTCTCATTTATCCTTATCAACGATAGAGATACAAATCGTGTGAAAACTTGCATGTCCTAGAAATTAAATATATTTCCGAGCATATATAAACGAAAAACAATATTGTGTTAACCACTTTGGACCTTTCTCGCTCCATACTCTCTAAATAATGACTTACAGTCCTGGCATTTCATAAATTTATACAATAGTGCCTCGTGCATGGAGTATTACTGCCATATATGGGCTGGTGCTGCAAAATGCCATCTAGCGGCCTTGGACTCAATGAAAAGGCGTACTAAGAGGCTCGTTGGTGACCCGAATTTGGTAGAAACCAATCTCGAACACCGGCGCAAAGTAGCCAGCCCTTCGGTCTTCTACAGGATGCATTTCGGAGAGTGTGCGCAGGAATTGCATAAATTAATTCCTCCCTCTCCCTTCCACCATCGGACAACCGGTTTGCTGTGTCGTTCGTCATGCGTACAGCAAAGGAGTGGAATAAGTTGCCAGCATCTGTCTTACCATCCGATTACAATGCAGTGGGGTGTCTTCAAGGCGAGAGTGAATAGGTTTTTGTTAAGTCAGTGCGCTTTACCACATTAAGCTACACCACCACTTACCATCAGGTGGGATTTTAGCTAAGGGCTGGCATAGAAAAGTAAAAAAAAATAACATACAAAAACTTAGTCATATATTCCATATGAAAGTCTGAGTTATGTTAAAAAAAATTGGGTTCTTCTTTACAATCCATTTTATCAACTATGTAGTCCATGTAAAAATCGATTTAGTGTTAGAGACACGCTGCAGCTATATTATAATTACAGCACTAATAGGTTGGCTCAACAGGTGAAGCAACACAATCTTACAATACCTTATTAATGCTGTAGTGTTTCATATGGTTAGTGTGAAGAATTGCAGACCCTTTGTACTGGTAACAATATTAGATTTTTAACAATATAGATGTAAGAATCTAGGGTCACAATATCCACTTATCATCATGAGGGCTGTGCGCTCGTTTATCAATGTTATTCTAAAAACACTGCAATATTTGTACTTATTGTTAAATAAGTATTTTAACCGACTTCAAAAAGGAGGAGGTACTCAATTAGACAGATTTCTTTATATGTGTTACCTCAGAACATTTTTCTAGGTAAACCGTTTTGGTACATTATTTTCTTATTTGGAAGCTCGTGTTTCTCATGTCCCATATAAATTTAATCTGACCAGTAGTTTTTGAGTTATCCTTAATAATGCGTATTTAATTGACTTCGACTACATTGATGATGTTCTCATTTTATTTACATATTATATTAAAATCGGTTGTACAATTTTTTTTAATTTTACTACTTGCTTATAATAAATTAGTTTTTAAGCACACTTTAGACTACCGTACTAATCGAAAAAAGAAATATATTGAGTACAGAAACCATGCATTAGTCATATATCACACATTCTTTGTAAAACACAAAAAATACGTTCAGTCTAGTTAGATATCAAGGATTTTGAAATATATGCAGAAAAGAAGTAATGTATAATAAAATTACCAGGATGAAACCGCACATAATCTTCTTGTACATGCAAGTTCTTGGGTAATTCCATTTTCTTCAAGGCATCAAATGGAGTTCGAACATCAACAGGAGTTTCATAGAAATTTTGAAGATCCTCTGTAAGCCATAATAATGAAATTAGATGTGATCAAATACATAATATATACATAAACTCTCACACGTCTTCGAGAGGGGTAGGCAGAAACTGAAGCCTTTCATTAGGCATGATCTTGATACACCTCTCTCGCTTCCATCACACCCACATATCTATGCAACCATGCTCGTTGGTTAGGGTACTATTTGTATAATCTAATTCCTCACCCTGCCAGTCACAGTCACCCCGAACGTACTTCTTAATGGCCGCGTTTCCAGTGCATCAATTCCACTCTCACGCATTTTTTGCCACACCCAGCTTTCACTACCGTACATTAAAGTAGTGAATAACACAGCATTGTGAACTGCCATACATGTCTTTTTTGACACATTCAGACTCCTCACAATCGAGTGAAAAGCCTTATTCCAGATACTCCTGTGTCCTGCATTCACTCTTAGGTGGCCCCTAAACCAGGCCTCTGTCACTCTTGCTACCTGCGTGAAATAATTACCTAAATCGCGAGTCGCCCTGGGCGTTATAAGCAGTCGGGGCTAGCGCGATGTAGGTGATTCAATGTTAAAGTTTTTTAACGGTGTTTACGTAAATAGCTTTATGTAAATACTTGTTGAAATAGTTTTTGTTTAGTGTTTAATTGTTGGTAAAAATAGTTGTAAAAGTTTAAATGTATTTTAAAAATGATATATATTATATTACCTATTTGATAAATTATAACAGCAAAACGTCGTTCCTACTAATAACTGTTGCGTGAATGGATACCAAATGAAATGACCAACAAAAGATTTCATATCATTCTTTAAGTTACCGAAGAATTTTAGAAGGAAGTTATGAAAGGTGAATTTATTAAATTTTATTGTTAGACAGGTATTTACAGCAAAAAAGAATTAGGTAATAATTTGGTCTACAAAAGAAATACCTAAGTACCTTATTACACAAATTATTTAAAATTTACTTCACTATCCAAGTATTTACTTACATATATATATATACTTGTCTTTTGTAATTAAAATATTTTAAGTTATAATAACACAAAATACTGAAATTAAAATTTTGTTTACAAACAAGATTTTTAACTAAGTAGAATAACAGATCACATTTCTGTTAAGAATCGTATTTCAAGTTTATTTGTTGTTTACACTATGTACCTATTTCTTCCGAACCAAGCGTTGCGATTCCCGACGAATGACCTTGCAATTTGCATGCGTTAGGCATGTTGTGTTTTGTAATTTCCTCTGATAACTGGCGTGTCAAAGATTTTTTAATCCGATTTTTTCCAAAATTACTAAACGAATTTACCGCATTCATATGTTTTTGAGAATTCATATGCCTTTTAATGGCTCCAGATAAGTTATTTAAATCATCATATCCAGTAGTATTCCTAGTCATTTTTTCGTTGGAAAAGAATATACAACACCAATAGTACAACTTATTGCCAACAATCCAATGAGTTTTGTAAACAGATCTATTAAATTGCCGTTTATGGGTTTTACTCGTCTGAGAAATGCACAGATCAGGCGTTGGTTTCGGCGAGGATATAAGCTGTTTTTTCTCAACAAAGTTTAAAGATTTTACCTGTGCTTCGCCGATTAGCACTTTAGCACACTTCAATTCATCACAAGGAACACTCTTTCCCTCCATTTTCACTAAAAATCTTTAAAAAAGCATACATTTTTGTAGCAGCCAGACTAATCAACCCTAAACGGGAATAAATAATATATACTCTGCTGCTACCATAACGCGGAAGGCGAAGATAAAAAAACATTTACTTCCTAACTATCCCCGGCTACTGAGATACTGCGGACTGCATATAGATAATTTGGCGTTCTTATAAAGAAACAAGAAGCAGCCGCAAATATCATTCAGCGCCACATTGCTTTCACACACCGTTATCGTCACGTATCCGTCGACCAATTGTGAGCCGTTTCTTCAACGCCGCAGCTCGTTTCTTCTTGCTGTTCCGGAGCTGTATTCCACGCCGCCGCCGCTCACCGACTACGCGCGCGCATTTTTTTTTGCGCCCGAAGCAAATATGGGCAACCCTCCGGAAAGCGGAGGAGAGAGGTTGGGAATGCTCATAGCATACCACGCAGCCGGCTGCGTGGTTATGTGGTGACTTTTACCCACTAAACCCAACCTTTTAGGAACTGGCTTAACGATCTGACTAGAGATCTCTAAGCCGTATACGAACGCGACACTCCTTGACAGAAAGGAGGGCGCAGCGCGCGCGCACCGATCTGCATGTCTTTTATAGCCCGGTCCAGCGACGTAGCTTCGTGAACAACACACGAGTCTCACGCCGGGAAACGAAACGTAGTTGTATATTTTGAATAATTTTCATTGGTCATTATGTAAGAATTATAATTGGCTAGGGAAAATAAAAATCGTTACCATTCGTAAACCAACACCGCAGCTAGCCATATAAATATAGGCAAGGTTAATGAAAATATATTCCATTCCATATTCATACTCCAATCGGCTTTACATAAACAGTAGTTTCATTTTTCCACCTTGAAACCACTCGGAGTCTGTTAATAGTGGACCGTTCATCTCCACTATTACATTTTAAACTCGCAATAAGTTATGTATAATACATTCGACTAACTTCATACCTAACGTGACCATACGTCCCACTCTAGGCGGGACGTTTTTGATTTAAAGGTTTGTGTCGCGCTGTCCCCAAAATACGTAAAAATGTCCCGCTTTGACAAACAAAAGCGTGACAATCATGCAAACTCTGTCACCCGTGCCATCAGTATGACACCGCGCGTTTTGCTTGTACCACAGGTTTGCAAGCATGGCTTGACTAGTTACGTGATTATTCTGAAAAGCTACACTTTTGAATTTAAAGTTACGAAGTGACAATTTTTATTTAATCTACAATAAATTATCAAATAACATAAGATATTTCCAATTAGTATTTATTTGGTGTTCAGATTTCACTTTTGATCGTTAAAAGATTCAAACAACTATGTGTTTTATTTATAAAACTATCGAATTAAAGGGCTCCAGATTGAATTTTGATAACGGCGGCCATTCTCAACAGAAAATAGCCATCTGCGCATCTGGATTATATTACCCAAGTGTAATACTACTGCTACTGAGAATTTTGTGACACAAAAACCCAATAAATGATTCTTGACCCGACTCGGGTTTCGAACTTGGGACCACATGATCATCAATTGCGTTTACGACCATTAGACCAAGAAGTCAGTCAAAAGTGTTAAAACTATAATAATTTTAAAGGCGTCCCGCTCTGAGGAAAAAATTAATAGGTAATGGTCACTAAAAAGCCGGGCTTTTTATCTCCATACTAATTGCTATTTATACAATCGTAGCTATATTTCATTATAGAAAATTTTGCCACAGGTTAGAAAGGGAGCGATAGTCTTCTCGAAATCCCGGTAAAAAGCTAAAAAGCCCACGCGTGCAAGAGAGATAACCAATCGCTCAATTCAACTCTCCTTATATGTGTGATAGCAGTATTTCTAAGGCCACGAGGTCGAACAGAGCCCGCGGGAAATTTGAAATAGTTTGAAAGGGTTTACAAGTTATTTTATTACTTGATATTATTGATTGATTCAGCTTGATAAGGCAAGCCGGGCTTCTGGACTTCTATGGAGGCTTCGCCGCTGCGTATATGCATCATTTACAACTTGCCGCCGACAACGCAAGAATGATTTAATCGTCGGCGTACAATAGGCATTTGATGGTTAACTCACCCATTTGTAACTCACATTCTTAAACTTTCAAATGTTCCAAACAAATGTCTTTAGAAAAATTGAACAGCGACTAACAACTTTATGGATGCCGATTTACTTTACACTCTGTCATAAGCCTTTTCCAAGTATTCTCCGTAATTAAGTGTATAATAAAGATTTGATTTGTATATCGCATCTCCTTTCTAAATCCAGCTTGCACACCCCACATTTGTCCATTAGTTTCATTCACAACTCTTACAATCTACATCTAGGTGTACAGTAAGTAGTTTTTACAGTCTTACTGTAACCCTTTTGTCTTATAAAGTGGAGCGATAACAGTTTAGTATCAATCTCCCAATATTGCTTAAATTACCAGCAAATATCAAAGAAAATGTACATTAGCTCTGCCACCATAACCTCTCGAGCCCTCCATTGACTTCATTTCATTTCAATCATTTCTAATGATAAAATACAATAAATACGCTTTATAGTACACGGTGACCTAAAACTACATTTAAGTCACGCTCATGTGGGACTTAACAGCCAATTATTGTACGGTATGTTTTACATAAGTCACAATTGAAATTTATATTAAACGAACTATTCTATCGACTTTTATCTCTTGTCATGGAGTAAGAGTAATGAAAATGTTTGTATATACCATACGAGCAGCTAACCCAAAATTAAAATAAAAGAGCTAATGTAATTACGACTTCTTATAAAAAATTTTAACTATAGAATATTTACAATTAATATTAATTATACACAATATAAAAAAGAAACTATAATATAGAAAAACCGGCCAAGAGCGTGTCGGGCCACGCTCAGTGTAGGGTTCCGTAGTTTCCCGTCCGTCACAATAAGTGTTCCCACTTATGAGTTTAAAGGTGGGTATCCATTATGTTCGCGCTCCAGCAGCGCTCCGCGCTCCTGCAACTGCTCCCGGTAGTGGGTACGTGCGCGAAGATGGAGCGTGCAACACTACACGCTCCGCGGCAGGTGCTCCGACTTTCCATCCAAGTTCAAAATAATTTTCCTAGAAAGTTCTTATAAAGTTCTACTTTCCAGATTTTTTTCATATTTTCTAAACTTATGGTTCAAAAGTTAGAGGGGGGGACACATTGTTTTTTACTTTTGGAGCGATTATTTCCGAAATTATTGACATCATCAAAAAATGATCTTAGTAAACCCCTATTCATTTTTAAATACCTTTTCAACAATATATCACACGTTAGGGTTGAAATTAAAAAAAAATCGCTTCTCACTTTACATATAGAGGGCTACCCTAACAAAACATTTTTTTTCCAATTTTTATTTTACCACTTTGTCGGCGTGATTGATACACATATTGGTACCAAATTTCAGCTTTCTAGTGCTAACGGTCACAGAGATTAAGCGAGGACGGACAGACGGACAGACGGACAGACAGACATGGCGAAACTATAAGGGTTCCTAGTTGACTACGGAACCCTAAAAACTAACACTAAAAATTTAAATTGTCAAAAAGTCCTGCTCCCTGTGGTATAGTGCCAAGAACGCTGGCTGCGTTTCCTCGCTGAATAGCTATACTAAGCCTTTAAGCGGGGAAAAAACCAGCCCTTTTATTACCAGCAGCGACGACCAGCCGTGGATACAGTTGCTTTAGGAACTTCACTGCACGTGGACTCCACGGACCGATAGTTTCTACAGCAAATGGCACAAATATGTAGTCATTTCTCAAAGGCTCATATTGCGCCATTTACTAAATTCGGCTGCCTCTGATGCCGCCCCGGCTCTAAAAGGGGTACCCTTGAGATGAGAGGCCGCCAAAGTGTCAACGCAAGTAGCATCCCCCACACTAGGGCTTTACCTCTCTCCCAAGGGACCAAAGTCATACCGTTGGGTCTCCTGCCATCGTCATATAAAAAAAATACTTGGCATAAGTCCATTTATATTTTTAGCTTGTACTGTATTTTATAAAGTACAATTACTAAAAACACAATTACTATTAGTACCATTTACCATCATGTTACAATTGCTACAAAAATAAGACTGTAGTGAATTAAGGTTTGCTAAATAATTTACATATAAGCCAACATTTAGATCATACAAAACTTTTGTAAATCGAGCCTTGTTGCACCTTTGGTCCCGCCTAATTAAATCTTTACATTGATGTTGTAATTCTTGTACTGAAACTTTTAGATTCTCTGTATTCACTAACAAAACTTCTTCATTCAGACATGAATTGGATATTTTATCCAATTTTTTAATTAAAAAGTGAATTAAAGTCACATGTACATATGCACATACCACCAATTACCAATTATTAAACATACCAATAACCAATTATTAAAATGAGTAAAGTTAGTGCACTCGATTGGTCTTGCACTATCTTCACACTGTTCAATGATCATCTACTTAAGTTCTATCATAAAGTACTATTATTGTACACCAAGAATATATATATATATATATATATATATATATATATATATATATATATATATATATATATATATATATATATATATATATATATATATATACAGTGGATTTCATTAATAACGACCTCGGTTGTGACGACTTATTGGTTATAGCGACGTCAAACTTACGTCCCCTGAATTTAAAGCATACTTTCGTAAGAAATTCATTCGGTAATAGCTTCTTCGGTTATAGCGTCAATTTCGGGCGTCAAAACTTTTATGACCGATTCCTAGAAATCCTTTGCTGATATTGCAACTGAGTCGGTAAAGGCACAAAGACTCATTCATAAAACTATTAAGCTTTCTTATCCTTTGTTTTTTCTTCAAACACAAGGAAAGGAGGATGACGAAGAGGAAGAAAATTGCAATCTAAATGAAATTCCAACAACTAGAGATGCATTATGTGCTATAACAACGCTCAAAAAGTACTGTTTATTTGGTGAAGGCCAAAATAATTTAGATATTAAAGGAATTATGAAAATGGAATACACCTTACAGCATGCACAAAAAACTAAACTTAAAACAGTGCACTGTAACACGTTTTTGCAATTACACCTGTGTATGACATAATTAAATAAATGATAAGTAAAAATATGTACATGACTTTTTATTATTTCGGATATAGAGACCTCCGGATATAGCGACGACATTAAAGTGGTCCCTCCGCCGTCGTTATAACCGAAATTCACTGTATATATATAACAGAAAAATAAACAAAAATATTGCCTTCCAGACATTTCATCCAGAGGACCCAGAAATAAATAAAAATAAGAAAAAAGTTAAGACCGCCGAGTATGAAAATGTGTCATACCTAGCTGTCTTCATTTCATTGCTGCTTTCATTTCTTTCAGATTTTCGGGTTCACTTAGATGATCAGATGTCACCTCACACTTAGACACAAAGTTGCACCTATCTGCTTGAAGTGGAAATCTCATTCAAAATATAGCCATTAAAATCTCATACAGCATTCATTCTAGGCTATTATGACTTTCTATGGCAGTTCTAATGAGTTTCCAGAACATTTCAATGCTTATCTGGAAGTTTCCAGATAGCCTTTTATAATTATTTTCCATTCTATACTGTTTACTTCTTTTAATCTCTTATTTAGATGTCCTAAGACTGTCTTTTCCTTTCAAGTACCCCATTACCCCAACATAACATACTATAATTCTAGTCATTACATTACTTTTAATTATTATTTTGTGATAGCATAATGAAAATGATTATAAATAATTTTTCGTTTTAATTTTCTTTTCCATCGGTTTTTTTACGTACTATATCTTTCAATCTGACTCATTGCTCTTCATCTTTCTGATCCATTGGACTAAGTTGGTTACTTAAGTTCTACTGTAGATATATTTGTCACATTAATAACAAGTCTAAGTCCACTTCATTTATCCTTTAGAAACTTAATTTTGCCATACAAATAACATATGAGCATATCTCACTTGAATTAATAGTTTTTGGTAACACATGCTGTCCGTTTTAAGATAGAGGAAAACTGGATAAGACATAAAACTTCTATAGCCTACTTACTTGGGTTTAGGTGCAGGTGTCCATGGGCTAGTCACTTTAAATCTGGTGGAGTGTATACCATAGTGTTGTGAAAAGAAAGAAGAAAATGTTATTGTAGACTTACCAACACATTCAATTGTATGCAATAAGGAATTTGGTATGCCATGGCCAGTTTCTTCAAAACAAGCTTTCAAAACTTTGAATTTCACTTCCAGACTTTCAAAGTATGAATCAAGATTCAAGCCATGATCAGAACAAATTTTAAGGATTGTTTCATTTATGTTTGCTGGGGGTTCCCAAGGTTTGTTTGGTCGGAGAAATCTGAAATTTATTTTCACTTTTTTATTAATTTGATTTTAAATAACATCAAGAATTAAAAATAATGTATGTATGCATGTGAAATTTAATCATATCAAGAATTAAAATTAATATTAGGCATGAAAAATACTATGCCAATTTTTTTGTACCATTTGCAATGAAGATTGAGCACAGGATTGAATATAGCAATTGTGTTATGGTAATTTCTCTGTAATCTTATTATTTACAATTTACTTTATATAACTAAAATATTTTTATAAATATAAATTCTAATAAGTAATTTTTTTTAAAGATCAAATTAAATATTGAATTTAATTTATTAATTAAATAATTAATTTAATAATTAATATTACATTACCCAACATCAGATTATATTTAAAAAATATTTCTCTGAAACGACAACTTTTTAGCAGCAAACTCAGTGTAGGTGACTCAATTTAATTCAATGTTAAGGGAAGTCTGGTTTCAGCATGGGACTTGTAATGGGCTGTAATAATGATAGTGATGGTGATCAGCAACAATCAAAGAGATTTAAATATATATTCTATAGAGAGGGCATTGGGAACATTTGGATACAAAAACTGTGAGCTCGCATGTGTATTGCACCCTCGAGTTAAACATAGCAATACTACGCTGAATATTTATAAGGAAAACATTTTAGCTATTCCCCATTAGGTGACGCTACTAAATATAAAGTAAGAATCCGCTTTAGGCACGTCGTCAATCACTACCAAATTGGTAAATAAATAGTGACATTACTGGATAACAGAATGCTCTTATTACAATATTTTTTCTTTCTTCCAGGAAATAACTACTAGAAATAATAAAATTTAAAGATTGTTTGGTAAACATACATTATTCTTACGATAATAAACCAAAATCACATTCATTTTTCGCTCCATATCATGACTAATTTCCATCAAGACATTTCATGAATTTAAAAAATATTTTTTAAATTCATAAAACGAACGCGTCGTGACCTTCTGACGATGTCACTAAGACTAAATGACAAAAATCGAATATATATCCCAGAGGAAAAAAGATACAGATGACAATTTTGTTGCCGATGTCCGGTCTATTACTACTACTTAAATGTCTTTGGTAACAATAATTTATCCAGTTCTTTTTTAAGCGAGGCTGTGTTGCAAATCGTATATATTTTAGAACCCTTTGGAAAAAGGTAATTTGTTCAGCAAATTAACTCAAAACATACCCTCTCGCAGCTAGAGATTCAGCAGCAGCCTGTAATTTTTTGTCAATTTTCGGGTAACGTTTCTGAGCATGTCTTATAATGTTTATCTGTAAGTAAATAGATTAAAAATGAGAATTAGACGTGGGCGTTATTTCACGTCACTAGATACAGTAACTGGCTACGTGGCATGTAACCGAATCACTAGTTTCGAGTCATGTGACAAGTAGTGATTTTTGTAAATGCGTGATTATGATTACTGTTACCCGTGATTATTGCGGGAGTCGACTGTCGGTCGCTCGAGCGCAAAGCGCACATGTGGCATACGACAATAAACAAACCATCGTAAGTAACAGTTTTATTGTACGTTTAATTTTCATACGTAAGACTATAGACATAAACAATAAAATAGAGTAATCTCTGTTTGTAGATATTTAACGGTTTGTGATTCCGGGAAGCGAGTCACATTGAATTTAACTAAAATAATTTTTAAAACATTTTTGACGGAGTCATAAACTTGTTTATTCATAAAATTAAAATATAACTAAAAAATGAGTATAAAAAATTTAAGAATTTAAATGTTTATAATATTATAAAACTTAAAAACTGTGTGTAAATAGCCAAACAAACAAACAAATTAATTGTACAGTGTAAATAAAAGTGCAAAAACAAATGACAGTGTAAACGTTGAAAAAGTGTAAATAAACTGTAAATATCAATAATCATTGTATATACAATCAAATTGACTTGTAAATATGCATGCATTAATAATTTTATGAAAATATTAGTGTCATAGTAAACGCAAATCAATCATAAATACATTTAATGCAGTCTGTCCTAAACCTGAATAAAGTATGAAGGGAAGTTAATTTATTGATTTAACAGAAAACAGTTACTGTATAGCTACAAACACGGATTGTGATTTTCGTTTCGTGTGTAACTGTATAGTTGGTGGTGATATTTATGCAAACAATCACAGTAGCCGAATAAAAATAGCCAGTTACAAAAATCACTAGTTTCGAAACATGTGACGCCGATCAAGTCACTGGTTTCGTTACGTTTCTTGAAAATGACGTAACGACCCACGTCTAATGAGAATTGTTTTCAAAAGAAAATTGAAATGTTACATGATCAAATATAAACATAACCTGAGAATTCGCGCGTGGCAAAGTGAACAACACTGTTTTAAGCATAGTGATAAAATGTTTTGATTACTAAATTAATATTTATACTTAAATAGGATTAGAATAGAGGCGTAATATTAATATATTTTACAGAAATGGGTACAATGCAAAACGAAACCAAAGCCAAACGAAACTGACATTTTAAATGTCAAATTTTCTATTGTTTCATATCACGCTGATAAATATTTTTTTAATTGGATTAAAATACTTCTTCAACTTGAATTTTATTTTGTTTCATAAACAATATATCTATCTATTAGCATGAAATTATTTTAGTTGTTATTGTTATATGATATAAAGTGACTGGTAGAAAAATTATTTAAATACAAAAGATATTAATAATCTCAAGTGGAAGCGTAAAAACGGAACGTTTGAATGTTTCTGGACAAAATTAGTACATATTTCTACCGCTACTGGCAGCACCATCGGCTTGGGTTGTTGTTTCCTATCCGCCATTTTCCAGTCGCCATTGAAAGGTGAAAACTTCACTAAATGTCGGTGATGATTTTAAGATTTTGAGTGGTTTCTTTAAGATTGAACCCGTTTTTAGTGTTGTGAAATGAAAATGAAGTGCCCTGGACTACCATGACGCATCAAAACCACCAAACAAACGGTGCTAGCCTCGAGGATTGCCACACAAACTTCTTCGCCTTGGTAAGTCACTTTTACATTGATGAAAGAAGTCGTAGGTACCTTTCTTTCGAAATCATTGTGATTATCGTGATAATATTACTGCGTTATATTGTTTTACTACGTCATGTTGAACTTTATGTGGTTTTTATTGATTCCACGTTATCCAAACGGTTCAGTTATCGTCAACGTACGTTGATATACAAAAATCACCTTAATGTAATATGGGTATGGAATCGATCTATCGCTTTAACTTTTTTGTACGGCATAATCAATCCATGATCGGTTAATGACGCTCAGCCGTTAGTCATCCTGGCATCGTACTCCAAACAGAGGAGTCATGTCGCGTTGCTAACCCACTAAATATCATCGTATTCGTTAAGCGAGGCCACAAGAAGCCATCGGTCCATAGAGGTCATTTTGAATTCACCTGGTCGTAACGTAATGCGTTCGCAAGACTAGTTTTGCCAGGTCGAGGAAATAACTTTCTTATTACTTACATTCTTACGGCCGCACTCGGCTCTATACTGCGATATAATGTGATTGTGAGAATGTTTGGGTATTTAGACGCGGTCAGGTCATTCATTATCGCCGTGTTGTAGTGTGGAGTCGCTTTGCGTAACGTTTATAGCTGGCGCGAATTTTATCAGATTGTATTCGGGTGAGGATTAGCGGCGGGTGGGTTAGTGGAGTGAGGAGGGGGTTTGAGAGGACGGGTGGGGGCGCTCGGTTGTCCTCGGCGGAGAGCAACTCGGCGCCATTTCCACGGTTCCACCTGACGCGTTGCTATATCTCCGCGCTGCGGTGCGGCGGCGCGCGCCTACTGCAACTGTCTCCCTCACCGCTCCGCCTATCTTCGCGATACAAATTACTGATTTCTTGCCTTGCTTGCATATTGTCTAATTATTTATGCGCCGTTTGCGGACACTGCGCCTTTTGTCGGATGGAATTCTCCCACTCACATCGGCCGAACGGAATCGGTGACGCATCGGACTCCTAGGCTGACATTGCGCCGAGTTCAATACACTCCGGCTCTTTGGTAGATCGCACTCGCATCAACTTTTTATACCAATTGCACCAACCAAAACATGAACAAGCCTCGGATGATTTTATTCACACAAGAATATGGTCAAGTTGTGAGCCAAAGAATTTAAGTTTGTAATCTTTTTATATCGCTCCTTTTTACCTCGATTTACGGAAATATGTAACTCCATAATACACGAATAAATAATCTCTTAGTATTTTTAAACTAAAAGCTGTTTACGAATATTGCCAAATACTTAAATTTTAATGTTGTGATTCTGGATTTAAATGTGACCTTCGACCTCTTAAAAATGTACATCCGCGCCATAGATTACAATGATTAATAACCAATAGACCGAATAGATAGAGATATTTTTAATACCACTACGAAGTATACTTTTTTAGTAGTGTTTATAAAGGACTGTGATGTCCCATATCATTCTATTTAAATCGCATCAAAAAAGGTGCGTAATGTACCCAAAACAAAACTATAGTTTTACTTTGGAATGCAGAATTCGTAGTACAGCTGTTGCTAGGGGGCGGGTTACAGTACCCTTGTACTTGTCTCACTCCAGCGCGCCTTGCCTCTTTCCGCGCGACAAAGACCATCATACGACACCTTAGATTTTTTCGCGCGCTTTATTACAGATATAAAGTTGCTTATTTGTGGTTATGTGTATCTGTATCAACTATCAATACCAAAAAATCAAACATATTCTTTGATTTATTAGTATTGATTGTCACGTTTTTCATCTTGTCATACAAATTATTCTAAAATAATTAAACTGTCTATTTTAGAATAAGTAATGAAAGTAATCATTCCAGACAAGGAAGGTCTAACTCCTTACGAAAAATAAATATGCAATAGTTATCAACTTCTAGACATAAAATTTTCTATGCAGCTTTAAGCTTGTTACAAACTGGAATGTGTCTTTTGTGTCTTAATAATGTAGGTACTTCAAAACTATCGTACAGCAAATATGTAATAATATTTTTGTTTTTAATTTCCGTTTTCAAATTTTCCAGCAGTTTGTTATTTTATTGTAATTGTTATAAATTTGTTGTAGGTGAACCGATTTTGATGTTCTCATTTTATTTATATGAAGTCAGTTTACAAAAATTTTAATTTTACCATTTGTTAATGCGCTATTTCGATTTTCGACTACGACCGCTTTCTAACATTTCAACAGATGGCTGGATCACTCACTTGCATCTATTGGCTACTTGCGTGTTTTATCAGGTCGTCGCTCCATCTAATCGAAGAATAAGAATATCCACCACCTCATATCGTCCCGTTCGTGGTGTCATAAAAATGCGACATAGGGAGACTGAAACAAGGAAATTAATTGCAGCAGGTTTCCGATAACAGCATAATAAAAACTGCGTTTGCCAACCCGCTTGCCAAGCGTGGTAACTATGGCAAAAATATATGCTATATAAGCATTTTTGTTGCATCATCATCATCATTACAGCCCTTCACAAGTCCACTGCTGAACATAGGCCTCCCCCAAGTAATGCCACAAAGCACGGTCCTGAGCCACCTGCATCCATCGGCTTCCTGCATATCTTACCAGGTCGTCACTCCATCTAGTGGGGGGTCGCCCTACACTACGCCTACCGGTACGAGGCTGCCACTCAAGAACCTTTCTTCCCCATCGGTTATCGGTTCTTCGAGCTATATGGCCGGCCCATTGCTACTTCAGCTTACTAATCCGTTGGGCTATGTCGGTCACTCTGGTTTTACTGCGGATATCCTCATTTCTGAGTATCACGCAGAGAAACTCCGAGCATAGCCCTCTCCATAGCTCGCAGAGCGACCTTGAGCGTCCTCATACGGCCAGCAGTGAAGGACCACGTCTCAGATCCGTAAGTCATCACTGGCAACACGCACTGGTTGTACAATCTATTTTTAGAGATTGAGGTATACCTGACGAGAATATATGTCGTAATTTCCCGAACGCTGCCCAGCCGAGTTGAATCCGTCGATTGGCCTCTCGGTCGAAGTTGGACTTACCTAGTCGGACTATTTGTCCCAGGTAAACGTACTCGTCAACAACTTCGAGCATAGTGCTCCCAACAACTACCGGCGTAGGTGTGACATGGACATTGAACATGATCTTTGTTTTGTCCATGTTCATCTTAAGACCTATCCGTTGGGAGGCACTATTGAGCGTAGTGTTTAAGTTTTTGTTTACGACACTCGAATGTCCTAATTCTATAATTTTATACCAAGTGTCTCTTTATTAAAAAGTCTGGTACATTTTTACCAGATGCTAAGACTCTCTTTTCTGCTTATGAGTCCGTCAGGGTAGATGCCTCCCTGTCACCAGTTTATGCTGCTAAACAGCAATGCGTGAGGTCATGAGTGTAAACGAACAAATGTTCTATGTTTCACATCTGAGCCCACTCGAGGGTTATGTAGTTTGAAAGGCCAGGGGATAATCAAAATTAAACAGTTACATCAAAAACATCATTCCCATTTCCACCCTTAATAGTCTAGACTTTATAAAAATTAAAGTGGGACACCACTCTTGGGGTAAAGCCTATTTAATCAAGTTACTAAACAATGATTTACGAACATATCGCGTTACATACCTACTTACTAACAAACATACAATCGAATTGAAATCTCTTTCTACCTAATGTAAAAGTAATAAAAGTACACTGCACAAGTCTTATCTCACTTCTGAGAGGGTTATGATGCAATTCCATGTAGTCAACATTATTTGCTTAATGTCCATGCAGATAGTAAAATGACATAATATATTGCATTAAAGTTACAGTAATTAATGATTATGGATTAAGGAAAATTATCTTAAAAATTACAAACAATGCACAAATATATATGTGCTAAAATGTACAAACTAAACAGACAAAACTCCGTTTATATAAGTTTCAACATTAAACACAGTTAACTTAAGGCGTACATTACACGCTCATGCAGGCGTCAATCAATTCCATCAATCATGATTGATAAAAAACAGATGGTGACTGATAGGCGTACATTGTGCGCTCATGCAGGCGTCAATCACTGCATTACACGGTAGGTTATTTGTCAATCAGAACCGTGATTGTTGTAAAACTGACAGCCTGCATGAGCGTGTAATGTACGCCCAAGATCTGTAGAGCAATAGTCGTGGCAGCTCAGCAACTTAACCGTCGCCGTATATTTACATACGTTTCGCGATTATACCGAGTTTGGTTCTAGCCAACACTAAACAAATTGTAATTTAAGTGCTGAATTATATTATATGCGTGGTAGAGTCACGCTGCAGCTATATTATGGTTGCAGCACGAATGAGTCGCCTCGACCGGGGCAGGACCACGCTCTTACAGAATACAATAAAATAGCATATAATAAAATAGCAGCTTGATACTGCTGTGTTTCGTATGGTAAGTGTAGAGAGAGTGTAGAGATTTTTTACTGGAAACGAGGTATTCCATCTTAGTCCTCAGGGGTGACAACGCATCTTGTTTCGATTCTTAATCCAGGATAAATATAGATGTACGTAGAATGTGTGTACGAGAAAATATCTTGGAGAAACCTGCACGTCTTGTGGAGTTTGCGAACACGTACTGGAGCAATGAGGCGGATTCATTACTCAAGGAAATCTGTGCCCAGCTGTGGGACGTATATAGATGTGGACGATTTGAAGTATATTTGAAAGTCTTTTTAGGTACATATACAGAATTAAGGTGACAAATAAACCCAAAGTGCACCTGATGCTAAGTGGATGCTGTGGCCCATATACCTATTACTAGTGAGAACTAACATGGAATGTCCTGTTACCGTTAAAAAGGGTCTTCATTAACATACATTTCCGAATATGTCGACATTTTGTAGTAAGTTAATGATGTACATTATCGCAACCATGAGTGGGCTTTTGTTGATAAAAAATATTAAAATATTTCTTCATCTTCCAAGCGTGACGGACCTTATCCATAACTACTTAGAGCAGGAGGTGGGTAGGTAGGTGCAGTAACTTCTGTAGAGGTCGAGGTCAGTGCGCGCGCGGCACTGCTGTCCGTTTAGGCTGGCCATATATATACGGAATTCCGTTTCGGGATTCAATTTCGATATTCCGATTCGGAATTTCGAACGCAGCAAGTTCATATAAAATCAATGATCCATCTCATACCTACAGTATTTTTTCGTTCGAAATTTTGCGGACAAAACGCGATTCGGTATGTGTGTTTCCGACCCGTTCGGATTTCGGATTCCGAAACGGAATTTCGAAACAGAATTCCGTATTTAATGTGGCCGGCCCTAAGCGTTTATGAATGGCCGTAATCTGTAAGAGCGTTCCCATGTGGGCAGTCGCGCAATGTGTTTACTCCTCCCTGCTATAATTTTCGTTTTTTATTTGCATCAGCATCGAATAAGTAAAATTAAAATCGTAATTTTTCACCTTGCAATGATTACTCTATACAATTTATTTTTTATTCTTGTGACCTCGGAGGAAAATTACTTGTTATAAAATTAATATACATTTTAATTAAATGCGAGGACAGATAGACACTGAATATTCTTAGAAATGGTTATGTATATCTTATTAGAATGGAAATAACTCCCTGAGCTTAATAAAAACCACTTGTTTCGATATTACAGACACTTAAATTTTATTTACATGTATATAGATTTAAACATAGACTGGCTGATTATTGATATAATTCTACTTATAACCTTAAAAAAGAAATTATTTTGGATGCTAACCAATTATCAGGAGTGTCCGTCACTTGTATACAATTTCATTCAAGAGTAGTTATTTAAAATATAGAAAGTGATATTTGGGGCTGTTTGTTCATAGGCTGACAATGTAATGTACCTAAATGCGCGAACGTGCACTGTTACACAAACGGCGCGAAAGTAAACTGCTACATTAGCCGACGCCATTCCATTAATTAAGTCAAGTGTTAGCAAAATACCAAACGCCAGTCGACACAAACGAAGCTAGCGAAAAAAAACAGCAGTTGGATTTCATTGTTTGGAAAATGAAGAAAAATTATTTAACCTCAGCCCACAAAGCTTGATCCTTGTTATAATGTAGGTACAAGTTCTGAGATTGACGTTAGATGTCTATGGGCTATTTTATCTACTTAACATCACGTGGACTGTGTGCCCATTTCTCACCCATATTCTATAAAAAAAAGTAAAAATATTATTTACCAATGAGTAGAATATTAAATTAAAATTAAGTCTAAAATAATAGTCTAGTATTAATTAATTATTAAAAAAAGGCGCTCGATTTTAGTTTAGTTTAAACGTTCATTTATACGCGATGGTATAGTAAATATTTCACCGTTCATTTCCACTGGCGCCGCTCCAGTGACACTGTCCATTGGCCGTCCAAATTTACTGATAACTTATTCATGGTATCCAGCGATCTCCGCGAACCACCCCCATGTCTCTAATGCACACAGGGCACGCCTTCTACTTCGCTTTGAATGAACTCGTTTCCCTGTTATTAAAAACGCTTCCCCGATATTACTCACCTAAGAGCGACTACTAACCCCTCATTATGTAATAGTAATTGCATCTAAAAATGCCGCCCGCGTTTATAACATATTTTGGACGTCTGACTGATTATCTAACATGCTAACATGTTTACAAACTTTCACAATGAACATGATGTGAAAAAGACAGACAATGACTAGTTTATTTCTGCCTCTTTTAAATCAAATACACGATATGACTTCGCTCAAAACTACTATATTAATAGAAATAAACAGCACAAACTTTATGTTGTAAAATATCGTGATAGACTTATTTTCATTCAAAATATTTGAAATGTGAAGTAGTCACATTTCTAATATTTTACGAGGCCTTAATAAAAGTATATACGTACAGGTGTTGCGTATAAATTTAGTACGGTCAATGTAATTTAAATGATTAATGAGCATATTCAACGGCGCTTGACGCGTAAATGGTAGAAAAAATTTCACTTTCGTTATTTTAACTACGCAGTGAGATTTTCAACTTGAATTATCTAAGAAGTGCTTCAAGTTGCCAGTGCGGACGGTAAAATGCTACTAGCCAATTTAAATAGTTAAGGTCACGGATAAAGAAATCATATCACGTTTATAATTTGTTATAGTTCATAATTCTACATTCGCTACGCCTTTAAGAAGGTAATTGGAACTATCCAAAACTATATTGGCCCGTTATTTTAATTTTCTTAATTGCACTCATGTCCTTCCTTATCGGGGTTACATTTATTGACTTCAGGATAACAAGAATGTCGTGTATCATTGCCTTTTAAAATTTGCGACAGTGACACTTCGTTATCGTTTTGTATCAGTTATTAAATGTTTAAATGTTATCTTCACACATCTACATATCTTTATTTTATAACATTACCCTGCGATTATCTGTTTGGACTTTACCAATCAGTTTGTGATTGATAATATCCTCCGAAACGAGATCCATCTGCCGCTAGCGTTATCAGAAATGGTCAGACTACGATTCAGTAAGCCGGAAATTAATTTGCGACATGTCTTATGAATGTAACATGTACCTACCTAGACGTACTTCCGCGTCCTTGCTCGTTATAATATGGATAGCTGCAGAATTAAACTTTGTAACGTAGTTTTGCTGTATGCACTATGTTGATAACATAAAAAAATACAAGTATAATACATAACATACATAGTATAATACGCTTCTTATTAATCTTTTAATTTGCTATTTATAGTTGCAGTTGTATCTTAAATCTTAGTCGAACTTTTTGTTATAAGTTAAATACGTAAGATGTTTTACTAGAAAATATGTAATAAAATGCTACCTACATCATTTACAATTAATTTATTTACTTAATTATATTATATAAACCGTTTGTTTTTACAACATAAGTTTGTTTTTGCATACGTGGCAGAGCCACGCTGCAGCTATGTTATGGTTGTAGCACGAATTGGTCGGCTTGACTGGCGAGGACCATGCTCTCGCAGAATACCAGCGTAAATAGCATAAAAGCTAATATTGCTGTGTTTCCTTTGGTGAATGTAGAGATCCGGAGACCCTTTTATACTGGAAACGAGGCATTCCATCTTAGTCCTCAGGGGTGATAACGCATCTGCGGTTTGATTCTTAATCGAGTATAAAAGTAGATGTCCATGACCACAGCAACCAGCAACCATCAGGTGAACTGTGTGCCCGTTTGTCACTCTTATTCTATAAAAAGTACAAACAAAAAGGATTTCATAAATGTTGACTACCCTATTGTAATTAAGCTGAAATTACTTTAAGCAATGCTTATTGTTGGATTAGATTTTTGAATATATTCTATAATATAATATTCTTCATCCATTACAAACTCTGAACAGAATGTCACATTAATGCAGTGTTTACCTAAATTGGAATGTTCGCTGCGAGGATTTGCCGTCGTCTGTGATAAGCACTATCGCACCAGCGGCCATCAGGTTCTGCCCCAGTAGTTTTTTTGCATTGTCTGTGGCTACCAAAACAATGGTCGCTGCCTATCGGATACATCGATTATGGTTGCTTAACACTTAAGGAGTCGCTAATGCGTCCAATGGAACCAGTCCTTAATATTTTGTTCAATAACTTAAAATTCGACGTTTGCAACGTTGCCGTTTTTCAACGATAATGTTGCACAGCAAATAACGACGTTAGTTAGTTTAAAACGTGTCAGTAAAATTTTGGAAAGTGATTTTACTTCATTTTACTTCAAAGAAGATATTGTATTTTTTTTTTAAATTTAATCTGTAATAAATAATAATTGATCTCTATTTATTTTTCGTATAAGTAAGTATTGTGTAAGAAAATATAGAAGATATTGTTGAAAACAAGTAATTATAGAAAAATATAACGATTAGACAAAAATATGTCACAAAACTATTGCTAAATTTAGTATATTTTTGTAGCAGCTTTTGTTTGGGTAAAAACAATAAATATAACTGATTCAATTATATTTTTCTTAACACATATCGAATCCGTAATAGAAATTAACCATTTATGTTTGTAAAGCAGTTTTGGAATAAGCTTACGGTACTAGACTGGGTACAGTGGACTCTGTAGCGAGTGCTTTGTGCTACAAATTAGGACACCACTCACCCTAAGTGTTAATAAGCGACATGCTGCTAATTTCATGCTTAAAAATCTTAGTACCCGGTTGACCGAGCTTTGCTCGGTATTTTTCGCTCGATTTTTTTAATTCGTGTGTTTTGGAAATTATATTTAGATACAAATTACATACTGATGAATTATAAATAATATTTTTTGATCTTAGCGACATAACAGAAAAAACTGAACTGGTTATTTGAATAAAAAATCATGAGTGCAATTATTTTTATTTAAATTTTCGTGTTTTTAAAAAATACTAAAAAAAGGGCTCGAAAAAAATATATTTTCTCAAAAAAGAAAGAAACTTGAAAAAAAAATAAAAAAGTCGGTCGGTCGGTCTGGGCTCGAACCGGGGTTTTACGATTTTGTGACCGCCCATTATACCAATAAGCTATTTATAATCATTACCAAACTGTCAAAATTTACCTTCTTATTCTAACTATATTGTAGCAGTTTTTAATTGCCTAAAAACACGGACAAAAAGACATTTTCTAAAAATAAATCTTAGCTAGATCGATTTATTATCCCCGAAACTCCCTGGACACTAAATTTTATGAAAATCGTTGGAGCCGTTTCCGAGATCCCGATTATATATATATATACATATATACAAGAATTGCTCGTTTAATAGTATAGGATTTAAGTTGAGTATAATTATAAATAAAATTGTTAAGTAATTATGTGAGGTGGCGACGTAAATGAATCTATCGCCCAATTTCGTCAATTAGATGTAAAAGGTGATATGGGTAATGACAAAGAATTTCATAACTTGCGATAATAGATGACGATATAACAAGATGGTAAACGCATCTTCATCATCTCAATGTAGACGTAAAATATCGACCGGCGACGGGCAGCAGCTTCAAAGGTGTGAGACGTCAATGGGGCTAACAAGATTTGAATTGCACGAACAAAATAATAAGACCTTTAAAATTACATATTCCTGTGTGCCCCAGGTAAGGCAATAACGAAAACAAATTGCCACTCAGATATCGATAATTGAACTGTCCTTTTATAGACGAGTTCGGATGTGAGAAGTATAATGGATACGCTTTTTACGTTTCCTTAATAGCAGTGCGTATTAATAGCGCTTATTGTATATAAATGTATTCTCATCGATTTTATGTCGTTACTCTCGCTATAACTCAAAAACGACTCGAACTCTTTTGATGAAGTTGTTTATTGTGTGTTTAAATGGGTCCCTAGATGATTTAAATTCACATTTGTATCCGAGATTCGGAAATCACCCGTGCAAAGTTGATGCCGATCGTTAATAAATAATAATAGTGACAAATGTTCGCAGATAGCCTGATGGTAAGTGAATAGGTAGTCCTACGTTGGCCGCTAGTGTAGATGAGGTGGAGTTAATAAGAGAATTAGGAAAACAATTAATAGCTATGTGTAGAGAATGAGGATATAATAAAATAAGAAATATAGGCATTTAATAAAACAACCATAAATTGTTTTTAGAATAAATTAAAATGACTTCTTTTCAACCGACTTCAAAAGAAGGAAGGAGGTTCTCTATTCGTCGGAATCTTTATGTATGTTAGCCTTATTTGTAGACGCCTGAACCCTGAACCGATTTAGAAAATTCTTTTTTTATTTCATAGGATACGCTTCCCAGGTCTTTAGTCCTATTTAAATTTTATCAAAATCGGTCGAGCGGTTGTTAAAAAAAAAAACAATAAATTAATTTATTTACTTTGAAGTCGGTAGTACAAAGTTTATAATTTTACCACTTGCCTTATAAAATAACAGTGACTGGCGAACACACACAACATCTGATTAAGAATTAAAATACAGATGCGTTATCAGCCCTTAGACGACACACAGCGTTATTCTGCTGAATCCCCCGGATTATTAGCCCGTCGGGCCGACCCAATCGTGCTGTAGTCATAATGTAGTGCAGCGTGCCTCTATACATCGTGACCAATAAAATTTAACAAAAGCAAAAGTTAAGTAACTGTAAAAATATAACATGATTCCGTACTAGATTCAGCAACAGGCTAACCGGTGTTATTCAATAACAAGTTATAAAGATATTTATTATCTTAGAACTTAAAAGGAGCAGCTGTTACATTGTTGGTGTTCGTGAAATTTTTGTAAGTAAATTGCCTCCACGACGCTTTACAATTTCTTGACATGGTTAGACTTGAGAAATTATATTGATCATGTGATGGAGGTCCACTACCCCATATAGTCGTGTGAGGGTCTTAAGAGGCGACAGGGAAGTCAATGAAAAGGGCAGCAGCGTCTTCCTAATAAAAATAATAACTGCTATTGTTAACCCGTCTGTCAAGCGTGGCAGCTATGGCAAATAACTACCTTATGAAGCAATCTATAGTAAAAAACCTATGTTCAACAGTGGACATTTAAAAAAAAAACTAGTGATCCGTTCCGGCATCGCACGGGTAATTTCCGTATCTCAATAACAGCGCCACCTACTGGATCCAACTAGCTAAAAACCATCCAGGTGACCCTATAAATTTTTCATCAAAATCGGTCAAGTCCTTTAAGAGGCGAAGATTGGAATTTAATATAAAAAGATAAACAATGCGCGTAACACGCTTTGCTTTATTGCAAGAATAAAAATCGATAGTCTGGAAACTTAAAATTCAGAATTATAATACATATAATTTATTTAACACACAGATTTATATATGAGCTTTATAGTCATTAAAGCTCATATATAAATATGTGTGTTAAATGAGCAGTGGTAGCTCAGATGGTTAGCGCTCGCTGTAAATTTCACATTACGCGAGACAACTGGGTTTGATCCCCGTCGACACTAATGAAATTGTTAATTGCAATTTTAAGTGCTGATTTACCACGTGCTAGGTGGTGAAGGAAAACATCGTGAGGAAACCTGCATGTCTGAGAAATAAAAAAAAATATTTCGAAGACATGTGAAGTTCGCGGCGGACAACTTCTTGCCCTAAAATCATCGGAGCCCTGAGCCCCGGAGTGGGACGTATATAGGCTGTAACTTTTGTAGTCATTATATATTATAAATTTATAAGAGCGAATATTTAAATCACGAAATTATTATATAGAGCATTATTTACTTATTACTAAAGCTACAAATGTTCTAGCTATCGCAAAAATCAGTGTCGGTACCTAATTGTTGACCTTATACGTCGAGCCCAACGTCGACCACGAACACCACGTCACTGCGTTTATCGGAGCTGATAAGAAGCATTCGCCGTGGCGTTATCACACTGTCTTCTGTTCTCCGTCGATTGTCCAACCGCGAACTAACTGAAATGCAGATAATAAGCCTCCATATATCGCGTCGTTGGAGGTATATATTAAATTGTCTTTATTATGTCTATAGTATGTTTTTCGAGTACATAATATTTTTCATACCTACTCCGAAAACTTATTTTAAAAGGGAACGCGTAGATTAAAATTGTGAATTGGCCTCAATCTGAAAATAAGTTCTTAAACAAAATTTGCTTAGGGCTCTAATCAAATTAACTCCATTATGCGTTAATAAATTTATCTAAAAGTAAATATTGCAAAGATGGTCTTAAAATATTATAAATTGTTGCTTCGCGAAACACATGACATTGCCTTATCATAGCAGAAAGTAATAGGGTTGTAGCGCTAACATTTGAGTTTCGAATACGTGTTTAACAAACTTATCACGGTAAACTTCTTGTCTGAACGTAAAAATCAACAAACAAGCTCGTCGGTGGTAGTCCTTGAGATATAACACTTTTTAGTCGAATGTGTGCGTTCGCTGCGAACTGGAAAGCGCAGACATTGACATGACCCCCTGATTTTTAAAGTTGTCGTGTTGGAAAAAAATCACGGCCGAGTCTACGTGTAACTACTATCGTCGTTATCATAGGCGTTGCTAATTGTAAACAAGTGGGAGTTTCGCTAGTACCGTTACGTTAAAAAAATGTAAAAACAATATAAATTATGTACCCATTATCATTTTTTGATTTTTATTTGAATCATGTAGAATGAACGAATAAATTAAAACAATTCTACAATATATCGCTTGCCCGCAAGAATACTGTATTAACTCTAAAAACGTACTTTTTCAGGAGAAGCAATTAAAGTTTTTAACTAAAAATATTGTGGCATATCCATAAGATAAACAGATTATTTTTTTATTATTAATATGTATTAGTATGTACTCTATAATTATCTTTAAAGACATTACTCTATTTACCATTATTTATTAAATTATTTACACTTTTTACCACTTGTGACTGTATTCTTTTGAATTTTCCTTTTGTTCAAGATATTTAGTTTAAAAAGAAAACAGTATTTATATATTTTTAAATGCGATTAAAGTAATGAAAAAAACAAAAAAATTAAATCAATTCTCACTTATTTATTACAAAAAGACCTTAGCATCAATCTTGACTTATAAAAATTTAATGAATTACAATCTTATGGTATTATTCTAGTCTATATCTAAATTCTAGTCTTTGTACCAAAACAAAAATCACAAGGTACTTATTGAACTAGTCAGTATCATTATTTAACAAAGTAAAAACAAATAAAAATCTCAAAGATATTAAAAGTTAGTATTACTTACATTAACTTAATAGGAACTTTACGCTTTACAAGCAAAGTGTACCCTGGTAAATAACAGAATATTGAACAAAAGATTTGAAGAACTAAAACTTTCTCAAAAAACATACTAATTATGAAATTATTAGTTGAGAAAAAAAAAACACAATTAGTACTAATTAAACAAAAAAACCCCAATGAAATCAGAAAAAAGTCCCCATAGTACATACTTAAGAAGATACCTTATTGAATAAGTGAAACCATGAGTACTATGAGGATTCGTATTAAATATAAAAGTTACTTATAAATTTTGATAAAAATGTTCATAGTATTTAGGAATTATGTTTTTTTCAACTAATTTCAACAGCCCCTGTTTCTTTTTACTTGTAATTTTAATCCTCTCAGAATAAGCTGCAGGTAAATTCGGTGACATCATCGTTTGGAGTGCTGCGAGTGGACCCTGCTACTTTTATTTGCTTATAGGAGGTGTCAGAGTAAGATGTTTTGTAAAAAAAAGACCCAGGGTCTGATTTAGATACATAAATGATACTGAAATCATTCATTTTTACAGATTCATTCAGAATATTTTTGGAAAAGTTTTTTCCAATCTTTGGTGACACTTCTTTAAAATCGTAAAAGCTCTCGTAGGTTAATTCATTAACTGCGAATGGTTTACCGTTAGATTTAGCAGTTCTAATCAAAGTAAAATACTGATCAGGTGTATATATTGTAGTGGAACGAAGGGACTTTTTAATTTTTCTTTCAATTAGAGAATGGCAATTATCACCCTCGTTTTGGGTATGTCCCTTAATTAAGAATTTGTGAGTAATAGAACGAATATTTTGAAATCTATTTACTGCTAAGATGTACATTGAAATCATGAAACGGTTTTTCTGCTGCCCGCAGCAATTATCGCTGTAGAGTATTACATCAACTAATTGCTCAGATTTTTTGTCAATTTGGTTAAGATAATTCCAGACGCAAGTTGCAATCTCATTCACACCACGATTGCCATGCCCTTCGTGCCATACAGTACAATAAACATCTTTTGTTTTCAAATCAGTTATTGTAAAATTTAAAACATTTACTTTAGAGATGTAATAAAAGTTACTTACGTCCCCCCTTGGACAAGGCATTGTTGCTTGTAAATCATAGACAGCAACTACGACACTGCTCCCTTTCAATTTGTCTTGTTCCTTCTCGGCTCTCGATAGATCTTTTTCTACTAAATGTGTATCATACTCTACTTTAAGGCGTTGTTTTTCTTCCCCGGTAGCATTCATGAAAGCCTCACAAGTTTCACACCTATCTTTTTTTGGGGAATAAAAGGCAATATTAAACTCATTATTAAATATTTGACTATACAAAACATAGTTACCATATGGCTTATATTCAGTCTGACATAACTTAACGTAATCTCTGTGGAGATCAATCAATGTTTTACTGCCATCAATATAAAGCTTATTAGTATTACTGCGACAGTAATGGCTGTCCATAGTCGGAATAGATTGTATGTGCTCCCTTATTTCGGATTTAATAATATTCGGTATTTTGGCATGATTTCCATGCTTTCCTCTACCATCTACAGCTACAACGTTACTCATTGTAGGTATACGCTTTTCAAAGGCAGTCCTTATTACGCGATCATTTAAGGCAAGTGTGGATTTAAAGAACGTTTTACAAACACGTACTTTATTATTTTGAACCGAAAAATAAAATGCATTGTTGCTCTGCCTAGGATTTGCTGCATTTGTGTATTTGTATTTCGGATTAATTATAGTAGTGCTGTTTATAATGAATTGCCTCTGCATCGTTATGTTGCCCAAATTGTAGTATACATGAAAGATGTTCTGTCTTTCTTCTTCTGACACATTTGCAGAACATTTTAGACGACACTTCTCACCACATGGTGGCCCTACTTTTCTGGCTGGAATGACTTTATTTAGTTTTTTTGATGTGTAGCTTTGACCTGTGTTTATTAAACGTTTCGCGACTTCCGATTTCCAGTCGTTAATATTTCGTTGTCGTTTACGTGTGAGTTTTTTGTTCAAATCTAAGTTTTCAACCTGAGAGTCTGCAAGTGGAATGTTTGCGATGCAAGAGACGTGTAATGCAGGTGGAATGTTTTCGCGGTGGGCGGAATGTGAGCGTGTACTAGAAGCTGATGATGATGAACTGGAATTGGAGGAGCTAGAGCAGGAAGATGAACTTGAATCCGTTGACGATATTGACGCTGATCTATGTCTAAAGTTCGGATCTTTAACGCTGTCATCTGAATCGAAATCGGGTCCATCACTTTTAGCGGCTTCACTTAGATCTTCAGTGTTAGGTATGCCTAAAATATAAATAAAAATTTAAATGATAAATATACCTAAATATAAATAAATGAAGGTATAGTAACCTCCCTTCAGATTAAAAAATCATTTGAATGATTTTTCTCACCATTAATATCAGTAATATTTGCATCGTTTTTCAAACAATTTTCTATAGCACTGGATGCTGGAATACTATGATCTGGAGCATTTATATTTTCAATCAAATTGGTTTGTACATTTTCTGTAATAAGGAAAATAAATAAAAAAAATGAACTTGATAAACGCGCTATAGCGGAACAACTAGAAAAACGTGTCATTGCAATACCTAAATTACCAATATTTTGGGTTCATGTTACTCGTACTTAGATCAAAAGAAAAACAATTATTATTTTAATAACATTATAAATGTGAAAGTTCGGATGTTTAGGTATTAATAACGTCAGAATGGCTGAATAGATCCGGATAAAATACAACGCCTTCTTGTGTTCGATATTGAGCAAGACGGCAAAACCACTAGTAAAAGTTATTAATACCTATTATAAAAAATTACTATTCTTACCATTTGGATCAGGTTGGCATGCGAAATCAACATTTTCTAAACATTCGATGTAGCCGGGGCCTTGTTCATCTAAGCTAATATCAAGATTTTTGAATGATTTCAAATTATATTGACGGTTATTCGATGTCTCACCCTGTGCTAGTATACATTTTCGAATATAATCTAGTCTTTTCTGTGGTATCATTCTGAAATAAAGAATATGAAACTAAAGATCATAGACAGAATTAGACAAACTGCTATCTAAATTAAATAGTTGTAAACAGAACATCATAGTTTTTACCTTTGATACATTAACATTAACTTAAATTAAAATGAACACAGACACATTTTGTAATAATACTTGAATAAGATGCTACTTATGGTGAATAAAGTAGCAAACAAAAAAATACACAAAACTTTTAATGGATCATAGGCACAACTCAAAATAATACTTTGTTCATTTAAATGCAGGGTACACTAGGCGTTACGTTATAGTGAAGAATATAGGTGAATTTTCGTGTTATAACTCTGTTCTAAATAGGATTTGGAAAATAAAATACTTACTTAAAGAAAAATACTGCAAGAAATCACAATAATACACTTTTCTTCTTATGGTAAAACCGAATCTATGTATCATTAATAGATAATACTCTGTTTCAAATAACAACACGGATCAAACTAGTTCAATGATAGGAGCAACACTGAACGTGTCGTTCTTCCTTTTTCTAGTGAAACAGAAAGAGCGAGAAGGATATAGATGTAACTTTCGTAATTAGTTCATTTAAGGTGAAAGCGATTTTCGACCTAATTTCAAAGGTAGAGCGTACTTTTTTTAGTCGAACTGTATTATTAAGTCAGTTAGTGCCAAATTTTGACATGATACTGTATTCTTCCGGACAAGCGATATGTCTATTGTAGAATTGTTTTAATTTCAATCAATATAATAAAGTCAATCTACTTGAGAACAATTTAAATAAGAACAACAAGGTCCCAAATATGTACCACATATTACTTAATAAAATGCACTGTTTCATATAGTTTTCCTTTATTCGCATACTTTATTTGATAAAATATACTTGTAGTATCAGTCCCGTATTGTTTTCTTTAATCAAGACGATATCATCGGGGCCACACTACGCTCGAGTGCCTGTTTTTAACGTGTCCTTCGCCTACACTGCTCTTTCTAAGACTACTGAATCTCGCATCTTGACAATAAGCTAAATGTAACATGTTTACGCTTTCGCTTTTATCTTTTATGTATAATTTTCACTAAGTGCTGAATATATCATGGTCACTGATTTAGAAAATATTATTTAAAATTTTAATAGGAATGTCATAAGTTATAATAAGTTTGAAACACTTGATAAGAAATTATAAACGACTCTCCCCACTAATTCAAAACTCAACATTCGACTGATAATGACACTTATAATTATGTTACATTAATTACTTACTACTTTTTTTACTAACGTAAATATAAATTCGTTTAATTAAACGCATACAAAATGTCTAAATGATTAAGATCGCTATAGAACGATATAAATTTGTGTGTTAGTACATCTGAATGTATTACATTATCGTCATCCAGAACGAGCCCTTGACCTCCATCCGCTACATTAAAGTGCGAGTCGTCCTTTTTCTCGTTTTGTTATGTTATGAGCAGCACATTCCGGGTCAAGGTTGTGTTTTGATGTTTTGAGGAAAAACGGTGCGAACGCTTTCTTACCGTTTGCCTTATGTCATCCTCTCATTTCGATGATTCTTTATTAATTGATCATATTTTTTGATGATTGCTGACCGTTCGAAACTTTAGAACTGCTTTTATCAATATTTTTTGTGTGTAATTTTTGACAGCCTTACTTATTTTTGTAACATATTTCTTTAATTCAAGAAAAATTAATATATTATTTCGTATATTGGGTTTTAAATATTGCATTGTATCTTGGTTTTTACATATTATAATACCATAGTACCTTGTGGTATTTAAATATTATTTACTCTGCTTTCTTATGTTATAAGATTTACGTAAACCACACTAGCAACATGAAAGTTGTTGGTGAACTTTCTTGTTACAGTTACAGACAGTACTCTTTTCGCCGGCCTGTTTTGTGTCAACATTTTATTGTTTTCTATCGGTTAACAATTATAGTCTTCCGCTAGATTAACGAGGCGGCGGCGGGGCGACCGCGTCCGCGGTCACGTTATTATGTGGGTCAAGACAACAGTCGCCATCTCCGCGGGCCCGACGCGGCTAATGTGGACCCGATCACTTATGTTGCAATCTGCACACTATAACTTTCTTGTATATTTTATTTGTTTTTATAACATGCCTCATATAAAGTGTAAATTGTTTGCAGCATGCATTTAACCAAGCATGTTTATTTATAGAATCATCTGTAATAAGTTAGTAACATAACGTACCACTTCATAGTTTTATAGAAGCCATTGTAGGTCATTTAATATTTAGTCTTTCACTGTAATGAAGACAAAAATGGCGTAGAGAACTAAACAGTAGCAGAATGTGACTGGGCCGCACTTTGTTTTGTAAACAAGCGAGAGCGGCGCGGCGGTTGGCACGGAGCCGCGTTCCACTTTTGAAGGCATTTTAGGATTAATCTTCCGTGTCCATGTTGTACTCTTTTGTTGTCTTCTACCTTCTGTTTGAAAATATTTCACAAAACATTGCAAGTATCTCTTATACGTGCTAGAGCCACGCTGCAGCTATATTATGGTTGTAGCCCGACCGGGGAAGGACCACGCTCTCACAGAAAACCAGCCTAAAATAGCAGCTTAATACTGCCGTGTTGCATATAGTGAGTGTAGAGAGATCCGGAGACCCTTTTTTACTGGAAACGAGGCATTCGATCTTAGTCCTCAGGGGTGACAACGCATATGCATTATTATTCTTAGCCGAGGATAAATGTAAGTGTGTATTGACCACAGCATCCACTTACCATCAGGTGGACTGTGTGCTCGTTTGTCACCCTTATTCTATAAAAAAAAGTAAAGTTGATATATATTATCATCTAATATTAAATTTTTCGTGTATTATTTAATATGATACAAATTATGCGTATATCACAGTCGCATTACCAGTGTCATATACCTAAAATGACGTTAACAGATAATTGGCCTTGGCCCCAAATTTTGGCCCTCATACAACGCCAAACTTGTATATTGATTGGCATATTATATTTTATATTCATTGTATTAAAATCAACGAGTGGTTGTATTTTTACTTTTCAAAGTATTATATGTGTCGTACTATGCGTGAACGTTGTGTAAATTCTTAAAGCCTAACAAAATAAATGACATGCACAGTTACGTCACATAGTAACTTATCAATTTTCGCGTTCGGCCTCAATAAGGCAATTGGCGAACGTTTCGATTGCAAGTGACAATGCAAGTGAGCGCGGTTCGACTGGGTGTGACGGCGCGTTCGACTTGCGCTGCTCTGTCAAATTAACTAGATCGTCAACAGAAGCATTGCGCAACCTCGCGATTTGCGTTAAGTAAAGCCAGCGGGCAAGGGCCTCTCGATGCGGCTCGGTCGGAAACTCGGTCGAATGCAGCGTCTGACAGAGGGCACGCTATTAAATTTGAAACGCTTTCACTCACACCACCACTACCGCCGATCCTCCCCACTATGCTGCGAATGCGACCGCGAAGCGGTAAGCTACAAACTCGTTTCGATCTGTTCCGAAGATTGCATGCAATAAATTTGTCGGGTTTATGTTTATCGTTGTGAACCACTTTATAACTCTGTAGTCGGTCTATTAGAACTGTTTCTTGCTTTTGCCTTAAGGTTTTTTTGTATGTCGACTTATTGGAAATAGAGTATACCTAGTTACTTCTTTAATAGAGCATAACAAAGATTGTATTGCTGAACTTGAAAGTAAGACTGAAGAAAAATACGTCAATGAAATCTTAAGAGATATTAATAAGAGATAATATTGTATTGTATTAAGAGAGCTTCTTAATTACTCTATACACTTACATATATCTCATTTACCTAATATAAATTATTTATAAACCTTTTTCTTGTCAAACTATTGAATGTGTTTTGGATACACGTTCGTGACAGCCCTCCTTTGGCACTATCGTTTAGTTGTTATAAGGTTCAATGTAATTTTAAAAAATAATATGCATAATACTTCATTTAATTATTTTTAAAAATTAAAATTGGGGACGTTCATTGCCCTTAAATGATAAAATTAACCGAGTTTGAAGTAGAATATTAAAAATGTTACTTTCAGTTCTTATTTATCTTCTTGATCATTAATTCTTGGTAATTGTGATCCTTTAAAAGTTGTTTTATTTATAAATATATTTTTTTATAAAATTCAAATAAAAACGAACTTACAGTCCACATTATGGAAATTGGCTACTGCAGTCCTACAGGACTCATGCAACCAACTGCAAACAAAAAAGGCTGCAAATGTGTTGTCACTTCTGAGGACGAACAGGGAATGCCTCACAGCCTGTAACTGAGTCTTCTGTACCAGAACTTCCGCTGCGTCAGAGCGGAAGTCAGCGGTGCAAGCACTGCTATTTAGTGGCAGAAATAGGTCTAATCTGCCGCTAACTGGTCGGGCCTGCTGTAATAAATATCGCATCGGTCTGTTTTAGCCACCAAAGACTCACACGTTGCCGTTCGAAATGATGTACTTCTATACGTCTATTTACATCTCTGAGCAGACCTTACGATGTTAATCGTATTTGGTTTTAATTTGAAGGTAGTATTAACAGTCATTGATTAATTATGTCTATTTCGAGCTGCTCTGCTATCAAGTCGTATTATATGAACGGCGCGTATATATTAGGGCGCTTCATTAGTGGTTTGGCCAAATTCGCTTCCAAGTATCTGTGTCACGTCCTCTCGTCGCCTGATAATCTACAAACTGTTAATTGGCTTTGTTACACTGTAAACTTCCAATTAAGAGCGGCCGATCGTCTCGCAAACCCACCAGTATCGTTTGCACTGGTACCTCGAGCTTGAACGACACACTTGACAATTGGTGCATGCAATTATATTTTTGTGTCATCATGGAGGTTGGCCTCTCGAGCCGAAAAGAGGTCTAGCTGTGCTCACTGGTACATGAATGTATCGTTAAAGTATCTACTCTGCTACAATAGAAGTCACCTCAATGTTAAATAACTGGTATATACGTTTTAGTGTGTTAATCCAAATAATCCGTCAAACTGAGAGTCTATTATATATTAAATTATTATTGTGATTATTAATTAATGAAATATTTCCGCAATAACTAATGGATCTAGAAGATTTAACATTCGTTACAAAATCCAAGTTAGCTTTTTTCCGTTCATGAATGCCTTGTTGACACAAGAAAATTATTACTTAATATATTTTTTTTTAATTTTGTAGGTTTTAGAAGGTAAACGGGTATAATGAGATCAATGAGTGAGCGCAAGCCTAAGGGCGCGCTCGCATCCTTAGGTCTCGCATATTACCTGAGTGCCCAGTATTCCTAAAAGCTTTGCATGCGCGACTTGGAAACTGCATTGCGTCGCAAACTTGTCTATACTACATTCTTAGCCATCATTTTGAATACATACAAGTTTCTGTATTTATACCCTTAACTCGAGGTTTTTATTAAAAATTGTAGTTTAGGGTTATTAGGCATAGGCTTACAGAGATTAATTTACGTAAAATATATTTATACGTCGTCCGTTTCCACAAAAGTCCCGTCGTGTTTCTTGCTGTTTCTTCCCGGGACAGAGGTTTTTTCTGAAGCAGTAGTAAAAGTAAAAAATGACTTTCAATAAAAATTGCTTGCTGTATTGAATAAAAAAATATTCTATTATTTTACAAAGGGGAGTAGGGAGCGGTTTTGCGGGGTTTTACGCTACTCAGAGTTGAACACCGGCTGGTGGCCTGTAACGCTCACGGTTGTCTCTGATCCAGAACGAAGGTCCACACCATCGCCAAATCCTCTGACATAAATATATAGGAACGTAAGGAAAACGAAAGACATGATATATTACATATAAAAAAACAGAGATAACACAACTATTCCTTTGAGGCTTACATGTAGATAAAACGTGAACAAAAGTATTTCAAAACGCTTGACAAGCATAAGTGCATGCAAACAGTTAAGCAACAAATGATGTACAATCATTGATTATCCAATCGTTTTTCTTATCATCTATCACTTTCAATTGTCTTTTTTTGTTATCTTTTACATTTAAATTATTTTCTTTTTATTAAATTTTAAAACATTTATATTGTTAGTGCATTTTCTTTAAATGATTTTATAAAAAAGGGTGGTGGTAGTGGTGTTAAGGAGATGTACCTAGTAGGAGATTTCTCTTAGTAATAATCGTTAAATCAAACCAGTGGAAACGTCAGGATTTCAAAATAAGGTAATCAAACATAATGAAGTTAAGAAAGAGTTTCATAATGAAACAATACTGAAAACTGGTTGTTGAATGAAAAGTTAATAATAATAATTCAACAATGAATTTTCTTAATGTCAACTTCTGCACGTGGCTCATTTTGTTGTTTAACGTACATGGCGCTAGCGGCCGACTAGTGGTGTTATTATTATTTCACTTAAAAATACTGCATCCAAAATTCCAAATATTACGGACTGCTTTTAGGGTCGCTTGATGACGATATGATGATTACTTTTAAATTAAATGAAACTAATTTTTCGGATTTTATAGCATTTAGTTTTGACTTTAATTAATTCATTACATATATATGCTTTTATATTGTTTAGGTTCCAGTTTTTTTTATTTAGACATGCTATTTTTTGTTCGCGTTTTTATTTAATACAAGAACGTATCGTAACACTTAGTTTTTTTAAGTGTTATTAAACACAAAAATACTGGAATATGCCGTTACGTCGTGAGCGCGTTATGTAATCTTTGTAAGAAATTAGTAAAAATAAACTGGGGCAGATTGTCAAAAACTATATACACTCGCGACGGGGGTCGTTGACCGTGGGTGGTACGCGCCGACGCGTTAGCCGGGTAGCTTACTGACTTCTTGCACCCTACGCCCTGCCGGGTTGACAACCACCGTGCCTATGGCGCTTTAGTACTTTCCTCTTACAACACCCATATCTTTACAACTTACAACAAAGGGTCGTAGTAAGTTGGCGTTTGGATTAAATTATCTATTACATATTAAAATTCAACAATTTTACGAAAAATGGAAACATAAAAAAAAGTTATTAATTTATTCTTCTATACAACGCTTCGCGACTCCTTTTTTGGTCGAATAATTTGTATTAAGCGAAACAACATTATACTCATTAATAACTTTTTGTGTTTGTGTTGCGGGACATCCTTCGCAGAGCAATTACGGATTTGGACCTAACGATATTTTGTTAGCGCACAGGTCATAAACGACCGCCGGGAATCTGGGTGGAGCTGGTGAGCACTACATCTTCGTCCGGTTCAACGCCCCAAAGGCCCAACAATTATTAATTCCACACAATTACATCACGAAAGCGTGCAAACAATAGAGTGAGTACATTGTGAGACAATTCGACGGCGATATGAATTATTGGCTACTGTATTTATGTCACCGACAACGGCCGTGTATGTCTAGTAGTAGATTGACACTCCATTAACGATTTCTTATTCACTTCATTCTGTCAATTTTCTTATTTATTATTAACAATTATTCTTGATTTTTAGATACCTACTTATGTTTTAGCTGTTTTAGCAAATATAGCCAATGGAAGTTTGCATATATCGCTGTTTCAAATATGAGTTATAAATATTATCAGATTATTTGAGCAATTCTTAATTTTATTAACCCAGACGTCAATGACTAGTGAGTACTTCCGCTGGCCTTTACGCGATGAATAAATCATAATTAATAATTAGATGGTTGAGGTGTTTTATTTACTAAACTACTCTATTTGTTTACTTCTGTAGAGTATATTTCACTCTGGTGTCGAAAACATTTTAAACAGTACCGAATATCATTATCTCCGATCCGTAGGCGTCAATTAATGTTCTTCGTCTTTACTCGAATCAATTCGTGAATGAATAAAAAACTTAGTATGGGCTCACACTAAAGAAAACTTTATTTTCGTAGACATTTTATCTTATAATTATTTATTACACGTGAAAATAATGAATTGAGAATAGAGAGGGAGAAGGGATATCTACTGTAATTAATATTTCTGACCATTTATTTGAAACCGACTAAGTCTATTTGTTAAACGCTTCGGCTAAGCTTGCCTTATTACAACAGTTTTAACTAAATGGATTCTGTTGTTAAATAGTTAGTTGGTTCAAACGTTACGCAGGTCCGGCTGGCACTGTTTGACCTCAGCGAGGCGCGTGTCTGCCGCCGCGTCCTCTGCATAACAATTATAATTGTGCTCGCAATGCTGCACTGCGAGTTTATATGGCGCTTTTATTACGATGTCTTACTTTTGCCTTAAGTTATACGACCATTTTTCGATGCATCCAGTGACCGCCCGGTTTGTCGAATTGATGGTTTGTTCGATCTTACAATTAGACATTCGATCTAGTTTAATGATGGAACTATAATTTATTGTCACAAAATTCTCATGTGGTTTGATTATAAAAAGTTGTTTGTTTAACTCTTTTGTATATTATGTCAAATATTTTTTGTTATTTTATATGGACATGTTAAAATTGCTACAATGGTATAAACTCGTAAGGGATTAATTTAATTTCTTATATTCCTCAGTTATAAAGTTATCATTTATTCTCTTGTGCCTAAATACTCAAACGCTACTCAATTTTAAGATGTCGTTTAGGTTCGTGTTGTCAGTCACTTTGACTTAAAGTGATAGAGTTTTGGTATTTGGCCATGGATGTAATAGTTAGGTTTTTATCCCAACGCTCCGGGTCAGAGGTAATTGTTTTATTGTTACATCGCAGATATCTGTTGGTACGGTACGGTTCGACGGCTGTCTTTCTCACGTGGGACCTCCTCCCGATAGGAGGGACAGAGTGAGGTATACGGAGCGATAAGTGTAACAGCGCTCGGATGCCGCCCACGAGAAACAAGTAACATGGTAGTCGGAAGAATGTGTTGTGGAGTGGGCCGTGGGCGAAGTGGCGACGGCGTGTGACTTCCCTGCGGCACACGCATCAGAAAGCACCACTTTTACGTCATTATGTAACGAAAAATGTGTTTGATAATGATTTGTGAAGAAATTATACACACTTAATCGATAAGACTTTTACAGCTACAGTGATAAAACTGTAACAAGATTTTATAGGTCCTTGTTTGTAAATGATTTACCTCTCACGGCGACTCCATTTATTTAATGTTTTTTTTTTTTATTTACTATATTCAGGAGACAAACAGCATTCTAGTTAAATGTGTACAATCAATTCAAAATATGTCATAATCCAAAAACAGTTTTAACAAATAGATTAATAAAAATTACTAGTTACAAGTTGACTTCAATATCAATTTTTTTATAGCAGCCGTAAATAAGTTAAGGATTAGTTTTTATAATAATTCGTTCTACTAAACAGAATAGAAAATGTTTTGATACGGCAAAAAATTACTAGAATATTGAAAAAAGAAATGACTTAAAACTTAAATTTTAATAAAAAGAACTAAAAAGAAAAGATAATGTGATAATCTTAAATCCGTGCTAAGACAATGTATAAAAGAGTTAGCCCTTAAAATTGAAATTACGTTATTATTTTTTTTTTCTTTGAAGCCGGATTTTACTTATTATTTCAAGTTCATTTTTTACTCTTTTAAGTGGACAAAGGAATAATCACAATTTTATACAAAACATTTTTATGTAAGTTTTTGTATAACAATATAAGAACTTAAATCTAAAGTTTCTTCCCGTAGTTGGGCACCATTAAGGTGCTTAGTCGGATGATTTAAAAGTGTCCGTAAAAAGTTGCCCCTTAATACCCGCTTTTGCTTCTCTGATAGTTGTGGTAGTCGGTGTGGTGGATGACCAATAAATCGAATAAATAAACAAACAAAAATGTTTTTCAAATCTTTTTTTGCGTTTTAACTTTCACTTATTACATCTGTCTTTTATTCACTATTAAAATATGAAATTAATTATTCAATCAGACCCAATATCCTGTCAATTAAAATAAATTATTCTGTTAATTATATTATTAGTCTTACTACTACATAATTATTGTATTAATTTAATTTAATCAAGTAGAGAATAATTTGACACCAAAGTGTAAATGTTAAAACGTCGGGAATTGTTAGTATTATTTAATAAACCATATACATATATACCGATACCAACGTGTGCTAGTACAAGCGTGTGTGCTTGATTATAATGGAGAGCACGAGAGAAAAGTGGGCAAGCACAGTCAGAGCTTCCATCACAGCCAATTGAAGTCCACTGCTGACATAGGCCTCCCGTTAGTGTCCCATACGAGGGACTTTTGCCATAGTTCAGCTGTAGTTTTTTATTTTTTAGTTGTTATTAGATAGACGCTGCTGCTCCTGGTTCGTTTTCTTCTGTCGCCTCTTAAAAACCACTAAACAATATGAGCAGTGACTGTTCTTACACCGCTGTTAGCGAAATTGTAACTTGTATTTTTTTTTAATTAATTGCAATTTCTGAGTCAAAGGAATACAAGATTACTTACAATATTAAAGTAGAATCAAACATTGAATCGATAATTACATGTCCTATCTTGATCACTGTTTTACGCATTATTCGTTTACTGTTTCTATTCGACGCCTAGTAACAGTACTGCTACTATATACTAAAAGACGTCGCAACTCATCGAAAATATATACGCTATTACTAACCTTATTGCTGACGTATAAAAGCGATAATTGCACGCATGATGCAGATTGTGCCTTCTCAAAGTGGGTAATATGAAACGCGCAATCCATAATAATGACGAGTTTCGCGGAAGTACACCCGCGGAGACCCGATGTCACGCACCGAGCTTGTGGCGGTCGTTACATCGAGGTTTTCAGTAGACGTAATCTTGGTTCGACGATGTTGAGTGGGTCCAGAATTCTAGAATGATTCTTAAACGAATTTAGTAAGCAATTCAGCTTTACTGAAATTATAAAATGAACAATTTTTTTTTAAATATATTTTTTTGGAATTTTAAGAATCAAAATGCGAATGCGTCACTCCTGAGAACTATGATCGAATGCCACGTTTCCAATAAAATGAGTCTCAGGTCCTCTACATTCACCAAACGAAATATAGCAGTATTAAGCTGCTACTTTACGCTGGTTTTCTGTGAGAGCGTGGTCCTTCTTCGTTCAGGCTGACCCATTCGTGCTACAGGCGTGACTTACCACGTATAAAATAATATGATTAAAAATTTTAAGAAAAGACAACCTTTATTTGTATCTACATCTTTGACAAATCTTTAGCAATAACTGAATAAAAATACATTATTAGTACATAATGGCAAAAGTCATCTTTAAAAATATAGAATCGTTAATAATCAAAAGTTCATTATCTCAAATATATTATATTGTTGAAAAGTTAATAGATACCACCAGCGTCTTTCTGATAAGATTACGGTATAATAATCAAAAATATGGTCGCGGTGCGTGTGATGCCGCTTGCCAGATCGTAAACCTATTGAGGGGTTTTTCAAACACGTATGGCCTGCCCATTATCACTTGAACTTTTAAATACTGCGGATATTTTACCTACGAGAGGACATTTTAAAGTAAAAATCAAAGTTCATTTTTCCTTTTCAATATGTCCACCTGCTACCCTAATACATTTTTAACTTATGTATACCCTCAAAAATGATTTGTCTTTGTCTAAAAAATACGCCGAAACTGCCTCCTTCACTTCTTCATCACTTAAAAACTTTTTCCCACGAAGGGAAATAGATAATAATCACTAGGGGCCAGGTCAGAACTATAGGGTGGGTGTGGCAAAATTTCGTAGCACACCTTCTGCAGGGCAGCCATCGCAACATGGCATTTGCGAACAGGCGCGATGTCGTGCAGAAGAAAGATTCCTTTGGTCCAATTTTCCCCTTTTCTCCTTTATGGCTTCCTTCAGTTGTTCTAGGATTGAAGCGTAGTAATTTCCGGTTATGGAGACACCTTTATCTTATCATTAATCAATAGGATTCCTTCTGAGTCCCAAAAGACTGTCACCGTGATTTTCCCAGCCCATTGTGCTAACTTAAATTTCTTGGGTGATGATGTGCCTTTTTTGTGCCACTGCATAGAGTCCTGTTTCACCTCAGAGCCATAGTGGTGAACCCAAGTTTCGTTACCAGTAACAATTCGAGCCAACACTTCATCTTTGTTTTCCATACAGAGGTCCAAAAATGTACAAGAACACTCCACGCGCTGTTGCTTATTAGGCGGCGTGAGCATTATAGGCAACCACCCATCTTGCGCTGACTTTAGTCATGCCAAGATGGTCATGAAGAATTTTGAAAATGGTTGTATCTGATACTGGCATCTTCTAATATAAATTTTTCAACTTTTTGGGGTAATTTCCGAAGTGGTCACCTCGATCGGCCTTCCTGGAAGTGGGTCGTCTTCAAGTGACGCTCTGCCTTGTTTAAAAAGTGTATCCAACTTGTAAACCATAGTTTGACTTGGTCAAGAGTCTCCGTAAACGAATGACATCTCTTCCAGTATAGTCTTGAACTGATTTTCCGCGCTTGGTAAGGAACTTTATAACGGCACGGAATTCGATTTTCTCCATATTTCAAAATTCCCTCCCGATTGACTTGTTAACGATATATGATTAACGATAACTCAGACTAATGATCTAATTACAATAAAACACGGTATTTATATTAATAATTAGTTGCTAAATTAGCACGTAATTCAGCGACGTCCCCACTTATTACCTTCCTACCCATTCCGCGAACTTAAAAACGCACCTACGTATGTATTCTATTACACAGAAAAACCCTCGAGCATAACCCTAGCTGGTATAGCTCGCTTAGCAAAGGACCACGTCTTGGATCCCTTAGTATTCACTGGCATCACACTCTTGTTGTTTACTTTTGTTTTAAGTTTTTGAGGAATATTTATATAATAGATAAATCTTTTGAGTCTATAATAGACTAGACTATAATAGATTTCTTGTGCAATGTCTGAGTGACAGCGCTTTTGGTAACTAAACAGATTGATTGCGAGAACGGAATTGTTTACCACAGCAGGCCCGACAAGAGAAGTTTGCGGCAGATGATATTGACCCATCTTGATGTAGTCTATGTCTCTCGTCAGTAGGGTGTCGCGAATCAGACAGTTTTAGTGGTCAATTTTAAAAGCGGCCATCCGCACTTTTTGGCGCAGTAAAGCGAAGGAATGACCTCCCAACGGCTCTTTTTGCGTTCGCTACTGCACATAAGAAGAACACGTCGTGGTATTCGGTTACATTCTGTGCACAAGGGCTAGTCAACGCAAAAGCCAGCGTTGCCAACTGAACACGGATTTTTCGGTATATGTACCGAATTCTTTCATCGTCTAGGCAACTACGGACTTTGAGGTGAAAATTACGGAATTTGATTTCTATGTAAATTTTTTTTGTACTTCACAGTCCTTCAGAACAATTAGATTTTTAAATACTTAACAAAAAAAAAACATTTTTATCATGAGTGTGAACTTAGCCGACAAACGACAATCGAAAATTTTCAATCGATATCATGTAATAAACTAACAGAAACAAGAAAAATAATTATCTATGTTTATTTTAGTGAAGTTGGTCCGTTGTTTTTCATTCGTCTAATTATTGCTTCAAAATTTTCCAGAATCAAGTTGTTGTTAACGTCTTTTTAAATATAATTTTATATAATTGGCGAAAACAATTAATTTTAACCAAATTTTATTGAACATTTCACGACACAAAGAATTTCTCCAAAAAATTGATGTATTCCATGACAAAAACAAATATTTTCGATCCCCTAAAGAAGTGCAGATTTACAGTTATTTTGAAATAGCATCTTTATACCAATCTACGGATTTAGAAAAATTCTAGTTGGTAACACTGGCAGGAGACTATTTTATAAGCGCGATCAAGCTAGGCTCGTAGTCGTTTGATACCCTGTCTTTTTTAATACTAGCAATGCTATTAACATTACTTATATTATGCCCTCTAACCACTCCTGGTAAGCTTGAAATGCTTGTATTAAGAGTAATTCACGACAGTCACTGAGACAAAAATTTAAGGAAATTAATATATTAACTCTGGCCTCTCAATACATTTATGAAAATGTAATGTACGTACACAAAAATAAAAGTAGTTTTGTTTTAAAAATGTTTTCAAAAATATAAGTGATATTCATTCTGTAAATACTAGGAGCGGACATAAGCTGGTAGTACCAGTTACTCAACTCCACCGAGTCAGTAATTCATTCTTAGGGCGATGTATACGCTTTTACAACAAAATCCCAGAAAATATACAAAATTTATCATACACAAAGTTCAAAAATGTTATTAAACTAAGTTTGTATAAAAAGGGTTATTATAATATTAAGGAATTTATGGATGATAATAACCCCTGGGAAGGGTGATCGCTACCAAGCTATTTCTAATTTGTCTTGTGTTGTTGATTGTAAACATGATTGTAAGCTATTATTAAAAAAAATAGTCCCGCTGGGTTTCTTGCTGGTTCTTCCCAGGACAGAGGTTTTTTTGCGAACCAGTGGTAAATTAAAAAAGTGACTTTCAGTAAGTATTTTTATAATCTACATTGAATAAAAAAGTTTCTATTTCTATTTCTAGTAGTCGAATGGCGGATTCGAGCCCACAAAATTTTGAGTTCTCTCACCGCACCCTGCCATTAGGCTAATGTCCAGTAGTTGTTATGCTATGGCCAAGATCTCGCGAAGGCAGCGCATGTAGAAGGAGTTTATACGAACATTGTCCCTCCTGTTTTTACGTACATTGTCCGGGTCTCACCTCGATACAGGAGTATACTTAACATGGAAGCCTGAAAGACTAACTAACATTTGATCTGAGTTTAGTGAGTTACTAGAGAGATTAATAAATATTACGGAAAAGATACTTGTTTCATTTTAATTCTTTTCAGAAAAGATTATGTGTATATTTAATATGGTTATATTCATCTAATAGACGAAGAAGCCGTTGAATTTGTTTCTCTGCGAGGAGGCCACATTGCTGATGTTTACAAACAACATGTCGTGAGTCGTTACGTCGCTGTAATAGATTAGCGAGTTAAAATGTGCAGTGGGTCAACTGTCAACATATTAACAACCATTATGTTTACCTACTGTTTAGTCGTTTGTCTCATGATTTACGTTTTCTATCTTGTTTAAGGTCTAAGATATTATTAGATTTTACTTTCGAATTTTTAATTTAGAACTACAGGAATTTAGTACCTCATAATATTTATCTGTAAATAATTAAGATCATTTTTATTATATAATAACTGTATGTTGTTAGGTTAATTAAAGAAAGAACTGTTCCCGTATTATACATGAGAGAATTAAAAAATCTAATATAATTGTAGCCAACATTTTAGTTAGGGCTTTTGAGAATTCAAATTTTTTTAATGAGGTTTAGACATAAAACATTCCGAGTACGTCTGTGCGTGTGCGTCATGACGTCACGATACAAAAATGCAGCAAGCAATGCACGGGTCGGGGCGCACGCGCAACGCTGTCGGCCGACTGTTGTTTACGCGCGCGACGTAACGCGAGCGCGACGTTGCCTCGCCTCCTCTCACTTTCGCGACCGCCTCACGCTCGCGCTCGTCCTGAGCCCGAGCGGAGCTTGCGAATGCGTAGCGGTGCTCCGTTTTTTTTGGAAGCGCTTTTTGCCCTTCTCGCTTGTTAGCGTTGTTCTTTGGTCCGCTACCACTACTATTGTTTGCGGTCAATTATTGTTCAATTCTATTAAATATTTTCAGTCATTTATGCCATGTTACAGCTAAAGCTTTGAATACTTACTCTGCTATAATTCTGAAGATTACATTGCAAATAACGAAATAAAAATTCAACTGAAAATAAAACTTGTGTAATTAATAGATTAATATTTTTTGAACACTTTTATTAAACATTTAGTAAATTATTAATATAAATAGTGAAGAGTTAGAGAGGGGTTCTAACTCCTAAGTCTTGCCATTATTTAATATAAAAAAATTCCTCACCACTGTCCAACATTGAATAGTTAATGGCTTAAGTATAAAAAATAAATAAAAGTCAACTTTCCTGCACAACTGTGGTGCAGTAATGTCCGGAAAAAGGGACCAGATTTGACGGGCTCTCCCGCTGTTGTCCCGGCATCCGGCCGGCGCGGCGTGGCGTCTGCTCCCTATTACGAACTATAAAATAACCACTTTTACAAACTATATCTATCCTACAAACTAGCGCTTTACAACCCATCGCAATAGAGCCAAAACCTAATATATTTAAGAATTTAAATGTTACGTGATTTTGTCAAACAACGTAAGTACTTTTGTGTGACTTTCTCGTAAAAAATTGAGGCACGGTTTACATTTTGAGAAGTGACAAGTGCAAGTGGCAAGTGCAACTGACGACAAATCACAAGTGGTTAGTGCGTATTTTGTTCCCACTTATCACTTGTCACTGCCTGTTCACACACACTAAGCACTTTTCACTTATCGAAATGTAAACCAGGCCTAAGGTAATTTTTAAAAAATTATGTCAATTAAAAATATTACATTTAGTTGTTTTAATGCATGCTTATATTCTTATATGAACCTATTTATTTTCTTGAAATTAAGCTTAATAATTTTGATCGTTTAATATCCTTCTCCATTTGTGTGAATGACTGGACTTTGACTTGGTAAATACTTATATGATTTAACTAAGCTGGCTCCAATTTGTACGTTTTAATATACATACGTATGCGTTTATTATGACTAGATCCCAGCGACAATTTGCGGATATTTGGATTAGAAGCAGCGAACTGTCCAGGAAACAGTGCCAGTGCGTTAATACAGAATCATTCAATCGTCCTAATCCGGTATTACCGATTATAACACTTATGCGATAAAAGTGGAGGCCGGTTGAGTGGCTGTGCCAGCGATCCAAGGACATTTACAACAACACCTTTAGCCAATAATCCCATGCTATTACTGTAAACTTTTTTCTGAGCAATATTAAAACATCACTTTTTTTAATTCTTTTAATCTTAACGATATCGGCTGCTTTGATACATCCGTTAAGGATCTTACAGTAAATCAATAATACTATTACAAAAATCTTAAAGTAGATGAAATCATTTTGTATGGTGACGCGTTCACGTCACACAATAGAAAGTGAAGCGGGGCACACGCGGGCGCATCAGTGCTAGAAAGCGGCCACGCCGCAGCGCGCCGCGCTGGCACAAACGCCCGCCACATTCTTTCACATGTAGCCAGCCGTGTGGCTGAAACAAATGGGCCGGAACTTCTGCCGTTCGAGCCTCGGATACACGGAAGATACCTAGGCTGATGACGGGGAAAAATATTTACTAATTTAAAGGATATAACGTTGAATTCTGCTTTCAGAGCCATTTGCAAGTACAACATAACAGAAACCATACATTCTATCGGACAACTAATCTACATTGCTTCAATGTGTGTGGCGTAGGCGTTATGTGCGAATGTGTGATTCTTGAAGGTTAAAAGTTGATGTGTCGCAAGTTTATTGACGTCTTTGTACATGACGTGCCCTTTATTGAAGACAATTTCTAAAATAACTAAGTTTTACTATTAAAAATGTTATACTTTGAAGCAATTTTTAAAAGTAGACTGTTTGTCTAGATATAAAAACATTTAACACATCACATGTAATATACCTAATATTGTTTAAACAGAAAATTTAACGGCGCAGTTATCAAAGTGTTAAGTAAACATAAATCAAAATAGTTTGTAAAAGGCCAGTAAAGATGTAAAGTAACGGTAGCCGTTAAGAATCAAATCGACAATATCAGTAATGAAATATTAAGTGTTAGAGCGTCGGGTGAGCACTACACGTGGCTCATTACGACCAATAACCCCCGTTTCAATGTTACCACTAAAGCTAAACCCGTTCCAAACCGAACTCGTCCCCTTATCGCGTCGGGTCGATGCGGCCGCCCCACGCGCGCAGCGTCTGCCAGGTGCGTGAAAAGAACCCTCTTCCTCCGCAGATGTTCACGTCGCGGGTACAAGACCGTTGACCCTGTAATAGCAGGCCATTTGATATCCAGTGGCAGGAGTCACATGACCATAAGTTGTCTGTCGCGAAATTAATTCGAAGATTTGGCCGTCATATTGCACATAGACACCACTACCATTGATTTTTTTTACTTTATAGTAAGTAAGTACTAATATACCAATTTATTCACGAAATGCTCAAAAATTAAATAAATAAAATTAGCCTTACCTTACCATTGTTTTGCAATTTATTTAATAAAAAAAATTGGCCTTTAAATATTAGACATGCACAGGCTCAATATTTTTTCTTCGTAATTTTTTGTAGCGTCTCTAATATATGTCACAACAAAAAATTACGTTACGTCTACAGATTACGCGAAGTAAATAAATCACCTACAACTCGTTTATTATTATGCGTAGTTTTTTAAACTTTTCGAGTGTTACTTTTCCTTTTTAAACATTTGAATTCGTATTTTTCTTTTATGATCCTGAATAAATCCTGACAATTCAATGTAGTACCAAGGTGTAGCAATAAAGTCACTCTAAAACTGCGCTTGTGCACTTTCTTATGTTTTTTACGGATGAGCGCGTGAATGAATTTGTAAAGATTCACCGAGCGCTGTATTTAGTATGCCCAGACAAGGGATCGTGGGTTTCGACCCGTTGATTATATCTGCATACTGAAGGTCGTCGCAACACCTGTCATCCTATCTGCTCGCCTCGGTATGGGCTAGAATTCTGCCAGGGTGTTAGGGAAAGGTTACAACAATTACTTGGATATTATAAATGTCAAAGAATGTAGGTACGTGTGGATTTTTTCAACGAACTACATAAATATTGCAGATTAGGAAAATACTTTAAATAATTTTTATAAATTTTAATTATAAAGTTTAATTTAATTTAAGCTTAGCAAAGAGGGCTGTAGCCCACCGCTGGTCTTTAGTAAATAATTGTTGGTTATTCTTAAAAACAAACTTAATTATTTCTTAATGTATGGCAAACAGGCGTTCCTTCATATTCTTCAGGGGTGAATTTTTATTGAATAGGGTGACAAACGAGCACACATTCCACCTGATGGTAAATGGATGCTGTGGCCCATAGACATCTACATTTATCATCGATTAAGAATCAAAATTCAGATGCGTTGTCACCCGTGAGGATAGAAGGATGAATTGAGCTACTATTTTACACTGGTATTCTGTGAGAGCGTAAGCTGGGGTAGGCCGAGGCCGACCCATTCGTGCTACAACTATAATATACCTAGTTGCAGCGTGATTCTACCATGTAACAACTTATCTCCATTTTATCCAAATCTAGTATAGATACTGATTCCACATAACATCACGTAGATTGTGTGCCCGTTGTTTTGTTTGTCACCATTTCTATAAAAAATATCAGTTTCTATTCTTACCTTTAGAGGTGATTTACATACAGAAAGTGCACAAAGGCAAACATCAAATCATATTGCCCATTCATTAAATCCAAGAACGTAATATCATACAGTCTACGTGATTAAAAGTTTCCTCACAGTGTAAAACTTCCACGGTATTTTCCAGGCGCCATGTCCGTGTAGTCCTCTTCTCTAGCACCTTTGCACTTCTGGAATCGCGCCAAATACGGTTTTAGAGCGACCTCGAGGTTTCCGCATGGATTTGTTGTCATCGATGCGCTTTATGCCATTGCACTGCATCTGATCTGTACTGTCATGATGTAGCTTAACTTTAGTTCAGATTAATTTTTAAACGTAATTTTCGCTGAAAACCTACCATTCGATCTCTGATTATTTTAATCTCTTACTACCCAAGAAGCTTGGAATTCCGTCTTGAACGTCCGTCTTCTTCCATAGAATACACCTCAAATCTATATATTGTAAAAATAGTTGTGAATACTTAAACATTTGCATACTTTCGATAAAATTGTAATAATACAGCATCATAATAGAAGTATCTATATTTAATAAATAATTATTCGGTCATAGTCTCCACTGGGTTCGTGAGCACAGGTGAAAGCTGGCGAAATGAAAACGTTGCTAACGACGGTACAAAAAATCCTTTCTTATAATTTCAATTAGGACCAAAGATCCTATTGCTGTCAACAAATTGTGTTTTAAAAAGATCTTAGTACAATGTACCTATCTTATTTTTACATTCAGGATCCACAGGTAGTACTTAAGCCGACTGTATTGTCGTTCGTGATTTTATTTCCTAGTTTGGCGAATAATATACTGCTAGGAAACAATATTAAGCATGTGTTCTAGTGGACACTTGATTCACGTCGACCGTTCACATTCGAGGAATTGCCATCTGCACATACATATTTGTATGTCCTGAAAATAATTGTTTCAGGTCTGAATGTTTTTCTTCATTTACTTTATACATGTAAATCCTCTATGTAACATTAGAAATTCAAACGCATTGCACCTATAGTTTTAGCACCAATGGGTCAACTCTATCAGAGAAGAACCACGCCCTCACAGTTTTTGTGTATTTGTTTTTTTTTATTATTTAGTGTAGTGTACAAATATAAGATTTTAGTTATGCTCATTTTCTGCCATGTCTAATCTAATACCCATATCGCTCGCGCTCTGTTGCACTCTGCGAATCTAGCCACCAATTTAAAATACAAAACCAACACTTAGATGGAATACAAATTATAACACTGGAGATTAAAGATACTACAACCGTCGTAAAAGAGGATTTGAAAAAATATGATTCTATTTTACATTAATTAGGTTACGTTTACCTATAGCTCAGAACGCCTTTGTTTATTTCTTTAACATAAAATTATGTTATCCTTGTGAAGATGCAGAAGATTAATTATCTATAATTACCTTATATTATTCCAAAAGTAGCAATGACAATGATTCTCTGAAAATATTTCTGAATATCAGCGTAAAATAGCAGCTTAATGCTGTTGTATTTTGTATGGTGAGTGTAGAGAAACTGACTCTTGAACTCTTTTTACTGAAAACGTGGTATTCCTCAGCTGTGATTTTGTTTCACAGACGGAGTTGTTTGGCATAAAATGGCGTAAGCTCGTGTGGGAGCGGGAGTCGAGCGGCGGCGGTGGCGGTGGCGGCAGCGAGGGCGAGGAGGGCGCAGCGCCGTTGGCTGACCCGGTGATCAGCAGCTACGCGCGCTGCCTCGCCGGCGATATCCTGTGCGTGTGGCGCCGCGTGCCCGCGCACCAGCCGCCCGACCTGTACGACATGCCCGCGCCGCCGCCGCTCTCGCTCCGCGCCGCCAAGGAACTCTGGATCTTCTGGTACGGCGAAGAGCCCGACCTTAACGGACTCGTCGCACCCGAGCTGATCGCGAGCCGTGAGTACCTGTTTTATATTGTTCATTTTTATGTTTAGTATCATTGATTCGCGTTGTAGTGTGTCACCGCCATGGTGTTTAAGCAATTAGACGTAACTACTTAGTATTTGGAGTTATTTAGAAGTTTAGTATAATTTTCCTTCATTTTAATGACCTATATTTGTTGTGTCATAGGCTATAGTAGAATACAAAAAAGAGAATAGCTGCGATGCTCCTTTTCCAATCCAAAGAACCTAATTTACATAGTGTAGAAGTTCGATAACTGAAATTTAGAAACCGGAGATCCTTTTCTTTTTAATTCTTAGGGTTGTCAATACACTTGTATATTGATAACTTAATGGGAGAAAGATGCAGTTGTCTAACGTCCCGACATCCACGTACTATCATGTTGACTGTGTCTCACCCTTGTTTAAAAAAACATATAAAATTATAATCGTTTATGTCTTTTCATGTAGGTTTTAATTATATTAACAGCTTTTGCCTACGTGTTATCAGATTACCGCGCTTAAGCTTCTACAGCAATGCAGACACTTAACCGTTTACAACACAGCCTGATCCACGTTATCTCGTGTTCACTGATTAATAATAGCTCTACTTAACAGCTTGTTAACCGCACCCGAGTGCTTTATCATCGGTAACAATTAGGCGTAAGATTAAAATTGCGCAAGTCATCCCGGAACAATGGCTCAAGATGAGGTAGCGAGGAAAATAGAGAGCGGCAATTTGAGAAATGAGAATTTGGACGTCTGTAAGCAGATTTGAGTGAGAATAGAAATAAGGATTTTACATTCCACCTAAACTCATAAACGTAATATAAAACGTAGTGGTTCTTTGGCATGCATATACAAAATACAAACATTTTTTCCACGTATTTATTAAGATTTGACAGTTATTCATGCTACGGTACTAAGACTGTTATTCTCGTACATATTATTTGATTATATCCACTATGAATTTGACTGTTGTGTTTCTTACTTTGTATACATTGACGAAGTAACCTCGCACAAACTGGTTGATAATTTAAAAAAAAAAACTAGGAAGGCAGCAGTCAGTGTACTTTATGATGTCGTTTGGAGGTAAAATTAAAGTCAATTATTTATATTTAAAACAAATTAGATTTAATGTATTATTTGATCTCATCTCGAAGCGGTTTTAAAATAAGTATGGTTTATACTTTTACATACTCCTAATTATTATTAGTTTATCAGTTTTATCATTTTACATTTTTTTTTCTTTTTATTACACATACAAAGAAACAAAATTTAAAATGAAAGTTTGGCTATTAATTGAGATATCTATGCAGAATAACGTTGCGGCCACACGTGGGCGGTTAGATGCGACCGGCCGTTACCGTAATTTGTTAATAACTATCGTACCATCGAGATTGCACATGTTCTAAAATAGCATTTTGATTTATTGGCGCTCAACATTGAGTGTTAACTATGACAACTAGTGATAATTTTTATTTAATAAAGCTGTATATTGAATGTTATGAAAGTATTAAACGATATGTTTGACACACAACGTAAGTTAAACGTAGTCTAGAAGAAATATAAACTATTAAGTGGGCTGAAAAGTTCGTATCGTTTCTATGAGATTTTTTATAGGATAGGGTTACAAACGAGCACACTGTCCACCTGATGGTAAGTGGTTGCTGTGGCCCATAGACATCTACCTATCCTCGACGAATCAAATGCAGATGCGTTGTCACCCGTAAGGACTAAGATGGAATGCCTCGTTTCCAGTAAAAAGGGTCGCCGGTTCTCTACACTCACCATACGAAACACAGTAGCATTAAGCTATTATTTGACGCTGGTATTCTGTGATGGCGATGAGATAGTGCCATTAGAATAAAATCCATATAATTTTTAGTTAGTACCAACCTTCAAAAGAAACGTGTATAAATTTTACTGCTGTCTGATTATTAGTTTGTGAGATACAGCATTTTCACTGAAGCCGCTTTTGTTAATTTTTGGAAATATTGATAAAAAGGAATTTCTTGTGTTAATAAAACACTATTTTTTGATGAAAAAAAGTGCTGCTGATACCAAAAAGTGGCTTGATGAGTGTCATCCGGGCTCTGCGCCATGCGGAGCAACCAACCATTCCTAAGTGGTTTGCTAAATTGCGTAAAGTCCATATGATTACCGAACACGATGAACCCAGTGGAAGTCCAAAAGAGGCTGTTACGGACGAAAACATCAAAAAAAAAAACATACAAAAAATGGTTTTGGAATATCGTAAATAAAGGACACGATAATCCTCGAGTCCGGCAACTTGTTCTATCACCGGGAGGGCGACCATCTGTCCCAAGGAGGTGTCGGATTTATCGTCCACAAGTCTCTCGTCAACAACGTTATAAAGATTGGGGGTGTGTCGACGAGGGTCGCGTACCTGATACTCAGTATCACCAAACGGTATTCGCTGAAGGTCATACTGGTCTGCGCACCAACCTCGGCACATCCCGATGAGGAGGTGGAGGAAATGTATGAGGATATTTCTAGAACCATGCATTCCTCCAAAACCTACTACACGGTGTTGATGGGAGACTTCAACGCAAAACTAAGCACAAGAGAAGGCGATGAACTAAAATTAAGGTAATTTGGAGTAGGGCAATGGAACCGTAGGGGCCAGCAGCTGGCTGACTTTATGGAGAAAGAGGGACTCTTTATGATGAACTCTTTCTTCCAGAAGCGGCCCCACAGGAAGTGGACCTGGTCGAGCCCCGATGGTTCGACAAAAAATTAGATTGACTTCATTATGACGACCAGACACCAACTGTTCAGTGATGTCTCAGTGATCGCAAGGGTGAAAACCGGCAGCGATCACCGAATGGTTAGAGCCACACTGAACCTAAACGTTAAGTTGGAGAGGTCTCGTCTAATGAAGTCAATGCTCCGTCCCCCTCGTGCTCTAATCCAGAATCCCGAAACCTTTCAGCTCGTGGAAACTGTCCATGCGGTCGGAGTTAAGTTCTGCAAGACCCGCCGCAGAAGAACACAAAAACTCCGATCACACTCTTAATCTCAAAGCTGTCAGATGGGAGATGAGGCTGCAATTGTCAACAGATTTGACAGCATACAGGCAACTGAACAGACAGATCTCCAAATGCATGCGGCGAGGCTTACGCAACTTTAATACTGCTCGTATTAAAGAAGAAATCGAGCGGAACCAGGGCTACCCGACACTATTCCGATGATATCCCGAACGTCAGTCTGAGCGAGATTAGAATGGCTCTCCAGCACCTTAAAAACAGCAGGGCCCCAGGCGAGGATGGAATTACAGCGAAGCTTCTAAAAGCTGGTGGAACACCGGTACTTGAAGTCCTTCAGAAGCTCTTCAATTCCGTCCTCCATGGTGGCACTACTCCGGAGGCGTAAGCAGAAGTGTGGTGGTCTTGTTCTTTAAGAAAGGCGACAACGCTCTCTTGAAGAACTACACACCGATTTCCATTCTGAGCCGCGTCTACGTGCTGTTTTCGAGAGTCATTACGAATCGTCTCGCACGCAGACTCGACGACTTCCAGCCTCCCGAACAAGCCGGTTTCCGAAAAGGCTTCAGTACCATAGACCACATACATACCCTGCGGCAGATTGTACAGAAGACTGAACTACTTTGCCTGGCATATGTGGACTATGAGAAAGCCTTTGATTCCATCGAAATATGGGCGGTGCCACAGTCCCTTCAGCGGTGCCAATTTGACTGTCGGTATATCGAAGTGCTGAAGTGTTTGTACAGTAGGGCTACGATGACTATCCAAGTAAATCTATCCAACTGCAGAGAGGTGTAAGACAGGGTGACGTTATATCCCTGAAACTCTTCACCGCTGCGTTGGAAGACATTTTCAAGCTACTGGACTGGAAAGGATACGGTATTAACATCAATGGCGAGTACATCACTCACCTTCGATTTGCCGACGATATAGTCCTTATGGCAGAATCGCTGGAGGACCTTAGCACTATGTTCAATGACCTCAATGGTGTCTCCCAACGGCTAGGTCTTAAGATGAACATGGTCAAAACAAAGATCATGTTTAATATCCATGTCACACCTATGCCGGTAGTTGTTGGGAGCACTATGCTCGAAGTTGTTTACGAGTATGTTTACCTGGGACAAATAGTCCGACTAGGTACGTCTAACTTCGACCGAGAGGTCAATCGACTGATTCAACTCGGCTGGGCAGCGTTCGGGAAATTACGACACATTTTCTCGTCAGGTATACCTCAATCTCTGAAAACTAAAGTGTATAACCAGTGCGTGTTGCCAGTGACGACTTACGGATCTGAGACGTGGTCCTTCACTGCTGGCCGTATGAGGACGGTCAAGGTCGCTCAGCGAGCTATGGAGAGGGCTATGCTCGGAGTTTCTCTGCGTGATAGACTCAGAAATGAGGATATCCGCAGTAAAACCAGAGTGACCGAAATAGCCCAACGGATTAGTAAGCTGAAGTGGAAATGGGCCGGCCATATAGCTCGAAGAACCGATAACCGATGGGGAAGAAAGGTTCTCGAGTGGCAGCCCCGTACCGGTAGGCGTAGTGTAGGGCGACCCCCCACTAGATGGAGTGACGACCTGGTAAAACATGCAGGAAGTCGATGGATGCAGGTGGCTCAGGACCGTGCTTTGTGGCATTACTTGGGGGAGGCCTATGTTCAGCAGTGGACTTGTGAAGGGCTGAAATGAAGAAGATGATGAAATTGAGGTTGATTTGTATAGCTGACACTAAAGATATCAAAGAACGTTTTGGAAATATCTAGTTCATTAATATTTGGGTATGTGAAAGCTATGTGCAAAGTATATGCCGCGCGAGCTCACAATCGACCAAAAACAAGAACGTGTCGATGCTTCAGAGCAATGTTTGAAACTATTCAACCGCAATATAAGTGAATTTTTGCGTCGATTTGCGACAATCGATGAGACATGACATGATACACTCCGGACGGTGGCGAAGCTATTTCTCCAAACTAGGGCAAGCCCAAGATAATAGTTTCCTTGTTTTTAGCAGTTTTCAAATTTTAATTTTAATATCTAGATGACAATGAGGACCTATTTTTATCTGATATCGATATGATTTATCGAAGTGTTTCTATATGTCACCTTGATCTCGTTTATGAGAAAACATTTCTACTTCAACTTCTTTCTTTCACTTCGCAGCAACCTCACAAAACAACTCTTGCTTTACCTGTTTCGTTCGACTGTCAAATAATATGAATGAATCAATCCAGGGTTCGTAGTGATAGGGGAACTCCCGGAGCCGGAGACACCCTGTCGTTGCGGCTAAGGGTCTATGCACACATCTTATTTTTTACACGCCGACGACGCGCGTTTTCCAAGTCTGCCAGTAATTAGAGTTGCGTACAAAAATATTAGTTTTTAAATATTCGTGATAAGTATTCACTGAATACGAATATTCGGTAAATTTGTACTATTTGGCGAATACGAATATTCGTATTCGTTGCATCACTAATGAAAATGATGGCAATATTGCGTGAATTGGGCTTCGAATTGCTTCCGCATCCACTGTATTCTCCAGATTTGGCTCCCGAGACTTTTTCCTGTTCTCAGGTCGTCGAAACAGAGGCCTTTTTTGAGGCTAAACACAAATTTTACTACAAAAACCGTATTGAAAAGTAGAAAGATCCCGCGTAATGTCTTCGGTGGCATCTATGTTGAATAATAAAATCGAATTTTTCCAAAAAAATGTGTTTTTCTATAAAACGTTACGAACTTTAGTAGTTACGTTGTACCAGTTCTGGCGCACTTGTAGAAAGGTTGTACCAGTTCTGGCGCACTAAGTCACGAGTGGTACAAGTACGACATTCGTCGACTTACGATCCTAAAAAAAAAAAAAAAAAAAAAAAAAAAGGTTTTGGCATGCTCTGATCACGAATCTGCGGTCCATTTTTGCGTAGGATGCACGGTTCCGGAGATGTGCAGATCAATTAACTCTTATCTAATTGATATCCGCTGCGAGCCTCCACCGTCATTATTTTTTTTTTTTTTTTTTTATAGAATAGGGTGACAAACGAGCACGCAGTCCACCTGATGGTAAGTGGTTGCTGCGGCCCATAGACATCTACATCTATCTTCCATTGCAAATCAAAATGCAGATGCGTTGTCACCCATGAGGACTGAGATGGAATGCCCCATTTCCAGTAAAAAGGGTCTCCGGTTCTCTACACTCACCATACGAAATACAGCAGCATTAAGCTACTATTTCACGCTGGTATTCTGTGAGAGCGTGGTCCTTCCCCGGTCGAGCCGACCCATTCGTGCTACAACTATACTACTAGTATAACTGCAGCATGGCTCTACCACGTTTAAAATTATATCATTAGCGCTCCATTGTCCTTATCTACTTATCTATTGTCGATTGACTACCGTCATTATCTATTATTCGCAGCGTGTGGGTCGGCTTATGCTATTGTATTATACTCCTTTGTTCCTATCTACAACACTAATCTGAATCTACAATAAAACACATTACCTAATTTTGTTAAAATTTTTATTTATAAAATACAAAATCTTATTACTTATTATCTATAAAATAGGAGCGAAACATCTCATCCACTAACATATCGTCGTACAATGTGTTCTCTGTAAATATACTCGTAAAACTATGCATTGAACATCCCTGAAACTTATATAGCAAATAAATTAAGCAATATTCGCCACAAACTGAAGTCCTATCAACATTCCAGTTCCATCTTTTACAATTTCGTACAGGTGCCCGTCCATATGAATCAAAATATTCACCGACGTCATTCGTATCGATATATAAAGCTACCCAATGTGACCCTGGTTTATCATCTGTACCCAAATTGCATATTACCTAGTCAGGTCATAAATTCTATCACATGTTTAATATAAAATAATTGAAACAAGTTTATTCATTTTGTAACCATTTATATACCAAAATGAACTTAACAAAACATAGATTCTTATGACACTATAGTTTATTCAAAATGACCTCCGTAATTTTGAATACAGGCCTTCAATCTGCGCGGCCAGTCGTCTATCTCACCACGAACGAGGTCCATGTCATATCGGCGGCTGCCTTAATTAAAGATGTCTTGAGTGACTCGAAATTGGGATGAGGCTTTGAGCACGCCTTTTCCTCCAAGTGTTGCCATATCTTGTAATCTAACGGATTCAAATCTGGATTGGTCTTTGTGTCGGATGAAGTCGATTTCACGCGCCGCCAGCCAGTCTTTTTTTTTTGTTTTTAAAGAACGTTACCTCCACACTAGGTTTTTCTCCTGTATCGTGGGGGCAGTTTACAAACACAAATTTCACAAGGACAAACATCCAAACTCGGAACAATTACTTGTAGGTCGTACAAATACTTGTTCCGTGCGGGATTCGAACCCGCGACCCCCAAGCACAGCCACTCATTGCTAAGCCACTACGCCACGGAGCTGGCAAAAGTCCTGTGTGCTCTTCGCTCTATGAGCTGACGCCGAATCTTGTTGGAATACCCAGTGCCTGTTATTGAACATGGTATGAGAAACAGGTTACACAAGGTTCGTCAGGACTGTATTTTGATACACAACTGCATTCGTTTTTAACCTTTCTCACAAAAATGTACCTCTGTTAAGCCCCAATAAGAAACTCCCAACTACACCATGAGCGAGGATGGAAAATGACCCCGTTGGACACGCGGAATACGGTTGCTCGCTTCTTCACTACTGCGTGCGTACACCTTATCATTTTGTTTGTTGTAGCTCTCTTCTACGGTAAAAATTTTTTCATCCGAAAAAAGAATTTCCCGATATTTTTCCCGCGTACCGCTTCAACAAAGCGCGGCATCTCTTCAGTTTCAGATCCATTAGACGAGCATTCAAACGATGTCCTGTTTTTCTTCGATATGCCCGAAGCCCTAAGTCTTCATTTAACGCCGTGGTTCTGCTTAACCCCATCTGAAGGGCCAACAGTTTCTGCTTACGTTTGGGATTTCTTTGAATTCGCACCTTTACAGCTTTTATCACTGCTGGAGTCCTAACAAATCGAGGGCGACCACTTCTTGACCTGTCATCTACACTAGAGTCTTCATTGTATCGTTTGATGGTACGATAAACGAATCTTTTGGTTATATTCAAATTTTTCAGTATATCAAAAAATTTAATTGGCGTGTAATCGCAACTGCAACACGGTCTTTTTTAAGCGTCCACTCCATATGTAAAAATGAGTAAAATTCTAAAAAGTATACAGTTTTATTTTCATGAATAATTCGAATTCAATAAACTTTTTTGTGGCCAGCATTCTAAAAGGGTGCGTTTGGCAGAAAAAAGCGCTAGCAAGCGCTTATAAGCGCTGAAATAGTTTTCGGCCAGGCCACGATTGCTACTTCAGTAGCGCTGACACAATCCGCCATTTTGCTTATTTAATTTGTTTGTTTTGAAGTAGAGTTGATAAGTTGTTTTGTGCAATATTCGTTTTAAGTAATATAATGACATGAATAAACATATACATGTTATTAAAAATTCATGATTGGTAAGTTTTTAATATGAATACTTTACAAACATATATTTAAATTAGGTTAGGTTCCCCCGTTCAAACTAACATCGTGTCCTGGAGGAAAATAGCTACTTACGATTTGACAGCGCTTACCGCTTACGATCGCCATTTTGCTTACAAGCGCTTGCTAGCGCTTTTTTCTGCCAAACGCACCCAAAGAAAAGTTTTTACTGTGTGACAATACTTATGACCTGACTAGGTATGTACGTTGGTACGTGGGTGTACATGGACAGTCTGTTAGCAGCATAAACATTATTTTCTAGACTGGGGTGAATCTTTTTCAGATGTTGTTGTACATCTAGTATATCCATGATATTACTGCTATTAGTAGATTACTACAGAACAATCTACTCAATGACTAACATAGGAATGATCAATTATGTGATTTCTAAATATTAAATTGCATTTTTTCCGTTATACAAAACCTATTTGAGTCATCAATACACTGAATAAGACGCAACACGAAGAATGTGAGATAAGGTTGTTGACGCATAAAGTCATTATCAATTCTACTGTAGAAATTCTTTAGATTAGAATTATTACTTACTGGTACTATATAAGACCAAGCAACTGCAGTCATGGAGTTAGTGTATGGTCGTTTGACCGCAGTGTATCTATCAATAATACATTTGTGTTACTTCAACGCATCAAAGGCCATAGATGTAAGTGTTTAATCTATTGACAAACTTACCTTTCTTTCTGTTATTTTTTTACGTGTGTATGATTTTGAACGACAGGCCTGTTGGTCTAGTGGTTAGTGACCCTGACTGTTATGCCGGAGGTCGTGGGTTCGATTCCCACCCAGGACAAATGCTTGTGTGATGAGCACGATCATTTGTTCTGTGTCTGGGTGTAATTTATCTATAATATTTATGTATTTAGAAATATATAAGTATGTTTATCAGTTGTCTAGTACCCATAACACAAGCTCTGCTTAGCTTGGGACTAGATGGCGTTGTGTGATAGTTGTGGAATATTATTATTATTATTATTATTTAGTGTTAACAAATTATATTTAAATATTTTGTGTGTATATGATTAAGCCGTGGTAGCTCAGATGATTAGCGCAAGCTGTAAATTTTACAGTACGTAACGCGGGTTCGATCCCCGCCGACACCAATTAAATTGTTAATTGCAATTTTAAGTGTTTATTCTATTGACACACTTACTTTTCTTTCTGTTATTTTCTTACGTGTGTATGATTTAGTGTTAACAAATTATATTTAAATATTGTGTGTGTATATGATTAAGCCGTGGTAGCTCAGATGGTTAGCGCAAGCTGTAAATTTTACAGTACGTAACGCGGGTTCGATCCCCGCCGACACCAATTAAATTGTTAATTGCAATTTTAAGTGTTTATTCTATTGACACACTTATTTTTCTTTCTGTTATTTTCTTACGTGTGTATGATTTAGTGTTAACAAATTATATTTAAATATTGTGTGTGTATATGATTAAGCCGTGGTAGCTCAGATGGTTAGCGCAAGCTGTAAATTTCACAGTACGCGACCCAGGTTCGAACCCCGCCGACACCACTTAAATTGTTAATTGCAATTTTAAGTGCTGATTTACCACGTGCTCGGCGGTGAAGGAAAACATTGTGAGGAAACCTGCATGTATGAGAAAATTTCGAAGGCATGTGAAGTTCGCCAATACGCATTGAGACCGCGCCGCGGACATTTCCTAGCCATAAATACAAAGACAATAGCAGAAAGTAAAAAGTTAAAAAATACTTTTTTGACAATGACAGTCATTAGTTGATCATTAGTGAATGTGATTCTGTTTTCTTAAATTACAGGAAGAAAAGAGCAGAAGGAAGAAATGGGATGATGGGAAGTAATGAAGAATGAATTGTTATGTGAAGTTTGTTGGAACAAACATATTTTAGTCACGTGTAAATACTTTTAACATTTTGGTTCAAAATGACACAAAATCTAAAAAATATTAGATACATCATCGACATGGACGGATTTTACATTACATATCCTCATAAACATTTTCAATGTAGAGAAATGGCTATTCTAGACGTAAAACTATCTAATAAAAATGATTCGTTTATCGATCATTATTTGTTTCGGCCAAGTTATCCTTTCAATTATTTGTCGCCAAAAGACAAAAAAACTGTTCGTTATTGTGAAATACACGTGCACGGCATTCCATATTTTGATGTGACCGAAGAATTAAAATGTGCCTACAAACAAGAGAACATCATTCCCATACTAAATTGGTATATTAGAAATTTGTGCAAAGACGAAGTGATCGCATACAAAGGTGGTTCAACAGAAAAACAATTTTTAAAAATGTTGACGACGAATGATAGAATTTTTAATATTGAAGAATACAAATGTCCAAAATACAATGATTTGGTAAATGTCATAAATTTAAACAAACGTTATGTGTGTAATAATCATATATTTGCAAAAAATAAACACAAAATTTTACATTGTTCTTGTGACGAAGTGTGGGTTTTTTACAAGTGGTTATTACTTGAAAATAAAATTTTAAATTAATCATAAATTTTGTTTGATTTCCCAAAAACATTAGTTATAGTATACTATATAATACAAAATTGGTTCAACAGAAAAACAATTTTTAAAAATGTTGACGACGAATGATAGAATTTTTAATATTGAAGAATACAAATGTCCAAAATACAATGATTTTATATTTATGACATACATGTTACGTATGTTGAACGCGAAATACAGACTACTAAGGTACTACTAAAATACGTACCATATAAAACTGTAATTACACAATATTAATGTTGACGACGAATGATAGAATTTTTAATATTGAAGAATACAAATGTCCAAAATACAATGATTTGGTAAATGTCATAAATTTAAACAAACGTTATGTGTGTAATAACCATATATTTGCAAAAAATAATCACAAAATTTTACATTGTTCTTGTGACGAAGTGTGGGTTTCTTTACAAGTGTTTATTGCTTGAAAATAAAATATTAAATTAATCATAAATTTTCTTTGATTTCCCAAAAACATTAGTTATTATATAGTGTGGCAGGACCAAGTGTATGTGGGAAGTCAAATTTTGTAACAAATTTCATAAAAACTATCATTCGTCGTCAACAATTTTAAAAATTGTTTTTCTGTTGAACCAATTTTGTATTATATAGTATACTATAACTAATGTTTTTGGGAAATCAAAGTAAATTTATGATTAATTTAAAAGGCGAACGGCAGGCTTGAATGAGAATTTCGTACACCTAAAAAATTTCGTGTTTTGGGATATTTTTTGTTTTAATTGGTAGTTAGTAGGATAGACAAGCACTTTTTAAATTCTTAGATTTTTAAAACTTGGGACGTAAAAGTTATAACCAATTTTATTTTTTAAGGTTATGTACTAGTGTATCAATGTAAATTGTTACATATAGGCACATAAACATTGTTTTGGTTATAAAGTAAATGTTCTAGATTGCTTGTCGCTATCTTTGTAGTGTTTTACTTACCAATAAGTAGGTAGTTTGAGATGAGGATCGTACCTACATACTCAGTGGGGTGCTTTAGGGGATACCTATAGCTAGCAGCGGACTGTTTGATAGAACAAAAGTTTGATAATGATGAAGTTCTGGTAGGGTTTTGAGTGTAGGTAAATGAAACAATGCTTTGTTTTTGCAAGTACATTTATTTTATTGTACTTAAATTCAATTTATTCTTAATATTACTTCATCTAAGAAGGGGGCAGGTCGGGTAATACCCTCATGGCGAGCATAACTAAGGTACCAAATAATGCTCATCACATGTGAGCAGCATCCCACGGTTCTTAAACCTACAATACAATTACAACAATAACTCCTGATTGCGTCCCGACCATTCATGTTTGTTTCTGCAACTATAAATACAAAATAAGTTTTAGCAGAAGAATGGCGGGACTTTATTTTAGCACGAAGCAACATTGGGTTTGTTCCCTCTAAGCCACGTATTCTCTCTCGGGATACCTCTAATGTGTATATTCCATGAAAGCGGAAATGCTCACCTACATATGAACGAGCCTGGCGAATTTGGTATACACCACATGCAAATAGTATCAATTCCTCCATGGATAGCCGCGGAAAAGATAGGGTTGTCGCATCTATGGGTACAAACCAGGAACCGCGCCTGTTTAAATTATGTTCCCTAACTAACTCGGCTATAGTGTTGGTTAAAAACAGGCGCTCATATATAATTGAAACAAACTGCTCTGCATGTATATTTTCTGTGAATGGTGGAGTAAACGCATTTAGCAGAGCAGCTGCTATTTTAAAATCTGTCATTAGATTGCGACAACCACGGTTAAAATATTCATGGCGGAATATTTTGAAGTCCCTTTTAAAACGGCCATTCAAAGCTTCTACTACCCACCTGTTTATAGTTACACAACGTGATCTGTTGGCTTCAAGAGTGGATAGCTGTGATTGGCCGTCTTCTTTAATTTCAGGCATATGGCCTATATATCCTTTCTCATGCAGACTATCCATGCAGTCACGAAATCCTCTATCTACAATAAAAACATCATTTTCTCTATAAAAATTATTGAATTCCGTTTCGTTTAATAAATCATTCATTATGGTCGCATCATTTGTAGTGGCACTATATGGTCCACGTACATCTATGATATATCCATCAGAGGTACAGAGGATAAAAGGCTTTATTAAGTTCCTATATTTATGTAGGGAATATGTGTCTTTTTGGAACAAGTAATTACTGATTTTTTGTGTATATATATATGTTGCATCGGCTATTGTAATTGCAGGTTTTTGTTCAGCTGGCGCATCAGGCTCACCAAAAATGTGATTGGCAATGTTGGTAGTTTTTGCTGCCACCTGCTCTCTTCTTAAATGAGAAAATCCAAGAAATTGTGGAACATAGTCTGTTAACAAGATATTTCTTGCTACAGACATTAATGTTTCTATGGTCCTTCTTGGTACTTGAAATAAGCACGACAATCTGTCTCCTGAATCTCCAGTCCTTAACTTGCACAATAAGGCTGTTAATGCAAAACTACCCCGATGCATATTCCTCAGCCTAGGTGTTGCTTCTAATATTTGTTGATGTTCTTGTTTACTTATGCCTATAAAGTACTGCACTTGGTTATCAGGGTAGTTTTGAATATTTTCATAAGAAATGTTATGAAGTCCTTCCATTAATATAAAAATAATCTCTTCTATTTGTATGGAAGTAAAGTAATTAAGGCTGTATTCAGCAGAATACAGATTTTCATAATTTGCCTCCTGTCTATGCAGAGAACAAATACGAGCACCTCTTGGTATAAAATATTGATACCTAATTAATACTTCTCGCCTGGTTTCTTCAGGCACAACATTTCGCTCTGGTTCCATGCATTCTTGGAAAATGCAATGCTTGGGTGTTTCAGCCGCTCTTCTTATGTTGGGCAACACAATATGCTGGGGTCTTTCTTGTGGTTCTTCTGGAACATGTAAGCTCAAATCTCGAGCTTGGTCCCAGCAAATTCCACAAACTTCATTCATGGATGACATCTGTAAATAATTAATTTCATGAGATGGCCATTGATATCAAAAGAGTCAATACTATTATATATGAAATACAAATTAAACACTAAGTTCAATAGACATAAGTTGTCGCCAACATGTTCAAGCATAAAAGAAACACAAACAAGAAAGATGTAGGGTACAGTGAGATTTCTGATTGAATTTGGGCAACCCAAGCTGGAGAATGGTTCTTGAGATACTATATGTATGGATAATAATTGGTTTCCTTCACCTTACAGAAAACCTTTACCAAATAGCTATGTTGTGTTTCTATGAGTGAATAAGTTTATTGCTCATTGGAGTAAAGGAGAAGGGCTCTTTGTTGTTAGTAGAACCAACCTCATGAGTATCCCAGGGTTAGCAACATTTAAGTGTAAAGCCCTTTGCATGGCAAGTGTTTATAAGCTAGTTACTGTAAATATATTATCTCATATATACCTGCTGATGCTCCAACAAACGGGCAATATTGTCGGAATTCCACTCTTCATCTGATGTTGTGGTGGACAGACTCCGTCCACATACAGCACACATTAAAACAGAATAATCACCATCCACATGATCGGGTGAAGGGGGTTGAATGTCTTCAACTGGTGGACCGATCCTCGTTCTTCTAGCTCTTAGCCAACATGGCACACAAGCTTCATCTTCAGAACAAAGCTAAAACAAAAATATAAATAAATAAAAACTTTCACTCAAACATGCATGATAATAGTGGGAAATAATTAATATTATTTTATTTCTTAGTTAGTTTATTTTTTAGTTTAAATGAAATAAAAATATTTAATAATAATTATAGTAGGTATACCTCTCGTGGTTGGATCCAAGTAGAAACTGTATTAGCCATTCTTTGTTCTTCTTCATTGGCCCCTTCAATCAAAATCCTACGTCGACTAATTCTAAGTATGGATCGTCCGCATACAACACATACTTTTTGATGGCCAACTCGTCTTCTCGGAATATTATTAGATGAAATTGAATGAGTAGCTAGCTGCCAGCATGGATGACAAATATGGTCAGCAGGTGTTATCTGGAAATAATGAAATTATTTGGAGTACTGTTCAACATTATATACTTTCCTCTCCTTTTCAGTGGTCATACTATCAGACTAATACCTATTCTAACACTAAGGAGAACCAAGATACATGTAAATAACAAATTGTATGCATACACATAACCTTATTTTTTAGTTTTTAGAATATTATATACATATTTAGTGTGGTATGGTGTGGTTTAAATGATCAGGACTACTTTTCAACACGTAAAACTCATTACAGAGTTCGTCACTAGCCCACTCATATGTGGAATGTTATTCGTAAACTACTTACGTCTCTAGGATATGTCCACAGTCGAATAGTATTGACGACATCTTCACTCTCATCGGATAAAACGTGCCTTCTTATTCGGGACAAGCGAACGTTGCAATTAACACATTGCAAACTCGACATTTTAATTATAGCACGTACACACACAACACAGTTAATATAGCGTCCTTTCGCGAAACTACTATCAAGAGATAGAGTACGGAGGAGCATATGCTCAACTCAACGTAAAAACAGCCAGATAATTCGCTAAATTGTTCAGATGTAGTCACAAACTACAATCCAAAACAACAGCAAAGAACTGAACTGAATTTAACTGAAAGACAGATTGTCTTTACCTGTCAATAAATAATTGCCATATGAACAAAAAAAATATTGATGACGAAAACATTCCTATCATTAAATCGTTAACCATTATGATTTATGCAACAATTATGCATTCTTAGGTATAATATATGTTTTTTTAATTATGTGTTTAATTATATGTAGTGTTATTTCTATTTCTAAATAATTAATTATCATTTCGATATCTGTGCTATTTTACATGTGGCAACTTCTAAAAACAACTGCGTTCAGTTTACGATTATATTACGTTTTTTTATTAAAATCTTTTTATTGATATTATTAATTAATCCCAAGTTCTAAAAATAGTACACTAACAGGAAAGTAAATAACTTAGTTGCCTTAATATGTGGTACAAATTCTATAACAAAACAACAAAAAAAGTATGCGGTACGAAATCTGCCATTCACCTTTATTTTCAAGCAATAAACACTTGTAAAGAAACCCACACTTCGTCACAAGAACAATGTAAAATTTTGTGATTATTTTTTGCAAATATATGATTATTACACACATAACGTTTGTTTAAATTTATGACATTTACCAAATCATTGTATTTTGGACATTTGTATTCTTCAATATTAAAAATTCTATCATTCGTCGTCAACATTAATATTGTGTAATTACAGTTTTATATGGTACGTATTTTAGTAGTACCTTAGTAGTCTGTATTTCGCGTTCAACATACGTAACATGTATGTCATAAATATAAAATCATTGTATTTTGGACATTTGTATTCTTCAATATTAAAAATTCTATCATTCGTCGTCAACTTTTTTAAAAATTGTTTTTCTGTTGAACCAATTTTGTATTATATAGTATACTATAACTAATGTTTTTGGGAAATCAAACAAAATTTATGATTAATTTAAAATTTTATTTTCAAGTAATAACCACTTGTAAAAAACCCACACTTCGTCACAAGAACAATGTAAAATTTTGTGTTTATTTTTTGCAAATATATGATTATTACACACATAACGTTTGTTTAAATTTATGACATTTACCAAATCATTGTATTTTGGACATTTGTATTCTTCAATATTAAAAATTCTATCATTCGTCGTCAACATTTTTAAAAATTGTTTTTCTGTTGAACCACCTTTGTATGCGATCACTTCGTCTTTGCACAAATTTCTAATATACCAATTTAGTATGGGAATGATGTTCTCTTGTTTGTAGGCACATTTTAATTCTTCGGTCACATCAAAATATGGAATGCCGTGTACGTGTATTTCACAATAACGAACAGTTTTTTTGTCTTTTGGCGACAAATAATTGAAAGGATAACTTGGCCGAAACAAATAATGATCGATAAACGAATCATTTTTATTAGATAGTTTTACGTCTAGAATAGCCATTTCTCTACATTGAAAATGTTTATGAGGATATGTAATGTAAAATCCGTCCATGTCGATGATGTATCTAATATTTTTTAGATTTTGTGTCATTTTGAACCAAAATGTTAAAAGTATTTACACGTGACTAAAATATGTTTGTTCCAACAAACTTCACATAACAATTCATTCTTCATTACTTCCCATCATCCCATTTCTTCCTTCTGCTCTTCTCTTCCTGTAATTTAAGAAAACAGAATCACATTCACTAATGATCAACTAATGACTGTCATTGTCAAAAAAGTATTTTTTAACTTTTTACTTTCTGCTATTGTCTTTGTATTTATGGCTAGGAAATGTCCGCGGCGCGGTCTCAATGCGTGTTGGCGAACTTCACATGCCTTCGAAATTTTCTCAGACATGCAGGTTTCCTTACAATTTTATTTTTATTTTATTTTTTTTATTTTTATTTTATTTAACAAGTACACTTACAATATACATATATAACAATCACGAATACATACACATTTCTATACTCTCTGATATGTATATCAATTACAAGTGTACATAACATTCACAGATTGAGTCATGCAATGTAAAAAGTATAAGATATATTATATTGCAGATATAATTTGTATCAGAAACTAGATGATAAATGATTTGTAATTTTAATTTTGTATGCAATATAAGAGTCATTAAATATGTCAATGCCAGGTATGGTTTTAAAATATTCGTTATATTTTCCACATATACGCACGATAGGAGCGTGACTCCCGAGACGAGTTTTCGCGAAAGGAATATGAAATGTTTTTTGGATGCGACAACGAGGATATTTACGCGGAACAGCAAATGAAATGCGGTTGAGGAGTTCACTGCACTTAACTTTATTATGTACTATTTTATGTAGAAAACACAAATCTAGAATAACTCGTCTATTTCGGAGAGACATCATTTTAAACTTATCCAGTCGCTGATTGTAAAGCTGCCTATGTGAGATACCACTGGCATGAAAGGCAAGATGTCGAGTAAAGGCTCGCTGTATACTTTCAACGCGTTGGGAGTGCACACTAGAAGATGGATTCCATATGACACTAGCGAATTCAAGGACACTTCTTACAAAAGCATTATATAAAATAATTTTAGTCCCAGATGAAAATTGCTTTGTATTGCGCTTAATAAATCCTAAGAACTTCGCGGCTTTCTTAACAATAGTGTTTATATGAGATTTAAAGGTTAGGTTTCTGTCAATAGTTACTCCTAAGTCTTTGATCTCCGGTATCTCTTGCAAAACAACATTACCAATTGAATAACTAGAGACAAGCGGTTTTACTTTTCTGGTGTATTTTACATGGAAGCATTTGTTAGCATTAAGAGTCATACTATTGACGTCACACCAATGGGATATTCTATTCAGATCTTCCTGTATAAGATTTATATCGTCCACTGATTTTATTGGTTTATAAATTTTTAAATCATCAGCAAATAACGAGCAACGACAATTTTTGATTACAGTAGTGATGTCGTTAATATAAGCCAAGAATAATAGAGGGCCCAGATGCGAACCTTGAGGCACCCCAGATTGAGCTTGATACTGTTTGGATTCAAATCCATTAACAACTACAATTTGAGATCTCTTCTCCAAATAAGATCTAAACCATCCAATCAAGGAAGGACCAATACCATACAGAGAAAGTTTGTTAACGAGTTGCTTGTGGTCAACCTTGTCGAATGCACTACTAAAATCTGTGTATATGGCGTCAATTTCTTGGCCTTTGTCTACCTCTTTTAAAAGATCAGAAGTAAAATTACACAAATTAGTTTGAACTGACAATCCACTTCTGAATCCATGCTGCGAGCTGGTAAGAAAATTATCAAGGTGCTTGGCAAGAACTGGGTGCACAAGACTTTCAAATAGTTTGGAAAAGCAAGAAAGAATAGATATAGGGCGATAATTTTTTATATCCATGCGATCACCCTTTTTAAAAACTGGGACTATTCGGGCCTTTTTCCATTCGTCAGGGAAGATACCATCTTCTAGGGAACGATTAAAAATAAGGGTCAATGGAAAAGCGATTTTTGGGTCACAACGTTTAACAAAAATGGGAGGGATACTATCTGAACCCGCACCCTTTTCAGCATCTAATGTTTTGATTTTTTTTACGACATCTGTTTCATTAATCTTCAATTTACTCAAATGTGTAATATTGCTATTTTGCATAAAGTATGCCGCTTTGTTGTTAGTTGTTTTGGTGTAAACGGATGCAAAATGGTTTGCAAATAAATTGGCTATTTCCGTTCCAGAGTTTGCCACCTTGTTATGCAATTTCATGGACGCGGGTAGAGTTGACTCACCTTTCTTTTTATGTTTAATATATTTCCAAAGGTGTTTTGGGTTTTTCGAAATATCAGATTCTGCATTGTGTTTAAAATTATTAAAACATTGAACAAAGAGTTTGTGACACCGACTGCGAAGTATTTGAAATTCTAAGTGATCTCTGGGGTTATTATATTTGCGATATTTTTTGTGGAGTTTTTCTTTCTCTGACAATAACTTAACCAAGCTATGTTTGAACCAATTAGGATACTTTGCTGAAATAATCTTACGTTTAGGTACAGATAAATCGATGACTTCAAAGAGACGATTATAAAATACTTTGACCATAGCATTGACATCTTTGCATTCATAAAATTCGTGCAACCAATCAATATTTTTAATTTTATCAATAATAGTTTTATAATCAGCCTTAAAGTAATTATAATCTATACGAAGTTTGGGACGAAGGAAGGAAATATGACCGTATTCTATACTTATTAACAAATCAGGATGGTATCAATCCAATTTACTAAGTATTTCAGGAGGTTTTGTAACTATAATGTTTGTTAAATTACTTAGCACTAAGTCCAAGAGTCTACCGTCACAGTTACTTATACAGTTATATTGGTATAAGTCATTAATAGACATAAAGTCAACTAATGAGTGTCCGAGTGCATTGTTATAATTATATGGTGTCATGTATGAACATTTTTCACTAGCAGACCACTCAATAAAACCCATATTAAAGTCACCTATAACAACTAAGTCATCAACGTGGTTAGCAACATTATCCACGCTATCTAAAAAATTATTTAGGTTTTCTAGTTTAACTGGTGCTGGCAAATAGACTACACAAAGTCCAATACTTTTTGTGACATGGTTGTTATTGAATTTTAGCACTACCCACATATTTTCTTCATTGGTTTCCCAATTTACAATACGAGAGGATGATATCTCACGTGAAATGGCAATGAGAACACCTCCACCATCCTTTTTAGATGCGTATAGACATAAACGATCTTTTCTATAAACTACATAACGGGAATCAAATAGTTCATTGTCAAAGATACTAGGCTTAAGCCAAGTCTCAGTAAATATGATAATTTTATAATTTGAAATCAAGATATTCTTAAGCACATCGGAGGTCTTAGTTCTCAAACCTCGCACATTTTGATAGTAGATTTCTAACACTGTAAAATTTTGGTGGCCATATCATTCACATATTTTTTAAATTTAAATTATGAGCTTAAGACTATCTTCATTTTTTATTATTATTGCTTGACTAAATTCATCTTTGCGTACGTAAATTTTTCCATTCCTAATCCATATGAAGCGATATTTCATTTCTTTGGATTTTATGCGCGCAGCGGCATGAAGGGATTTATTTCCTGGAGTTAAATGTTCTGAAACATATATTGGGACTCTAGATCCTCCAATTCCTAGATGGTGAGAGTTTAGTTTATCATCAGGATTTTTCTTGTTAAATAAAGCAACAGCCGCTAGGAGAGCATCTCTGTGTTTCATGGTACGAAGCTTAACAATGACAGAACGTGGCTTGTTGGTATTTTTATTCAGCTTAGCTACTCGAGTAACATATTGGATGTCATCAACTGACAGCGAATTTTTAACAGCTTGTCCTAACTGCACGATAGTGTTTGCCAAATTTTCCGCTTTATGTTCGGGAATACCATTTACTTCGATGTTGCATTCTCTCATATGTGATTCTACGATGTTTAACCGGGTTTTAAGGTCCTTGACTGATGCTTGAAGTTGAGTATTTTCTTTTTTTAAGTTGTTAATAATAGCGGATTTTTCTTCAATTACAGTTTTCATCTCTTCGAATTGCGCATTTATGAACGACATAGATTCACAAAATCCCGCTATTTGTTCATTAATTGTATTGAGCTGTGCCGTAACAAGTTTTTAAATGGTTGTAGAAAGTTCTTGTTTAATAATATCACGAAGAGTATTTTCTGTCAAGAAGTTACTACCATCATTGCTTTTCATCGATGCTGGGGTTGGTGACTCGCTGTGCTTTTTACGTAAAGTAACGAATGGCTCAGAAGAGTATTCATCAGTAGCTTTGCTGCATGTTTGGCTAGTGACAGCTGACCTAACCGGTGTGTGACTGTTACCAGTTTTTGGTTGCTTACTGCAACATTCCGGGCATTTCCAATTATTCCTCTTTTGCTGGTCCATTTGATCAAAGTATCTGATAGGTATGTTTGCGCATTCGCAGTCATACTTCAATTTACAAATCATGCAACTAAGAAATTCTTTTTTGGGTAAAGTATTTTTGCATCCGGCGCAAATTTTAGAACTCATAGCAGACGACATTACTGTTACAATTTAATAACTTAAATTTGAAATTTGTGGAAATGACAAAAAACTTTCCGGCGTTGGGAATCGATCGCACGTCGCTAGATTTTGGACGTCGTTATACCATCTGCGCCACGGTGATGTTGGTACACTAAGCGAAAATATCAATCTATTTAGTGTACAGCAACAAATTATTAACAGTCTGTCGGTAGTACAGAAACAAAAGTTATCAATAGATCGTGAGTAATCACAAATTATTGTATTTCGAAAAGGCTCACTGGATTAACTTTTAAAGTTAGACACAATGTTTTCCTTCACCGCCGAGCACGTGGTAAATCAGCACTTAAAATTGCAATTAACAATTTAAGTGGTGTCGGCGGGGTTCGAACCTGGGTCGCGTACTGTGAAATTTACAGCTTGCGCTAACCATCTGAGCTACCACGGCTTAATCATATACACACACAATATTTAAATATAATTTGTTAACACTAAATCATACACACGTAAGAAAATAACAGAAAGAAAAATAAGTGTGTCAATAGAATAAACACTTAAAATTGCAATTAACAATTTAATTGGTGTCGGCGGGGATTGAACCCGCGTTACGTACTGTAAAATTTACAGCTTGCGCTAACCATCTGAGCTACCACGGCTTAATCATATACACACACAATATTTAAATATAATTTGTTAACACTAAATCATACACACGTAAGAAAATAACAGAAAGAAAAGTAAGTGTGTCAATAGAATAAACACTTAAAATTGCAATTAACAATTTAATTGGTGTCGGCGGGGATCGAACCCGCGTTACGTACTGTAAAATTTACAGCTTGCGCTAATCATCTGAGCTACCACGGCTTAATCATATACACACAAAATATTTAAATATAATTTGTTAACACTAAATAATAATAATAATAATAATATTCCACAACTATCACACAACGCCATCTAGTCCCAAGCTAAGCAGAGCTTGTGTTATGGGTACTAGACAACTGATAAACATACTTATATATTTCTAAATACATAAATATTATAGATAAATTACACCCAGACACAGAACAAATGATCGTGCTCATCACACAAGCATTTGTCCTGGGTGGGAATCGAACCCACGACCTCCGGCATAACAGTCAGGGTCACTAACCACTAGACCAACAGGCCTGTCGTTCAAAATCATACACACGTAAAAAAATAACAGAAAGAAAGGTAAGTTTGTCAATAGATTAAACACTTACATCTATGGCCTTTGATGCGTTGAAGTAACACAAATGTATTATTGATAGATACACTGCGGTCAAACGACCATACACTAACTCCATGACTGCAGTTGCTTGGTCTTATATAGTACCAGTAAGTAATAATTCTAATCTAAAGAATTTCTACAGTAGAATTGATAATGACTTTATGCGTCAACAACCTTATCTCACATTCTTCGTGTTGCGTCTTATTCAGTGTATTGATGACTCAAATAGGTTTTGTATAACGGAAAAAATGCAATTTAATATTTAGAAATCACATAATTGATCATTCCTATGTTAGTCATTGAGTAGATTGTACTGTAGTAATCTGCTAATAGCAGTAATATCATGGATACACTAGATGTACAACAACATCTGAAAAAGATTCACCCCAGTCTAAAAAATAATGTTTATGCTGCTAACAGACTGTCCATGTACACCCACGTACCAACGTACATACCTAGTCAGGTCATAAGTATTGTCACACAGTAAAAACTTTTCTTTGGGTGCGTTTGGCAGAAAAAAGCGCTAGCAAGCGCTTGTAAGCAAAATGGCGATCGTAAGCGGTAAGCGCTGTCAAATCGTAAGTAGCTATTTTCCTCCAGGACACGATGTTAGTTTGAACGGGGGAACCTAACCTAATTTAAATATATGTTTGTAAAGTATTCATATTAAAAACTTACCAATCATGAATTTTTAATAACATGTATATGTTTATTCATGTCATTATATTACTTAAAACGAATATTGCACAAAACAACTTATCAACTCTACTTCAAAACAAACAAATTAAATAAGCAAAATGGCGGATTGTGTCAGCGCTACTGAAGTAGCAATCGTGGCCTGGCCGAAAACTATTTCAGCGCTTATAAGCGCTTGCTAGCGCTTTTTTCTGCCAAACGCACCCTTTTAGAATGCTGGCCACAAAAAAGTTTATTGAATTCGAATTATTCATGAAAATAAAACTGTATACTTTTTAGAATTTTACTCATTTTTACATATGGAGTGGACGCTTAAAAAAGACCGTGTTGCAGTTGCGATTACACGCCAATTAAATTTTTTGATATACTGAAAAATTTGAATATAACCAAAAGATTCGTTTATCGTACCATCAAACGATACAATGAAGACTCTAGTGTAGATGACAGGTCAAGAAGTGGTCGCCCTCGATTTGTTAGGACTCCAGCAGTGATAAAAGCTGTAAAGGTGCGAATTCAAAGAAATCCCAAACGTAAGCAGAAACTGTTGGCCCTTCAGATGGGGTTAAGCAGAACCACGGCGTTAAATGAAGACTTAGGGCTTCGGGCATATCGAAGAAAAACAGGACATCGTTTGAATGCTCGTCTAATGGATCTGAAACTGAAGAGATGCCGCGCTTTGTTGAAGCGGTACGCGGGAAAAATATCGGTAAATTCTTTTTTCGGATGAAAAAATTTTTACCGTAGAAGAGAGCTACAACAAACAAAATGATAAGGTGTACGCACGCAGTAGTGAAGAAGCGAGCAACCGTATTCCGCGTGTCCAACGGGGTCATTTTCCATCCTCGCTCATGGTGTAGTTGGGAGTTTCTTATTGGGGCTTAACAGAGGTACATTTTTGTGAGAAAGGTTAAAAACGAATGCAGTTGTGTATCAAAATACAGTCCTGACGAACCTTGTGTAACCTTTTTCTCATACCATGTTCAATAACAGGCACTGGGTATTCCAACAAGATTCGGCGTCAGCTCATAGAGCGAAGAGCACACAGGACTTTTGCCAGCTCCGTGGCGTAGTGGCTTAGCAATGAGTGGCTGTGCTTGGGGGTCGCGGGTTCGAATCCCGCACGGAACAAGTATTTGTACGACCTACAAGTAATTGTTCCGAGTTTGGATGTTTGTCCTTGTGAAATTTGTGTTTGTAAACTGCCCCCACGATACAGGAGAAAAACCTAGTGTGGAGGTAACGTTCTTTAAAAACAAAAAAAAAAAGACTGGCTGGCGGCGCGTGAAATCGACTTCATCCGACACAAAGACCAATCCAGATTTGAATCCATTAGATTACAAGATATAGCAACACTTGGAGGAAAAGGCGTGCTCAAAGCCTCATCCCAATTTCGAGTCACTCAAGACATCTTTAATTAAGGCAGCCGCCGATATGACATGGACCTCGTTCGTGGTGAGATAGACGACTGGCCGCGCAGATTGAAGGCCTGTATTCAAAATTACGGAGGTCATTTTGAATAAACTATAGTGTCATAAGAATCTATGTTTTGTTAAGTTCATTTTGGTATATAAATGGTTACATAATGAATAAACTTGTTTCAATTATTTTATATTAAACATGTGATAGAATTTATGACCTGACTAGGTAATATGCAATTTGGGTACAGATGATAAACCAGGGTCACATTGGGTAGCTTTATATATCGATACGAATGACGTCGGTGAATATTTTGATTCATATGGACGGGCACCTGTACGAAATTGTAAAAGATGGAACTGGAATGTTGATAGGACTTCAGTTTGTGGCGAATATTGCTTAATGTATTTGCTATATAAGTTTCAGGGATGTTCAATGCATAGTTTTACGAGTATATTTACAGAGAACACATTGTACGACGATATGTTAGTGGATGAGATGTTTCGCTCCTATTTTATAGATAATAAGTAATAAGATTTTGTATTTTATAAATAAAAATTTTAACAAAATTAGGTAATGTGTTTTATTGTAGATTCAGATTAGTGTTGTAGATAGGAACAAAGGAGTATAATACAATAGCATAAGCCGACCCACACGCTGCGAATAATAGATAATGACGGTAGTCAATCGACAATAGATAAGTAGATAAGGACAATGAAGCGCTAATGACGGTGGAGGCTCGCAGCGGATATCAATTAGATAAGAGTTAATTGATCTGCACATCTCCGGAACCGTGCATCCTACGCAAAAATGGACCGCAGATTCGTGGTCAGAGCATGCCAAAACCTTTTTTTTTTTTTTTTTTTTTAGGATCGTAAGTCGACGAACGTCGTACTTGTACCACTCGTGACTCAGTGCGCCAGAACTGGTACAACCTTTCTACAAGTGCGCCAGAACTGGTACAACGTAACTACTAACTTTTCAGCCCAACTGTTAGGTCAATCCTAAAGCCGCGTTATTGAAAATACAAGTATAATAAGAAATACTTTAGTTAGGCTTAAAAAAATACAAGAAGAAACCCTACATTATTTCGTACCAAATCTTACCAAGATAAGGTTTAGTAAATTTATTCTTATTTTTTTTTGTACCTTTATACACTAGACTACTAAGAACAGAAAATTTTTAGTTGAAGAAAAGACCAAATGATTAAATATGCAACTTTTTGAAAAATATATCAACCTAAATGAATCTATACAAGGTGCAATAATTGCTAGGTGCTATTAGATAATACGTGTTCTGTGTTAACATGATAGGATTACAGATACTCAACTTTACACGCGGCAAGTTCACTGTTTCCGGATATAGTAGTCCTAAATAGGGTTGCCAACTTTGTATAGGTATACAAATTAATGGAATATAACATATAGTATTTTGGAGGTTATTACGTATAAAATACGGCAGATGGCAAAAAATGAAACAAAAACAATGTATAAAATTAATGTTTTAATTTTAAAGGAATACTTCAGTTTCTTTGAGCCATTATTATGCCTTACTCAGATTTCTTATTATAGTATTCGGATATATTACTTCCTTATATAGTAGGCATTTTATTATAAGGTAGGTTTGGAGACCCTACTGCTAACGCTACTACTATCCTTACAAATTCAACGACTGAAAGCAATGGAACAAATGTTAGTCACTGGATTGGCGTGGACGCAAAAGTTTTAAGACGGTACAAAGGTCTGCCGAAGTCTTTTAAAGTACGATCTCATCTGGAATCTAACAGGTGGTTAGTTTGCTCGTACGGAAGTTGAGGCAAGTGCGAATTATATTATTTTTTCTCCGGTCAACTTTTGGCACTTTGTTATCGATATTATGTTACTAGTTTTCGATACGATTTTTATATAGAATTTTCCATTGAGTATTTTATTGAGTTTACCTAGATTAAAAAGGAGATTTTGAATCTTTATTTTAAACAAATAGGACAAACGGGCCACACGGGCAGAGGAAGGCCGAATAAAAGATGGATCGATTGTGTGAAGAGTGATATGAGAATGAAAGGAGTAAGTATGGAAATGATGGCTGATAGAGAGGAATGGAACAAGAAGGTTTACTGCGCCGACCCCAGATAATGGGAAATGGTTTAGAGAATGATGAATGATGATTTTAAACAAATACTCGTTACTCGTTGACTTAAGTTCACAGGGTCATTAAACGTTGTTTTTACAAAACGCTTACAATATTTTGGCAACCCGATACATGCACATTATTGCCATCAACGAACTGCTAGAAATTTATATAACGACACATTGAGCAAAATACGTGACGTTTAAACTGGTCTAAGAAAAAACAAGCCGTCGCGTTGTGTCGCCACGCCTTTGTCGATATATCAACCCGTCAAAAATATATCACTCATAACGAAGCAATTGGTCGTGAATAATCCCTGTGACTAATTCATTGTTATTCAATATACTTGTACGTGTAAAGTTTTCCTATACGCGCGTTTATTGTACGGCGACAGAGCTTAAGCGCAGCACCTTCGAGCAAGTTCACGCGCCTGCCGCCGCGGACGAAAATAGAGCATGACATAAATCTGCATAAACGGACTTATTTTTGGTACTCATCAGTGGTGATCGTATTCTTTGTTATCTTAGTTATGTTAAGGAAAGCTATTTCTTGATCACAAATAAATCGTTAGGGTTCCGTTACAGTGCGTTGCTGATAATGGTAAGTAACCAGTGTGTGAATATTAATAAAACAAATCAAGTTTATCGATTAGTTTTATCCGCAAATTTTCCGGATGTAAATAGCAACCCGTTCGAAATACTATAACGAATTTATGTGATAGAAGTAGACGAATACTTCATTAATAGAATAAAATGGGGTTAATATAATAAAAGACCGTTTCTCCACACCAGGATTTGTATTGTGGAGGAGGCGTTTCACGGACGTAAATTGAATATGGACAAACTTCCGGACGCAGTATAATTCTATTCGGAACAAGTGTCTATACATTTGTTCCGGATGAAATTTAAACCCGCCTTGTAGCAGCAACACAGCCGCTAAGCAATCGTCTTTAAGTTCACTTGGTATAATACATTGACTGCCAAAGAAATTCCTGGTTCTATTCAAGCTTCGGCTATTATAGAGACACGCAATTATCTTAGCGTGGTCGTGACCGCCGCACTCGCATCAATTGTTTCAACCTTGCGCTCATATTTAGATCAGCGCCGTTTGAAACATAGTCGAGATAAACATGGTTCCTAATCAGTAATGCGATTAGGGAATATTAACTTAGCAAGACGACGTGTTAGCTAATTTATTTAAGTCCATAACGCCTTACATCCGTGCAGGTTTATTTGCAAAGCTGGTAGATCCTTTTTTGAGCTTCTGTTTAAAGATAGCCTTTAAACAGAATATCATAGAAGGTTTAAAATAAGTCTATTCATGAATATCATGATTGAAGTAAGAATTTAGTGTTATTATGCACTAGTTTCTGGCACGTTGCTGTCACAGAAAATATAATAGTGGACGTATCGTTTTAAATTTGGAAGAGTTATATTTTTTAATGATATAGAACTCAACGAATTTGTCGGTACGCGATACGCGCGCTACGTGCCGTAAGTTGATTGTACTATGTCTAAATAACTCGCACAAGTGCAAGCAATAAGTTGACAAAGTTTTACCGCAACCTGATAAACGCTATGGCTGCGCGTAAAATACGAACAAACGGAATTTAATTTTTATATATGAGATTGGAAAGGAGAGTTTGTATTTACTGAAATACAATTGTTTTTTTGATAACCTCTGGCTACTACAAAACAATTCCTACTACAAAACAATTCCTACGGCGCGACGCTACAGCGAAATGTAACATTTGCTACAAAATTTCAAACTTTACATTTTAATTCGCATATCCGTGAGACTCCTTTCATGAAAAAGTTTTTTGATAGAATGACAAATAAGGCAATTATAGTTGATAGAATTTGGGCGTAATTCGTAAAGATCGGCAAAGACGGGAAGTCTTGCGCAATGTTACACATAAGTCCGGAGTAAAGAAGAACGAAACGAACCAAGGGGATAGTGTGCGCGGACCCACCGGCTGCCAATAACATGCTTGTATGAATGTAGGGAGTTAAATGCCATCACCCTCGTGATATAAATACAAATTCTTTTTGCTCCTTACATAAATGAGTATTTATTTTACAAGAACACGCATTTTGGTGATGTCTCGCAATCTCAATTATCTCAATGACACAATATTTATACGAGTACGTAAATAAAATTTAAGCATAAAAGTGTAGAATGCATTACAGTTTGTCTTTAAAACTTTTATTTTAATGATTCTTATAAATACCGAAAACATAATCTCTCTTAATATATATATATATATAAATTACTTGTCACGTTGTTTCTCCGCGATGGACTCCTAAACTACTTAACCGATTTTAATGAAATTTGCACATGTCATGGCAATCTGCACATTTGCGTGTGCAGTTTGGTCCAACTTGTGATATAGGATAGTTTTTTTTGCCCGTGAAATTAAGGACTTTTAATAGGACATGACAAAAGGTCGTCGAAAAGGGAAGAACAACGTCTGCGTGGCAAGCTAGTATATTCTAAAATGTTATATACCTTTTTACCTTTATTACTATGTGTGAAGCAATAGTACTTAAATCCCTATTTTAATAATATAAACACCCATTGTATATAACACCCAATATAATATTATTCAAGGTCTTCATAAGATCAACCTCGATATCGAATTCTCGCATCAACGTCAAGTTATTTCCGAGTGCAAATTTCGCGCGTAACGAGCTAAAAATAAAAACCGTTACTGCGACGATAAATCTCTCCCGGTCACCCACTTTCCACTTATATGGCGAGACGGGGTGGCAAGGACGCCTCAGCCTTTACCACCACTTGCACTAGCCGAATAAATATCTGAAGAATTATATAACTATAAATATAAAACATAAACCTATTCTATTTTGTCTTCGTAGTATAAACTGTGTACAAAACTTATTTTAAAGTGAAGCTAGCCTGTTTGGGTTAACTCCAAGCTTATAATAGGGTCGGTGTTGTAATAAATGACGTCTAGACGAACAAGGGATGCAATCTCTTTAAGAATTACACGAAATATGTTGCTGTTTGTCATAGTATTTGGTGTTCGCACATATTTTTGTCGTCTGGGTACGATAGTGGGTTACGATAAGTGAATAAAAAATTCCTTCTCTTTTGGACTAGTCTTAGTCGATAAGAGAACACCTCTTATCGACTGAGACTTATACTCGCAACATTGATCAATGGAAATACTTAACTCTTTAGAAAATCTTGACTGTAATTCTAGAAAATTACTCATGTGGTAATTACTGAGAAACGAAAAACGGTTGATTGAATATTTCGTGGTAGAGTCGCTGCTACCTATACGTATAGGACCATGCGCACACAGATTACCACTGCAAAGTTAAACTTTTACCTTATTTTGTGACCTAGAATGACTAGAATGACGTCCAAATAAAATGATTTCTTATATTTACGCGAACACTACACATTAATTTAAACAACTTTTCTTACAGATTTTATCGCGTTTAATTTATTTTATTTTTAATAATTTTTTCGGGTGCTTTCCAGCACCCATGTTCACGGGGGATTGAAGTGACTAACGTGCTGATGTCAGTGTTAACCCGGAGCACCTTCAGTTTTTTAAAGTGTTTACACCCACCTCCGAAGTTTATACTATTTGTAAAAGATAATCATTAAACCGGTTCCCTGTAATTGCTAATCATTCGTCTTCTCCGATAATTGCATCATAGAGGCGATTTTCCCGAATTTGCCACTCTTGGCTATAACCTATCGGCTTGGTAACCGTATTTTTTATATTGAATTGATATCAGCAAGACGCTGCACACACACTCGAGGATATAGTGTAATGAATTGATTCTCTAACGCCGCCACTACAATGGGCATGCTAAAAAAAACAATGGCACAATAAAACGTAAAGTCGAATTCAAAATCTTTACTTTTTTGAAATCGTTGCATTTGATCGAAGTTCTTCGAGCTTGCGACGAAAATAACACGAAAATAATCGAACGGTCAATAATTTCCCGTCGTACGTGTATATCGACCAGTAACCACACAGATTCCGTAGTCTGATAAAAGCTGAAAAATAATGGGAACACTAAAACATTGAGATGTTAATATCGTTATCTGACATAATTACAACGGTCAAATTAGAATTTACTTCTAATTTGAAAAAGGGAAGCAAAATTAATTCCTTTTATTTTGACAAATTTTATATGATATATTCGTGAACACTACACTTGCAAGCAACTTAAACTAAAGAGGGCTGGCTACACGTGCGTTGTCACATCTAAGGGCTGAGATGCAGTGGCTCACACCCTGATTCCATTAGGCAAAAATCGGTGACGTCTAGTGTCTACACCATTGTTAATATGTTTTGTACATAGTCAGACTTATCTTTTTAAACTGTTTTTAACAAACTATGAAGGATGGTGTTTAATATAATATTAAACGCTATCATATTGAAGTGCTTGTTACAATTTAGGGGTGCCGTTGGTTACGCGGTACGTAAGCTCATTTGCGCCGAGATTAACGTGTGCCCCCGGCGGCCGTAGCGACCAAAGCTAATCTGTTTAGGCGCCCCGTGTGCTTAGAAATGTCAGAGAAATTATGAATGATGAGGAACTGATGAACGATGCTGTGCCTGTTATTTGTTTTAGGATTTGGAATCGGCATTTCAAAGAATTGTCCCGATAGTACTAGTTGCGAATAATTAGACTAATATTCGATATTTAATGTGAACAAAGTGTCAATAATGTACAAAAATCACATTATTTAATGTTTTATTGCTTTTTTTTTGTCAAATTACAAATCACATTATTTAATGCTTTTTTTTTCTCGTATATAAATATCCCACAATGAGTTAGTGTTTTGTCACAACTCAATACCTAGGCTGCACTAAAAGTATCGGGAATGGAATATTTCCATTGTTCCTGTCATATTAAAATCTTTTTAATTAAAAACTCCTTGGTTTTAAAAATCTAATACCATTCATTTATTTATTTAAATATTAGTAATCTTATTAATTAACATTACTAATATTCCTTTTAACCACTCCTGGTAAGCTTGAAAATGCTTAATGTTTATTTAAAAAAAAGATTCCCGGTCTTGTCACAAGGTTTTGTCAAACTTGTTTAGTCGTTGAGAAAATAGAATTGACTCGAGAAAATTCAAGAGCGATGATTTATTATGACTTTCGAAGCGGTTTAACACAAAAACAGTGTGTTGACCGGATGATTTCTGCAATTGATGAAGCCCAAACCAAAACCACAATTTATCGCCGGTTTGCTGAATTTCAACGTGGACGTGTCAAGCTCAGTGATGATCCCCGTCAAGGTCGTCCAAAAACTGCAGTCACCCAAGAAAACGTTGATGCTGTGCGTAAGCTGATTGAGGAAGATCGATATGTGACATACCGCGAAATTCAGGCAACTTTAGACATTGGCATGAGTCAAATACAAATAATCTTGCATGAACAATTAGGTGTAAAAAAATTGTTTTCCGATGGATACCGCATTCGCTCTGTGAAGAGCAAAAAGCGGCTCGCGTTACTTGGTGCGTCAGTACTCTCGAAAGATTCCACGCAGGATCCTGAAATGTTGTATACAACATCGTATCAGGTAACGAATCTTGGATATACGCGTACGAACCCGAAACAAAAACCCAGTCACGAGTTTGGGTGTTCGAAAATGAGTTAAAGCCAACAAAAATTGTTCGTTCACGGAGTGTTGCAAAAAAAAATGGTGGCTACGTTTGTCTCCAAAACCGGCCATGTTACGACTATTCCTCTTGAGTGACAAAGAACGGTTAATGCAGAATGGTATGCTATCATTTGTTTGCCACAGGTCTTTTCTGAACTCCGTAAAGAGAACTGCAACCGCCGCATCATCCTCCATCACGACAATGCGAGTTCTCACACCGCACACAGAACTAAAGAGTTTTTAGAGCAAGAAAACATAGAATTATTAGACCATCCGCCGTACAGCACCGACCTAAACCCTAATGATTTCTATACTTTCCCTAAAATAAAGAATAAATTGCGTGGACAGATTTTCATCACCTGAAGAAGCTTTGGACGCCGACGCCAAACTGGCCATTTTGGAGACCCCAACTTCCGAATGGAATGGTTGCTTCAATGATTGGTTCCATCGTATGAAAAAATGTGTCAAAAATCGCGGAGAATACTTTGGTAAAAGCAATAAATACATTTTTAAATAGTAATGTTGTGTCATTTCCTTGATTCCCGAAATTTTCAGTGCCGCCCTCGTAGTAGATCAACTTATTGATCTCTTACATATTCAAAAATTAATCTTAAAACTGGTTACACCGTTTCTTTTAATACATAAGAAAATTAGTTTTCTATAAGTTTCTACAACCTAATTTTTTGTTTCTACTTTACAAATTAATATCGATTTAGAATTAGGATTCCTTGAAAAATATCACTGCTATGTTCAGCCTCCTCCTTATGTTGCCGCATACGGGGGATATTTGCCATACTCGCCGCGCTTGGCAAGCGAGTTAGCAACCGCAGTTTTGTTATTTTTAGTCGTTATTAGGAAGACGCTGCTGCCCATCTGGTTTGTTTCCCTCCGTCGCCTCTTAGGACTCCCGCGGGATGATATGGAGTAGTGGATATTCTTACACCGCCACTGCAATGTTTCAGCTACCCGTTATACGGTATCTTTATTACGTAACTTAAACAACGGTTGTTTCAAATTTTTGAAATGTGGTTGGGTGTCCTGTCCATGAGCTGGTGACGTGCCGGTCCATTAAAAAATAATTTACTTAAAAAATTAAGGTGGTTTGCACACTAAAAATGTACGACACTGTTTAACATAGCTGTTGTTGTTGTGTACATAGCTAGCTGGCCCGGCACTCGGTGTTCTGACTTTTTCTGTTGGTGGCGCGATAATTTTCACCCCCAAATTTTTACAGCCTAAATAACATTTATCATGATCTAAGGTATAGCTATTAACTGTTTTAACTTCTCACATAAATCATTATGTAATTATAAAACTTTTAATGTGTTCCATTTACAATACATGCATCAAATTCATGACACATCTTTAAACGACTTATTTTTCAGTATACTATGTATTAGCAGATACTTCTAAGAGCTACTTACATGGAATTTAGGATTTGAAATTCTATTATATGTACAAAAATATACTCAATACTACAAAAATATATACTAAAATGGATATTCCAAAACTGAGCCATTTGTCGTTTTGGGGTTCACAAAGACACTATACTGTAGGATACCTGCAAGCGATTACTGGCAAGATGTCAGTCCCGCCGAGGGCAAGAGGGAGAGGGTTGCGAATGTCGAACGCTACCCTGTGGGGGAAGGCTGCTCTGCAAACCGAGACCCGTCGCACTCATAATCATGTTAATGTTACTGTCTACCGATAAACGATTATCTGAAAATCGGTAGACAGCACATGAATAATAAAAATAAAAAGTAGAGTTTAACGAAAGACTTAATACTAAGTCTTTATACTTACTCTTTTCTGATGTATTTATGTTGTGTTTATAAGAAATTGTATGAAATAAAACTCAAATAGTTCAAGAATTTTGAAACCAGCATTCTAGCTTTTATTTAAAGCTCAAAAACTTTTAATAGAATAATAGTTTTCATGTCTTCGTACTTCCGCATCAACCATCTTCGTATCTATAACGCTAGTCTTTTGCTAAATATTTAATGTATTACTCGACGTGTACATACGTTCAAAGTAAGAGATCACAAAAAGGTCCTCTACGCGAGTTTTATACGTAGATTCATACCTCTTACAACCCCTTTATGTTCTCCCACTTTTTGCGGTGTTTTACCTCTTTGTAGGTTTTGTCTTCCTTCCGACTTTACCGTTACATGTATGTGCTTGCAAATATTTTAACAGTAGGAGGTAGGTATCTGTGTAAAATTTCTTGCCTTATTAAGAAATATTTAAACGTTCAAAACAAATATCATTTAAGTGTATGATTTCAAATCAAATTCAGATTTTTTAGTTTTAATTTGAGAATTGAAAGCATTCGGTTTTTTTTAAGTAAAAAAATAAAAAGGTACGAAATTTTGAAACGTGTTCATAGTCTAGATCGATATTTAAAATTGTCTTCTAAATTTCTATTTGCACTGTTGAATTTACCAATAAAATATACAAAACAAATGTCATTAAAGCATATGATTTAATTTCGAGTTCAGATTTTTAATTTAGCATTGAGTCGGGTCAACTTGTGGCGTAGGGCGGCGGCCGTGGGCGGGGTGCCAGCTCGCGGGGCTGCGGTGTGGAGGTGTGCGAGGCGAACGCCGACCTCTCACCGTTGCTTCAATCATTTATGCTTTGCGTTTAGTGTGTCCATCTTTGTAGCTCATTTCTTATCGCTTGTATCGTTAATATTGTCATAAATTAATTATTTTGCATAGATTCATTGATTTTGAATTTTGCGATTCTTATTGCTTTGTTTGTTTACACTTTATTTTACTTACTTATATAAAAAGGTTTTACAAACGTTACGTTTCGCCTTTAGGTATTCATTCTCTCCTATTAAACATTGTAGATTAATATTAAACGCAATATATCAAATAACGAAATATTTATAATGTTTTGATTACATTTAAGGAACAGGACCACAACTACCTGGAATGCGCAACCATTCAAGTAGTTTGATTCGAAACCGCTAACGTAGCAGCATATTAATTAGTTCATTAATGTGTTACAATGTCGCAAGCATGGCTAGGAATTTATTAATTCACTCTTTGTGATTTTTATTTCTTTATCTAATTACAAGTTTTGTCCCGATTGAATCGAATTAATTTAAATTATTAATCGAGTACGTCCGTAACGCTATGAAAGTCTTCACAAAAGCATGTTTTAGTAGTCACGAGATGGTACTTTGTCAAAAGAACAGAAGTTGCGTCAAATATCTAATTAGTTGTTATTGATGTAGCGCGTTAAGTTATGAGGAGTGACTGTATCGAGCTGGCTGAAAGCCTGTAGACGGCGTGGGTTGCTCGCGGTGTTCACTAGGCGTTCGTAGCGCTCACGCCCTTAACTTCTACGCTGTTCACCCACGTCGCTCACTCGCCTGGTGTACCATCTACTACCTATATTTGGATAATATAATATTATACATACATACCTTTCAAAGGTTATGTTCTTATTTCGACACCATATAAATTGAACCTTTACAATACAATACCCTTTATTTAACACTAAAAAAAACAACATAACAAGAAACAAACAAAGCGAAAAACAAAAGGCGGTCTTATTGCTATATACATTTACCTTTTTATATACTTTTTACCTTATGTAGATTTATGCTTAATCATTTTATAAATCATAATAAATAAATCGCGTAAATATTTTATTTTTCATTATTTAAATATTAAGTTACGGCACGTAACTTAATATATTATAATAGATAATAATAATATCTGGGAAATCTCCATCGATAGTAGTTATCACTTATAGGCCGGAAATCGGAACCATAGGTAGTTGGTCCAGAGATGAACTACTAGAACTCTTATCTTTTAGAAGCGGTAGTTAAGCATTGAATCGATATGAAAAAAGCATAATGCGACTATAATAAAAAAGCACACTCGTGTCCCAGAGAGGCCCCGACCCCGTGCCGGGCTTGATTCACTGGCCCTGTAGAGAGATGTTGCATCGCTTTGCGTATTATATTCTGCCACATTTACTACGGGGAGTGCTCTGAGAAATTTATTTAGATATTTATTCATTTCAGATGGTTCGCCTTTCATAAGTGGCTTAACGATTGAGTTTTTCAATACATTTGGGAAGGTACCTTCTACAGAAAACATGTTAATCAAATAACATAGTAGTTGACATGACATGTTTGGTGCGGATAATTTAATTGCAGTGGTTGTTGTGTAATCAAATCCTACTGCGTTTGTGTTATTAAGTGTGTCGACGGGCAATATGTACATATTTTAATATATAATCATTTTCATAAATTAATTAAAATTACATTTAAATCCACCTTCAAATGTTTATTAAAAACATTATTAATTTAAATTTATTTATTGTAATCCATTATATTCTTAATTAAATTTACTTTAAAATAAATTTATTTTCAATATATTTCAAATTTCTTTTACAATACTAATTTTCTATAATTTTTTTATTTTTTCTATTAAATATACCCATCAGTTTTAATAAATATATAAAATTCATTAAATATGTCACTTATTTACTTCAAAAAGAAAGAGTTATGATAGAAACTGTTTGAGATGTGCAAACTGGATTTAAAAAGGGAATTGATCGATGATGATGATAATCGCAGAGAAGTTTTTGGCCAAAAACCAAAAAGTTTTGTGTGCGTTCATGGATTTGGACAGTGCAGTGGACAGAAATTTGTTATAGAAAACACTGAACTCATTTGGGCTGAGCGCTGTGTTGATTACAAGCATTAATGTATAGAAACTCTAGTGCTTGTGTCAGAATCAACGGGATCTACTTGGACTGGTTTGGCACCCGTAAATCCCGTATCTGTTTAACCTATTTATGGACAGTTGTTTGGAAACTGAAAGTTGAAGAATGTGGGTCTAGATGAGTGAGTTAACCGTCAAATTCCTTTTGTATGCCGATGATCAAGTAAGATATTTGCGACGTCGGCGCAGAGTTTTAAATGACGATTAGGTATAATGAACAGGTCATTAAAAAAAGAGTAATGATAATAAACGCAGTACGACGAAAGTGATGGTATTTGAGAGAAAAGACAGTAAAGCGGTATGTGAAATAAGAATGCAAGGGAAGTTGTTTAAGCAAGTAGATGTGTTTGATATATTGCAAATGGGCCAAATTACAACTGACGAACATGTATGACGACTCCGTGGCGCAGTGGCTTAGTAATGAGTGGCTGCGCTGGGGGTCGCGGGTTCGAATCCCGCACGGAACAAGTATTTGTATGGCCTATAAATAATTGTTCCGGGTCTGGATGTTTGTCCTTGTGCAATTTATGTTTGTAAACTGCCCCCGCGATACAGGAGAAAATCCTAGTGTAGGGGTAACGTTTTTTTAGAGAAATAAAGAAAGAAAGAAAGTATGCATAGGTATGTACGGAAGCGAGAGAGGTGTGTCAGGATTATGGCAAGTGGAAGTCCGTAGTCTCTGCCTACCCTTCTAGGTGACAGGCATGTGTAGAGTATTATGTAGAAATGAAGCTAAATGTATCGCTTATAATTTAAACTTTTTTAATTTTCGACGTTTCGAGTGCTTTACACACCTTGTCACAGGGGACTGGTGTTTCACGACTTCTAATATCAGTTGTTGACCCGGGTTACCATCAGCCTTTAAATATTATTTTTTCTAGTCTTTGGAAATTAAATAAGTATAGCTAATTAAAGGCGATGAAATCTGTAAAATCTGTTTAATTCAGTAATCCTGTAGATTTTTGCACATATTAACATTTATATAAATTCTTGTTAAACTAACATCGAAAGCATTCCACTTTAATTCCGACGCTAAATCATGTTGCTGGTAAACCCAGCCAGTGTGTTTGAATGTAAAGTTATGTTTATAAACAAATATTGGTAGGGTGGGCATAGTGCAACCCGAGCCAAGTGGCTGTCGAATAACGATCGAGCGGTATAGTAATAACTAATAACCTATATGTAAACGAGCGTGCGCGACGGTTTACTGAACCCAGTTTATTAATGACTTGGTTTTCGTGCCGGTTGCGCGCGCTCTGTAAATTTATCAGGCATCAGTACGTCAATCGTTGCTTCGCCGGTGCTTTTTGTACCGAGTGCCGATCGCAGTGCGCCGACTATTTTCACTTGAGCCGCGGTTTTTTAATTCCCTTTGGTTTTATGAACTATTTTGTACAGGGTTTTATTAGTATGGAGCTGTCTCGATTTTGGTGTTGAGGGTGTTTGATTTGTTTACTACTGTTGTGCTTAACTGGCTAATTAACATTAAGGTTAAGGAAATGGCTCTCTGGTATTTTATATTTATAAACGATATGCTGGCTTTTTATCTTAATCATACTTTTATTATCAAATGAATATGATATTTTAATAACAAAATGATTAATGAATATATATATTCAATCATTTTGTTTTGCCAGTGTAAATAACAATGTTAAATCTATATAACGAATGTTTTGCTTCTTAATACCTCACGATATTTATACGAATATAATTTAGCCAGATTATCTGCATCATCATTATTAATGACAAAGCGATAACTGACAACCAGTGAGCGGGTCAGAAAGAAAATATGTATAAAATCAAGCACAGTGTATAGCGACTTTCCATTAAATTAACGATCTAAGTGTTGAGATATTTAATAAAACATGCTCTGTTTTATACGAACATACCTTTTATATTATAGTATAGAGTTTGTTTTTTAAATATAGTCCCCTGTAATAAAATCTTCAACGCGAAACAATAGACTGTAAAACTTCGGAAAAAGTATGTTTATATAGTATAACATTTTAAGATAATTCAAATAGCACGTTGCTAGCTATTTGGAACAAAATGCAGATGTTCGGGGGCGTGTGTGAGCCGAGTGTGAAGCGGAGGCGGGCACAGGCGCGGAGTGCATCGATCGCGGAGTGCCGAGACCCCAGGGAGAGCCGGGGCCGGGCCCCACGCTGCCCGCTCCAGTTTACACGTCGCCACGTGTTAACTGCACTTCAAGGACACTCCATGTAGTAGCACAAAGCCACACAAGCGACTACTGATTAAAAGCGGGGACTCTATTTTTACGTATTATAGGCTTGTCATTATCATTACCATTACAGTCTATAAAAGTCCATTGCTATTTTTATAGGTAGGGTGACAAACGAGCACATAGTCCACCCGCTGGCAAGTGGTTGCTGCGGCCCATAGACATCTACATCTATCCTCGATTACAAATCAAAATGCAGACGCGTTGTCACCCGTGAGGACTAAAATGCAATGCCTCGTTTCCAGTAAAAAGGGTCTCCGGTGCTTTACACTCACCATACGAAACATAGCAGCAGGATTAAGCCACTATTTTACGCTGGTATTCTGTGAATGAAAAAAAATAATACAAATTTTATTTTATCAAAACCACAGAAACAGTAATAATAAGACAATAGATATGAATTAGCGCTCGATTACTTCCAAAACCGATGTCGCCACATCTTACCGTAATATAAACATACGCAATGCACTATATCTAATTTTTCACAATAGATTGCTTGGCGAGTTTGTCAACGTCGCGTGCGTCGCTTATTACGGTAGAACAAAAGCAGCAATGGTAATTGTACAATACAAAAAGTAATAAATGAAAATTTTCAAAGGTAAATATCATAGTAAAGTATTGATCTAGATGTAAATTAGCTAAAACAATGATAATTACTTGCGCATACACTTGGGCACTATAATCCTATCCTGCGCCGATGACTGGCCTCCGTTGAGGCAGGCCGCCGTGGTCGAAATTAGGTCTGGAGGACATTATTATCCTATACTATTAAACGAGCAATTCTTGTATATATATAAATATATAATCGGAATCTCGGAAACGGCTCCAACGATTTTCATAAAATTTTGTGTGCAGGGAGTTTCGGGGGCAATAAATCGATCTAGCTAGGATTTATTTTTAGTATATTGGGCGGTCACATAATCGTAATACCGTGGTTCGAGCCCAGACCGGCCGACCGACTTTTTTTTAATTTTTTTTCAAGTTCCTTTCTTTTTTGAGAAAATCTATTTTTTCGAGCCCTTTTTTAGTATTTTTTAAAAACACGAAAATTTAAATTAAACTAATTGCACTCATGATTTTTTAATCAAATAACCAGTTCAGTTTTTTCTATTATGTCGCTACGATCAAAAAATATTATTCGTATTTCATCAGTATGTAATTTGTATCTAAATATAATTTCCAAAACACACGAATTAAAAAAAACCGAGCGAAAAATACCGAGCAAAGCTCGGTCAACCAGGTACTGTATATATATATATATATATATATATATATATATATATATATATATATATATATATATATATATATATATATATATATAATCGGGATCTCGGAAACGGCTCTAACGATTTTCATAAAATTTAGTGTCCAGGGAGTTTCGGGGATAATAAATCGATCTAGCTAGGATTTATTTTTAGAAAATGTCTTTTTGTCCGTGTTTTTAGGCAATGAAAAACTGCTACAATATCGTTAGAATAAGAAGGTAAATTTTGACGGATTGTTAATGATTATAAATAACTTAATTGGTATAATGGTTGGTCACAGAATCTTAAAACCCCGGTTCGAGCCCAGACCGACCGACCGACTTTTTTTAATTCTTTTTTCATGTTCCTTTCTTTTTTGAGAAAATCTATTTTTTCGAGCCCTTTTTTTTAGTATTTTTTAAAAACACGAAAATTTAAATTAAAATAATTGCACTCATGATTTTTTATTCAAATAACCAGTTCAGTTTTTTCTGTTATGTCGCTAAGATCAAAAAATATTATTTATATTTCATCAGTATGTAATTTGTATCTAAATATAATTTCCAAAACACACGAATTAAAAAAAAATTGAGCGAAAACTACCGAGCAAAGCTCGGTCAACCGGGTACTTAATTAGTAAATAACCAACTTACCGATGAAATTTTATGCCTTTATTAGATAACTTACACGTACACACGTGTGTCCTTGATGAGTTTTTACTACTTTTTTATTATTATTAGGCTGCAGTTCACCATTATAATAACATAAATTCACGTACGACGTTCCCCGCGCAATTAAATCACAAAATGGTAAATCATGTTCGCACATAATAGCGGCGACAATTTCACGTGTCTATGCGACTTCTATTGTCATATTATTACGATTTTTGTGGGCTACCCTCTGTTGCCTCTTGCGACAACCCACGGAACGATTCTAACACTGCTGCCACTGCACGGTTAACCATAGACCAATGCTTCACTTTAATTCCAACTGGTAGTAATCGTTGATGAAGCCGAAAACATTTTGATGATGAACCTTGTTCAATCGTATACTTAACTTTAGCGTGCGAGTGCATGGGAACACTTCAAATCTGCAATAAGTCAAAAATAGTGAACTTGTAGATAAGTAACTTTTGGCCGAGTTAAACTATTTGTTACACTTTGGTTATTTTATGAACACCATATAAAATTGAAAGTTTTCTTTACGTAATATGGAAGGAAACCTCTTAAGTTCTTTCTTTAAAGCCTTGGAAGTTCAGGTGCTTATCCCTTGTTGTGCTGTTTGCTCAATTTACTTGCCATAAATTTCACAGTACGCGTCCAGACCGGGTTCGATCCCTGCTAGCAACAATGGAAACTGTTAATTACAATTTTAAGTGCTGACTAACCAACCACATACTTGACGATGAAGGAAAATATCGTGGGGAAAGAAACCTGCATGTCCAAGAATAAAAAAGTAAAATTTCAAAGGCATGTGAATTCCGCCAACACACATTAGAAAGTGTGGCGAAAACTTCTTTGTCCTAATGACAACATCCGAAGACCTGTGCCCAACAGATGGCATCAAATCCGACAGTGACCAGGGTGAGAGTATCACCTCTGCGGTAACAAACTTGCTCAAAGACCACTTTATATTCACCAAAATATCCAATAGACAACTCTTTGAAAAAAAAATTGATGGGCTTATGACTAACGCTGAAAACGTATGAAAAACGCTGAAGACAAAAAATACTACTAACATAAAGTATGTCGATGTTCTACAACATAAAGTACGATGGCGCTGTATTATGTAACAGAGGGTTGTGTAGGATAACGGCGCGCGTTAAATTAGGTGCGAAGACGACGGTAAGTGGCACCGGCAGAAGGCGCCGCTGATCGATACCGCGTCGCCGGCGAGCGGCACCGCTGCACCGGCAACTACTACACCACGCCGTGCCGACGACCGTCCGATGTACACGCCGTGATAGAACTGTATCCCGACCGGAGATTGTATTATACAATGAGGATGCCACACGAGCACACCGTTCACCTGATGAAACGGGAGACCATACTCTTAGACATCTACATTTAAAATCAGCATTATCACCTCTGTGGACTAAAATAGAATAGTCTCCGATTCTCTACACTCACCTTATGCGCATGCATGCACAAATTAGAATATTATATTTAACTCGTAACGTAACAGTATTATTCTGGAACAAGCAATAAAAATGGTGGGTTATTCTTTAACCATTTAAAGATACTTATTGCCTATTTTCATATTTAAAATACCCTCGAGTGACACACTGATCGCTCACCACTTTCATACTCATCTTTGTAAATGTATGATTCAGTTTTCACCAAGATGTCATTGACATATTTTTATATTTTGATTTGCTGTGGATGTTGATGGAAGCAGACTGGCATTAAATGAAATTTGGAAATAAATTTAATTGTGATTGTTACATAATCTACTAGTGATGCTAATGCCATTATTTTACGTAAGTAAACGAATGCGCGGCGGCAACATGTAATATAGCTTGAGCTAGACATGCCATACTAGACGAGAGCATAATTCGCATAAAAATCATAATGACGCGAACCCTAAAGCGAACGATTCCCTCAGTACGATGCACTTTCGATCGCACCTAACTCTGATTTCGCAGCGCCATTTTAAACGTCATAAAAATGCTATCTCTTCATCCGCGACGCTTGCAGACATCTTCCACAAATACAACCTTAGGAAAAAACACACATACATTTTCAATTTATTCGTTTTAAACGTTTTGACATCTATAAATTAAATCCAATTTGATTTCACAAAATATCGATAAAGGAGACCACTAAGAAATAAACACATACCCGTTTTTTAAACAGAGCTGACACATCATATGCATATGTCATCTTTGAACCGGTGCCAAATGCATGAATTTCATTCAGAATTTTAACTCAAACAATGTTTCGTATTTGTATCCAAACAAAAGCTACGATACTATTTTGTTTCTTTATCATCATTACAGAACTCACAAGTCCTCTGCTGTACATAGTCCGGAAGGCTGGCCAAGGAATGTCAAAAACTCGCTCCTAAGCCACCCTGTATCCATCGACTTTCCGCAAATCTTATTAGCGGGTATAGCTGAGTTGACTTTCTGTAACCATTATCGCTAATAAAAAACTATAAATGAATTCAATCACACGACTATCACGTAGTCACAGGATATTTACAAATGCTGAACCCATACAAATTTGATAACTTGCAAGCCGCTTCTGTTTTATTCCTTTTCTCCGTTTTAAACTGGAACAGATATGGCTTCCACTTCCAGTCGTCCCCTCGATTGTTGTTTTTCCAAACATTTTTTACAACAGTGGACGTAGTGGCAAACAATCGCTCTAAAAGCTTCGTCAATTCACGCTCTCCGAATTCCTCCTTGTAAGGAAACCGGAATACGACGTCTAGACTGGTGTTATATTTTAGAGAGGCGCGGTATCTAAGGGTTATGCGACGAAACAATCAAACATATTTTGCCATTCGCATTTTGTATTAAATATTTAACTAATCTGGCCATAAATACTGTTACACAAAAACTTTTCTTTTTTTTCAACTTTTTAATTATTTTGAATTTGGAACGCGTTTATTATTTTTAAAATTTATTTCGATTTCGCGCCATTTCACATATTTTTTCGTGTTAATTATCAAATTAAAATATGGAATGAGGTGTTAAAGAAAAAAAAATAAGTGATTGGGGCAGCCGCGTGATGTTAGAACGAAAAGGCTGTTAATGCTGTTAAAGCCAGAATTCGTCGAAATCCTATTAGGAAGCAAAAAATCTTATCGCGTGAAATGAAGATTCCCGCTAGGACTCTGTCGCGTATTATAAAACAAGACCTGAAGCTCGGTGCTTATCGTCGATATACAGGACATGCCCTAAATCAATCTTTACAATTAAAGAGAGTGGATCGATCAAAACGCCTTCTGTCGCGATACGCAGGTGAAGGGCACAGAAATATCCTCTTTACCGGTGAAAAATTTTTCACGATTGAAGAGCACTACAGTAAGCAATATGATAAAGTGTACGCTCATAGTTTTAAAGAAGCTGCTCAAGTGGTCGGAAAAGTACAACGTGGTCATAATCCTGCGTTAATTATGGTTTGGTGGGGCGTGTCTTATCAAGGCGTCACAAAGCTACATTTTTGTGAAAAAGGAGTGAAAACTTCAGCCAAAGTGTATCAAGAGACGGTCTTGGATCGTATTGTGAAACCTCTCAACAATACACTTTTTAAAAATATACCGTGGATTTTCCAGCAGGACTCTGCACCTGGTTACAAGGCACGAACTACCCAAGGCTGGCTTAAAACTAACGTTCCGGACTTTATGAGAGCTGAAGACTGGCCTCGTCTAGCCCAGACCTCAACCTTTTAGATTACAAATTATGGTCAGTTTTAGAGGACATGGCTTGCTCTAAACGACACGGCGACATTGAGGCTCTTAAAAATTCTCTGGAGCAAGCAGTGGCGAAATTTCAAGAAGAAAAATGGAAACAGTGCGTCAATCCATAGATTCGTAGCCAGACAGATTAAAGGCCTTTATAAAAGCCAAAGGTGGCCATTTTGAATAGAATATTGTTTTTATTTTTCGCTGAGACTTTAATAAATGTGTACATATAAGTTTTAGTAATATTACATTACTTCATTTAAAAAAAAATGCATTTTCTTTTGTAACAGAACTTATAGCTGAACTAGGTGGTCAATGTTTTTGAATTACAGTATATTCTATCATCACTAATGGTTATAATATCAGACTGTTGTGGTTCGAAACTGGAGTGAATAATATTAGTGCCAAAATGTAAAATCTCCATGTATAGCGTATGATTTTTTCTTTTCGTTTAACGTTATTTTAGTGGACGAAAATCAGTATTATATAATATACCGTTTTGTAAAATACACGTGGAGGCAATTAATTTGATATTTTTATTTCACTCTCGCTGCGAACGGCGAAGGATCGGTACCAGTCGACAGTCACACCAATCGGGCACTAAACATCTTTTTTTCTTTGCTTACATAGTTTAATCGTATTGCTTGTCTTGACTTACACATAAATCAGTAAAATTAGTCAGTTTATATATATAGTATATTAATAATATAGTATATAGTATATTAATAAATTATACCATGAAATGTAAGTTATCATAAAGTATTAGCTTTTACTTTCTCCGCGGGCGATCGAGGCGCCAACTGGTTTGGCTGCGGTCAGTGCGACACCTGAGCCACGCTGCGCATGTCCTCGCACCGTCTTGCCACTACCACCAAGTATTGCTCAAGGGCAGACAGAGGGCTGGACGGCGCACGCCGGCTCTACATTGAAACGGCTTAATTTTCGGATGCGACTTCGCAAATTGACCGTTTCGAGTCGATTTAAACTGCCGACGATACGGTGCTCGTGCTCCAAGAACTCGTCCGAATTTCTTACACAGTATGTACGACTTTTGATGATGTTTTACGTGTATTGGTCTGTCATGAAACATTCTCTTTTATGTATTTCCATCGACGCAGCAGATAACTTTTGACTGGTTTTATAAGAGTTAAACGATTTTATAAATAATAATAAAAAAACGTATAATCAAAATAAGAATGAAATTTTATTTATAATTATAACGTTAGAAAATTAACAGATAATAAAACATTTTAACAAACACCGACACGATCTCTGAATCACTTCAATTCAATAAAAGTGGATCATAATAAGCGAATAAATAATTCCACCCGCTAAATAAAGGAATTTCGTAATTAACACTGGTGCGGGCCGATCGCTACAATTATTTCCATAGTGCAACCGGTCGGTGTGAGAGCGGGCCAGATGGGCCAGAGTGCGCGATGTCTGCCGGCCGGCGGCCGCACCGGCGCAGTCGTTGACCCACAGCCACTTGTCCTCTAATGCCGACTCTCGGAACCCTAGTGTAATCGCCTCGGTTTCGGTAGTACATTAAGATTTTTATAACCATGTCCCTGAACATTTTCTTTTTAATATCATCGTCTTATCACTTGTAAGATAATAGATTTTTGTACGTGGTGAAACCATGCTGCTGCTATAATATAGTTGTAACATGAATGGTTGGCTCGACCGGCAAAGAACAATGTTTCTCATAGGATACCAGCGTGAAATAGCAGCTAATGCTGCTGTGTTTCGTATGATGAGTGTAGAAATCCGGAATGGAGGATAAACGTTAGGTAGGTGTCTATGGGCCGCAGCATCCACTTACCTTATATAAAAAGCATACGCACTACTATAATATAAAATAATTCGATCTTCAACGAAATTTAAACTCTAAAAAGGTTTCATTACGAACATCTGAAATATAGTTTGGAAGAGATTTTGTTGCATAAACAACATTTCATAAACACTTATGCCTGTCACCCGGAAGTGTAGGCAGAGACTACGAACTTCCATTTGATTTTGTTACCTACTTACCTACCTTGTATGAACCTACTTATCACTATAAATAAATTCTTCAAAATTTGCGGTTTTAAATTGTTTTTTTTAAGCTATTGCATAGCTTCTATCGCGGGCCTTGAGCGCGGGGACCGAATCCAGAAATTTATTCCGTAACGAAAAAACCTCACGCTCCCCACTGCGACGGGCACGGAGGTGTGGCTTGAAGGCCGTGCATTGTCTGTCGTTTCTTTTCGGCAGTCTTCGACACGGTGTTTGTGTGCGTGCAACTAGACGTATTGTACGACTCTACGAAGCTCGCACGAATCGAGACGAGCTGCTCCGAAATCAGACGAATACATAAGCAGCTGTTTATGAGAAAGTATATAGGTGTATAGGTATTTATGTACAACAGTGAATAGCTGTACTTGAAAAATTTGTGTATAAAGTGTTTTGAATATGAATGAACAAAGTGCATTTATTATTTATTTATTTAATAAAAGAAAAAAATTTGTTTTCTTATCGGTCACCACGCTCAAAAAGTGTAACTTGAATTAATATCAAAGAAAAAGAAATACTGCATAAATAAAATAAATAAATAATTATAATTGCATAAGTTGATACAAAATGCTATGCAATAGCTTTACCGCGGCAGTCCCCGAGTGCCACATGTCTTTTTTTTAGCTTAGATTTTTCATTATTTCTGATTTTTATCACAGTTTTTCGCCATGAAGACATTTATTCCAAACAACTTAACATAGTTCACACAGTTCGCATTGCGTGATTACTTATTCTTAACATTTTTAACGTAACTCGCCTAGTGTTTTGACGGCGCTATCTAAACCAAACATTTTCTCATCGACGACGATCTGTTTATGACGTGGCGAGATAAAAGGCTTCTTCAGGTCGCGTCCGCGCCGGTTCCTTTTCATTACGCTACTCTAATTCAATGTTAAGAGCTTGCAGTAAAATAAACGCCCGCAGCTGCTTCTACGCAAATTTGTATTAGGCAACACATGTATTTTTTTATAGTTCGGTTGCTGCCAAAATGATATGTTCAATTTCAAAAGATCGTTTGATGTTAATGCACGGCTTATAGTTTTTCAGGCAGTAAAGGTCAAAATTAATTTACTGCTGAATGTAATTGTTTTCTTAATTTGTTATTATGATGGTAAAGTCTTTCTGCCTGATATTTAAACACTTTTTTGTAGTAATCAGTACAGTTTAATTATTTAATTTATCACTATCTTTTACTCACTATTTAGTGAGGATAACACAACCCACAGATCTGTAATAGTCATCCTTTGAGCAAGTAGTTAATTATCGAAAAATCACTAAACTCAGTTTTTTTGCTTATCTCATCTCGAAAACTACGTGTCGCACAGCTATTTATTTCACATTTAACAGGTCTAATCACTTTATCCTTAAATTGTCATAGTTTTGTTATCATAAAGTTATGAAAGTAAAAATAATTGTAAAAAGAAAAGAGAAAGGAAAGGAGAAAGGAAAGGAGAAAGGGGAATGAAAGTAAACCCATGTAAGACAAAAGTTATGGTTTTTGAAAGAGAAGAAAGTAAAACGATATGTGAAAGTGAAGGAGAATTGAACGAGCAAGTAAATGAGTGTATATTTGGGTTGTGTTTTCAGCAGGGATGGGAGATATGATAAATATATAGAACGACGAGTGAACGCAGGAAATAAAGTAAATAGGGCTCTAAACTCTATTATGGAAAGTCAGAATGTGTCAAAAAGGCACGTATGGTAATTGACAACGCTGTGTTAGTCCCTATTTTAACGTATAATAGTAAAAGTTGTGTTTAGCAGAAGAAGCACAAGTCGTTAAGGATTATGTTAGGGCTGAATCTGAGTGACAGGGTGAAAAAATATGTAATAAGAGAAGAGTGTGGTTTGCAATACGATGTTGTGACCAGGACTACGAAAGGAATGCTTCGGCGGTTTGATCATGTAGAAAGAATGAATTAGGAAAGAGTGACAAACCAAATTTATGTTGCAGAAGTGAACATAAGAGTCGGAAAGGGACGTCCTAGGCGAAAGTTTATCCTCCAAATTGGCCATGTATTGTAAATGGGCCAAATACCCTTAACCGGCGAGCATGTATGCGTAGGTATATATGGATGTGGAGGAGGTGAGAGAGGTGTGTCAGGATCGTGTCAAATGGAAGTTTGTAGTCTCTGCCTACCCCTCTGGTTGATAGGCATGAATGTTTATATATTATGTAATTGTAAAATAAATCGATATTACATCAAAGGGTTACCTCTTTACCATAATAAACCATTAATTTTATTATTTATTTGAATTTATATACTAACCTTGCATGTTTTTCGGATAAAATATAGTCTGAATCACTCCTGACATTTTTCTCATCTGTCCGTGAAATTTCATCCGAGTCGGTGCAGCCGCTCCAAAGATTAGTCCGGACATATACACAGACACACATATTGTATAATTGAATGTATATTTGAAAATTTCATTCGTATCTTAATAGCATGCAAATAGCCCTATAATTATTGGAAGCCATTGTGTAAAAAAGTTTATCCCGGATTTTCTGACCTCCTCATTTCAGACTGCATCCGAGCCCAACTCGGATCTTAGTTTTTTTTTTAATTTCAATTGTGTAATAATTATAGCGAATTGGCACACATGGCAATATTTGTTATACATAATGTAAGGTAAACTGTTCGATAATTTCGATTATTGTAAAATTATCACACTAAATTAACCCTTTCGCTGTCCCGTGCACTACTTTATAGGTCACTGCTATTGTCTTACTATTGTCTGAAAGCCGGACGGTGGAAATGTTAAAAAGTGGTTATCTTGATATTACAGACCAACACTTAAGTTTTACTTATTGTTTTACAACTCTTGTAACATTGCTGTGTGGTGACGACGTAGGAGGATCCATCACCTCATTTCGCCTCGTGGGTGTCCTAGAAGGAGACTTTGGGAAGTGCCAGATAAGTCATATTGCTGGCGATAAATGGTCATATAACTATTTCGTTTACATCACGCGTAACGCGACACTAGGTTAAAGGTACGAGATATCATCTTATGTTGCGATCGCTTATCCTCTCTACGACAGGAGAAAAAGTCTTGCGTAGACTTTTGCGAACTGATGAAGAATTCTGTTACATATTGTATATCTTAAGTGCATGCAGTAATCAATACAATAAATAAAATGTTGGTACTTAAAATACGAATCCTTGATCTCATAATAAGTACCAGCGGTAAATACAGTGATAAAGGTGCTCGATTTTTATTTATTTTTAATATATGGCTTTGTACAGGTATCTTTAAAATGTATCTCTTTGTATGCGGGCCACGAGCTTGCGATATAACTCCATGAATGCGCAAAGAATGTTAATGCATAGAATTAAAATTATAATTGTTCTCGCTGGATTTTCACTCTTGAGATTTCGTTTATTGACATGAATATTGACAGACATGGGCGTACGATAAATCAAGATATTGTGATTACCAATCCGCCTCCCAAGCGTGGCGATCCTCTGGTAAATCCTCTGGTAGATTCCTAAGTCCATCATTAGACCGATGTCTGATAAATAAAAGGTTAAACAATGCCATTCTTGTTTTAAACTTTTATTATTAGTTCGAATATAATTTTGGCTCTGGTCTAATGTTCAGAACTTTTGATAATATGATTTCGACCGATTTCTACCATTAAGAAGCTACCAACAATTGCTCAGCCTGTGTCAGTTGGCAAATAAAAATTTCCCAAATTCACTCGCGGCTTCTCCCTGCCTTGTTGAACAGGCGAACTCGTGAGCGGATAGAAAGATTTCAGCGCCTCGGGATGGATTATCCCCACAGAAATCTAAATAATATTTAGGTTTCTGTGATTATCCCCCATTAGTACAGTTTGTGGATTCTGCTGGTTGAAGAATCTGGTTAGGTTGGTACCTATTTCTGCCGCTATTTGACAGTGTTCTAATTACTTTTATACCCTTATAAGAAAGAATATAATTACATAATGTAGGTAATTTTATCTAATGTTTAAGATATAAACGCAACTATGACCTTTTTTACTTGAGTTCGTTGCAAGTCTCCATGAAAGGTAGACTTACTCCTTTATTAGGTCGTTACTCAAATGTAATAAAAATGTCGGCCGGCAGTGCCTTATCCTACGATCAGTGCAGTACACCGTAGCGTTCAAGGGTCATTCCTGTTTATTTTTTCAAGTAAATTCTGACATTTAATATTATCTTCTGGTTCTGTGAGAAAGTTAAAAAATTAACTAAAAGGCCCTATTGACAGATGAAAGATGATTAATAAACCAAGGAGAAAAAAAAAAAACATTGAATGGATAGTCTCAAATGGTTTGTTAAAGTAAGTTTACTATAAAATTAATGCGTGATGAGATACTCTCAACACAAAGAAAACATACTTGAACGAGTAAGGCTTCTCTATCACAAGAGGATGTAAACCTGCTTAGTGCTTACCTACACAATTGCAAGCGTATGAGTACACTCGGTGTCGCTTAAAGCTACGGCTAATGATGCAGCGGTAGCGGCGTCGCCATTCGAATCGAAGTTACCTCGGCATCTCTATTCCACTACGTCATCACCGCCGCACAGTCCATTGAGAGTAGGCAGCGAACAGAGAGACGCTGACGCGCTCGAGTGTCGTCAATGTACGCTACGCTTGAAATTTAAGTGGGTTTGAGAAGAGGCCGTGGGAAAGGAGTTGGCTACGCAGACGCGGTGCCCACGGTTCATAACGGTGCCGCCGCTGGCTTGCGGAATGTTCTAACTCGACTTTATTCCAACGAGGAAAATAACGCTACAATGTATATACGTACTCAATATTTTTTAAACATTATTGGTACACTTGTGACGGCTCTGTGGCGCTGAGGGCTGCGTATTCCAATCTCGTACAGAACAAGTATTTGTATGACCTACAAATAATTGTTTCGGTTCTAAATATGTGTTCTTTGTGCTTTTTATGTATTGTAAACAAGATGCAGTAGAAAGTACTAGTGTAACGTTTAAAAATAAAATAATTAGTGGAATAGGTCAAATATGTTTGTTTGCATTTATTTTTGCTGTTGTTTACGAATTTTTGTTAGTGTAAATAGTTTTTTTTTTTTAAAATGCAGTTTTTCAACTTTAAGAATGTATTATATGATAACAATGACCTATATGGCCCCGAGTAAGCACTATGTAACAGTTGTAAGAACGAGCCTCCTGCGAGGTTGTTGAACGTGGCGTTGCGTCGTCCGTTTTATTATAGAAAGCCGCGTGACGTGCACCAATAGTCGCGCTCCATCGCGCCGCTTGTTGCCACCGATGTTGCCAAGCGGTAGATAGATAATGTTCATCGTATATATTATTATCGAAATATCATTTTTTCTTACAACAACGTTATCAGTCTATATAGTACGAGAGAATTCTGTTGCACCATTTAGGTATAGCGCAAATTCAGATTACTTAAAAAAAAAACGTGTCCAAAACCTATTAGAATTTTATTTACACCTGTTTTCATGAATATGATAAAGTTTTAAATTATTGGAAAGACTAACTGAATTTGCCAGATCGTTTAAATTTAGAAGGGATTATTGAAATTATAGAGATTGCGCATTCTGTTATTATAAAGCACAGCTGTTGGTTTAGACATTTAGGACTACCAACTTAGGTGGCACGCAAAACTAATTCTCAGACGGTTTATGTAAGTAATTAAATTGTTAATGAGCCCCGGCGCCTCGGAGTTGAAGACACGCCTGTTTACATTCAATTGTGAGCTTTTCATAGCTTTTTGCAAAGTTATATTTAATGATGATTTACAACACCAATAAAATCTGACGGCTCGTCTTCAATAACAGCGTACTGCAGCGTACACAACCGTGACGGCGGAGACATTGCGATTCCCCCACCTCAACTTTGTTCAACTAGAAATCGAATATCATGGCATCATACCCATAACTTGTAAACTTTAACGGGTAAGAGCTACGTGCTCGATTTTTTCTTTATGTCGAAAATATGATATACAATTAAAAGTAAAACTATATATGCTTGTTAAATCAGCTTCGTGCCTATTTATTATAGAAAGAAAAATATATTACGGAAAGAAATTAAAAGAAAATTAAAAAATTGAGTATTAAAAAATTTAGTATTATTCCCTTTCTGTCTCTGGGGTCCGTCTGTTTAGGAACCTATTTCTGTCGTCAAATAGCAGTGCTTGCCGTGCCGAGTTCCTTGTTGGACAGACGGTGTAACGTTACAGGCATTCCATCTTAGTCCTCAGAGGTGACATCGCATCTGTAGCCTGCTATATTTGAAATTAACTAACTGCAGGTTTCTACGGGCTGCGGTAGCCACTTACCATCACTGTGGACTGAACATTCGTCTGTCACTTTAAAAAAAGTGTCAATTTTGTGTTAGGACACGGGTAAAGTGACTATATTACAATTACTATATCGAAAGATTAATACCTACTTCTAGTTTTTATAATATCTGCTACAAAATTGTACACGTCAGAATTCTCAGTCGCATTGGGACTTACGGAACAAAATTATAAGTTTTCTTTGCGTGACAACTAAATCAAAACCAAACTAAACAAAACAAGACGGATTTACTGTTTACTCTCACTCACAGAAAAATATTGCAGTAAAAAGCATATTACACATTTGCTTGTATGTAATGTAAGTCAAATGAGTTTGTTATAAAGCGTCGCTTTGTAATCATGCACCCCAAACTACTTGTCGTCACATAATGATTAAGCTGTACGCGATAGAAACAATGCGGCTGCGAGGTTGGGTCGGGGTGAACAGCTGCGTGGCGCCACCGCGCAGATGCTCGGACTGCCCCCGCCGCCCCGTGCCAGATCCATAGCGCCCTTACATGATGGCCTTGCTATAAGCCGCACTACAGATACGGACTTTCAGAACCGTCTTTACTGAACTTAGAATCGTCTCCAACGGTCAATAAATACATTTTGATTATATAAATTACTAAACAGTTTTAATAAAAATAGAGTAAGTGGCACAATGTGGTCGTAGAACTCGAAAACCGTAAATCATTTGTACCAGCGAGCTTGGAAAAGGAACATTCAACAAACAATTGTAAATTTTATACGAGCTAGAATTATCATTAGCTTGTAAACACTTCTTTTAACGTCGAGCTCAACAAAAATTTGAAGTGTATCATAAATCTGTTTATTTTATGTATAATCTAAAAACTAAGTTTGTCGGATGTCAGTAACGATTTTTGGTTTTACGAAACCGTTTTTATTTTATACACCTGTTAAGTTTGCCTTCTCGAACTCTTATTTAGTTAAATAAATCTAGTCATTTTTTTAGATAATCGTAAACTAAATCTGATAGCACATTTTTAAAGGTGTATCGGGTAATAAAAGTAATATTAAGTAATGGATATAAGCCTGCTTGCTTGTAAACGATGGTTGTATGGGGTAAGGCCCCAATCTGCCTCGCGGGTGGGCCGTGACGTCGGTGGGGCAACATACGTGACGTCACATGCACGTGGGCGTGTGCGAGCAGGACACGGCTAGACGCTTAGAACGGGATGACGACCCGCCTCGAGCCGCAAGAGGGCGAGCGCGAATTGACAGATTTCCACGCGTTCGATACGATCTTGAATAGCATTATCGAGGGCGGCAGAGTTACCTTTCGCTCTATGTTGGCACTTCGGCTTACATTTTACCTTTACAACATCCGGAATACATGTTGATATAATAAACTTATACCTAGCATGCTATACATATTGTTATTATAATAAGAATATGTAATGCGGGGTAAAATCATAAAAAATTAAGAATTAGTAATCACTAAATAATACAAATTTTACGGAATTGCGTTTAATTTTACTTATTTTCGTATACGTGGTAGATAGGGTTGCCATATGGTCGGGATTCGTTCAGATTCTCCCGACATTTTAAATGTCCACACACCCGACAATACTCAAAATCTCTAGACAAACAGCTTCTCTTTATATCACAGCTGCTTTTGGTTTAACCAAAACCTGAATTAGTTATTAGACTGAACTTTGAAGTAAATTGTTTGAATTTTAAATATATTCTGAATACTAATAAAGGATCCAAATTGGTGGACTCAGTAAAGTTCAATCCCAAATACATGTGGCAACCTAAAAATTAGGTGTACTTAAATTAGTTAAGTGTCAATAATGTTAAGTATTTTGTAGCCTATTCATTTACAAATAAACTTTTGATTTTACATTTTTATTTATAATATTTGTTTCTCCCAATAACAACCCCGAAATTCCGCCATTTTCAAATTTTGTCCAGATATTTTGATCTTCCGATCTGGCATTGCTAGTGGTAGAGCCACGCTGCAACTATATTATGGTCGTAGCACGAATGGGCTGATGTATTTGAAATGTCGTCGTAGTTAGGCCGGCCACCTTGAGCTTTGAATATTATTATGTATATGTACCTATCTTGAAGTATTTTAGTGATATGCTTGGGTTTGGATTTAATTTTATTAATTATAGGATACCAAGTAGATAGTACAACCCAGTAGATTTCTCTACTGACCTTATTATGATATTGAGGTACCTGGAGTACCTTGAGATCAGTTTTATACGTAGGTACTTGAACTGTGTTGTATAAATGGCAGTGTCATATTTTTTGTATATAATTATAATAGTGAAAAAAGAAGCCGAACCTCACAAAAGGAAATATAAATTACTAGAATGAGCTATTTTACGTTAAGATTCGATCCAATGTTTTAAGCATAAATCAAAAAACAATGTAATAGACCTGGTTTATGTATGCTTATAATACTATGTTTATACATTCAATACCGGTTTGGACACAAACACACGGCGTCCGTGGACAGAGAACTCCTGCCTTTCGACAGCCACTTCTTGAAAATGTACAATGTAACATTTTACTTGAGTTGATTGTGTCGAAAACCTGACCTTAATTTTCTATAAAGATTTAGGGTAAAGAAACACAAATCATTTTTACTCGGAACAGGGCATTCTGTCTTAGTTCTAAAGGGTGACAACGCATCTGAATTTTGATTCTTAACCGAGGATGGATGTAGTATCTACTATCTATATGCCACATCATACATTTACCATCAGGTGGCCTGCATACCAAAAGAGCACTTTTACATCCTTATTCTGTAAAAAGACTCGCATTGCAATTGTATATTTGTATGTTATTAATGTCATTACTAGAGTTCATGAGTTTAATAATATATTTATTTGACTTTTTAGTACCTAGTTCTAGTTCCATGCACGTCCCTAATTTGAATAGGCTTGCATCCGCTCAGTTTTTTTTTTCAAAATTTATACTTTTTAATGTTATTTTCTGACAAGTCTCGATTATCCGATATAATATACTAAGTAAACGAGATTTAAAATAACTACACTATTGTAAATTTTACACATTCAATTAGTGTAGTGTCATCTTTTTATATACGCATAATTTTATTTTAATCTTTAATTTTTATGCATTGTAGTTTAAATGCATTACTTTCTCACTTTTTTTCGTTTTATCCATGTAAAGGTTGGATGGAAGATAAAGGTTTCGGCATGACCACGACTTTGCACTACCTTTTAATATCAATTTGTATTTCTTTTTCTCTAAACCTGCATTGCAATCAAAACATTAGTTATCTAAAAAGATAACTTGTGCATATTACGCGAGTTATTTAATATATATGTAGTTAGTCTCGCGCCGCAGACCGGTGCGGTGCCGCTGTAGCCTGTAGTAAACACAGCGCATGAGTTTACTTGTCATACGTTTAACACTGCGTATCTTCTCTGATATCAATAAGATTTAAGTGTCTGTTTGTAACGTCAAAATAACATCTTTTTACTATATGCATAATATAATGGTACTTATAACAAAAAACTATTTTTAAAATTTTTGTCTCTGTTCCGACTCTGAAACGGTTGGACCGACTGATTGGCTGGTGGGACTTTCATTGGTTAATAGCTGATGTTACAAGGAGTAACTTACGCTACTTTTAAAAAGAAATATAATAAGGGTTCCGCGAAAAAAAAATTAAAACCTTTAATTACACGAGTTTGAAGTCGCGGGAAATAGCTAATTAAACGTAGGTTGCTGTTCTCTGCATGTGTATCTCGTGCTGACCTGACGTTTGAGACAATCTGAATGTTCCGTACAGCTAGTCTGTGTTCGCCGTGTGCTTGTACCAATGGTAGAGCAGTGAGCAGATGCAGAGCGGACAACGGTACAAGTTGCGATGATCATTTGTGATTTATTTATTCATTACCGAAGATTGTATAATATAATAAACTTAACCCATGTTATTGTAATATTACGAGAACTTAGCCGGACGATGCGGAGGAGCGACGCAAGCGCGTTGCCGGCGCCGTACACTTTATACGGTACCTATCTATAATGATCGGTCGATGATTTCATTCCAACATGGTTGGTAGTTGGTACCAAAGCTTCGCGCCTTTTGTCGATATATACGATTTTACTAATCAAAGACCATCATGACATCGATGAGTTAAAATGCTCACCGCAAACACCGCACTAGTTACTAGTAACTCACGTACTTCATCAAGGTCCAACAAACATCATGTTTATGATATTAACGTCTCCTATAAGTTTTCCTTATCGTCTCATTTGTATTCGTATATATTAGATACAGTATAAGGATACATTGTATCGCTAAGGATTACTGCATGTTACCTGCGTAGTTGGCTCATGGTGAAACACAGCGTTAGCCTTAAAGCGAGGAAAGCGGATGAAGGCCACGTGCGCGACACTATTTACGAACTTTACTACTTTTTTATAGGATGAGGGTGACAAACGAGCACACAGTCCACCTGATGATAATTAGTTGCTGTGGCCATAGACATTTACATCTTCATCTACAGATTACGAATCAAAATGCAGTTGCGTTGTCACCCCCTGAGGACTAAGATGGAATTCCTCGTTTCCAGTAAAAAGGGTATTCAGTTCTCTACACCTACCATACGAAACACAACGGCGTTAAGCTCCTATTTTACGCTGGTATTCTGTAAGAACGTGGTCCTTCTCGTGTCGACCCGACCCATTCGTGTTACAACTATACCAGTAATATAGCTATAGCATGGCTCTACAACGTAAAGCTCAATAATCGAAATTCGTTAGTTAAGAACACGATTTAATGAACTTTAAGTAATGTTCCAGTCTATTTATATTTTATTGCCGGGCTTACAAGCCACCTCCCGTTATTGAGAGGGCTATGTAGCAAAATTAGCTCGCCGCGATGCTCCAGTGCGTGTTGCCGGACTTCACATGTCCTTGAAAAATATCCAGGTTACCTCACGATGATTTTTCCCAACGCCGAACACGTGGTAAATCAACTCTTAAAATTGCAATTAACAATTTCAGTGATGCTCGATGGGATTGACCCCGGGTTGTTTGCGCATACGTACTGTGTGAAATTTACGGTGAGCGCTTACCCCCATAGCTACCACGGCTGTAGTGCTGCCGTACTTTAAAGTTAATAATAAATTGACAAACAATTTTAAAAGAGAATTACTATGGTACCTAATTAGCTGTAGTATTATTGTTGTAGCATTGACTCCTGATTCAAAGCAGCCGCGAGAAAACTACCGCTGCGTACGTTGTAAAGCACTTATAACTGCAATCAACACTTTAATTGGTGCCGGCTATTCGATTCATTCGAACCTGAACACAGGCTGCTCGTATGCTGCTAAATTTATACCAATTTTACTTAAAATCGTTCATTAATCTACTTTGATAAAAAATAGTAATTTTTTTAATTTCTTATGTTCAAATTAACAAAGGTAATTATGTTTTGACTGCCTCGTTAGTCTAGTGGAAGTAAACAGGATTGCTGATCATGAGGTCCCGGGTTGGGCCAATAACTGTTATTGGATTTTTCTGTCCAGATTCTCCACAAAAACTGAGAACTTCTCGAGTCGAGAAGTTCTCAGCGGCAGCCCGGAGTCAAGGAGTTGGTAGTGTTTTACCCCCGTGCCGCAGAAAAGCACTTAAAGCCGTTGATCTTGCGCCTTATCTCTCTTCGTGGCAGGTTACCGTCCTATCGTACTATCGAAGTGAGAGAATAGAGCATACACTTGGACACTATATTACTGTCTTGTACAGATGGCTGACCTTCGGTTGAGACTGACGAATTCGGTCTGTATTTTCGGTTTGATTGAAAATGTAACAAAGGTACATTTTCAATCAAAATGAATATCATGTACTTTAAAGTAAATTAAAATTACTCCATGTATGAATTAAAGACCAGCTTTGACGCTTTTATTTTGTAGATAATATAGTGAATTTATTGAACACACGTATTAAATTAATTTATCTACATCATGTGTCAAAATTATTTCTTATATTTATGCGAACACTACACATTTATATGATACTAGATTGTACGGATTATATCGCGTATATTTAACTATAAATACCCGACGTTTTGAACCCTTTACAGCACCCATGGTCATGAGGGGAGGACGTTAAACATCTCAGTCCCCCCCCCCCCGTGACCATGGGTGCTGTAAATCGTTCGAAACGTCGGGTATTTATAGTTAAACATACGCGATAAAATCCGTAAAAACTAGTACAAGTACAATACTCTTTATTGCACACAAAATAATAGAAAGAACAACAAATTTAAATTGATAAATTTATGTACAATTAGGTGGCCTTATCGCTAAACAGCGATCTCTTCCAGGCAAACCTTGGTGAAGGAGATCTTTTACATATAAATTTATAGAAGTGTGCATAACTAGTAGATAAAAAATTATACATAACACATATATATATATATATATATATATATATATATATATATATATATATATATATATATATATATATATAATCATACACATATATACATATTTTACATATACATATTTATAAATATTTTTGTAACACATTACATACATACCATATATACACCAACCTTATCAAGTATAATAGATATGAGAATGAAATATATTAAGTAGAACACATATTTAAATAATAATTTTTAACCAGTTTTTTGAAAGACTCAATGCTTTGCGCTTTCTTAATTGTTAAAGGAAGCTAGTTCCATAATTTAATTGCTTTGACACAAAAGGAGGAATTAAAAAAATTTGAGTTGTGAGCAGGCATTCGCAAAATAAGTTTATCGGATAATCTGGAATGATCTTTATCTGCACCCGCGAACTCAAATTTTTCTTTTAGATACATCGGTGTTTTAGGATCAAATAGTACACAGTACAGTTGAGATAGAATGTGAGTATTCCGACGAAGTCTGATAGAAAGCCACTTGAGCTTAGTACGAAACTCGGAAACATGATCATATTTGCGGAGGCCAAATATGAACCTAATAGCGAAATTCTGAAGACGCTCAAGTTTATTTAATTGATCCTCAGTAAGATTAGAGTAGCATAGCATACATCAGCATAATCAAGGATAGGGAGTAACAAGGACTGTGCCAGTAAAATTCTAGTAGGAATGGGTAATGAGTTACGCAAACGTCGTAAGGAACATGATGCCGCAAACATCTTTCTACTGGACTCTTTAATATGTAGGGACCAAGAAAGATTTTGATCAATGTGTAATCCTAGGTCTTTTACAGATTTGCTAAAAGGTATCACAACACCATCAATAACAATAGGTGGTAGGTTATCCCAACAAATTCTGGAAATTACAGTACTGTTTCCAACAATAATGGTTTCGGTCTTATTGGGATTTAAATTAAGCTCTAACGACCTGCTCCAATCATGTATTGCAGCAAGATTCATATTAATGTCATTGGATGGCGCTGGGAAGATTCTGGAGTGATGTGTGGGAATAAACTTGAAGATCATCTGCATACAAATGGTAGAGAGATGAAATTCGTGAAGTAACAGAATTAATAAACACAGAAAAAAGGAGAGGAACAACACGCCACCTTGTGGTACACGAGCAGTTAGTTCACACCACGAAGATGTGGCACCCCGTACCATAACCCGCTGCCGGCGGCCACGCAAATAGCTTTGAAACCATTCAATTGCCGCTGGAGATAATTATGTTAATAGAACATAGCAGACTAAGCAATACATCAAAATCGACGGTGTTAAAAACGTTACTGAGATCCAGTAGCGTCAGTATAGTGAGCTGCTTTTTTGCTTTTTTGGTTCATACCCCAGCGAATATCATCTGTGATTTTAAGTAACGCTGTAACCGTACTATGACCAAGTCTGATCCCCGATTGAAAGGAGTCAGGAAGGGAGTTTTATTTAGGAAGATGTTAAGTTGTGCAAATACTGAACGTTTAAGGACTTTTGAAAGGAATGGAAGGATAGATATGGGTCGATAATCTGAGGGAGAACAGGGGTTCTTCTTTTTAGGAAGAGGAATGATATTTGCTTCCTTCCAAATTCGAGGAAAGGATTCAGAGGATATGGAGTAATTGAAAATATGAGTTAAGATGGGGAGAATAATGTCAATCAGGGGGACGATCATTTTACGGCTAATTTCATCACATCCGATGGCACTTGACGATATGGACAAAACGTTCTTCTTAACATCACAGTCGGAAAATTGATTGAAGTGAACGGCGAGAAATTAGGAGTTGATGCTTTGGACAGATTGCTTAAAGTATATGATGTTATATTATCGCTTGAAAACGAAGAGGTAGATGAGAAATGTTGATTTAATGATTCAATATCAACGTCTTCATTCGAAATAGTAGATTCTTTAGATTTTCCAGTTCCTATGAAAATGAAAATGAAAATGAAAATGAAAATGAAAATGAAAAATCTTTATTCGGTATCTTTTACATAGTAACATGACTAATGGCCGGAATCTCCTTTTAAGTATGATACTTGTGTTAGGAGACTCCGCTCCTTCCCAAGATTACAAAAGATACATTGTGCTATAGTAAGTATTACCTACCGCAAGATAATATCAACAATTAGGATTAAACGGTGTCAAAAGAGAAGTATTATGGTTAATAGTTAAGTGCTAACTCAAGTAAGCGCCAAAGCAATTAATTAACAATTTAATAAAAAAAAAAATTATGATGTGTGTGTGTGTGTGTGTGTGTGTGTGTGTGTGTGTGTGTGTGTGTGTGTGTGTGTGTGTGTGTGTGTGTGTGTGTGTGTGTGTGTGTGTGTGTGTGTGTGTGTGTGTGTGTGTGTGTGTGTGTGTGTGTGTGTGTGTGTGTGTGTGTGTGTGTGTGTGTGTGTGTGTGTGTGTGTGTGTGTGTGTGTGTGTGTGTGTGTGTGTGTGTGTGTGTGTGTGTGTGTGTGTGTGTGTGTGTGTGTGTGTGTGTGTGTGTGTGTGTGTGTGTGTGTGTGTGTGTGTGTGTGTGTGTGTGTGTGTGTGTGTGTGTGTGTGTGTGTGTGTGTGTGTGTGTGTGTGTGTGTGTGTGTGTGTGTGTGTGTGTGTGTGTGTGTGTGTGTGTGTGTGTGTGTGTGTGTGTGTGTGTGTGTGTGTGTGTGTGTGTGTGTGTGTGTGTGTGTGTGTGTGTGTGTGTGTGTGTGTGTGTGTGTGTGTGTGTGTGTGTGTGTGTGTGTGTGTGTGTGTGTGTGTGTGTGTGTGTGTGTGTGTGTGTGTGTGTGTGTGTGTGTGTGTGTGTGTGTGTGTGTGTGTGTGTGTGTGTGTGTGTGTGTGTGTGTGTGTGTGTGTGTGTGTGTGTGTGTGTGTGTGTGTGTGTGTGTGTGTGTGTGTGTGTGTGTGTGTGTGTGTGTGTGTGTGTGTGTGTGTGTGTG